>OW240914.1:186639364-186879295 GCA_933207985.1 Pelobates cultripes
AAGGGAAACCATGACAGGGCACTGAGCAGGATGAGAACTGGGCCTAAATGCCCCTCCTCTAGATCTGAGAGGCTGTAACCAGCCTTTGACCCCAAAGGCAGTTACCAGGTTCCCATTTGCATAATTGCTGCTCAGCATTAACCCTTCTGTGGATTTGGTTGCTGCTCGGCACAACGTTTCCTGTGTGGACAGTAAATGCCATTAACCACATTTTTATAAGCGGATGAATACGTGACAGTATCCTGGAACGGTGTCCCATCCGGTTACTGGGGAAATTGGTGTGACCTAGTCTAATCAAAGGGGATAACCAGTTACCCAGGTCCCGCTTTAATTGGTGGCAAGCAGCGGGATCCCATGTCCCTGCCAACAGACCCATGGACTACAATACTCTAAAGCGACCTACACTGCAGAACTTGTGTGGAGCCAGAGGAATAATGCCTGGTGGGCATAACAAGGCCGAATTGACTGCTGCGCTCATGGAGGACAACCAGGTATGCAGTGAGGCAACAAACCCCAGCCAGGGGCCGGAGATGAGGAGGAAGTGCGCAAGGAGGTGGAGCGGCGCCTGGCATATTTACGAGAGCCACCCTCAGAAGAACTTGTCAGCAGGACCTTTTTGGAGGTGCAAGCCTATGTCCTTGCCAATAGACAGAGGGCGACCTCCATGAACCCAGATGAAGGAAGAAGGGAGCAGAGGGCACCGGGAAGCACAACCACCCTGGCCCAAAAGCTACCATACAATGCCTTCAAAGACTTCAAGGAAGCAGAAGAAGGCATCGATGACTTTTTGCAAGACTTTGAGCACCAGTGCCTACTCCAAGACGTGGAACCCAGCGACTGGGTCACCATCCTGGCCAGAAAACTAGTGGTACCAGAAGAGCAGATCAGAGACTATCCCTTTATTACCCAAATCCTCCTGGCCAGGTTTGCGGTCACCCCCGAGCAATACCGCCAAAAGTTTACGGAGACCCGAAAAGGGGAGAGGGACTCCCATGCGGAGTGGGCATGCCGCATCACAAGGGCCACCCAGAACTGGCTCTACTCCCATCAAGCCAAGTTCCCAGAGGAGATCACCCATGCTAGAGCACTTTTTCAATGGGCTCCCCAACGACAAGACGACGACACATTCGTATGTCATACATATCAACTTTCAATGCCATTTACTGTGCCTACCATAGTGACAATGGGTAACGGGGAATCAGGGTTCAATTCCGGAGAGGGAGCCTGAAAAACGGCTACCACATGCAAGGAAGGCAGCAGATGTGCAAATGGCCCACTCCCGACGCGGGAAGGTAGTGACGACAAATAACAATACAGGACTCTTTAGAGGCCCTGTAATTGTAAAGAGTCCACTTGAAATCCTTTAACTCTGATCAATTGCAGGGTAAGTCTGGTGCAGAACGACTGACCTGTGCGTGCTGCAGCTGAAACTCCACTATCGCCTGCTGCTGCTCGCACAGTCTCTCCAGCATGTGCAAGGTGGAGTTCCACCTTGTGGGCACGTCACATATCAGACGGTGAGCGGGAAAGCCAAAGTTACGCTGCAGCACAGACAAGCGAGCAGCAGCAGGGTGAGAAAGCCGAAAGCGTGCACAGCCGCTACAGTAAATGTCACATCCTGTTCCAAGTTGCGGATCAGTCTGGTGATGGCTTCTGGTATCCAGTACTCTTTTTACTGAAGCTGCATCAGGGTCCTGGTATATAGCCGCACAAACACTGGTGCTCAACACCAGGCGGCGTGCGGTTACCCTGCACCAGACCCTGCTAATCCATTCCACACTGTGACTCCTAACTTCAACATCAGGCATAATGGGTCCCGGTCGTCCGACCTCTACCCAGACAGTGTCTGGGTCCCGGTCACCGGATTGCGAAACTGCGAATGGCTCCTTTTATAGCTCCATCTGTTACTTTGATAACTGTGGGAATTCTAAAGATAAAACATGCCGACGAGCGCTAGGGGATGGCCACTCCGCTTTTGCACCTAGGTCTCTCTTATGTTGTGCATGTGTCTCTGTGTGACCAGCGCCTCTTCCTCCAAACTGCACACGTCACTCGCATGACCTTGATTCCATGTGGGGTTTAGGACCTCATCATCCTCCACATCATCTTCCACCCACTCCTCAACCCTGCCCTCCTTGCCGGTCTGCACACTGCAGAAAGCCACAGCAGTTGGCACCTGTGTTTTTCCAGCATGTAAAGTCTGCAAAGGACATATGGAAATTGTTTTAGAATTGTATCTAGGCAACAGTTTTCCCTATAAACTGACCCCTCAGTTTGACTTGTGAGGGAATTGTCCCCGAATTACAATATTGTTATATTGGTATTTGACGGTTCTATTTGACTATCAGATAAGTGCAGGCCGCAAATGTACTATTTAGCACCCCAAAAAATGTGAATTGGTCAAACTGCGCTGTAACCACAGTATTTGATGCTTCTATTTGACTGTCAGATATGAAGTGCACACCCCAAATTTACTTTTTATCACCCAAAACAATTTTTCAAAGTGCGCTAAAAGCACAGTATTTGGCGGTTCTACTTGACTCTCAGTTATGAAGTGCACCGCAGGCCGCACATGTACTATTTAGCAGCCAAAAATGTGAATGTTTAAAAATGCTATGTCACAGCACTATTGGATGCTTCTATTTGACTCTCAGATATGAAGAGCAGGGCCCAAATGTACGATTTAGCAGATTAGCAACCAGAAAATAAGAATGTTTTAAAATGCGCTGTAACTGCACTATTTGATGCTTCTATTTGACTCTCAGATATGAAGCGCATGCCCCAAATTTACTATTTAGCAGCTTAGCACCAAAACAATTAGAATTTTTACAACTGCGCTGTAAGCGCAGTACAGTGGCGTACACATGACCAATGGGGCCCCGGTGCGAAAATTGATCCATGGGCCCCCCCCCTGCGCTCAGTCGGCGCGGTCGGGGCCGCAACACATGGCGGTGGGCACCTGGTCGCAGGGCTGAGACCCCTGCGACCCCTGCAACCGCGGTATGCACACACACTTAAAGGACCACTACAGACACCCAGATCACATCAGCTCAATGAAGTGGTCTGGGTGCCAGGTCCCTCTAGTTTTAACCCTGCAGCTGAAAACATAGCCGTTTCAGTGAAACGGCTATGTTTCACTGAGGCTTAATCCAGCCTCTAGTGGCTGTCTCATTAACAACCGCTAGAGAAGCTTCCCCGATTCTCACTGTGAAAATCACAGTGAGAAGACACTGAACGTCCAAAGGAAAGCTTTGAGTAATGCTTTCCTATGGGCGGTTTGAATGCGCGCGCGCGCCTCTTGCCGCACATGTGCATTCAGAGCTGAGAGGCGGAGGGATCCCCAGCGCCAAGGGAGTCCGGCGCTTGAGAAAGGTAAATGCTGAAGACACACACACTCTCACGAACAGACGCATACACACTAGCTAACAGACACACACATTTACTGACAGAGACACATTCAGCGACAGACATACATACTCACTGACAAACACACACTCACTAACAGACATCAAACACACTCAGTAACAGACACACAATAACACACTCACTGACACTCACTAGCAGACACACACACTTTTTTTTTTTTTTTTTTTAATCTCCCCTGCCTCCTTACATTTTGGAGAGCTGAGGGGATTCACTGGGGTCCAGTGGTGCTGCTGGGCTCCTGGGTGGCCGGTCCTGCGGGCAGGCACGCGAGCAGGCGTGCGAGGGAGCACTCTCATCATCCGGTTCCGGTATCAGTGTGGTGCGCGAGGGAGCTGAAGAGGAAGCACTCAGTGGCCGGCTCCTGGGCCCCCCCAGAAAAAGAGGCTGGCCCAGTGGGCTGGGCCCGGTCGCAGCCACGCCCCCTGCGCCCCCGGGTATTTACCCCACTGGCGCAGTATTTGACGCTTCTATTTGACTCTCAGATATGAAGAGCAGAGCCCAAATTTACTATTTAGCAGATTAGCACCCAGAAAATAAGAATGTTTCAAACTGCGCTGTAAGCGCATTATTTGACGCTTCTATTTGACTCTCAGATATGAAGTGCACCCCACTAATGTACTATTTAGCAGATTAGCACCCAGAAAATAAGAATTTTTCCAACTGCGCTGTAACTTCAGTATTTGACGCTTCTATTTGACTCTCAGATATGAAGTGCACCCCACTAATGTACTAGTTTGCAGAATTATTTCCTAATCTGTCCCTGAAAGTGGCAGCATCCTCTCCCTACACTAAGAGCTCATGTGTGTGCGGTGCTATGCGACTCTAGCTTATATATAGAAGCTGGGTCACATGCTGCACTGGCCAATTACAGTCATGCCATTAGTAGGCATGGCTGTGATGGCTTCTAAGGGCACACGAGTCAGACGCTTGTTGATTGGCTGCCCTGCAACCTTTCAAAACTCGCCATTAAATCGCCGGACACACAGTGATATGTCCGTGTTCGGGTTCGGGGTCCAAAAAAACTTAATGTTCGGTACGAACCCGAACTTTACAGTCCTGGTTTGCTCAACTCTATTCTCTACCATACATTATGTGACAAGCATAGGTAAGTTAACTAATAAACAGAAAAGTCTAAAATATGTCTTTAAGCTAATATTTATGCTTATTTTTTGCTGAACCATTCATTCTTGCCCCAGAACTCATAATTAGGCTCTTGCTCTGATGCAGTTAGAATATTTTATTTAATTATCATGCATCCAGTGTACTTTTTCCTGTATATAATTAAGATTGTTTGGTGCTGGGAAGAGGGTGTCACACTAGATTACCCAAGAGCACAGACACAGAATGCATTTAGGATAACACTTAACACAGTGATATGAACTATTTCAATATATATTAATTTGGGGAATTCTAAAACACATCATAGTATACAGGTACCATACATTCGGGATACGACTTTACAGAATGATATTTACTATTTCAATACATATTAGAGAAATTTAAAACATATATTAGAACATAGGTGCCACACAAGATTCACAGATTAAGAAGAAAGAAGGAGAGCCACCCAGACTCCTAAGTTAACAGTATCAAAATAAATTATCCAAGCACACCATATCTAAATTAAATCCATTATATATCCTTTTTATATCACTAAATGGTACAAAAACAGTAATGAATATCAAAATGATTCTGATTGACTTATTTGTATATCTTATGATATATTGCTCCTTGTTCAATTTGTAGTTATGTATTATTGCTGTATTTCTATTTTACAGTTGCATGTGTAATTTTACTTTTTGTGAATTACAGAGTTGTATCTTAATTTGGTTTACTTGGAGAATGTATTATCCTGGTTAACCCATGACAGCATCACTAATGGTTTAGCCCTACTTCTCAGATGTCAGAACAGGAGCTCTAAATTGAAGTAAGCTTATAAATCTTGGACAGACTAGGCAGAGTTGGCCCAGACTAGACCCGTGCACTAGTGAAATTTTCGTTCCGTATGAATACATTCTTATTAAATAAAAATTGTATTTGTCCATTACGAATTTCGTCCGTAAAACCCTACAAGGCTGTGTTACTGATCTAAATAGCTACTTTTTCATATTGCAACATTGTTATTATTTTTTCTATAACTATTGGTTACACATACTCTTACCTTAGCTCTCTATCACTTCTCTATAAGATACTGATTTAGTATCAGGGACCTTGCTCTCACTTTACTGTGAGAACATTTTGGTTCCCCCATATCTCATGGTGGGAAACCTAAATAAAATAGGGGGGACATTGTGCCCCCCTGCATCCCCACCCGTGACCCATGTGTGGGGGTTATTAATATAAACCGGAAGACCTAGTGTCCCCCCCAGGCCCCCACCCATGACCGTCGGGTGGGAACCTTAATTAAATAAATAATGGGAAGGATCTAATGTCCCCCCCAGATCCCCACCCATGAGCGGTGGATGTGGGTCAAAAGTAACAAATGGGGGGGACCGATTGTCTCCACCCGGTCCCCACCCATGAGCGACAGGTGGGGGCCCTAAGTATCAATGGGAGACCAATTGTCTCCCTATATAAAAAATACCACCCCCAAATGTCTAGGGGTCCCCAAATCCCTAGCCACCCCCCTCCCCAATAAAATTAAACACTACCTATCCCCTCACCCTAAAAATAGTGAGGGGGTGCAAAAAGTGTTTTCAGATGTTTTTTTTTTTGTTTCCCCAATGTATACTGTGATGATGTTCGCTTGTTAAATATGTGTTTCCCCTTGTATTTTGCAATGTACTGTGTTTTTTACTTTTCAGCCATACTATTCCATTCCTTTTAGAATGTTCTTTGGAATTTTCCCACGCTGTGTAAAATGACTCCGAGCACTCTGGTTGGATTCCAAGTCAACCAATCAGTCTCTTCATTTACCTGTCAGAGCACTCTTATTGCTTGGCTTAAAGCAGAGCGCTCGGAGTCAAATTGCAGGGCGTTGGTAGCCTATATAGGGCTTCCCCTGCCCTGTAAAGCTCATTCTGCACAGAGCCCACCCTGCATGAACATGGATTACTTTTCCGTCGTGATTCTTTTGTTTTTTGCGCACCAGTCCTTTTTTAAATTTTTTTATTTTAACAGTTGCGACGCAACAATTATGGATTTTTATTTGGCCTTTTTAGGGGCTGAAATAAGAAAAGAAAAGAAGAAAGAAGACATATAATGGATAGTATGAAATTTTATTTTACAGGTTGTTAGTTTATTGCCCCCCCCTCACTATTATTAAGGTAAGGGGGTAGGAAGGGTATTTTTAATAGGGGGGACTGACTGGGGGCTTGGGGACCCCTTTTCACTTTATTATTTGTGGTCCCAACCTGTCGCTTATCGGTGGGGACTTTAGGTCCCCCATTTATTTAATTAGGATCCTTTAGGGCCTCCACCCGCCACTCATGGATGGGGGTTGGTGGGGGTAGACAATAGGTCCTCCGAGGTCGCCACCCATAAACGGCGGGTGGGGACCACAAATAATAAAGTGACAAGGGGTCCCCAAGCCCCTAGTCAGCCCCCCCCCAAAAAAAAAAAAATTTTGTTACTTAAGGCCCCCACCTGCCGCTCATGGGTGGGGGGTGGAGGGAAGACAATAGGTCCCCCCTTTTGTTACTTTTTGCCCCCACCCGCCACCACAGTGTGCCTCCCTCTTTTGTTATTTAGGGACCCTAGGTCCCCGTTCCATTGAATAGCCCCCACTCGTAGGGCATGGGTGGGGACTGGGGGAGGACACTATGTCCTTCCGTGTTAATTATTTTAGAAGATGCCCAACCATGGGGGACCTGTGTTAGGTCCCCCTTTGATTCGGGGTCTTGGGGGGCTTTTATTTTTACCTGTTTAGTAGACATGCCCCTACTTGCAGCATAGCGACTAGGGGCATTCAGGAGATTTTAATCTCCCTTGTGCTAATGTGGGAGTAATATTGACACTCATAGAATGACAGGAGGCATGGGGGGAATTAGGAAGTGCCGGGAAGCACTGCTCCCCGCCACTTCTATTTTCACATATTACAAGAAGGGAGCCGCGAGTCGGTAGCTCCCTCCTTGTAATAAACTAAACGAAACAAACAAACGAAAAGGCAATGCATTCGGAATTCGTATGTAGGACTTTCATTTATGTCATAGTAAACGAATATGAAAAAGTAAAACAATTTGGACTAAATCATATTTGTCCGATAACGAATGCACATGTCTACCCAAGACCATATTCTCCTACAGTCCCCTGTTTTCTTATCTAATGGTAATGGTTGAAAGCCATCCATTATTTACAGTAACATAGGTACATTGTATATCTGTGCACTTTGTTACTTGGGGGAATTTAGAGCTGTGCTTAATTTGTATAAATAACATTTCAGTTTGGGAGAGGCAAAGCAGATAAGTTAATTTTGTTTCATTCTTTTTCTTCTGTGAATGTTTTCTCGAATTCTTAATGCCAGGTGCAATGGTTAGAGCCTATAACAATAAGTGACTGGGAGCAAAGACAGATGCCACCATTTGCAGGATTAAAAGGTGTGAATTTCTACATTTAAATTATTTTTCACACCTCACTAATACATATTTGTTAATTATAAGCATTTAACTGTGTAAACTCACCACAACGACATATTGTTTAACCCCTTAAGGACCGGCCTGTTTTTGCAATGTTGTACGTTAAGGACCAGAGCAGTTTTGACACTTTTGTGGTGTTTGTGTTTAGCTGTAATTTTCCTCTCTCTCATTTACTGTTCCCATACAAGTTATATATTGGGTTTTTTTCAGGACAACAAGGGTTTTCTTTACATACCATTATTTGTATCATGTCATATATTTTATTTGAAAAAAAATAAAATATGGTGAAAAATTGAACAAACATGTTTTTTGACTTTTACTTGAAAAATCTTTTACTTATCTACAAAAGCTAATGAAAAAAACTGCTAAATAGATTCAAAGTTTAAAAACACCCAGTGTTTACGTGCTTTATTGCTTTTTTTTGCAAGTTATAGGCCTATAAATACAAGTAGGAAATTGCTATATATATTTTTTTAAATGTATCAATAGTGACATTTTAACACCGTTATCTGTCTTAAATCCCCGAATTACACCTCACATGTACATATTTTTTTTTTTAAGTAGACACCCCAGGGTATCCAATATGTGGTATGTCCACTCTTTAGTAGCCACCGAGTCACAAACACTGTGACAGTTGTGATATATAAATAATGTTCAATCAAAAAAAAACAAAAAAAAATCTGCCATTTCATGGCTCATAGTTTTTCCATATTACACTAAATGAAAACAATGTAAAGACTGGTACAGCATACAACACACAGTAAAGCATCAAGGATGTCCCACACCCCTTGCACAATTTATTATTATAAAACACTACTACTCTCTCGTTTGAGTTTTCTCCGTGGATCGGTATCTGTATCAAACCTATACAGGACAACAGTACAGGATACAATTACATCAAATAATTTTACCAGATATTTAATGGTATTTGTAAAGCACTAGTATATTCTTCCGGAAAAAAAAACTGAATACGCAGTTTCATACAAAAAGGAACAGAAGACCTTCCCAAGGAGCTGAGATCCAGAATGTATATCCTTTTATGCAATGTATTTAACTAGATAGCTCATGAGTTTAAAAATGGAAGAGTAACAACTAGATGAGTGCTGGGTATAAAAATTCAGTTCTTCCTATCCCCTGTAGCAGAATTTGTTTTATTTCGAGTTGCAAAAATTTTGTTTAATTTATGTCACTGGTCTCAGGTTAAGGTGATTGCTTGCACCGAAATGCGCATCAGACTTTTTTTTTTTTTTTTTAAATGATTTTATAGTTGGATAGTATTGTATCTAGGTCCTTTTGGTAATTGGGCTACTTTTACCTTTGTTTAGTAGATGTGCCCCTGCTCTGTTTTTCTTTGGATGTTGATGGCCCATATCTATCTGTTACATAGAGATATTTGTAATTGAGCTGAATAAGGATTCAGGGATATATAGCCAATACAGCTCATTCGTTTGTGTTTTTGAAACCCAGAGACAGCTTGTTTTTTGCAGGTGGAGTACTTTCCTGTGACAATACTTTCATTTTGAGATCCAATCCTGCAAGCTGCCTTATACATAGTGTAGTGGACCACAGGTAACCCAACCTGTTACCTCCGCTAATTTCCTTCCTTTTGCCAGTCAGGAACCATTTACAGTATAAAGAGACCCATTTACCCCCAGTAACTGGAAAACATACAGCCCTGGAGGTACAACACATTTTTATTGGCCACATACGGCTTTTAAGCATAGCCACATGCAAGGGTCTTCAGTTCACACAAACAGGGGTCGTATCCCAGGATCCTCTACACCAGGGAGCCCAAACACGATAACGGGGTCGCTGGCCATTTGTCTCCCAAATATGGAAACAAGGGGTTTTCCAGGGGGTCTTATTCCCAGATAATTTGTCTTCCAGGCACACAAAAAGCCTGCCAACTTGCCAGGGCACCAAAAGTGTCCACACTAACGTCAGGGATTCTCACAGTGGTACTTCCCTCAACTATTACCCGTTTGCGAGGTCCCGGTGTGAAACCTAGACATGGGGAGGCGTCTCCTTTCAGGTTATGCATGCTCCCACTGGCTGCCATTCATCTGTACGAATGACAGCCACCCAGGGCAGAACTCATTATTTACTCCCTTGCGGTTTCACACCTATGTTGCAAGCACAAGCATTCTGACTAATTGATGTGAACATTCTAATTGGGCACCTGGAGGTCCTCGTTCAGGAGACGAATGATTCGGGAAACAATCCACAAAGGTTCCCCCTGGCCGGTGTTTGTCTGTACGAATGGCGGCCACCCATGGGAGCCCTCATTAATTGTTTCCCTTGCGGTTTCACACTTATGTTGTGAGGTGCGAATGTTCTAACCTAGCATTCTAAATGGGGGTACGGAGTGCTCCCCATTCAGGAGGTGAATGGGGAGCAGGCACAATACATGAAAACACATTGTAGCAGAAAGAGGAGATCCACGAACAGGCAGCGGTTCCGCCACACATAGTAGAAGCCAAAGCATTACCTACAGTTGTAAACAAAATTAATTTGGGAAAACCACTTGAACCATTCATTGTATTGAGCTATTTCAATGGCTTTTGTTTAATTTGTTTATTGCAAACAGCTTAAAGTCTGTACATTTTGACAATAAACCTTCACATTTTTAAATGGGGGTTGAATATTTTGATTACAACTGTAGTTAGTATGAAAATGCTACAATTTGTTATTGTCACAAACTTACCTGTACCTGGCGCCCGCGCTGCTCCCCTCTTCGGGCCATGTGGACAGAACACAACGCGTGGCCGCATTGTCACAGTCCTCAGCCCAAGCTGCCCAAATGCTATACGTGGCCATACCTTCAGTCCTGCAAATGGCTCCCTCTGCTGGTTTGCAGGACGAACTGCAGCTCCTATATTTTTGCCATGATGTCATGACCTTAAAGGCACCACATCATCTAGGCGACCCAATGTTGTTTGGGGGGGTCACAGAGATGACATGGACCAATGGAAATCTTTTGAACCTACTTAAGGCTTGCTTTAGCCTCCATTCATTGCCCTATCATGGTTTCTGTATAGAACCTCTCTTTGTGCTCCTAGTGATTTTGTGTTTGACCTCGGCTTCGTCTTGACTTCGTGTTTTCTTGTATCCTTACCCGGCTTCAACTTGACCTTGTGATTTCTGGTATCCTGACCCAACTTTGTATTTGTCTTCATGATTTTCTGGTATCCTGAACTGGCTTTGTCTTGACTGATTATTTCTGTAATACTGACCTTGAGTTATCTTGACCTTGTTTCTTGCTGTATTAATACATTAAGTCCGGCCATTCTAAGACTTGGTAATAAGTCTTTCAGACTCACCTGAAATAGGAGTTCCAGATCCACTTACATACAGCAAGCAACCATTGGCTTTGTAAAACAATAGTTATTCAGGTGGATGTGGGTAAAGCAAATAGAACCAGTTTCTGGATTATAAGAAATTTGTTAATTTACAGAGAGATAAATGTTAACATGATGTACAAGTTGCCAGCAAATAGAAAGAGGGAGCACTAAATTAGTATGTTGTTGACTTCCATGGCAGCATATGTTAAAAGTTAATACATAGCAGCCATTAAAGCAGATACAGCTACTTATCAGTCATAAAATTAAAACTACGGACAGGTGAAGTGAATAAGGTTGATTATATCTGTCAAGAGGTGGAATATATTAGGCAGCAAGTAAACAGTCAATTCTTGAATACCATGTGTTGGAAGCAGGAGAAATGGGTGAGTGAAAAGATCTGAGTGACTTTTGACAAGGACCAAATAGTAATGGCAAGTCTTGTGGGAATTTCTTGGAATGCAGTGGTTAGTACCTACCACAACTGTTGCAAGGAAGGACAAATAGTGAACCGGCGTCAGGGTCATTGATGCTTCTGGGGAGAGAAGGCTAGCCTGTGCGGTCTGGCCACAAAGACGAGCTGTCAAATTAAAAAAAAAAAAAAAAACTTGATGCTGGCCATGAAAGAAAAGTTTCAGAACACAAAGTGCATTGCAATTTGCTACGTATGGGGTGTGTAGCTGGAGACCAGTCAGAGTGCCCATGATGACCCCTGTCCACTGCTGAAAGTGCCTTTCAATGGGGACGTTAGCATTAGAACTGCTCCATAGAAATTGCCTGATCTGACGAATCACATTTTCTTTTAGATCAGGTGCATGGCCAGGTGTGTCTGAATCATTTACCTGAGGAAGAGATGGCAGCAGGATGCATTACAGGAAGAAGGTAATGCTCTGGGCAATGTTCTGCTGGGAAACCTTGGGTAATGGCATTCACGTGTGTGTTTTCTTTGACAAGCACCGCCTACCTAGATATTGTTGCACACATTGTACACTCTTTCTTGACAATGGTGATCCACAATGGCAGTAGTCTTTCAGCAGGATAATGCACTGCAAAACTTGTTCAGGAATGGTTTGATGCACTTTTGTTACATTGGCCTCCAAATTTCACAGATCTCAATCTAACTGAACAACAAATCTAATCCATGTAGGCCCCACCTTGCAATTTGCAGGACTTAAAGGATTTGCAGATAATGTCTTAGTGCCAGATACCACAAGCACATTCACAGGCCTTGTGGAGTCCATGCCTCAGCACATCAGAGCTGTTTTGCCATCACAAGGGGCCTATGGGGTCCATAATATAAGGCAGGTGATTTTAATGTTTTAGCTGATCAGTGTATGTGTTGGTACACAATGGAAAGTGTGGTTGAACACAAACATAACAAAAATGAAAAAAAAAAATTTGTGTCCTTAAATGAAAGACAAACAGAGGAAGCTGTGTCATTAAGTGGTTGAGCAGCATGTTTTGCAGTTAGCACATGTATATCCCATACTACTAGCAATTATTGGTTGATTTGGTGTGCCTAGTTCCTCATCTTTTACTTGAGACAGGTGGCAGTAAATAGCCTAGTATGAAAGAAACCTGTAAAACATTTTCATTATGCTGTTCTCTTTCAGGAACAGTGTAGACATCATAATCACTTGAATTGATTCAGGTTGATATGGTGCTTGATGGTCATGGGTGCTGGGTCTCGCATCACTACTAAATGGTTTCAATAGAAAACAGAGGAGTGCTATATACCTTTAAAGTGCAACAAGTGTACAGATCTGTGTTTAGTGGAATACTTCAACTACTTACTTAACTGGCTTTAATGAAACATTTGTGGTAAACCAGCAAGTATACCTTAAACAGAAAAATAGTAGACAAAATCTTATATGGAACACTCACATGGTCCAGTGCTAATCCACTTAGCTCTGGTGTGTATAGCTTTTAGGCCCGTTTGGGCGACCTCTCCTCTCTCCCCTTTTAGTTCTTTTAATGGATCCCTTTATGCAGTGATGTATTTTGGAAGGTAATTCTGGAAATAGTATAATATTTCTTTAAAAGAAACTTATGAGTAGTAATAGATATACTCACCAATGTGGAGCTTAAATCCTGGCTCAGTATTGTAGCTTTGTATGGTAAGGACCACACAACCTTCTTTTATAAGAGCAGAAACTCTGTATTAAAAAAGTATTACTATATTATATTTATAAAAACATCAAAGATAGTGCAATATGAAAAAAATATTATAAAGTCATTTATCCTCCAGAAATGTGTTTCACCATTCGTTGGCTTTCTCAGTCCAGTACAATAGACTTCCTAATCCCTGCTCTCTGCTCTCGTGTTTATATGCCTCCTTCTAATTTTCATTACTTACAGCTGATACCTTTGTGTTACAAGTCTCATTCTGATTTGTGCTTCGATGTGACCTCATTTCCTGGTTAGGTCGTATCGCATCATATCCAGTTCTCTGCAATTTTATCATAGAGTTTGCAACTCTATGATAAATTAATAAGAGTTTTTAAAACACAACACTTTTTTGTAAGTTATTACTTAATAGTTTACTTACAATGTCTTAGTTAACTGACTGTTTGGTAGGGCAATGTTATCTGCCCTCTTTGCCCCATATCAGTTTATATCAAGAATTGGGACAGTAACTGGCTGGAATTGCTCAGCAGACATTCTTAGGCAATCACTGCCCACTATCGATGGTTTGGTGCATGCTTCCTAACATTTCAGTTAGACAAAGCGGGACAAATTCATTTTCGGTGTGTGGATGGTGGTGTAGCTAGGTGACATAACAATTTATGCAGCTAAAATGTAATTTAGAACAATAACAATGTACCTTATTTACAAAGACTGATTTCAAAGCTCATTTGTAGCAGTTTAAAGACATTATTGTCTGTATTATTACCATGGAGCTCTGTTATACACTCAGACATGCCAACAAAATGGAGGTCCTAGAAAAAAAGAGGGTCCAAAATAGGGACTGTCCCTCCTAATCAGGGGCATTTTGGACGCATGAAGGTTTGAATCTTCAAAAATCGGGAGTAAACTGTATATTAGTGATGTGGAACTCAGCACCCATTTACTCTAGGCACTATAACCACTTCAAACCGGTGAACTGGTTATGATGCCTACAGTGTTCCTTTAATGCGTATTACATTTATGACAACAAAACTTGTCAACAAATAAATATCATGAAAACAAAATTGCAAAACGTTGTGTTCCATATAGGTTATTATTGTTATGATTTGTAATAATAATAGTAATAATTCAAATAACCACATCTAAGCCTTAGATGTTTACAGAAGTACAGATTTCCCAAGATGATTTATTATACAATTTTAAGTCTCAATTTTTTTCAGGGCTGGTCATTTTCTGCTCTTTCGTTAGAATGTTTAAGTACCTAATATCTGAATTGAGCTTGCATTGCATGAAAGTATGCATATGTTTCCAGCTCTGTGTAGGACTGTTTAAGGTCACCAGACCTAAAGATTCACAGCTGTTTCCACTCAGTCCTCCATGTTTTTATCATTTTATGTTGAGTATTCTACTTGGACCCTGGACAGATGGTTCAAGCTTTTGGAAGTGAGCATGTACTTTGAAAATGTTAACGTTTTATTTGTTGCTGGTGCTTACTTGAAATATGTATTTGGTTAGTACTATTCAGTCTTTATCTAAGAAATACATGAGAGAATAAATAGTTGCAGTGCACTCAGACTACAAAGAATAATATAACACAAAGAAGGCTACTAAAATGCCTATCTGAGAATAAATATGGGGATTTGGTTCCACCATATGTTGTTAAGCCCACCACTACTTACAAAGTACCCCAATATTGGTGGGTCCTAAGCTAAAATGTGGGGGACAGATTAAATAGTACTAGTGTTGAAAATAACAAGTGTTAAATTAAATCCTAGTAAGAGCATAGTGAGTATACAAAGATAAGTGATGAAAGCAATTAAAAACAGTGTTAAAACTAAACAATATGTTAGTGCTAAAATGAGTGTACTCACTATTGCAGATGATATCTGTGCTGACTGGAGAAAATAATAAAAGTGACCTGACTATTGAAAAACTCCTCCTATATATACACACCTGTGGCCACCTGTAAAGAAGCCTCTGAAGCTACGGGGGCCTGGGCAGGGTGCTTAACCCATAAGGAATCTGGTCTGGTCTGGTCTGGATAGGGGGAGTGCCCCCTATCCTTTCTCTGTACACTTTATCTAAGAAATAGGCATGGATTTGTGAAAAGGATTGCAAATGAGAACATGATGATACTTTATAGAATACCTTTAGATTACATTAGATAGCATTGAAGCACCCTTCGTTGGTTGATAATTACCAATTGAAAAAGCAAAAAATAGGGGCCTAACAAAAGCAAAGATGCAAGAGAATATAAATAATAAATATAATTCCAACACATAAAGATGTATATTCATGCCACTTTCTCCTATAAGGAAGAGCACGGACTAGTATGTGGTAAAATAATCTTCCCATATTTTAGTGGTTTATTAAAGGGATACTACAGTGTTAGGAATACAAACCTGTATTAATAGCATTATAGTTCGCCTCCCCCTCCCTTAGCTCCCCTTGCCAATAAAGGGTTAAAAACACTTTATTTACTTGAAAATTAAAAGATTAATTCAGGGCTTAAGTAATTAATGATATAGTTAAATTGGCAGCTCATCAACCAAGTCTGTCATCTCTCTTTTCAGGATGAACAAGACGCTCCACCTCCTGTCATGTATTACCTTTATCTACTTACCCAAGGAACATTTATGCTGTGTCCGCGTTACACCTTATCCAACGTCATCAGATTGGGGTAACTTGCGCAGCAAGCACTGCAATTGTATTAGACCCCCCTATAGTAAACCATTAAATCAATGCTTTCATATTGTTTTTCTTTACTGAAACTGGATGACTTAATGCAGAGGATGAGGATGTCCAGTGTCTGTTAGGTGACCTAAAGTTTTGTAAAATCCCAGGATCCCACTAGAGGCTGTCTTAGTGCTGCAATGTAAATACTGCAGTTTCTCTAAACCTGTAATGTTTTACATAGTATGACTAAGAGATATAGGGACACTGTTACTCAGACCACTTCAATGAATGGTTTGGGTGCCTATTGTGTCCCTTTAAGAAATCTTATACTGTTTTAATCTCTTTGTAATGGACCCTAGGCACTGACATTGCTGTCACTATTAAATTTCCTAAATCACATGTACATCATGCTGACAATAGCCCCTCCAGGCTGCCCCAGGCATCTGAAAAGTGTGGCATAATGCCACATTGATCAGATGCCAGCCTAAAAACGAAACCATAGGTGGTATTGTGAGCTCTTAGTGTAAACAGATAGTAGCATATACTGGGCTATTGCTAGATGTCTATATCATGATTTTTACTCATTTTTGATTTAGTAATCAGAAAATAGGAAGATGGACTAAAGAAGATGCTGCTATTTATATATTTATTGGATGGGGTCAAATAAGCAGCTTAGTTTCCCATAATGGACAAGAACTCCAAATGACCCTATACCAAATGGAGAAAAACAATCTGGTTGCACATGGTGCCATTCATACTTCAAAATACAGACACGATTCAAGGTATTTAACAATGTTCAGATTTTGCAATTTATGTCCCAAACAGGCCTGAATTTGGTCTGGGTTTGAGCCAGACCAAACAACCCAGACAACTGAAATCCAAAACCAAGTGCTTCAAATCCAGGACTGGAATTTTAATAAATCCAAGCTATTTGCCCAAAGCAGCAATAGCAGTCAGTAGATATATAGAAAAAATCCCCCCATGGTGTGATGGTTAATTAGGTGGCATTTTTTTTGTTTTGTTTTTTTGCTGGATTTTTTTTTACATTAATAAATAAAACACATTTTTAAATTAAATAACTGTACCTTTGACTGAGTGCATCAGAACACTCAACATTTTTTTGGATTTCAAAAGAGACAAGCAAAACTACCTGCCCGATTGCCCAACTAATCACTGAAGGGAGAACATCCTAATCAAGGATAGAAGGTAATGTCTTTAAGCAGTTGATACAGGCCCTTGCTCTGAAATATGTACTTCCCTTTCAATTCACTTTCAGTAGGAAGCTAGTCCTATCATTAAAATGTACCATTTCTGTGTCGTACTATTGAAGGAGTGGATGGCCAGTGGGTGCACTTTACCACAGATTTATCGAGTGCTCCTAGTAGTCATCATGCCTTATTTTTCTTGATGGCATGCTGGTGGCCATACTGGGGGATAAAAAAACTGCAATGAATACAACCTTTTTGACCAAAAATAAATCCAGAAAGTAGGATTGCTGTATTTCCAGTGGGAAATACAAACCAGTGTAAACCCGCCTTGTTTGTTTACACCTTGACAGGCTGAACTCCAGGGCCCAGCCATGATAGCGATCCTTGTAATCCTGGTAATTCAACCACTAGGTATTTCTTAATATATTGCAGAACCAACATTTCATGTCCTTGTTTGAGGATCTCCAGCTTCGCTCAATCCCCCATAGGAAAGCATTGAAAAACATTTTCATTGGATTCCTATGGAGAGCGCTAATGCGCGTGTGCGGCATTGCCGCGCATGCGCATTAGGTCTCCTCAGCCGGCGGGCGGGATCAGTCTCGCCCACCAGCTGACGAAAGGGAGGGGAGGAGTGGCGGCGACCCGAAACCACTGCCGAGGGACATCGGCAGGGTTCTCAGGTAAGTGACTGAAGGGGTTTTCACCCCTTCAGCAACCATGGATGGGGGTTGGGAGGGAGAGGAAACCTGCAGTGGCAGGAAAACGGATTGTTTTCCTAGCACTGGAGTGTCCCTTTAAATCACCAGAATTTATCATCTCAGTCGGGGGAGATTGGCTTTATTATTATGAGGGAGAGCATATAATTGTGCTGCTCTCTGATGCTGAACTAAAATTTTGATGTTGTTGCATGTCTGACCACAGTTATACTGTTTTTTATATTTTTGTGCATTTGTATTTGGATTTCCACATGGAATTTCCACATGGCTGAATGGCTCACCGACAGAATTTCAATTGCTCATTCAGCCAATTGGCCATTGCCTCAAGCAGCCACATGCTGGCAGTTAACTATATAGTAGACATACCCCCACTAACAACATAATGATTGTAGGTATGCAGGAGGTCTAAAAAACTTTAATACCTACTCCATGCCCCCAATTGCCAAGGTGCAAGTGTGGGCATGTTGGGTGGCATGTCTGTTAAACATAAAAAAAAACTTGGTGTAACTCTACCCATTCAGGGTGGTGGACCATGAGACTTACTGGGGGGTAGAAAATTGCATGCCCACTCCCCTGTTTATTTTCAGAGCCCCTCTCACCACTCATGAGTGGGGACTCGGGTGAAGTAACCAGGTGCCACCCATGTTTATCTATAAGACCCACACCTAATTAATTTTTAGAGCACCATGCTGCTGTGGCATGTGTGTCTGTGAGTGAGTGAGTATGTGTTTGTCTGTGAGTGTGTGTGTGTGTGTGTGTGTCTGTGAGTGAGTATGTGTGTGTGTCTGTGAGTGAGTGTGTCTGTGAGAGAGTATGTGTGTGTATGTGTATGTGTGTACATGTGACTGTGTGTGTCTGTCATTGTGTGTTTGTCAATGAGTCTGTCAGTGTTTGTGTATCTGTCAGTGTGCGTGTGTGTGTCTGTCAATGAATGAATGTGTCAGATAAGTGAGTCTGGCTGTCATAGAAGTCTGTGTGTTTGTCATTGGGTGTGTGTGACTGTCAGTGTGTATACACCACTGAGTGTAGCGTGGCCAAGCGGAGTGTACCGCTTCTGTTTCCTGTACCTGGCAGGACTGACAGGAAAAGCTCACTGTCCTGGGATTCGCTCCGCTCAGCCATGCTACAAGGAAGGTAGAAGGCACACCAGGAAGGGGAGGGGACCACTATGGGGGTGGGTGGTGCACCAAGGGACAGGGAGAGGAGGGGAGAGGGACACGAAAAGGAGGGAGGAGGGAGGAGGGGAGAGGAACACTAAAGGAGGGGGGGAAGAGGAACACTAAGGGACAGGGAAAGGATGGGCAGGGGAGGGGAGGGGAGACGAACACTAAGGGACAGGGAAAGGAGGGGGAAAGGGAAAGAAACACTGAGGGACAGGGAAAGGAGGAGAAAGGTGAGAGGAACAGTAACGGTCAGGGAAGGGACCGCTAAGGGACGGGGAGATGGGCTGAATGTGAAAGAAACACACAGCGGGGCTTGAGAAGGGGAAAAAGAGACACACAGAGGGGCTGGGGGAAGTAGACACACACAAAGGAGCTGGGAAGAGTAAAAGACACAAAGGGGCTGGAAGAGAAGGAGTCACACAAAGGGGCTGGAGGGAATAGGACACACAAAATGTGGAGAGATAGGAGACACACAAGGGGAAAAATAGGAGATAAAATACACTAAAGGGAGTAAGATATTTAAAATACGGGATAAGAAACACAAAAGGGGAGTTAAGAGGTACACAGGTGAAGGTTTTTTTTTGGGGGGGGGGGAGGCAGAAAAAGGCATCTTCGCCTATGTATCCCAAATTCTTTGCACTGGCCCTGCCTCTGACCAGTGGGGGAAGTGGGAGACATTACTGGGGCAGGTGATAGTCAGATGTACCTTTCTAATATTTGATTGCAGATATTCCATTTATACTTAGTGTTATTTTCAGTAAAGAGTTTATGCCAGTAAATATATTGTAAAGCTGCCCTTATGTTATTGAAATTGTCCTTTTTAAATTAAGTTAGTTTCCCAGTCATGTGTCTCATTGTTATAACTATTATGCCATATTGCTTAGTGTACACTATTGCCTCTAGTTCCCCCGTTTTGTTATTTATATTTATATTTCCCTACCCTCCTACAACTAGTTTAAAATCACCTCCAACCTTCTAGCCATCCTCTACCCTAGCACTGCAGGACCTCTTCCATTTAGGTACAATCCATCATAAAGGCTATAAAGATTGTACCCAAGTGAAAAATCATCCCAGTGGTCTAAAACCAAAAACTCTCCTTCCTCCAACAAGACTTCAGCCACGTATTGACCTTCCTAATTTCCCACTGTCTTTCCACTTTAGCATGTGGCACAGGTAATATTTAAAGAATTACAACCTTGAAGGTCATCTTCTTAAGTTGGTTACCTAATTCCCTGATTTCAATCTTTAAGGTCCTCCATCTTCTCTAACTTTGTCACTGGTACCAATATGGACCATGACAGGTGGGTCAGCCCAAGTCCCTTCAAATAATCCATCCACTCTGTCAGCAACATGCCAGATCCAAGCATCTGGGAGACAGCATAGTCCAGCTGAGATTATTAGACTGGCTGATACCCCTCTAGAACTCTCTTAATAATAGAGTCCCCTATCACCACAACCTGTGTAGCCTTTCTACGTTCTCAGCGCTTGCTAGCAGTAAGCCTGCAGGCTGCAACTAATGTCTGTAGACAATAGGGAATAATGGTCAGCCAAAATTCAAGGCCAACAAAACATTTCAGTGAATTTTGCCCTAACCAACGAGACATGTGACCAAACTTTATACATAAAACAATGGAATAAAATGGAAAAATAATATATCTGTACCATAACATATATCTGTGTTGACAACATACCTGTAAATGAGGCAAGAGATTGATCCACATGAGAAAATGCAGTAGCTTAATTATTTGCATGACCTAACCTCTGTCCTAGAAAGAGCTGTCAATATTCTTCTAGCGTAGCTGGCACAAAATGTATATAAAAAGAAAATTTATAGCCAAGCCTTTGTCATGGTTACCACTTCTTGAACTCAAAAAAAGACAAACAAAAAAACAAAGTGGAGCTGTGTAAAAAGCTGATAGGGAAATTACACAGCAAATAATTAGCTAAAGCATCTGAACTAATTATATTTAAAATATTTTGAATACGTTTAGAAAAATGTTAAAATATTCATGTGTGATTTTATTTTAATGCAACTTTTTTACTATTCATTTTGGCTTATGAGAATGCATTTAAATAAGTCTTTTTACTTTTTGAATTTCGGTACAGTTATAAAAAAAAAAACCTCTTATATAAATGTATTCTCATAAGCCAAAATAAATAGTAAAAAAGTTGCGTAAGTTACATACTGGCATAATTACAGAACATGCACTGTACTGAATAAAGCAAAGAAAAGAATACTAGAAAAAAAAAAGGCTAAAGCTTTCATTAGAATTAATTATAAAACAAGACTACATCTCAATACCAATATTATTGTTTAATTGGGAATGAAAATGCTAAACCATGATTATGCTTAAAATTTCAATCAAAAGATGGCACTTTAGAGCTGAATCAAATAACACAATAATACAAATCACTTTAGATTAAAAGAGCAAAATGAAAACCTTTACTAAATAAATACATATAAAAGGGGGGCCAGTGTACATAGAGACAGAAGTAGACAGGGAAAGCAGATCAGAAGGTGACATCCAGGGCCAGTGCAAGAATTGTTGGGTACACAGGCGAAGATGATGTTGTGCCCCTCCCCCTTCCCCAAAAGCATCTTCACCTGTGCCTCTTGACCCGCCTTTTGTTCCTTATTCCCCTTTTTAAATGTCTTACCCACTTTAATGTCTTATCCCCTATTTTTTCCCCATTGTGTGTCTTACACTTTCCTTGAGTATGTTTCACTACCCCCCTTTGTGTTTCTTACTCCCCTCAATCTCTGTGTCTCCTTCTTTCCCAGACCCTTTGTGTTTTTTACTCTTACCAGCTCCTTTGTGTGTTTCTCTTTCACCACCAGCCCATCTATCTTCCCCCCAGACCCTCTGTGTCGCTTTTTCCTCTTCTCCAGCCCCTAAGGCGGCTGCTTGTGCCGCCTTATGGACGCACCAGCCCTGATGACATCAGAGGGAATCATGATGACTGCATTAGAAGAGAAATTAAACTTTTCCTGTTTAATTGTTAGAAATCAGTTGAAAATAAGATAGATGTCTTTGGAGATAAAAATATAAAGTAACATACAATTGGCTGCACTTCATGGTGCAAATGTGAGTCTGGAATTTTGTCAAGGGGAACCCAGCCCCCAAAAACATAACGTTTTGGCTCATCAAGCCTTAATCGTATGTTATCGCAGGGCAATAGAGAGTACTATAGAGATAAGGAGTGATTGTTACAGATGTGAACCTTCAGTATACATACATTGAATTCCCAAATGATTTAACATTTTTAGATAAAGTTTTAAAATTATTACTTATTTTGAAAATGTTTTAATACTTAATATATTGATATTTTCATATATTGATATATTTAATTGTTTGTGAAGTTTATACAAAAAAAATCAACCCCTCTCCATGGGGTGTACCACTGGCAGATAGTAGATGTGGCTCACATGACAAAATCCTACCAGTGGTTGGAAAGGCATGACTGAAAGACAGCACTGAGGCACTAATCCTAGCAGCACAGGATCAGGCACTCAGCACCAGATCAATAGAAGCTGGAGTCTACCACACCAATCAAGACCCAAGATGCAGACTGGGAGATACCACAAAGGGTAGTTGAGAATGACAAGGCTAAGATTCTGTGGGATTTCAAGATCCACACAGACAAGCAAGTGCTGGCCAACCAACCAACCAACCAACCAGACATTATGGTGGTAGACAAGGAACGAAAGACTGCAGTTGTGGTGGATGTGGCAATACCCAGTGACTATAAATCAGGAAGAAGGAATATGAGAAGTGGACAAATACCAAGGACTGAAAGAAGAACTAGAAAGGATGTGGAAGATGAAGGCAGTAGTTGTCCCAGTTGTGATAGAAGCACTCAGGGCTGTGACTCCCAAGTTAGGGGAGTGGCTTCAACAAATTCCAGGTGGGACATCTGAGATTTCTGTCCAGAAGAGTGCAGTTCTAGGAACAGCTAAGATACTGCGCAGAACCCTCAAACTTCCAGGCCTCTGGTAGAGGACCCGAAAATGAGGAATAAACATACCACCCAGGGATAAGAACAATAATTTTTTTTAATTATATATATATATATATATATATGTATGTGTGTTTTGATATTTTATGTGCATATCATTTATTTTTCTATTCAGTTTGTAATTACTTTTTCTTAGTTTACAAATTAGAAAATTGATCGACATAGAACAAGAAAAAGTAAGGGAATGTAGGGCTTACATTCCTAACTGCATTTCATTCCTAGTAACAATGCTGCTCATCTCTCCCCCCATTTGATTTCTAGCAGCAATGACAAACAGATGGTGAATGATGTGAATGGCTAGAAGGGAAGAAGGAAATGAAGCAGTGTGCAGGACTGTTCAATAATCAGGAAGTGAGGTAGTAGGTAAGAGAGTAAGTAAGTAATGTTTAAAATTGCATCACACTTCCCTAAGCCTATTAATGGGAAGCACTGCCCATTGCTTGGGGTTGTGCTTGATCATTACATATGTATACTGTTTGGATTAATATAGGTTTGTGTGGTATATATTGTTTATACCAGTATCCCATTGCTATTACCTCTGAATAAATGCTCTCATTGTAGATTAACCCATTTGTTTTTTTTCCATTCATGTACTGTCACTAGAATTACCACTCAAGCATTACAACTTCTGTATTTCATGGTATTTGGAGCATTGAATTAGTGAAACCAGTGGGCATGTTGCCATTGTCTGTTTCCTCCAATTTCATGAAACAAGCAACTAATGAATTAGTCAGCAGAGACTTTGTTGGTGCCATTGGAGACACTTTTTACTGAAGAGACAGAGCAGAGTACCCACATAGTGTTCCCTATTTCTTGATTTGGTGGTGGTGGTGGTGAAGAATCTTGTAATTATAATGATTTTTCTACCACCATTCCATACAGTTGTTTGTATCTGTCTGGGGAGGAAATTGACTACGATACAGACATTTATGAAAGTTTGTTTCTGCACCTACTGTACTCTAACCTCTTTGTCCAAGTCCGTCTCTACTATCTGCAGTAGAATTACCTAATTTAATGGAAACATCTGGAGCTATATCGCCTACACGTTCCAGAAGTATTTCAGTGAGTTAATTATTAAAACCATCATTTCAATTCCAATTAGCATTAGCCAACCAAATGCTAGTATAGAGGCTAGTGTTGAACATACAAATCCATCCAAATAATCAACAGCTACAAGGCCAAGGACTAAGACTAGTAAATCACATCAAAGCAAAGTTTGGAATTACTTTAACAGTCTCCCATAAGAGTGAATTGCAAAGATTAAAATGTACTCAAGAAGGTAAGTAAGGGCTCATCTCACTACAACCAGTCTAAATGAATATTTGAAAAGACACCATGAGTGTGTATTACTTAAGGAAGAAGCAGAAAGAGAAGGCATTAGGGCAGATTACAGGTTCACTGGTGCTGTATCTGATTCTGTGCAAGCAACTACCACCATGTTGCTCCTAGTGCCCTTAGCTGACAGGAACATACATATTCCCAGTCCACATTATCCAAGTGACCTGTCCACAAGCTCACTGTGGAACATTTTGTTGGATTTCATGACAAGAGCATGTCAAAGCAACAGGCTAAAACAAATATCCTATTTTCCCAGCTGACTGATCTTTTCCATGATAGAAAGGGAGCCATATAAGCAGGCCAATTGCTCAACAATTTGTGCTTAATTCCTGATTTACTTTCATCAGGAAAATAGTTATACCACTGCACCATTGTGGTGTGCTATTAGTGAAGGAGCAGCTGGCTAAGGCTGTAGATCAGCCAGTGCATTTCACCACAACTTGATGGCGTTCTCCTAGACGCAGCCTGCCTTCCTTTCCCTGATGGCACACTAGCAGTATCCTACAGTGCCTAAGCATGGTGGTGACAGTGGGGTAGGTCCAGTATCCTGCATAACAGGGTGGTAGTAGATCTGTAGGTTAGGCAGGATATCAATCTCTATGTTTTATTCTGAAGTGAAAGATGAAAACCCCACTTCAAAAAACATCTTACAAGCTTTCAGAAAATATGAGCAGACAGGCACTAATCTGTATCATGTGTTCATGGTTATTAACAGAGAATAAGGAGGAGATGTCACTTTAATCTAACAGCCTGACATACTTGAAGGACAGACTTATTGAGAGGATCTGTGCTTTGCAGTGTTAGAGAGGCATGCTGATTGAGAGAGATTTTCATATTGCACCTGACATGTACTCCCAGCATCAGCAAAACCTAAACATAGCAGAGAGGAGTATTTGTGTTTTGAGCAGTTTGGTGGGAGCAGGTGAAGCAGCTGAAAGGTAAGTAGCGCTTCAGAAATGGTCAAAGCTTACCTTTATAAACGCCATTTTCCTCCTAATGCTGAGCAAATAGCATTTAGGATGAAAAGAAGAGTGTTTGGTCTGATCTGTCTAGTTGTCCGCAGCTATTGTCATGTCAACTGAACACTGTCAAAAATGAAAAAGCATTTTATGTTACAGGAAACAATCTTTACTCCTTAGTGACCAGACCATTTTTCAATTTTCTTACCGTTAAGGACTAGGGCTGTTTTTGCATTTCTGCGGTGTTTGTGTTTAGCTGTTTAGCTTCCTCTTAATCATTTACTGTACCCATATATTACATACCGTGTTTCTTGCCATTAAATGGTCTTTCTAAAAATACCATTATTTTCATAATATCATATTATTTACTACGAAAAAATTATAAAATATGATGAAAACATGTAAAAAATTTAAAACTTTTTTGAACTTTGACCCCCAAATTCTGTTACGCATCTACAGCCCCCAAAAAACACCCATGCTAAATAGTTTCTAAATTTTGTCCTGCATTTAGAAATGCCCAATGTTAACATGTTCTTAGCTTTTTTTTGGAAAGTTATAAGGCTATAAGTACAAGTAGTACTTTTCTACTTCCAAAGCATTTTAACACTTTCCATGCACTAATTCTACCACCAATCTTTGTCAAACTTTTGGGTAGTAATTTTTGTGTGTTATTTTCCTCTCACATTGTACTTTAGGCATGGATTATCAGTTCCTGTTATGTGTTACTGACAACGAGCACCCCAATATGTGTTTTCAGCAACATCTCCCAAGTACAACAGTGCCCCCAATGTAAAGGTTTTAAGGGTTTTTGCAAACTTACAGGGGTCAAATGTAGGGCTTTCCCCTTTTCCATGTGTGCACATTGAAATTTGCCAGATTGGTTTGCTGGGCCTATGTTGCCTTTGAGACTGTATAGCAGCCCAGGAATGAAAATTAACCCCATCATGGCATACCATTTGTAAAAGTAGACACGGTATTCAAAATGGGGTATGTCCAGTATTTTGTTGTAACCACATATATATATATATATATTAATTTTAAAATACAGTTAGAACTAAATTACACATATATATTTTTGATTTATTTTATTTTTTTAACGCATTTATAAATATATTTATTTTATATTATATATAAGTATATATACTTAATCAATATCATTCTATGTGTATCATATATATATATATCATATATATATATATATATATATATATATATATATATATATATATATATAATAAAAGTATATATTATTTAATTTTACAATGTTTTTAATCTATTTTTATTCATTTTACAGCCAGCAGTGGTACTACCTGTTATTCCAGGCAGTCCCCCTGCTGGCAATGCTGTGGACCGCTATGCCGTCCATGTTATCGTGAGGTCCTTGCAAGGACCTCGCGATCACATGGCCCAGGGGAGCCAGAATGGCAGCAGGAGGACTCCCTGGGGTGGCAGGTGAGTCCCCCCCACCGCGATCGCTGGCATGGGATCGCCGACGACTGGGTAAGTACATAGGACGGCTTGGGTGCTCTATGCCACCCGCCAGCATTTAGGACCGAGTCCCCAAGGACGGCATAGAATGCCCACCATCCTTAAGGGATTAAAGAGAACACTCTGTGCATCAAAACAACTTTAACTTAATGTTATAGTTAATTTTTAACTATATAATATATAAACATATAAATATAGATTTTTTTTTACTGTTCCTTCTTTTATTCTCTCAATTGCTCACTTCTCACTGGATCTATGAATAAGATCAAAATTTACTGGCTGTTCTAATATGAGTAATCATCTTTTTTTTCCCATCCGTCATATCTTTATTTATTTTTTTGGTGCCTGTGGCATAACTCTCAATCAGTAAAACAGTTTTTTGTGTTGTATGTGTCATTTGAATCATGATACGTCCATATTGTTTAATTTAGACAACTTGCCAATTGCTCAGAATTAAAATGAATCACAATTTGTTTGAAACCAGCTTCACAAGTATAAGGTATAACTATCTATTATGGTGTTTTTAGATTTTAAGCTTGTTTGGCCTGGGTCCTCTGCAGAATATGATGGCACTATATAAAGAATTGTAATTATGTACTCAGTAGAACTATTTTACCCCAACCTGTTAGTCTCCTTTTTGCCTGCTGTTCCCCTCTCCCCTTAAAATGGTAATAAAAACTTTGTAAAAAAAAAAAGTAATAAAGTAAAACCATTGAAAAATAGATACTTTTAGACAATAAATATAAAAGGGTTCTATTTTTTCCCAGAGCCACCTCTTCAAATAAAACAGTCTTACCTGCTCTCAATCACCCTAATAAAAGCAAGGAGGACCCATAAAACTAATACCTGCAAAAAAAAAAAAAAAATCATGTTTGCTATCAGAAGTGTTCTTTCTTCTAAATCGTCTTTAATTCAGCCCCAAAAACGGCAAAAAAAAATCCATAATAACACAATTATGTCAAATAAAAAAGGACAGTTTCCCTCCCCCCCCAAAAAAATGATGTTAAAAAAAAAAAAAATGACACAAATAAAAAAATGTTCCATCGGCTCAAAAAGTGTTTACAAGGTGGGGATGGCATGAGAATCTCCCAAGCTATGCAGTATCCATCAGAGTGCTCTGGTTCTCTGTTATATAATGACTGAATGACATTTGGTCTGCGTGTTATTCGACCATTCTGTCATTTGGTCAATGGTGGCTTCTTCGGACCAGGACCAGGATTTAATATTTCTGGATAAACCTATAAAATGATTTAATGCTATGATTTGTTTTTCATTTTTTTATATTTTTATACTTTTTGATATATTGATATGTTTTATGACGCTTTGTGTTTTAAATCATTAAATAAGTTTATCAAAATAATTAGATTATTTGAAAAAAAGTCCGACAATAGTAAATCAAAGCCTAAATTACTGTAAATCGCTGGTCATTTTGTCATTCTTGAGAATATGAATGCACTTCTATAATATGAACTGTTTCAGTAGCAAAAAAGGTACTAAGTATTCATGGTGATGTGCAGAAAAATATAGTAAGTTGTATTGTACGTAGCTAGATAATGTGCATATATAATAAATATAGGCTTTACTGTTTCAATTTCAGTAATATATACTTTAGCCTCCAAACACTCTTTTTGTTTTCCATAAAATAGAAATGAACAAAAAAGATTTTGCGGGTTCTGTGATATATTCCATTGAAAGTTTGCCGTGGATAAAGTTGAAAGGTGGAATTTCTTAGGAAATGTATTACCATGGCTCAGCTTGCTCTAAAAATAAAGCACATATAGAAACACACATTTCTTTTTTACCTATCTAGGAGAGGTTTACATTATCAAAGTAAAGTAGAAGGTAGTTAAGGAAAGGTAGAAGAGCCCCACACCATGAACTTGGTTGAACTTTGCTAAATTACTCAAGGAGAACTGTTAAACTATGCATTTAATTTTATCATTTAAGTAGCTCTGTCAGCCCCCTTGCAACCCCCATCACCTTAATAAAGATTGCATTTCATAAAGATAACTACTGTTTTGGAATTTCATTGTCAGTTAATTGACAGACAAAGTACAAATCATTTTAACATCAATTAGAGAACAATAGAGAATAATAAGGCCCAACATTCGCATAAGTTAAAATGAATTAAAATATAAGTCGGCTGATGTGGGCGCCTTCTGGCCATATATCTTTTAGGAAGCAGGTCAATGCAAGCTCATATCTTGTTTATATTTCTTACACCTTGCAGAACATAGACAGGACCATTACATCTATTCCTCCTGGCCAGTGTCCCATTCACTACAAAAACTTAGGTGACACTAGGGAGTAAAACCATAGCAAGGTAGATTGGCAGATCTCTGTAACATCACAATACTTGTTCAGACTCATGACATGTGCACCTTCCTATCTATGGCATTTATTGATCACTTACCCTGAACCCCAATAAATACAGACACCGCTTTCTTCTGTTGGAATTATCTGTCCACAGCTTTATTAAATATATAATAAATTATAACAAATATGGTCATTGGCAATAACCATCATGGCATTTAAAGCCATAATTCATCCCCCTCCCCCGTACATAAGATCCTCTGGCAATGACCCAAAAACAACCTTGCCATTGCCCACCGCTGTGACGAAATGGGAAAACACTCCCCCCATCTAGCAATCAAAAGGAAGGGTGAGAGGGACAACTAACAAGTAAGTGTAGATATGATTAAAATTCCCACTTCTTAAAATGTCAGAAATATATATGACTTAAAAACCACGCCCCCTCCACAATCCCACCCAATTAACTATTTGCCTAATGCCTAACTCCTGGCCCTGTCAAGGCCCATTCCATTGCTGCTCTGATCCATGGGCTACATGTGCAGCATGTGTGTATATCTAGGAAATCTGCACAAATAACCTGTTTTACCAGTAGAAGCTTGAAGCTTGAAGAATTGTAACAATAACAGAAAAAATTAAATAAATACAACATAGCTGACATGATAAGAGAGAAAATACTAGTGTGGGAAAGTGGATCACAGGGACCTTGGGGCAGAACAAAGATAAGATGGAAGAAACCTGCTGAAAGATGTGAAGAGGTCCTAAAATAAAACTGTGGAGTTTTAATATGGCTCAACTCCTGTTAATTAGGTGCCCAAGTTAATGGTAAATATTCAACACTTCATACATATAAATATATGTATATATATATCCAAACAAGCAAAAACAGTATCTTATTGGATCAGTGCATTTATGCTAGCCCTTTAAATAGATCAATGTGATTTGGTTATCATGTTTAAGGTTTTAAAATAAACAAGCAGGATCTTAATATTGAATTCTTCCATTTAACATAACGATGCAATTACATTATGATCTTGTTAATAATAGTTACGAACTAGAGGGGAAATTACCCTTTCAGTAGCCTTCCTGTGTTTTGGAATATCTATGAATTCAAAGTTGAGATGCAAAACGGCAGATATTTTGAGTTTAGGAATATTAAAATGAGAAGATTGGAAAATTGCCATTTATTGAAGGTATTTTTCACAAGATCCTAGCTTGCACTTGGAACAGACACAATCAAATGGTAGTTTTTAAGACGGCTTCAACTCCCATGATGCTTAGCAAACCTACAGACCGGCCAGTCATCATGAGAATTGTAGTTCCAGAAAAACTGAAGTATTCATCTTGTATTCCTTTGACTCAGCTGACATATAAGATGAATATTGAAGCCTTTTCTTGTATATATTATTTTCCATTTCCTTTTGATATAAACCAGTGTCCTTGTTTACCATTTCTTAGCTTTTTGCTGCTGTCAGTTTGTCTTAGAGATTTCAAAGAAAAAAGTGGCATTAATGTGTGTAGGTAGCTTAAACTCTACTCATTCCTTTCTCTCACTACCCTCAGGCATTCTTCCCCCTTTGCTGCACACCCACCGTGCTCCTCGCCTATTGCTCTCTGAAATGGTAAATGTGTCGGAGGCGATAAGACTTCACCGCTCAGCTCTATGAGATCCTATTTGGATAGGGTGGTTCTGGCACGGCGCTGTCAGCCTGTCTCTCAGTGAATGAAGAAGTTTAACAAACTGGAAAATGGAAGATCACTGAGGCTTGCTGAGTTGGAAACAGAAAATACTCCTCCTCTAGTTCTCCGGGGAGCAGATTTTCTCTTCACCCCTTATGCAATGTTTTCAAGTAGCTAGATAAAGTTTAGAGTGCCATACGGAAGGAAAAAAAATAAAACAGTTTGTTCAAAAGTGTTTTAAGCTGACATAAGGAGATTGTTTTACATGCCAACTGAAAAATTAGCGACAGTTTGTGGATGTGTGATTTGTTTTTTCCTCATAGCCTTTAGTCGTCATTCATTTCTTTTTTTTCTTTCTATTATGTTCAGATGATACAAGGAGAGCAATTCTAATAGCAAATTCTAAATTGTGAGCATTTACTATGGAAACTAATATACTAGTCTTTATTACTCCACTATTTGTATATATTATATCTGGTGTTCACACCCTCAGTGGACACTAAGTGGTTTTTCTTAAGATCAAATGATGTAAATACAATGAGAAGACACACAGACCTAGTTTATAAACATATGAATATTTAAAGAAAGTCTGCATATTGATCACATATCACTTACATTTCAAAGCTGAATATTATGCAGTTGTATACTTTATATTCCATTAGTGAAATACAGGCAGACAAAAATATAAATGCAATTATGTGTAATAAAGCATTAAAGGGGCACTCCAAGCTGGAATTGACCAATTCTTTTTTATTGTTCTGTACAGATAATGCATTAAATAAGACATTTATGGTGTCGTTGTTTTATGCATATTCTCACATGTTACTTCACCAGTCATGAGTTTTACACACACTAGGAAATAACCTGGCCAGTCAGGAGCCTTTTATTCTTTTTATATAGACAGGATTAACATACAGAAGAGAGCAGATCATTTTTTTCTTAAAATACTGTACAAATTTAAAAACATATAAAATAATAGCTAATTTATTAGCTGGAATCATAATTTAATTTAAATAATATATAATCTATATGCTTTGAAATATAGTGTGCAAGAAGACATTCCATATATCCTCATGTGGGAATTGTTCCACTCATGCCCAATACCTCAGAGCTGGTGTGAAGCTCCACCAAATGTAAGTAACACTTTACACATATTTCTGTCCTGGCATAGAGATCTAAAATGGACCTTTTTTGTTTAACATATATAGTCATTTAAAGTGCAACCATCTACCTACCGTGAATAATTAGCATTACTCTTGCAGGATTGCTACTGTTTTAGTGCTTGATCTAGTGCTTTTTTTTAAATGTTTTTATTACCTTATATAAAGAAAAGCTGCTGGCAAAATTCAAACAAATATATGTAATAGAAATCAGTCATAGCTTGTTAGCCCATGCACCGATCTGTTACAAACCACAATGCAATGAAAGAATGGTATGATGGTAATGGAAACATAGATTTCAGTGGAACATTAGTAATCATATGACACACACAGTCAAACACAGTTAACTTACCTGCTTACATGTTTAGCATGAACACAAAGAAATGAGATAGCTGCGAGATTTCAGCCTATTCCTAGTGGCATTTCTTATCAGTAGGTAAAGAAGACAGGGTAAGCTGATCAGATAAGAAACATGTAAAGAGGGATATTCTTTGATTTCATTATATCATTATTTTTTAAACTATCAGCTTTCTAATTTATTAAAATAGGTGTTTAATTCATCGTCAATGCTCCTAAACAATGGGAAATTATTTGATTTGATTAACAAAAAGAGTATTTTTTACAGCTGCATTTCAAATGAAGTTTTTCATTCTGTAAAACAGAACTGGACTATATATGAGAGCATTTTGTTAAGTAATGCTTACAATAGGAGTAAAAGGTCAGCTGTCACTCTCAGTCAGTGAGTGATTATGATGCTTGAAGTGCTAATCTTATATTACTTTAAAGGTGTCTGGGTATACAACGTGTTCTGTTTCAGTTGCCAATAATGATGCAATGTATCTGCCTAAGTGGTGATGTTACCCTATTTAATGAGGAGCTTCAAACCGTCCGTACTATTTGTTCAAGGCATCACTAAATTGAGAAACATGTGGGGGGGAGGGGATAACTATGGTTCTCCAGTAACACAACACATAAGTGGTAGGAAAGGTCGAATAACACCTATTATTACCAAATGCCCAGCCAGCATCCAAATGCTTGTGTGGCCCCTAAGCAGAGCTTGGTGCCGACAACAGACACCAGAGCCAGGAAGAAGAGTGGAAGATTTAAAAAACACTCCATATATCACCTCTAATTTAGAGGAAACAATCACGTGAAAGAAGGAGATCTAAGCAGAGCCTTCTTCCAATTTAGAAGGCCAGTGTCAGTCTGGAGCAATTTTTTGCATCTTTTTTCTAAAACTTCAGTTTTGTACAAATACAGGAATACCTTTGCTTACAGTGTACTACTCTCTACCTTTTAGCTCGATTTATTAGTGCACATTGTAACTAGATTAAGCAAGAAAAAGATTTATGTTTTTTTTTTTTAAAGATCAATCAAATACTAATCAGATTTGTGATATCAGAAATTAGTGTAAATATACAGATCAAATGTAATAATGTTCCTGGTGTAAAGCCTATAATGTAGTAATGCTCCTAGATACTTCAGATCAGCCCTATGCCCTTTAACTGACAAGCTGTTCTTACTACTTAACCAACAGCAAGATCATACATGCTTTATAAGTTAGCAAATCTGAATGCATTACAGAAGCTATTAAAAGTAGTGACAAACGTTTGAACATGATAAAATAACCGCAACTTCAAAATCTGCTATTATTCAACATTTGCATAGCTGTATATACACTGCTCAAAAAAATAAAGGGAACACTTAAACAACACAATGTAACTCCAAGTCAATCACACTTCTGTGAAATCAAACTGTCCACTTAGGAAGCAACACTGAGTGACAATCAATTTCACATGCTGTTGTGCAAATGGGATAGACAACAGGTGTAAATTATAGGCAATTAGCAAGACACCCCCAATAAAGGAGTGGTTCTGCAGGTGGTGACCACAGATCACTTCTCAGTTCCTATACTTCCTGGCTGATGTTTTGGTCAGTTTTGAATGCTGGCGGTGTTTTCACTCTAGTGGTAGCATGAGATGGAGTCTACAACCCACACAAGTGGCTCAGGTAGTGCAGCTCATCCAGGATGGCACATCAATGTGAGCTGTGGCAAGAAGGTTTGCTGTGTCTGTCAGCGTAGTGTCCAGAGCATGGAGGCGCTACCAGGAGACAGGCCAGTACATCAGGAGACGTGGAGGAGGCCATAGGAGGGCAACAACCCAGCAGCAGGACCGCTACCTCTGCCTTTGTGCAAGGAGGAACAGGAGGAGCACTGCCAGAGCCCTGCAAAATGACCTCCAGCAGGCCACAAATGTGCATGTGTCTGCTCAAACGGTCAGAAACAGACTCCATGAGGGTGGTATGAGGGCTGTGCTTACAGCCCAACACCGTGCAGGACGTTTGGCATTTTCCAGAGAACACCAAGATTGGCAAATTCGCCACTGGCGCCCTGTGCTCTTCACAGATGAAAGTAGGTTCACACTGAGCACATGTGATAGACGTGACAGAGTCTGGAGACGCCGTGGAGAACGTTCTGCTGCCTGCAACATCCTCCAGCATCACCGGTTTGGCAGTGGGTCAGTAATGGTGTGGGGTGGCATTTTCATGCCCTCCATGTGCTCGCCAGAGGTAGCCTGATTGCCATTAGGTACGGAGTTGAGATCCTCAGACCCCTTGTGAGACCATATGCTGCTGCGGTTGGCCCTGGGTTCTTCCTAATGCAAGACAATGCTAGACCTCATGTGGTTGGAGTGTGTCAGCAGTTCCTGCAAGAAGAAGGCATTGATGAATGGCAGCATAGCTTTAAACACACTACAAGCCAAGGAGTTAGGCACAAATTATCACCCTTTATAGTCATAACATCACTGTAGATGTCTGCTGCCTACAAAAAAATAAGTCACAAACGCACACACTTGTCATTATACAGTTTTCTCTTCAAATATGAAAAACTTTTACCTGGAGCAATTCTACAAAAGTAACAAGATAAACAATTTAGCAGAATTCCCACTTTAAGATAAGGTTCAAGATTGTAATGCTTCTTACACATTCTTCAGTTTACAACATCTCAAGTGACCTCTTATTATGGCTTCATATCACAAGTAATAGCACAAGATGTAAGTAGAGCTTATAATACCTCTCAACATTTAATATTGACAAAGAGGGACAATTTCATTTTAGAGGTCTGACCAGTGGTGTATATTGGATTTGTGCTGCCCCCCACTCATATTTACATTTTCCCCACCTCTTCCTGTCAAGGCCGCACTTTGACTGACATACACTTTCTTACTGATGTAGTCACTGACACACAATCACTAAAAGATAGTCATTGGCACACATACTGTTTAACCAACACACACTTTCACTGACAGACAGACACACACACTCACTGACACACACAGTCTCATATACACTGACAAACAATGACATACACACTCACTGATTTGACACACTCTGACAGACACACACTATTACTCAGACACACACTGACAGATGCACGCTCACTGACAGATGCATGCACACTGACAGACACACACACTCACTGACAGATGCACACACTCACTCACACACACACACACACTCACTCACATACACTCACACATTCACTCACAGACACAGACACACATTTCCCCCAACACTCACACATTATAATTTTTTTTAAATTTTACTTTAAATACTTACATGCGGTCCAGTGGGGCTGTTGCGCGGGCAGGCAGGGGGTGGACAGGCAGAGTAGGCTCAAGGGAGCTTTAAGCTTCCTGCTCAACTCTGTCGCACTCCCGGCTTCATTAAGCGGTGCTCAAGGGAGCTGGCTAGGAAGAGCTCAGGTCGCTGCCCGCCGCAATAGAAGCTGTCGCCTGCCTCAGGGGGCCAGGGGGGCTCAAAGGTTGCCAGCCGGCGAGCTCTTGAGCCCCCCAGGACACTAGGCAAACAATGCATCCACCTGGGCATTTGGGGTGGCTTTTTTTGCCACCCCCTGCAAAGTGCCGCCCAAGGCAAATGCCTTATTTGCCTCGTGTAAGATACGTCGTTGGGTGTGACTGTGGTGGCCAGGGTTGGGGGCTGTTCTAAAAAATTATAATTGTCATAACAATCATTTAACTAAAATTATTTAGAACAAGAATAATGTAAATAGATTTTTTTCTAAATACATTTATTGTAGTTTAAAGACCTGCTACTGTGAGCAGTATTTGAAGCTCTGTTATATACTCAGACATACCAAAAATATGAAGTTTTCTAGAAATCTTAGGATAGAAAAGAAGGACAGATAGATTTAGGCCAAAAATAAGAACTGTCCCTCCTAAACAGCAATAGAAATAACGGCAATGTCCGCACCATATCAATCTTAAAAGCAATCCTTACACCCATAACTGTGAGAATAACTCAACAGTCTTCAACCACAGACTCTGCAAAGGAGATCTCTTGTGTCTCTTGATCTTGCATTTTCATTAACAGACTCTGATTTGAAAACCAGCTCAAAATGGCCAATTTGGTTGCACTTCAAGCACCTCTTGTCTTTAGCAGGGCATAACAGCTTTGTTTCTGTGAGTGCGGCTACATTGCGAATAATGAGCCTATTTCACCCAACCACCTCTGAGCTCTCTGCTGCCTGTGGTCTGCTCCTCACACTCTGTCTGTCACTTGCAGCCCTCCTGGACTACTGCACATCTTGTACCATGCTTTCAGATCTCATCTCTACACTTTGCTTCTTCACCAGTTAATTTTGGCGTGTCATTCATATCACCTCATCAAATGTCAGCTCAGACTCCAGCTGCTGCTTTAGTGAGATTTTTTGTGTTTGCAATTCCGATTACAATTCTGTCTCTGACCTGCTCCTCTTTGGAAGCACCACACTCACAGAATTCGGTCAATTCATAAAGACTGCACACAAATGATTCCACTGATTCGCCCTCATGCTGGGAACACTTGTGGAAACAGGCCCTCACTTGTGAATTACATTCATCCTGGGCACAAAATGAGCAATGAGCTTATTCATAACTTCTTGAAGTCAAATTCTTTCCCCTCACTGAATGTTAATATATTGTAGACAGGCTCCACATCTTTTCTCATAGAATATAAAAGAGAATTAACTTGTAAATCACCATTCTCCTTATCCAGCTTGGATGCAATACCGGAGCATGCAAACCCATGGTGTCAGGTAGACCATGCCACAGGCTTAGAAGAACTAAATGGCTAAGTTGGAGTAATCTTAGACAAAGTCACAGATTAACAAACAGATGTGCAGGTTAGTACTTCTGACTCCATGTCATAAAAATACATATAACACGCTGAGCTGGTTTTAACATGTCTTTATTGCAGAATTTAACTTGAAGCGAGACACCATCAACAGCAGGCATTACGTTTGGAAAATGACAGTTAGTTCCCCTTTCCCTTTCCGTGATGTCACTCTTTCTGTTTGTCTTATCACAATTTTAAAGAAGATTGGAAGACTGATGAAGTAATACAAAAAATGTTAAATAAGTCACTTATTTGTGTTAAATAAGTCATGACATGGTGTAATATGTATGTGTATAAATATATATATATAGATATATATAGGTGTGTGTGTCTATATGTATACTATATTTGTCATTAGTTTCCTTGTCCTCTACAGCATCACACACAAATAGTAAAAGTGATGATGAGTACTATAATAAGAGTGTGTGTAAAGGACACTGACCACCATCCATAAAGTGAGGCTCAAGGGGTGGTAGCAGGTTGTGGCCAGGGCCTGGGTAGACACAGAGCTATCTACTCACAGGTGTGGGAGGCAGATATTAGCCCATTAGCCTTGGTATTGCCATCCAATCAGTGTGGAAACTCACTTATGTCAATTTCAGCAGGTTTCTAGAAGGCAGGTAGTGACCACTCTACGAGTTCTCCTCCAAGGCAGGAATCAACCTTCCCTTTTCATGTCTTTACATGGGCGAAGCAATAAGCTCTATGTTGGCAGATCCAAAGATGCTGCTGCAACCTTTCCTAGGGAACAATTATTCCTTAAAGGTTCCTGGTAACAGGGAATAGTGTGGCCAGTTGGCCAAAAGTGGTTATATTAATCCCCTTTTGAAATTCAAACTGAGCTTCTAATCAGAAACCTGCATTTGCGTTTAATTACTATTTACAGCTAAACACTAAAATATGTTTGTAAATCTTTTTCTTTTTTCTTTAAACTTACAGCTTTACTCTAGGGAATAGGTGAGTTGAACTGGAGATAATGATATTTAAGGACAATCTTCTTCAACATGATAAAACTATTTACTATAATCAATGTATTTTGTTTCTTATTTACAAACGCAATATTGATTTTTGTTGCTTCAGAGTTTAGTTGCTCATTACGTTTTACTCAGAAAAATCCTTGTGGGAATTGAATCCCTGAAACAGCTGGTGACCAGTGCAAAAGTTGCATGCTGCCAGAATTGGATACCATAGATGTTTCTGAAGTGTACAATATCTAATCTGTGAGTAAAATATGGCAGTGAAGAGTGAAACTGTAAACTGTTTTGGCATCTTTGTAAGCCATGACATAATTTTTTTCTAATGCTTTAGCACATTCTGGCAAAATGTACAACTGCCCGTGGTGGTCAAGGAATGTAGCCCCAGACAAACATGTGACACACATATAAGTGTAAGCACTAGATTTTTAAAATTAACAATAAGAATTTGAATGCTATAGAATGTTTCATATATAACACTCATATGCAATGAAATGGTAACTGCTACAAATATTCAAACCTTTTGAAACAATTACATAATTCAATGTTGAGCATATTTATTTTAACTTGAATTTGGTTGTACCTAACAATTACATGTTTGTTAGTCCACCCATTGTAACGCGCTACAGAATTTGTTGGTGCTATACAAATTTAATAATAATAATAATTACATATGTGACGTTTGATTTAAGTATGGTTTCCCACTTACAAAACCTTCCAGAGTCAAAGACATGATTACAGCCTCTCCCCCATGTGTATTTTTCAGAAGAGAGTGTCACTAAGACTGGGGTCAACCTATACTATAGCTTCATAAGATTGGCTGGTCTCATTGTGCAGGCCCTTCATCTTCCACACAGGTATGGAACCATCTGCCTGTCCAACTTCTTCCAGGCCCGCATCGACCCCTATGCCTGTGCTCCTCCTTCTAGGCAGGTATCAACCACTCTGCCTAGAATCCAGGACTATATCTACCCCTCTGTCTGTGCTCCTCCTTTCAGGCAGGTATTGACACCTCTGCCTGCACTATCCTCAAATACTTCCTTTACTAGGCACTTGCAGCACACAGGCCTAGCTCTTTTCTTAAATGTCCCAGTTACCTGGGAACAGTGCAGCCAGAATGCAGGTCTTAATTTCCTGCTAATGCAATCTCTGAAGAATCCAGACAGGACACACAGTTCCTAAGGGAACTACCACGCAGTACTTTATTTCCACTCAGGACTTGCCCACAGCAATGTGACATGTGTGTAAGTGTACAGTGAGTATGTTGTGGTCAACTTTTCTTCTTGCATAATATTATACTGCTGGGCAAAGCATTCCATGCACCTCATTTTTAGACCGAATGTTTAAGGAGATCCTTTCAGTGATGCACAGACATGTTTCAAATTGAGCTACTACCAGTGTAGGGGCAGGCAAACATATTTATAGATAGTACTTACAGCAAAAGCCACGTGACAAGATTACATCAGTTATGCACTATATTGTTTATTCAGCAACCAACAACATGTATTTCTGGTAGCTAGGTTAAAAGGTTATCTTTCTGAGGGTCTGCAAATGGTTCACTTTAAGCTGACATTTAACAATTGCTATATCTAAAATAGTCTGTCCATCTTCGGTAATCAAACACTAAAATGTTATCACTTTCAGTTCCCTTCTTTTATTCTGTAAGAATAACTTATTATGCATATTATGTGGGTGAGGGTTGGGTGTCAAATAAGGCCAACAAAAATTAGGTTTGTTCCCGTCTCTTCTGGTGCCTCTCTGCAATAAACTCTGCAAAAAAGAAACAAAAATGTTGTTAAAAAATATTTGAGCATAGTCTAGAAAAAGGAAAAAATAAGTATTTTAAACAGCAGAAGAAAACACAGTCTGTACTCCATAGGTTAGACTCCATGAAATTGATAACAGTAGCAAGATGGCTGGCAGCAATTCAATATCATGTTCCACATGTTATCAGCACTCACTTTTGTTGCTGGACTTTCACCATGAGGCTCCGTGCATTACTTCCAAATTCTGAGAAGGTTATTCTCCGCATTATACAACACTTTCAGGATTCTCAAAATACTTGCATGCAGAGTAGAGATGTCGCGAACCGTCCGCGAACTTCTTGCAAACGGTTCGCCACGAACTGTTCGTGGCGAACTCCGGTCAGCTGACACATCCCGGCCAATCTCCAGCAGACCCTCCCTCCCAGACCCTCCTACTTCCTGGACAGCATCCATGTTGAAGTTGCCTTCAACATGGATGCTGTCCAGGAAGTAGGAGGGTCTGGGAGGGAGGGTCTGCTGGAGATTGGCCGGGATGTGTCAGCTGACCGGAGTTCGCCACAAACCGCGGCGAACCGTTCGCGAGAAGTTCACGGACGGTTCGCGACATCTCTAATGCAGAGTTTATGTCCTCTTAAGCATCCCAGTATCCTTGGCCAGCATGGAACATGGCCAAACAGGCACAGTTTAAACACAGTTATTAGAGAGTTAGTAATAAGCAGCTCCTAAGGATCAGGCGGCATAAACACTCCATGACGGTTATAAAAACACAAAAACAGTCTCAGTACCACAAAAATTATAAGGATACGTTTACCAACATTAATTTTAACGTTTACCAATCAATTACCTAGACTAAAAATCCAGTCAAAACCCAATTTAGACCCCTAGATTGTTTATCATGGACTTATTTCAGCTTGGTTTGTACTTCATGCAATTTGTCTGTTACAAATTTTTACATCTTTTCCCCTTAAAGTGCTTTCTTAGAGATGAGAGAAGCATTCACTCTACATAAATGTTTAAATAGACAAGATGAGGCAGGTGGTAATATAATTCATAATATAATGGAAATAATACTTCAAAATCAAGCAACTATGTTATAGCCTAATGTTAAAGTTGCATACAAATTGGAGAATTAACTTAAATTTCTTCAAAAATGTTAAATTCCAAGAATGGCTTTTCACCTCCCTTTTGATGCTAACTTTAATTTAGTAATATAAAACTATACTGTTATGAAAGCAAAAGATAGTGTGAACAAGAAATAATATTCCGTTCACATGTGTAGCCGCAACACCAAATTGTCACAGAAATGCCAAAAAATATTACATTGTACTTGTGAATCATTCCATCGTTAAGCTCACAGGATTTTGCCACGGTACTGGACTTTTCCCAGTTATGGATAATGTGTCACAATAGGTGCAAGTAGGTCTGCACACATAGATAATCCCAAATAATCTGCAGAAAAATTATGTGTATGAAAAGAGTGCACATTTATTGATAAAAAAGTATGCATATCAAAATGTAATGGTATCATGCTATCACTGCAGCCCTCATAGATGCTAAAGGTAATACAGGCATATCACACCAAAACATTGTAGTTCACTGAGATGACACAAATTTCCCAGCAAGAGTAAGAAAAAAAAAGTTTGGAAAATATCAATTTGCTGTACTATCTGCAACTGCTAGACAGGGGAGAAACCACCCAGAAAACTACCCCGAAAGAGAGTTTGAAAGCCCTGGACGCGTTTCGCATCTTCCTTGGTGCTTTCTCAACATCTGTTCTCAACATCTGGTTGCCTAACTTATAAACTTGAACATTTCACCAGAATGTTTCTGATCTCTATTTAGAAAACACCATTGCCTCATTTTAAAGGGGTACGCTAAATGAACCTTAGTTGGCTCTTCAGGTGCTGGCATTTTATTGTGGATAAACCCATCGCAACCCACCCCCTTTAAAAATATATATATAAAGCAATTCCAAGGATTATGGCACTCCCACATAGTGTATCGATCATTCATGGAATTTTGAACATATCCACAGACCCAACAGTGATTGCTTTTATTACATGGTTTATGCACGTCTGTGGCTGATTATTACAATCATTATCTATCTTCCAAGAAGGTAAAACTGTAAATGAATCAGTCCTTTTTGCCATGGATTATAGAGGCAATTAGATAAATAAAAATCACAAAAGATGCAAAAAACTATTGGGATAATTAATACGATTATCATGATATCCAGTATTAGCAATTAAGCACTAAGAAACAATAGACAGTCTTGTACAAAACTAATACTCCCCTTATGTTAATCATGAACAAGGGTAGGTTACGTTGTTGACCATAACATTCTTGGCAAGTACAAGGTCTTTTAAAGCAAATTACTTTGCAATAAGAAACAGGATTGACTTTAGCAACAGGAACCGCTATGTTGGTAATTAACATAACTCAGAGGGGCCACTTCTCCCTATGTTATAATAATTGCTTTTCTTGCATAGTCTCTTATCCTCATATAATCTGCAGGAGTGATGGCATACAACAGGTGGTTCTCTCTTTCTGGCTGTACAACTCTTGACCTGTTTAGAAAAATCTGAAGGCTTTCGTTAGTGACATGCTAATTGTCTTCTCTGTGTCATATAGATAGGAACCTTAAGTAGGCAAAACTTGATTATAATGTGATCACTTGAGAAAGCCTATGGGAGAAACGCATTGTAATTATATAGAAGGACTTTTTTATGTGTTTTTATTTTGTGTTGTAGATTACAGTACACAGTGTTTTTACCCTCAACATGTTATCTTTATTTTTTTATGTATTTTTTTATCCTGCATTTTATTTTATTAATCTAAAGGAACCTCCACATCTACTTACATATATCCTTGGTGCAGGTCATACCACCCAAGTTGATATCCTTCAGCAAAGGAGCTCTTGAAATTATGAATAGATTTTATATATTTTTTTTAACAGTACTATTGTTTAAAATTGTGAGAACTATATCTCTTTTTATTCCTTTCATATACCATTCCAGATTTATCCTTGAGCGGGGATTGTGCCACTCAAAGCCCTATGTAAGAGCTCTTTGGAAGTGCTTTCCTTGTGAGTGTATTTCATCTTAATTTTACAGTGACATTTCATATGAGACACCAACTACAGAATTCCTCATCTGCACTAAAGTTTTGTCTACTTGTACACTAAGGGGGATAACATATTGACCTCCAAAAAAGCACTATCTTCAAAAGGTTCTTATCTCCCAAAAATACTTTTTTTTTTGCTGGGACTCTTTGATATTGTTATATCTCAATATCTTTATATATAATATTGTGTATATATATATATGTGTGTGTATATGATCCTATATATTACACAAGATCCAGCGCACTCACCTATCCACTAAACAGCAACTTCAATGTTTTGCACCCCTCCCTGTCACAGGTGCCTCATCCCAGGGCCCTATTTAGCCTTGTACTGCAGAGAGCCCCAGTATGACTCAACAATGGGTATGACTCAGGATCTCATCACGGTATCTCTGTGCATTCAAAATGCCATCAATAAAATGCACCTGTGTTCATTGTCCATAACATACGCCTGCCCATACCGTAACCCCACCGTCATCATGGGCCACTCGATCCATAACATTGACATCAGCAAACTGTTTACCCCCACAATGCCATACACGCTGTTTCCCATCTGCCCTGTACAATAGGATTCCTCCATGTAGGGAACACCTCTCCAAAGTGCCAGACGCCATCGAATGTGAGCATTTGCCCACTCTAAGCGGTTACGACAATGAACTGCAGTCAGGTCGAGACCCCCATGAAGAAGACAAGCATGCAGATGAGCTTCCCTGAGACACTGACAGTTTGTGCAGAAATTCTTTGGTTATGCAAAGTGATTGTTGCAGCAGCTGTCTGGGTGACTGGTCTCAGACGATCTTGGAGGTGGAGATGCTGGATGTAGAGGTCCTGTGCTGGTGTGGTTACACATGGTCTGTGTTTGTTAGGCCAGCTGGATTTACTGCCAAATTCTCTTTGGAGACGGCTTATGGTAGAGAAATGAACATTAAATTCACAGGCAACAGCTCTGGTGGACATTCCTGCAGTCAGCATGCCAATTGCACGCTCCCTCAAAACTTGCAACATCTGTGGCATTGTGCTGTGTGATAAAACTGCACATTTTTGAGTAGTCTTTTATTGTGGCCAGCCTAAGGCACACATGTGCAATAATCATGCTGTCTAATCAGCATCTTGATATGCCACACCTGTGAGGTGGATGGATTATCTGCAAGTGCTCACTAACACAGATTTAGACAGCTTTGTGAACAATATTTGAGAAAAATAGGCCTTTTGTGTACATAGAAAAAGATCTTTGGGTTCAGCTCATGAACATGGGGGCAAAAACAAAAGTATATATGGTTATAAAAAAATGGTTATAATTTTGTTCAGTGTATATATTAAGGAAGGTGTACTCGCAGGACTTTATAGATAAATCTTGAAGCTTTATTGTGCAATCATACACCAAAAGATGTGTCGACTTTCAGTCCTCTATGGGATTTTTCTCAAGACCTCCTATAGAGGACTGAAATGTTGACACATTTTTTGCTGTATGATTGCACATTAAGGCTTCAAGATGTATCTACAAAGTCTTGTGTTTGCACTTTCCTTGATATTTATATTTTGGCATGAGTGATTTGCACCCAGGCAAGGACAAGGCCGGGAGAGTGAGTGCTGGATCACGTGCATTTATATATATATCTATATATATATATATATATATATATATATAGATATATATATATATATATAGATATATATATATATAGAAAAACATGATTCGGTACAGATGAAAATTAAGGCAATGGATCTTAATTAAAGGGACACTATTGTCACAAGAACAACTACAGTGAATGTAGTTGTTCTGGTGAGTATAATCATTCCCTGCAGGCATTTTAATGCAAACACTGCCTTTTCAGAGAAAAGGCAGTGTTTACATTGCCCCGTAGGGACAACTCCAGTGGCCACTCTTCAGATGGCTTCCAGAGGTGCTTCCTGGGGCAGTGCTGCACAGTGTGCAGCACTGCAGTTCAGAGTCTCCACACTCTGTATGGAGATGCTGAACTTTCCTCATAGAGATGCATTGATTTAATGCATCTCTATAAGGAGGTTCTCATTGGTCAAGCCAAGAATTCTTGAATATTTAAAATCACATTTTAAGATCAAATTCAACAAGGGTTTACTTCAGGAAAATCATTCCAAACTAATTTTATTGATTTTTTTTTAATTGTAAAACTAAAGTAATAGGTTAAAGTGGTGCAGTAGACATTGCTTACCTACATTTCAGTAAGGCTTTTGACACTATTGCACCTAGAAGACTTATCCATAAACTGCAATGGAGTTTAGATTTTAGTTTAGATTTCAATATTGTTGAATAGGTTAGGCAGTGGCTGAGTGACAGGCAACAGTGGGTTGTAGTTAATGGAGTATATTTAAAGCAAGGTTTTGTTACCAATTAGTTACCACAGGGATTTGTACTTAGACCCATTCTGATCAATATTCTTATTAGTGATATTGCCAAAGATCTTGATGGTAAGGTATATTGTTTTGCTGATGATAGGATTTGCAACAGGGTTGATGTTTGAGAAGAGATAAGCCAAATGGCAAATGATTTAGGTAAACTAGAAAAAGTATCAGAGCTCTGGCAACTGACATTTCAAGTGGATAAGTGCAAGATAATGCATCTTGGGTGTAAAAACCCACGGCAAATTATTGAATATATGAAGAGATTTAGGGATAGTTATTTCAGATGACTTAAAGGTAGGCAGACAATCTAATAGAGCAGCAGGAATGCTAGCAGAATGCTTGGTTGTTCAGAATTTGGAATTATGGATCAACACATATATGTTCTTCCATTGTACATTTTGTTTGGCTATAGTTTGGCTTTGAGTTTATGAATTTGAAGGATCACTGCCCCAAATTCAAAAGAATTGCAGTTCACAACATTTAGTACATTTGAAAGTTTACATTATGTAGAAATCCTAAAACCTTGACCATTTCTGAATTGCTAAGACCCACATATTTTGATCAAACAAAAATACCAAAAAGAAATGACCCAAAATGTATGCGTTTTCACAGTTCTAGTTTGTGATTCAACAATAACTAAATGCCTGGATTTTATGTACATGTATTACATATTGAACGGCAACCATGTAAATTACACTTTGCTATTTTCATTAATAAGTAGATGTACCTAACAAAATGGCCACAATCGAAATATCAAAGATAGATCAAAAAGACAGATAAACAGGCAAATTGATTTTGTCAAATTACATCAAGAACCATTGAACATTTTAAGATACCAAGCCCATCTAAAACAAAAAGGAATCTCTAAAATATGACATCATATACTTGAAGATTGTGTTGCTACAATTTTATGCTTCAAAGAATCTAAAAAGTCTATATACAGCAGAATTAAGAGACTGATATGACAAGACTACATGCTTCTTTGCTGTTTTGCCCCAAGTCACTTGATGACCTTTAGCTCTGAATTTATGTACTTTTTTTATTGCTTCTCTCAATTTCCTCGATATGTTTGCCCAAAGGATTGTGCGACCTGAAAACATAACAATAAAAACAAATTGTTGAGAACATTAACAGTTTCATATTTGTGAGTTATGAGTTTTATTCAGCAGAAATATGATACACTAAGCAAGTTTTGTATGATGCCGTTTAACCCATAGCTATAACTTCACCTCAATATAACTCAGTATAATACATCACTATCCAGGCATCCACTGAACTGTCCATTGCTAAGGGTGACTTAAATACAATAGTATTTAAAGGCTGCAGTCCTCTCTGAAATCACAAACAGGGTTTTGTTCATGCTATTTAACTGCTTGAAACAGGCCTAAGTTTGGTCTGGATTTCAGCAAGGCCAAATGCAAATTAATGTCTAAAATGCACACTGAAGGCTTCAAATCCAAACCTAAATAATAAAAAAACCTGAACTATTTGCTCGATGGCAGCACTAGATATCATCGAGTAAAAAGTTAAAAACCTTCAAAAGCGCAAGGATTAATTATGTGGCAGCTGGCCAGAACTTTCTAGTTCATATCAAGTGTTATTTACTCATTTTCAAAAATTCAATAAAAGCTGTCAGTTAAACAGCATGTTACTATAGGGGAGTTTCAAACCCCTCCTATGTCCATTCCTACCATGAAACAGGCTAACAGGTTAGTACTTGAAAAATGGGCAGCTGTTGCTGTGCAGTTTGTAGAAAGTCTGTTATTTGACAGGGAGGGGTGGGGGGGGGGAGCATAGTTGGCATCAGTTGAGTGAGACATTTAAACAAAATCATGAGGGATGGACATACATTGATCACCCACAACATTAAAACCACTGACAGGTGAAGTGAATAATATTAATTATATTATTATATTGGCACATGTCAAGGTGTGGAATATATTTTGCAGTAAGTGTGCGGTCAGTTCTTCAATTTCATGTGTTGGAAGCTGATAAATGGACAAGAGAAAAGATCTCATTGACTTTGACAAGGGTCAAACAGTGATGGCTAGACGACTGGGACAGAACATCTGCAAAACAAATCATGTTGGATGTTCCCGGTATGCAGTGGTTAATATTTTCAAAAAGTGGAGCAATGAAGGACAACCATTGAACCGGCAACAGGGTCATAGATGCCCAAGGCTCATTGATGCACATGTCTGCTCTGATCACACAAAAGAGTTACTATAGCTGAAATTGCTTAAAAACTTAATGCTGGCCATGATAGAAAGATGTCAGAGCACACAGTTCATCACAGTTTGCTCTGTATGGGTCTGTGAAGCTGCAGACCAGTTAGAGTGCCCATGATAGCCTAAGTTCCCCCACCTACAGAGCCTTCAAAGGAGACTTGAGCATCAGATCTAGAAGGTTGCCTGGTCTGGTGAATCACATTTTATTTTAGACCAGATAGATGGCTGTGTGCTTGTACATTGTTTACGTCAGTAAAATATGGCAGCAGGATGCATAAAGGGAAGAAGGCAGGCCAGTGGAGGTGGAGTTATGCTTTGGGCAATGTTCTACTGGGAAACCTTGCATCCAGGCATTTATGTGGATGTTACTTTGATATGTATCAACTACCTAGAGATTGTTGCAAAACACGTACACCCCTTCAAGGCAATAGTGTTCCCTGGTGACAGTGGCCTCTTTCAGCAGGATAATGCATGCTGCCACACTGCAAAATATGTTCAGGAATGGCTTAAAGCACATGTCAAAGAGTTCAAGGTTGCCTTGTCCTCCAAATTTAACAGATATCAATCCACTTAAACATCTCTGGGATGAGCTGAAACAATAAATCCGACCCATGAGACCGCAGCTCACAAGTTGCAGGATTTAAAGGTTTTGCTGCTAATGCACCAGATACCACATGACATGTTCAGAGATCTTGTGCAGTTCATGTCTCAAAAAATCAGAGTTGTTCTAGCAGTACAAGGGAGAACTACACGATTAGGCAGGTTGTTTTAATGTTCTGGCTGACCAGTGCCTCACTAATAAAATGTATCCCTCACCCGAGCCCCCACCTATGAGAAGTGTGTAGAGGCTTTAAATAATAAAGGGGAGAGCAAACTGTAATATTCTGTGAGAGATCTTAGTGGCCCCACCCATTGGCAGTGGGCGGGGGTCATCTTTATAATATTAATTGAGAAGTGGATGGGAGATCTAAATAATGAAAGATTTTTGGAATTCTTGCCAGTCTCACTTTTTCTTATTCTTTTGGTCTTTTTTCTGCAATTTGTTTTCTTTAGCTGGATCCTTCTCCCTATAATATTATAATTAGGGCCCCACCCACCATTAAGTGGTGGGGGCTGTGGAGTAAAACTGGTTTGGACGTTAGGTTGAAAAATTATTTGTTATTTATTATTTATTTTGAAGCTCCAAACCTGATGAATCTTTGTTATTTTACTGGGGCCTTTCTAATTCCTTGACAGCAATGGCTACACAGTTGCATGTATTAAACAATTAGCTGATGCAAGTGGGGTATAGGTAAGTTTAAAACATCCCTTATAGTAATATGGGGGTCTTATTGACCACATAGGGTTTTTATTTATGTATTATTTATTATTTTATTTTTTATATTTATTATTAATGCTGCCAGTAGGCAAATAGTGCTTTAAACTATCATTTAGTCCTGAATTTCATTAAATCCTTACTTTGTAAATCTTTTGAATCCTATAGTTTGTATAACATTCAGATACATAATCACTGATTTCAATCAAGAAACCAAATAGATCTTGACAATTGCTGTAGATTTTCTTGGGCTAACTGAATTATGACTGTAAATATAAGAAATACATAATTCAGTTAATTTCAGTACAGTGAATAATCCTGAATGTTTAAAATCCCTCTATGTCCATCAAATGTTGACGGTTTAACTGATTTTTTAAGAAATGGAGCTACATTTTGACTCTTCTGAACCTCAACAATGCAAAAAAATAAAAAATCTTGCTATTGTAGAATGTTGTTTCTACTGAAGGGTTTGAAGCTAATTCAATTTAGTGACTTATTACTTTAGCAATTTAGGTAACGAAAGCAAAAAAATAATTTGTAAGAGAATAGACAGAGAAAATGGATTTAATTTTAAACTTCTATTCATATCCTGTAAGCTAGTGTAATGAGTTTGATATATGTGAGATCCTTTTTGTTGCATTCATACTTAGCTAGACTGGTCTACTGGGATGCTGTTAGATTTCACTGAGGGCTACATTTTACCGAGTCTGGTGAGACTGAAATAGATTTTTTTATTTAGTTATTTTTTAACCTTGATCAACTTTCTTGTTCCTAGAGTAAAACCAAGTGTTTCTTATATCAAAGGCATGTGACTATATATGAAAATAAAAATAACCAGTACTATACCAGTCTCATAGTTACATAGATACAAAGTTACATAGGCTAAAAAGAGACATGCGTCCATCAAGCTCAGCCTCACATTTTATTTTTTGCTGTTGATCCAAAAAAAGGCTAAAAACCCAGTCTGAAGTGCTTCCAATTGTGCAAAAAAACTAGTAAAAATGTCTTCTTGACCCCAGAATGATAGTCAGATATCTCATTGGTTCACACTACCTTAAAATTGATATCACTGTATATTATGTTTTTGCAAATATTTATCCAATTGCTGTTAAACATCTGTGTAGACTCAGATGAAACCACCTCTTCAGGCAGATAATTCCACATCCTTATTGTTCTTACTGTAAAAAACAAAACAAAAAAAAAACTTTCCTTTTCCTTAAACCAAATCCCCTTTCATCCAGTCTAAATTCGTGGCCTTGTGTCCTATGTATAGTTCTATTTATTAATAGATTTCAAGACAATAGTTTGTATTAACCCTGAATATATTTGTATAATGCTATCATATCCCCTCCGAGGAGCTGTTTTTCCAAAATAAAGAGATTTAAATGTGTTACCTTTCTTCATAACTAAAATGATCCATTGTTTTATCAATTTTGTAGCATGTCCCTGCACTTTTTCTAGAGCCATAATATCTTTCATTAGAATAGGTGCCCAAAATTGCACAGCATAGTCAAGGTTTCGTCTTACAGGTGATTTATAAAGAGGCAAATGTATATTTTCATCCCAAAAATGAATGCCCCTATTTACACATGACACTACCTTACTGGCGTTAGCAACTATCGATTGACATTGCATATTGTTGCCTAGTTTATTGGCTATAATCATATCCAAATCCTTCTAATTTGTTGTTTTCCCTAACTATGCATTACTTTGCATTTTTCTTCGATACATTTCATCTGCCATTTGAGTGCCTAGTAACCCATTCTATTTAAATCCCTCTGCAGCAAAGCAACATCCTGCTCACATTGTATTCGTTACAGAGTGTTGTGTCATCTGCAAACACTGAAACATGGCTTTTAATGCCTATTTCAAGAACATTTATAAATATGTTAAATAGAAGCAGTCCAAGAACACAAACCTGAGGGACACCACTTACCACTTTTGTCCAGCTCTATTTTTAAGCTATTGTTCTACCCAAGAACAAGAATTTTCTTCTAGACCAATTTCTTTTCGTTTAAACACTAACCTGTTATGAGGAACCGTATAAAATGCTTAGCAAAATACAAGTAGATCACATCTACTGCAACAATCTGATCTATATTTATACTTCTTCATAAAACCATGCTGATTATTGCTAATAACATTGCTCCTCCCAATGAATTCCTGAATATTATCCCTTAATAACCCCTCAAATACTTTCCCAGCCACAGACGTTAAGCTCACAGGTCTATAATTTCCAGGCAAAGATTTTGAACTTGTTTTGAATATAGGAATAACATTTGCCTTCCTCCAATCCTCCGGTACAATTCCTGAAAGAAAAGACTCTTGGAAGATCAAATACAGAGGTTTACTTATTTCCACACTTAGCTCCTTAAGAACTCATGGGTGAATACCATCCGGCCCCGGAGCTTTGTTTACATTAACTTTCTCTAGCTGCTTTTTTCTTTTTGCAGCAATCATATTCATATTTCTAACCATAGGGTCCTCTTTAATATAAATGGAGGAAACATTTTTATTTTCCTGGTCTTCATTAACTAACATGTCCATCTCTGTTTTCAGTGTACCTACACTTTCATTTATTATTATTTTTTTAGAATTTGTGTACTTAAAAAAAAAAAAAAAATAGGGGATTGTTTTTGCTCTCTTTGGCAATCAATTTCTCATTTTCTAGTTTAGCCATTCTAATTGCCTTTTTGCACGCATTTTTCCTCCTTATATCTTATACACGATTCCTCTAATTTGTTTAATTTAAATGCTTAAAATGCCCTTTTATTATATGTAATCTCCTGGTTTACTTTTCCACTAAGCCACATTGGTTTTAATTTGTTTCTTTCATATTTATTACCTTATGGTACATACTGAGAAATGTACCTTTCTAAAATGTGTTTGAATAGATTTCATTTATCCTCATGTTTTTTTTCACTAATAAGTTTATGCCAGTCAACATATTGTAAATCTGGCATTAGCTTGTTGAAATTGACCATTGACCAAAAATATATGTTATGGTATACCCCATGTGCTTTTGCTTTTTTAAGTTTATTTCAAAAGTCATCATATTGTGATCACTATTTCTCAAGTGCTCCCCTACTTGAATGTTGGTTAAAAGATTAACATTGTTTGTTATAACCAGATCCAGACAAGCATCCTTTCTAGTTGCTGCTTGTACCATTTGAACTTGAAGCTGTCATTTAACATGTTCAAAAACCTTATTTCCCTCGCTGAACTTCTAGTCCCTCTATCCCAATTTATGTCTGGGTAATAAAAATCTTCAATAATTAATGTTACCTAGATGTGCAACTTTCCCAATTTGCTCCAAAATATATTCTTAACAATATTAACATTAGGTGGTTTATAACATATCCCACCCAATAAATGATTTGACTTCTTTTATGCCAAACAGATATCTACTCATAAAGCTTCCAAATGTTCCTCGTCACATTCCACTTGCTAAAGATTGGTCTCACCATTGTCCAATCCTATAGTGAGATCAGCTCACAATTGGAATACTTTATCCACCGGCCTGAGAAGGGGAAATTATTATATCATCCTTACTCTCTCACCTTTAATGCTGCATTAAACCTGGATTATGCAGCTGAGAGCAGTTGTAGGAAGAAAGAGCACAAATAGGCTGATGCCACTGACTTACCTTTAGAGGTTAAACTGTTCATGAATGGTTTAACTCGAAAGTCGCTTCGCCCCATGTCTTTCTGTTTCTGAAATTCTTCATATACATACAAAGTATAGATAGCGCTCTACAGATGTGAATTAATATGTCATTTTTTTTAACATAGTCATGAATGTGCAGGGTGCTTAATGAGTATTTTGCCCCTCCATGTCCACAAACGACATACAAAGAAGAATAAACTTAAAGCACAATATATAGAATTGCATAGAAAAATATTTATTTAAAATACAAGATGAAATACACTTACAATATAAAGTGCATATATGCAGACAATAAACCATATAAACAGCTACACCCTGGGGAAGGCTGAATGACGAAACGTTGGGAAGTGAGTGATTCTCCAGTTCTGGGTATACCACTTATTCTTAAACATTCTGGATTTATAGTGAGCACTTTAGTGCCTGGGTTCATGTAGCTGTTTATATATTTTATTCTCTGCATCTATGCACTTTATATTTTGGGTGAATTTCATCTTGTATTTGGAATACATATTTTTCTATGTAATTATATAATGTGTGTTTTGAGTTTATTCTTCTTTCTCTGAAATTCTTCATAATAGAAAAGGCTTGGCCAGCACTGGGCAGGGGAGCCACCAATTGTCTTAGAGTACAGTAGTGTCTTAGAGTAGTCAGCTAATGTTCTAAGCCTGTAAGTAGTTCCCCATTCATTAAAGTTGCTTGACAAACTTGAATGTACTGAGTTCTATTGAGGATCTTGTGGGATTTTCCATAGACATAGCCTTTTACCATTACTAGGAAGTTTTTTTTCTAATGAAATACTAATGCTAATACTAATGCAAAATACTAAGACAAAGTAGTCTCTACTTTGTTCTGGTATATCTTTTCAATTAGTTGAAATTTCAGTGAAATTCCAGCATAGTAATGTGTGCATTTCATAATGATTTTATGTTTTCATAATGATTTTATGTTTTTGAAATACTCATTTTGGAGGGAGGTGACAGAGCCACTTTAATAGCCATTAGAGAAAAAAGGTTTGCCACAAAAATTATATATTTATACAAAGTAGACATCATGGGCTATTTACCTAAGGGTAAAGTGTATTTCATAAACCTGATGTGTGCTACACATGTACAAAACCCCATATTGTGTTCAGCTACATTTTCTGAGTACAATAATACCCACAATGTATTCCTTTGCCACTATCCTGTGAAGCTACAGTGCCATATAAGAGACTTGACTGTTTCAGTTGTTATAGTTAGAACTGTTTAATTTTTGTGCACTAAAGTAGTTTCACTGTTCAAATTACCTACAAAGGCCTGCCATTCGTAACAAGTTTATTTGCTTTTTATACATGCACATTTTGTACTGGGCATTTTATATATCTGATATGTGCCACTATGATCAAACCCACCAAATTATGCTCAGCTAACTCTCCTGAGTAAAACAATAATCCAAATGTCAATCTTGTGAAGTTACAGTGCCATATAGGAGACCTGACTATTTCAGTTTTTACATTTAGAATTTGTATGGATGATTTGATGGGCCTATGTCTCAATTTTGGGGCATTGTAGAAGTTTTTTTGTTTTAAATTACCCCAGGAATAAATAGCATTTGTAAAAGGAGAAACTCCAGGGTCTCATATGGTATATATTGTTCCTTGAGTTTCCCTATTTTTTCACCAGTTTAGGTCAAAGTTTGTAGAAATGTGTTTTTTTGCATTTTTTACATGCACATTGTATTTTTGCTATGCATTTTGTAAATCTAATGTGTGCACTCTGAGTAATACCATGTAATACCATGTACGCCATAGACATTATCCTGTGCAGCTACAGTGCCATAAAATAGATCAGACCAATATGATCAAAACACCCACATTATGCTCAATAAACTCTTCTGAATAAACGTTACACTGCCATATAAAAAACCTGATTGTTTTAGTTTTTGCAGTTAGAATTTTGAGAGATGCATTTGTTGGGCATAAGTCTAGTTTTGGGACATTGTAGCAGACTTGACAGTTCAAATGCATACCATTTGAATAAGTAGACATTATGAGCTCATTCATATGATATATTTTGGGTTTAACAGGGTTATTCAAAAAACAATGTTGGTAAAATGTTGGAAATGGAAATGAAGGAATTCCAACTGCATTGGGAATTTACAGATTTACTAAAGCATAATACAGTCATAATTAGGTCTGTCCAACTGATTCTGTAACACTGGTTTGGAAGCATTCATAAAATAGGTAATATCCAAAACGATAACTCACAGGAATCGAAGATATATTGACTGCTTGGAGGCCGAAGATAAATCAAATGCAACCATCAGAATGTACATTCACAAATTCTCATTTGTTTGAATTGATCATTTTAAGTACTATTTGCCTACTGAAAGCGAAGAAGTTGGGCAGTTGCCAAAACCCAGCACTGATCAAAATTGGTACGGGGGCTTGCAGGGAGAACCTGTCAGGGTTTGTTCAGACCCTGTTTTTTTTTTTCTTGCGCAACCTGCAGTCCTATTATCCCCACCATTAATACAATGGTTTTAAACAGCTTTATGCAGCAGTCACTTTGAGTCTTTCTGGGCCCACCAAATGTGGCTCAGCTGACAGAAGCGAGCCCCCGATATTGGTTGATAACTGGGTCTCCCTGGTGTGAGCAGATATTTAACCCTGCTCACACCAATGTGCAGCTGCAGGCGTCTAATTGCCCATTTAAAGAGATGCATGTAGCTCTCACTTTGAGAACTACATATAGCTCATGTATCAGCTCACCAGCTCACAGAAGAATAATTCTACCATACATCGTTATAGGGTTAATAGTGCGCAGTGGATCTCCCTAATGACATTTTAAAGGTTTCACAGAATGTTGTTTTTGGACTGTTGCATGTGTCCAAGCTCCCAGCTGTGAGTAGGCCGGGGATGTCTGCATCTGCTCTCCCGGCGTGCAATCGGTGACTTGCAGATATCGTTCTGGAGCAGGATGTGCACTCCTTTCCTTAGTTGCAGAGATGTCGTCTTTGGGACAGTTTGAACCAATTTTTTGAGCTAATTTCTCATGTCTGGGTCTGGAGCCAAAACTCATGGCTGCCAGATGGCTCGGTGGCCCAGCACTGCCCCCATATACATTGATTTTATATATATTTTGCGATTATTGCTTGGACTCTATATTTATATATATATATATTACGGACACTTGGCACTTTAAAAGGAGGATGCCGAGACCGTCCCGATATTGTTTATAAGCATATCAGGGAATCACTACCTATCAGCTTGAGAAAGCCCCAAGTGGCGGGGCAAAACGCGTAGCTGCACACGCCAAACCTGCACATGGTAACAGAGAGAGACTGCCTGGATTTTACAGTGAGAGGATGCTTGAACTGTATCTCCATTTGACTGCCAGGACTTAAAATCTCCTCTATGTGCAGGGTGATTTTTCTTCATATACTTAGCATTTTTTTTTTTTTATCTACAATAAAGTATCCAACTTTATGGTTCTGGCTGGCGGTGAGTGCATCTATTAACCTCCACTACTTGGATCCAACGATTCCAATGGTCTGATTCTCCCTGAGCCTGAAAGTACAGAGTGGTACTATAACCACTCCAGAATTGTGAGTGAAATTCTTAAGAGCATTTACTCTGATTTGTTTCTAACTGGCTGTATTGCACTAGTTTGTGTTTATTCTGTATTTTAGATTATTTGGCCGTATCTACTAAGGAGTGCAAGTATATCCTCTATTTGTGAACTCTATGTGAATTTCTGTTATGGTTCACAGTGTGTTTTTATAAGAGTTATCTACATACTCTGTGTAATATCCTTGGGAGAATTCTATATTATTATTTTGATTGCACTGACACTTTAAATATTCACTGCGCACCCACATCTTTGATTTTTTTTACACTTTGTTTGGAAGATCTTATCAGGTTTCCTTGTGGGTTGCTGCATGTTTATGTTTTAGCTAAAAGCTCCCTTAAGGTGGAAGCATTTGACAACTACAGTTGCGCCATTTTCATTATTGTTGTTTATTTACCTCATTTTAGGATTTCTGCCACATACTTTGAGCGATTTTATCCTTATCCTTTTGTTTCCTACTTGGCATTGGTTCCTACCACCTGTGACACCTGCAGACAGCAGTCAAACAATCCAAGGTGGGGATATACCATCCACGTCTGATACATGGTGGTTTGTCTGCACGCTATATTTTGAGTAAAATTTCAACTATTATTCTTGCATTTCCCATATGGAGAGATTTTATCTTATATTGTCTAGATCACTATTACTCTGCTGTGGAAGGGTACGAGAGAGATATACTACAAGTGGGGATCTAAACCACTGTATGCTGATTACACTAGAACTGGTCTGAGCTCCATTGCATGTGAGTTTGGCAATTGTGGGCTTATGTGTTGTGTATACTTCATTTGAGTTTACATATTCCACTATTGGTTTTCCTGTTTTTCTGCTCTCCTTTATAAACTTTTGTGAAGTGAAACTACAAATTAGAACACCGCACAGGATCTTGTGATAAGAAAAAATACTATTTTGGGACTTTAACTATATACCTGGCATTTCATATTCTTTAAAGGACTGTAGCAGATGGTACCAGGGCTGTCCTGACTGTGTGGATTAAACGTCAGTTCTGCTCCTGATGCTGTGTGTCGTCCAGTCATTGGGATATGTATGGGAATATTTGTGGATTACTTGTTTGCTGGAATTACTGCTTCATGGTGTTTATTACTTGTTCCTGAGCCTCACTGGGATCTATGGTGGAGTTAACCTGTGAAATACCAGGCCTCTGCTACAAGGACATTACCTGTTTTATTTTATTGTTGCGTTTGAGATTGTTTTTATTCACTTGACTTGGTCTTATAATACATTTTATGTTTGGTACATCCTGTTTTCTTGGCTTTTTTAAATCTCAGATTCATTATTGAACTGTAACTTGAATATATTTTGGTAAACAGTGAAATAACAAAACTTGTGTCAGTGTCCAAATATTTCTGGACCTAACAGTATATGCATCATTGTGAAGTGCAAATAAAGGTAAATCAGGTAATATTCAAATACAGATGTATCCTTTACACATGTTGCCTTGAGGTGAAGATAAAACACTAGAGAGTGGTGAACAGGCCTGGACTTCCCATTGGACAAACTGGGCAAATGCCAGTAAGCTTTGATGGCCAGAGACTGAGGAATTTATTTTTTTTTCAGATTTTTTTTTAAATTATTTAAAACTAAGATTAATGTACTTTTACATTACTATATAATCTGAAAAATGTTCTTCTTTCTCCTTATACAAGGAAATTACATTTTGTATATATGTTTCTAAATATAACCCAGTAACTACATTGTATTTTTTTTCTCCCCAGCATACTTACATAAAACGGTTTATCTGGTACAATATTTCATGAACAAGCATGAATAAATAAATCACTCAATCAAGCAGTCAATGAATGAATGCAATAATGTAACTTTAAATACATAAATAAATAAATAAATAAACTTTGTTCTATGAAATTAGGGATTACTCGAGCTGGCTAAGAAGACTAGCAAAAAAAAAAAAAAAGAGTTCGATATGTTCTAAAGTGAAATTAACTGTTCAAGTCATCCATCTAATAATGCAGAGAAAGTATCTATTTTGAAGTTTTTATAATTTCCTTATGGTATTTGACTAATCTAAACAGTTATCAACAGTGTGCTATATGTTCTATGCATGGAAAGTCATCCAAACCTAGCTACAACTAAGTATTGAGTCATGAAAAGAAAGTTCAGTTTAGTTATAAGCAATTTAATTATACACTTTCTTTAAACCATGTAGGAATTGCTCTTAGGATAGCTAAAGGCTATATGACAAAAAATTACAACGCTTGCATTTTGGTGATAAGTTTCAGTCATATGAACTCCACTTTTGTTCAATGAGCAGATTCACATCCCAGATAACTCCTCAATCTTGTTCTATTACAAAATATCATAAAGCTGACAAGTTAATGAATAAAAATGTTTGCTGCATATATATATAAAAAAAAAAAAATAGTCATTGTCCTATAAAAGACTCCTGTTTTGGTTCTGAGATTATCGAAAACAACACTCAATCTGATTCCAGTAACATGACTACACAATAAATGAACATTTTATAGGAACTGGAAGTGTAATAAAGACACATTTGTCACAAAATATGAATATCAATGTTTTGCAAAAAACATTGCAAAACAATTCTCCATACTTTTTTTAGGACTTTCTCATCGACCGGAAGTCAGTGTATAGTCAATAAATTGTTAAACACAGAGTTGTGTTTCAATGCTGTTGTATACAGCAAACATAAACTTCAAGTAATCCATATTTAAAATGGAATAATGAGGCAAATTAGGTGATTCGTTGTTTAACTAATTTGCATATCCACACCCAGAATCCTTTGCTATAGTAACATAACTGCAAATTTGAGATTTCTGTGGGAAAAGCAAGTCTTATGGCTTGACTGGTGTGTGCAGATCTATTGTTTAACAATGTATTGACTATATCTACTTACATCCGGTGGAAGGGGTTTTTAATCACTTTTTCCCCCACCATAACTTTCTTGATTTGTGCTCGCAAGCAATGCCAAACGTCCCCGAACATAGATAAGTCTACTCACGAATGGAATCTTGCATTTAGCACTTCCCCGAACATAGATAAGCTTACTTGTGAATCGAACCCTGAAAATTCCTCGAACATAGATTAGGGAATGACTAGGGCTTATTTTCACAGAGGGCTTATATATTTTTTTTATCAGAAATGAAAGGCTTATTTCACCTGAACAAAATTATATATAATAAGTTTGAGTTCACTATATACGAAAGAGGTAAATTACGGATGAACAAACATATAGCTCAAATTCTAGTAATGAAATTGGCACTTTTGTTATTGGGTATTTTAAAGGGGAACTCAATAGCCATATAGCAATTTAGCAATATGAGGTTTTCTATGGGTGTGGAGTGCCCCTTTAAGGATTCACTTCAAAAATAGAATGATGCACTCAAATACAATTACTGACTGTAGGATTTTATAGAATTGTCATAGCTATTTAAGTAGAATATTACACATTATCATCGATCAAGCTTAGGTCATAAAGGGATTTGCTTGTGATGGCATTTGGTCCTTAAGGGTAATGTCTTCAATTGTACTCCGAGAAATGTCTATAGTTTTATTTTTATTTTATTTTTATTTCCAAATGATTTAGTCTTAACTTGTTTCTATAGATTTCAAAGTGTTGTTTGTTTATATTTGCTCTCTAACAAACTCCGGTCCCTTCCAGAAAAAAAGTATAATTGATCTGTAATGAATCTGAAATTACATGACACTTTAATTGCACATATATTTAACTCAATTGAGCTAATTATGGGGATTCTGAAAACTGTTGGTTAGATTAACACGTATTTAGGGGTGTCATAGTAAATATGTATACATTTTATATTTTTCAGACATTCATTTGCAAATCATTTTAAAAAATATGCAAATATTTCTAGTTCCGCAGTAAAGACTATTAGTGCAGCTCAGTGTTAAACTTTTTTTTCATTATATCTGTTAGATTTCAAGTAAAAGAAAATAAATGATGACACAGTTATAGTTATTTCTTGAATATGGATGTAGAAAATTATGTTTGCCTATATTTAGTAGAAAAAAGTCATAAAGTTGTGATTTCATGTAATTTCACTTCTTATGTTACACTTTCCCTCTTTGTGATTTCACCTTTTCGGTGTATTTTTGTAGTAGAACTTTCACTTCTTTGGAATTTGCATAATTGAATAAAATGTCAAAATTCACCCACAACTTGAGTTAACATTTTTTATTACATGCTGTTTTCTTTTCAATTTATTTTAAATGTTTAGCAAATTATATCATATTCCAGTTTAGACGGGGAAAAGCCAGGGCAGATGTTAATTTATAGAAGAGACAAAACAATGGGTGCCATGTTACGGTGCTATTTTAGAGTGAAGACAGGGCTGGATTTACATGTCAGGTGTGTGGTGGCAGTGTCCTTTAGGCCAGCTTTGCACAATGTAAAGTTTGTTCTTAAAGGAATACTACTACATACCAGGAATACAAAGCTGTATTCCTGGCACTATATTTCCTTCTGCCTCCCCCCACCGTTGCTTTTATTAACCCTATTCATGGTGAATAAAAGGTTAAAAACCCTTTATCTACTTACTTTACCTCAGTGCTGATGTCCCTTGGTGCTGGGTCGCAGCGCCTCCCCCAACGTCACATGATGTGCAGGCATGAAAGCGCGCACATTAGGCCTTCCCATAGGAAAGCATTGAATTGTAAAGCATTACAAACTATAGTTGTGGTATAAAGGGTTTTTAGATTTATTCATGGTTTAATTTAGTGTTGGGTGTTTTTAGTGTTTAAGAGGAGTTAAATCAAGGATTAAGGAAAAGGGTTTTCTCAGTTTTATTCTTTGTCTGCTTAAATGTGAGACTAAGGAAATGGTTTGTTTAGTTTTTTCCTTTTTTTTTGGATGGGGGGATTACATTTATGTTAAAGGAAAATGAAGTTTAGGGCATGTGGAGTGTGAAGGGCTATTTACTCACTCTCCTATGTCTTCCATAGTCCAGTCAGCCTCTTATGATCGATAACAGAGATTAAGTCGTTGCTATACAGTTTGTATCACTAAGCAATCTTCCTGCTCCTTCTGCAAGACATGTCCTGTGCAAGATGTGATAAGTGGGTAGATGGGAAGTGATCCAATCCACTTCCTGTCCAGCCCCACAAAGAACTGAGACATCCCTGTGTTTTACATTCTTCATAACTGTTTCTTCAGCCTTACTATCTAGCAGTAAAGGCTTGTACAGTGCTCCACCAGTTTTTATGTGGAGAAAAAAAATATTTGCAGTAGTGTAGAAACACTAATTTTTTCTGGATGGGAGGGTGATAAGCCAAAAATAAAATAGGAAAATAATTGTATCCCTTTGATTCTGCAATAGATTTCAATTCTGCAGGAACCTTCCACTCATTAGTAGCTGTTTGGAGAAGCTTACTTGAGAGCATCTAGGCATGTCAAAAATATAATTTCAATGATAGAAAAAGAGAGCACTATCTATTCAGTTAAAACACAGGGTGCTTAGCTGAACCATGGGCCAGCACTAGCCCAAATATAATATATACCAGTATTAGAGAAAGGGTCTAGGCTTGACATAGACCCTATTTATGGTTGAAACATTGCAGTGTTCCACATGTTCTAATAAATGTGCCTGATGACATTGGAGTGCCTGGACCCTTTCTCTAATACTGGTAAAAAGTCTCCTTTAAGAAGGAATTTCCATTGAGCTGCCATTTGGGAGTGGAGGCATGCTAATGGTTTTTTTATTCAGGGGCCATCATTGACACATATAACCAGGTAACCAGTGCCCACAGGAGAGAGAAGCAAGACACCATCTTGGAAGCAGCAATTGTAGAGCACAGCAACAGATCCTGTCCCCTGGCATATATAAGTTTATATGTCTAACTGCCTGAGGATTGATTAAGCAAGTGCATTTACTCCGATAAATAATATACATAAATCCAGTGATGACAGAGGAAGAGGAACATTTCTGACACTGTGCTGCCTGTCACTAGTAGTTTTATTAAACACCTACAAATACCCACCATCTTCTTTAAAGTGCTCAGTCCTTCTACTGCTGAGACCTGATATACTCGTGCTGTGACTAGATGAAATGTTGTGAAGCGTCAAGCTGCAGGACTGGGACTGTGACTCTGATGACTGACCTAATCCTAATTTCATTCTATCATAATCTGTAACGATTGTTGCTTCTGCTAACCATTTCAGCTACTTCTTGGCTCTATTTTAGCAATGCAGATTAATTATATTTTAGTTTCAAAAGGTAATAAGGAGTCTATCCATATGCTGCTGCCTTAACCATGTGCACACTGTGTTGTGAGAGCTAATAGTTAGGAGTAGCTGACATGGTTGGAGTCTATCAGTTTATTAAAGCCTTAACCATGTGCATACTGCGTGCTGAGAACAAATGGAGGAGCTGACATGTTTCATAACAGGAATAACATTTTCTAGAAAGCTAAAATTCTCTTAGCAGGAGTACTACTGAAATTGATCTCATGAGAGAGATAGCTAAGAGTGTCATAGGAAGATAAACAGAGAGAGAGCTGGAGTAATATACAGAGACATGTACTGTGTGGGTATCTCTGTATTGTAGTTCTGTGTAATCCATCACAGTGACCCTGGCTGTGTGAGATAGTTATGAGTATTATTTCTCTGTATTTTGCTCAGATCTACTTGTTGTGTGGGCAGTTCTGCAGTCTGCCCACTCTGTGTATTGTTTAGGTATCTTACAATACACAGAGTGGGCCCAGCAATGTGTATATTTATTTTCTCAGCTCTGTTTATGATATTGCAATCTCTGTATTTTACTCAGATTTATGTTATGCCCAGCTTATTTTATTGTATAAGAATCCCTATATTATGCTCAGCTCTCTATATTGAATGAGTATCTCTGTACTATTTAGGGAGGATTCCAATTCTGGGGGAGGCATCTGGTGCCCCACCCTCTTAAAACTTAACCAGTCGCAACTGCTATCAAGGTTAGGAATATGACTGAACTACAGAGAACACTGGCCAAGCCTCCTGGTGCTTATCTCCTCACACCAGCTCACGTAACCGCTAAAAAAGACACATTAAAAGTGTTGAAAACAGGCACCCCCTAGTGGACAGGCATCATGGGTCTACTGGTTTCCATGGTGGCTGTTCCACGATCATTTTTCAGAATATGACAGTTTCATACATAGCATAGCCCTCATTGTTTAATTTCACCTGTTTGCTAGCCAGCCACTACATTAAAATGTTAAAAAATAAATAAAAATGTCTATTATGATCAAAATGACACCATATTATACAAAGAAAAAGACTGCACTATATCTACATAATAGGGATACACTCTTAGAGAAGATTAGTATGCAATGAACTACATACTATGTACAATAGCATAATATGCAATCTAGTAGATGACAGCCAACCATAGTAAACAAAAACACTTACATTTATTTGTGATAAATATATGAATCGTAATTGGTAATTACATTTTATTTATTAAAAAAAATTAAATCTAAAGAAAAAATAGAAAAATCTGAAAAACAAAATAGAAAAAAGAAAAATACATTGAAAATGCTTAGAACATCCACTTTCCTGTTTATAATGTCCACTGTCTTCATTGTAGAATCCCAACAGTTTAGTGAAAAGTTGTTAGTCTTCCTTTTCTTGAAGCAGGGTGGTGTGGGTGTCCTTTCTATCTGTAACAAGTTTTGCCTTCTCTGGGCTTTGTCTTCTCTGGGCTTTTGCCTTCTCTGGGCTTGAGAGAAATGATACTCATCTGTCAGATATATCTGATTTGTCAACTTACAAGCCAACCAATCCAAGTGCTCTGAGTGAGCTTTTAAATGTTTTTCCCACCTTAAAAGCTTGTCCTGCATTTAGCCCTCACAAACCTAGCTTGGATTAATTTTTTTGAGTGGCTGCCAGCAGGCAAAAATTTGGGATTTTTAAAGTCTGAATCACAAAAAAACTAACAAAAAAAACGTTGTCAATTAGCCATTTAGTTTGTTTCGTGATAAGTCGATTGGCCATTTTGGACTTTGGAACTTCAGATGAATCACTCAAAATTCTGACAAATCGCAATCTATCTAAAACCAATGCTACTTATAATAATGATTGACAGGGAGCTAATACAGGGTGCACATGATAAAGAGTTGTGGATTTCTACATTTCATTTTATTTTTAAGAGATAAGTAAACACAATATTAAAAATACTAGGATGTGATAGTTTCCATTGAAATATTGTATGGCAACAACAGTTAAGGAACAAATTGGATTATATGGAGTGCATCATCTTGTTTAATAGTTTTGTGAGTGGTGCCATTATTTGTTATAATAAAGTTACTTAGATTCATTTAATTGTGTTAACTTTGTGTTTTATGTCAATAATACTCTTCAATGAACACAACACTGTTCAGAAACTGCATGATCTCATGTTTCACCATGCTGACCTTACATTCCTATAATATGCCACAGGCATGTGCTTTGGAATCAACCTAAAAGAGTTCATGTATAAAAGAATATTAAAGGTGCTGTAGGGTTCTAAGATGAAACTTTAATCTTCTGAGAGAACAATATGGGGTTGGGTGTGCTTTTAACAATGACATTTCATTTCAAAAGTTTGCAGCCACAAAGAGTAGGTTTTCAAAGTAAACTTAGTTTAGAACATATTGTCTTTGAATGCTAAAACAATAATTGCAAAGCACTCTAAGCAGAATTGTTTGCAGCATTTTAGTATTGTCTCAAAATAAACTAGCAGATTTGTTCTTGCTAGAAAACCTGAAGGGGTGAGCGTTGACACTAAGCTTGGTGTCCTTTGAAAGTGCATCACAGCTGCTGCCTTAGCCAGCAAAAATTTAATCAGCAAACAGTATTGGAAAAACAATAACATCTACTTTATCTTCAAATTTAGCACACACATATATAAGAAAGCTGTTTCGATGGGGTGTCAATCTATTACGAGGGAATTCAGAGTGAAGCGTTCGTTTTCGGTGAAAATGTGACATTTTCCTTGAAAAGTAATGTTTATATTCTGTCAGTTTTAATCAAAGTCAGTGACATTGATTTTCTTGTGATATTTAAAAAGTAATCTAGTGTGCAAAGAAGAAATATGTATGTCATATAATTAGTCATATGAAATAATTGTAAAAAAACAGAAATGACTCAGGAAGAGGACAAATTTATAACTAATTATTTATTTTACTTTTATGTAGCATAAATATAGGGTCTTTAGATTTCACCTGAACTTAAAGGGATACTATAGTGACCAGAGCCACTACAGCTTAATGTAGTGCAGGGCTTGACAAATTTGCTTGGAATCTAGGAGCCAGCTAAAAAAGTTAAGAGGCAGGTTTTTTAAAATAGCAAAGCTCTATTTTCAACTACAAAAATACAATTCTTAAAGGGACACTACAATCACCAGAACCACTACAACTTAATCTTATGTCTATAGCCTGTCCTTGCATTCTTTTAAATGTAAACACTGCGTTTCACAGAAAAGGGGGGTGGTGAGAGTAAGGGGAAGGAAAGAAGGTATAAAGTCCACACTTGTAAAAAGCCAATTCCCTCTATACAGTGAACAGAACTTAGCTTGTTAGTGTGGTAGACGATCTCGGAAATGCCTCAGAGCCATATGACCATATATGGGACAAGAGCTGTACATAATCAGGGCCAGGACGCATGTGCAGGAATGTTAAGAATGTTCCTATGCAGTAAAGTATGAAATAAATAAAGTAATAGTTAAACACTTGCTAATTGGTTATTAATTGCTGAAGTATGGGAGTAACCCTTGCATATCTTTATTGCATATAAGCTGCGTCACCTGTCTTATATAAGCACTGTTAACCCGAAAAGGCGGGTCTCAGCCTTTTTGCAGACATGAGTCTGTGCTGATGACACCGGTTGCTAGCTACAAAAATAAATGGTTGCTTGCTTTCTGAGAACCTGTGTCCAGTCTCTTATGTGCTTCTTGGCCTTGCATTCCTGCAACATTCCTGGTGCATTGGCCGGGAAACATAGTAACATCCTGAGACAGTAATTTCTTTCACCCCCTTGACTCGTGGGCAGCGCTTTTGGAGCAGTTTTCCATGGATTCTAATTGTTTTTCTGGTGCCACTAGACTCATTTGTCTAGGAGAATTACTTTACCCTTGACCCCTGGATCCCTGCTCATGACGTATACACACAAGGGTCCAGGATCCAGCAACTTCTGAATTATAGGTAAGACTACAGGGTCTTTTCCTTTCTGGTAATTTTATAGTCTGACCTCTCCCTCTGGAGAGAAGGGAGACCTGATCACTTTCCTCTGTATGTATATTCTGGTATTGGTGGGAAGGGGTTGTGTTGGTGTGATTGTTTGTTTCTGTTTGAGACGTCTATCAGTGACGAAGCAAGTGCGGACCCTGTTTAGGTGCATTTCTTGGCCGGGCGACTGCGCCCAAGTCGCCGATAAGGGGAAGCTGCTTATATTGTCTATCTGTTGGTATCTCTGTCCTTCATTATGGGAAAAGGGAGGTCTAAAGCACCCAGGCCTCTGGACTGTATGATCAGTAACTGTAACAAGGGTTATAGAGCAGACTATGGTGTTAAAATGTTCCCCAAAAAACTGATTGTTCTGTGTGAACGGGAGTGGCCCTGGTTGGCCCCCACCCATCCATTTCGGTATCCTGAAATTCTGCCAGTCACCCTGCAACACCCCACTATCACTTGTACACAAACCAAGTACCAATGAGTACAGGCCTGTTCAGGACCTCAGAGCTGTCAACAATGCTTCTTTCACTATTCACCCAGTTGTCCCTAACCATACAACCAGCTTGCCTTAATCCCTGGCGGGGCTTCCTACTATACAGGTCTTGATCTTAAGGTGCTTTCTTCTGCCTGAGAGTGGTGGAAGAGAGCCAGCATGTATTTGCCTTCCAATGGGAAGATGCCACCACTGGGATTAAGAGACAACTGACCTGGACCGGCTCCCTCAAGGTTTCAAAATCTCTCCCACCCTGTTTGGAGAAGCACTCAGCCAAGATTTATGAGATTTCACACCTGAGCCAGGCGACTGTGTCCTCCTGCAATATATGGATGACCTCCGCATTGCTGCTACCTCCCGAGACAAGTGTCTGCAAGCTACCAACCAACTGCTGCAGATTTTGTGGAAAACAGGATACAAGGTGTCCAGAAGAAAAGCCCAAATATGCTGCACAGCAGTCAAGTACTTAGGATTCCCTATCTCAGAGGTTCTGAACATGACCCATTCCTTTGGGAACAAAAATAAATGGGCCCTTAGGTAGGCCCGTATCCGAGCCTCTGCACTGGGACTCCCTGACCACAAGAGAGTGTTCTTCCTATATGTCCAGGAGAAGAGGAAGTCTGCAGTAGGTGTCCTCACACAGTACTTGGTCTGTGAACATTGTCAGGGCTCTCCATGAGTCAACCCACGCAAGGAAATCATCCATGGAAGCTACACTTAACCATTTCTTCTACCTATCACCTAGAATTAGCCATTAAATGAAAACTGCACACTGTTTACAGACCTCAAAGTTCAGAAAAAAGTTGAGCGAATAAACCAAACACTGAAGCTACACCTGGCTAAAATATGCCAAGAAATCAACCTGAAGTGGGAGGACCTTGCTCCCTGTGGCCTTGCACCCACAAAACTCACCGGCCTCTCCCCTTTAAAAACCGTGTATGGTCGACAACCACCAATTGTCCTCGGCCTTAAAAGGGGACCTCTACCAAATAGGAGAAGATATTACTCATGTACACCCTTACTTACCTGGGGACTCTGAGTAAAAGAGCGGAATATCTCCACTCTGGGATCCAAGGGCCTTATACTGTTCTTTTGTCCACCCCCACAGCCATGGAAGTTGCTGAGATCACCCCGTGGGTACACCTCTCCAGAATCAAGCCTGCCTCTGCTCCATGGGAAGTAACCTCTGCTGATCCCGACAATCCTCTGAAACTCTGCTTTAAGAGAGTGAAAATACCTGCTGGAGAAAATTCCAACATAAAAATGCCTAACCACCTGCCATCGATGGAAAGCCGAGGCCCCCAAAGGAGGCCTTTTGAAGCCGAACAGAATCAGAAGTACTCCTTACCCTGCAGCCCTCACATCCGGAAGCTGAGGTGCCAAAGCGTGTTCGAAGCTTCTTCAGGATTATCTGCTCATCTTGAGTTTATGGTGATATTAATATTGAATAAATGAGGTGACATGGGAAAGAATTTATACGTTAAAAAATAAATACATGTGCCCAAAGAATAGGGATTGCATAGATGGTGGGTATAACTATAAATCAGAGAACTAACTGCGAGTGTGCAGAAAATGCCTGCCACATCTAGTACATGTAACACGTTGAACCTGACACTGTTTAAACCCCTGGTATTCCTGTACAAGTGGAGCACCTTCCATGGTCTGCAGATATATGCTTCTGGTAAAGACCCGGGAACTATACTGCATTTTGCATATTGAAACTGAGGTTGTAAAAAGTGAGACCTGAGAGTCATTGGTATGATTTACAGACATGTCACATGTTATTGGTCACCTAATGAGTGGTTAACTTGTGATAAATTGCTCCACTGAATAATTTGCTTACTGTTGATAACCCAAGATGAGTTCTAATATGGCTAAAAGTACCATCTATGAATCAACAAGAAAGTTCTTGATTAATATTATTTTTTTAAATTCTTTATTTTTGTCATGCACGATTGAACGCATAGCTTCAACATGCCACAACAGGGGTTTAAATGACACAAAAATGCAATATGCAATACAAGGTGTGGCAGTTGGACACACATGTAGTCAAGCGTGTGTTATTGGGCTGACATAGGGATTATACAAACAGCGTACCACACTTAACTCACCTGCAGGTATAGTGTCAGCTATAAATGTATGAAAAAGCTTGAAACACCTCACTTGTCTGTTAAGTGTTTAGAACTAGGCTTTAGGACCCTGAGGCGGATGGAAGGGGTATTGAATATGTGATTGTGTCTGCTGTGCTATATCACCAATGGTGGTTATCGCAAAACAAGAGCTATACGATAATAAAGCATTACAAATTATAAGATAATGCAAGAAAAAACTAAACCTACGCGTTTAAAGTAAGGCTGAGTGTTGGAATGTTCTCAGGTCTTGGCTGCCGCATACAAGTCCTTCGTGGGCTTCCATGGGATGAGCGGGGTGATTGCTACCCGATTTCATGCATGTGGAGCGGTGGTGGGGTGTGACGGAAACCTCCGCCGACGGATGCTCCTAGCACTGCTCAAGGACCATCAGCACTGCACTTGTCACCATAGGCCCCGCAGACTCCATGAACCACCGTAGCTTGGTTGGGATCTCACAGTCTCCTCCAAGAGAATATAGTTGGGGCTCTCCTCCAAAAGCATATAGCTGGGGCACTCCTCCAAGAGATTATACCTGGGGCTCTCATCCAAGAGATTATAGCTGGGGCTCTCCTCCAAGAGAGTATAGCTGAAGAGAACTCTTACAAGAGCTAGCAGTTATATATATATCTGGTATAGCTATTCCCTACAACAAGAGACAAGGCTACAAGTTGAGGATAAGACGATCTGGTTTATTGAGTGCAAGGGCATTTCTTTTATACCGTTTTACCACCCATGTGGACCTTGTTGGGCACCAAAAACACAACTTTAACAATCAATCATTTACAGACACACAGTTAAACACTCCCATTCATTACTGTAAAATTCCTCCCCTCTGCTTGGGAGATAATTGAGTTAATCCGCAATATCAGTCTACAAGATATTGCTCTCTCCTGGTGCTCCTCCTACCTCTCCCAGCACTCTTTCAGTGTTTCTTTCTCTGGCTCTGCTTCTTCTCCCCAATTCCTCTCTGTTGGTGTCCCCAAGGTTCAGTCCTTGGTCCCCTACTGTTCTCCATCTATACTGCCTCCCTTGGTAAACTCATTAGCTCCTTTGGCTTCCGATATTATTACTATGCAGATGACACGCAAATCTACCTGTCCACTCCTGATCTCTCCTTGTCCCTCCTGACTAGTGTCTCTGACTGCCTCTCTGCTATTTCTAACTGGATGGCTGCCCACTCCCTTAAACTAAACTTGACCAAAACTGAAATTCTGGTCTTTTCTCCCTCAAGTGTTGTTACTCCTGTGTCTTTCTCCCTCCAAGTCAATGGTGCTACCATCTGCTCCACCATGCAGGCTCGCTACCAAGGTGTTCTCTTTGACTCCAACCTCTCCTTCAAGCCTCATGTTCAATCTATCGCCAAATCCTGTAATTTCCATCTCAATAACATTGCGCGCATCCGCCCCTACTTAACGCCAGATGCGACTAAGGTGTTGGTCCATTCCACTGTCCTTTCTCACCTTGACTACTGTAATCCGCTTCTCAGTGGTCTTACGTGCTCCCAACTTGTGCCGTTAGAGTCCATAATGAATGCGGAGGCAAGGCTCATCTTCCTGTCTGCCCGCACCTCCCATGCCTCACCCTTCTGTCAGTCCCTACATTGGCTTACTTTAAAATATAGAGCTCAATTTAAAATTCTGGTTCTTGCTTTCAAATCGCTACATAATGCTGCTCCCACCTATCTATCCTCCGTTATACACAAGTACGTCCCGTCTAGGCCCTTACGATCTGCTGAAGGCTTATGTCTAGCTTCTGTCCGTACTCCCACCTCTGATGCTCGCCTTCAAGATTTCTTGAGGGCTGCACCTTTGCTGTGTAACTTGCTTCCCTCCTCCGTTAGATGCTCACCCAGTCTCCACTCCTTCAAAAAATTGTTAAAAACCCACTTCTTCATAAAAGCGTATCAATTAAACTGTTAATAGCTCCTGACTGATTCCTCTTCTGCAACTGTCACTAGTCTAATACTATCCTTACCTTTTTGTGTCCTTTTACCCCTTTCCCTCTAGCATGTAAGCTCATTGAGCAGGGTCCTCAACCCCTCTGTTCCTGTGTGTCCAACTTGTCTGGTTACATCTACATGTCTGTTCGTCCACCCATTGTAAAGTGCTGCGGAATGTGATGGCGCTGTATAAATATCATAATAATAATCATAATAATTGCTGTATCAACTCAATTATCTCCAAGCGAAAAATATACTTTTTACACAGTTTTTATAACTCCAAAATTATACTTTCAATCCCAATAAAAAATACATATTCAGAACCAGGGGACAAACATATCCAAAAATCATGTGAATTGGTCCAGTGGTTTGGGAGATAGCTGGAAGTCCAGTTTTGACCAACTGCACACATATTTTCATGCCTAAAACAGTTCCAGAGATTTGGGCTGTTCGGCCGGTCCATTCATCTCAGTTCAAGTACTGTTGAAATGCATGAACGGGGGCCATTCGTCTCCATTCGAAGTGTTGAAGTTCCAGAGAAGGTAGAAGTTCAGCGGTGTTCGTGCCATTGCATATCCGATTTCAGTTCCATGAGCTCGACGACCAAACACCGCTGAATGCGTTCGACTGAATTAAAATGGCCACCACCATGTGTTTGTTTGTCGAATGGCGGCCACTTAGACTACTTCAGCACTTTGGCTGCATCCGAAGTGCCACTTCAAAAGTGCAGAATTGTAGCAATACAATTTAAAGGGCCAGAAAAAGTCTCCAAAGTACAATAGCCATAAATAGAGGCTTTTAAATGGTAATAACTCCCAGGGGCCATAGTCACAATGCAAAAGGTTGCCATTAGTCCTCTCCAAGCACAAGTGGCAAAGGGAACTTCATCACATGGGGTCTTTACTGATCAGACTGTCCTGCAGTAGACTCGGTTCATGTAGCAACGCTGTTGCACCTTGAAGGTCCTTGTAGCGAGTGTGTGGAATCTCCATGCATAACCAGGAGTGTGCGGCACAGGCGCCAGCGGTAGCGTATATTTCTTTGTTGCAAGAGTGAAGTAAGAGTCTGAAAGACCTCCGCCAGGCAAGGGTGCTGTTTGAGAGATCCTGGTAGAAAACTACTGACATATTCTCAAATTGATATAGGGACGTCCCCTTGAGTGTCGCAAGGATTGCTGCTTTGTCAGACCCAGACTGGAAGTGGATCGCCAGATTCCTCGGGACAGCTGCCGGTGCTTTAGCCAGTTTGGGGATATGTAACAGGCCGTCCAGAGCTTTGGCCTGCCATGACAGCAGCAGGGGTACCATAAGTCTCCTCATTAGGTTTGGTAATTCGGCATCGGGATCTTCCGCCGAGAACCCTCTGATTTTTATACTATTCTGGCGTTGGATATCTACTTGTGCCGCGAAGTGGCATATGTTTGGTTCTGCCTTTGCAAGTCTTGGACCACTTGTTGCAGTGTGTCCATGCACTGCGTTCCTTTGTGAGAGGCTTCCTCCAGCCCTCCGATATGCTAAAATACACAATTTAAAACCATACCTAAGCTGTATTTTGGTTACCTAAGCTGTACCAACTTTCTTTTTATTGTAATTTATATGCACTTTTTATCCCAACATTTTTTTTTTTTTATTCTTCCTGGCAATTTTTATCTGTTCCTGGACTCAAAGAAATCCGAGGTGGGGATCATTCCACCAACGCTTTATTAATAGAGCAGTAATTCCTGCTCTATACTTGTGAGTATAATTTTATTTATTTTATACCTCATTTTTATCATATTGAGAGCACTATTGTTGTCTTTTCATCACTTTTCGGAACCTTAGATACCCAAACTGTATTGACGGACGCACCACCCCTGCATATCCTTTAAGCGGGGATTATACCGCTATACGCCCTTCACTCCAGAGCTGGTTATAGCTCTTGTAAATGTGAGTGTACTACCTACTTTTTTCATTTTATCCTTGGATCTTGGCGTATTGCACTATTAGTTGTATCTTCCTTTTGTCTCTCCACATATATGAATATTTTAACCATCTGGACGGATGAACTCCTGCGGATTGCACCCCCACCCAATCCTGTTATATTTGTGAGACTTTGTTTCCGACTACCTATCCTAGTGGACTATACTTTTATTATTGTAACTCTATTTTTATATTTTATTACTACAGTTTATTTTATTGGTGCAGCCTTCTCTATCGTTGTACTACACTTTAGATAGTGTTTGCATTTTATTTTTGTATATACCTTAACCAGTAGATACCAATAAATGTAGGGTGTAGTTACCGAATGATATAGTATGCACCACTTTATACTGATTACCAGTGGTAAATTAGACTCATCTAAATAAATGTAGCAGTGACCTCTGCAGTTTCATTGGGCAGAATAATTTGGCAAGATTGAATCAGTAGATCTTGATATGCTGGAATGCTAGGTCCAGGAGACTTAGAACCAATTAGATCATGTACAAATCATTCACAAAGTGTTAGAAACTACACAATAGCTTTATCACTGTGGGAGCAGAGGCTGCTTTTGTTTTCCCAGTGATTTCTACAAGCAATAGTGTAAACTTGCTCTGTATTTTTATGATAAATAAGTAAATGCCAAGGGAGAATAGATAGACAGACAGACAGACTGACAGTATACAGAAAGTTAATTTATTTGTGGGTTCACCACCTCACCAAAATAAGTGTGACGTTTTAATCATGCATGATTAAGGCTCTTAGGAGCTGAAACGTCGCACTTATTTTGGTGAGGTGGTGAACCCAAGAATAAATTCACCTTCTATATCCTGGAGTGCTGCCTGTGTTTCTCTTCTTTGATACTACATTGGTGGATTCATTGGTGTCCATCCTACACACAGAGCGCCCCCTTGGTGGAAAGCATATGTGCAGGACCTGAGTGCATGGTATTCTGTTTTTTGTTAGACTGGCCATGTTCTTCCATTCTATTCCCTCGGACTGTAACAGTATGTGACAACCCAAGGGTGCTGGGTGCTGTCTGTGGCTGGAAGGCTCCCCGGCACAGGCCCCGCCTCCCGCAAATAAACCCCACCCCCACCATAAAGCAGCAGACCTGCTGCTGCTGGAAAGGCCAGAAGATTGCTGTCTGACCCCCAGCAACAGGTAAGCTTGATATGCTCAGGTGTGTGTGTGTGTGTGTCTGTCTGCCTGCTAGTGAGGAAGCTTGTGTGTGTATGGACTCAGCAATCTGTGTGTGTGTATGTGTATGGACTCAGCAGTCTGTGTGTGTGTAAGGACTCAGCAGTCTGTGAAAATAATTATACCTCCCAACATTCCCAATTTAGCTGCACAGTCCTGATTTTCAGGTCATGTACCACTGTCCTGACATTGTTTCCTAGTGTTTAACCTTTAGGAACACCAAGGAACTGCCTTGCAAAAAGTGTAGTGTGAGTTCACCACTAGGCACATTCACTCTACACTAAGGACACTAGGACCCTGCCGAGAGCACTGAATCCATGCTTCCTGAAGGGCCTGCCCTCAGTGAACTGACCATGCATTCACACCAGTCTGACTTGCCTGTAATTCAGGCAGCCAGCTATCTTTCTGAGAGGGTCCACTCCATTTCGGTGTAATGCAACAAGTGATGCAATTGTATGTCCAAATTTTTGGGGGGGACACTGATGTCCCACTTCTCAAAATGCCAATGCAGGGGCTGAGATAGACAGACAGACAGACAGATAAAATGAACTGCTATTTTGCCTTGCTTGGAAAAAAAATATGTACACAAAGTAAATGTCTATTCAGTTGACTTATAAAAATTGGAGCCATAACATAGCCATAAAGTAGAAAAGAGAATTGACTTCCACCTATCTCTAATTTAATATTGTTTAGTAAATCTTCACTTTTGACTGTTTATTTCATGTTAGCATAACACATAACACTGAGACTCCTACACACTGAACTTTCAGAACAGAGGAACCCAGAATGCCTTTCACTGCAATTTATCCAAGATTAAAGGTCTCCAGACCTCAGAAATGTTAAAAGTTCCTGCACTTTGATTTTTTTCTTCAGAACATGCTAGCCAGCTTTCAGCAAATAGAATACATAACGTCACTGGTGGAGTAGAATTTTACTTACCTTTGAGTATTAAATGGATTTATTTGTGGCGCATATAAAATATTTTAAAGACATAGGATCAAGTACCTTCAATATGTATCACTCATCCATTGTTTTGCTTTGCTAACTATAAAGAGTAACTATGGGCAATAAATACCATTAGATTGAACAAATCTAATAATGGAATGAATTCTGACCTGTAAAAAACATCTAGGAGTACTTTGTAAATGTACAATATATATTGATAATGCAGAATATTTATTGAAGTCACTGAATCAGATTTGATTTTTATTTATGCATTCTGATCTCCTTAATATATAAACTCACAATAAAAAGGTTTAGTATTTAGTAATGAATGTCAAGTCCCATTTTTAGTTTATTATATTGGTGTGAAATTGTAAGCAATGGCGAATAAGGAGCTGCATAGCAGTGATAGAATATGAGTCTTGGGGGATAATTATTAGGTATGATGTGATATTGGCTAAGAAAGAGTGTAGTTAATTACTGAGTCAGGTGATGTATAGAGAGGCTTGATGTTAATTAATTCAACAATCACACCTACTTTAATACAATAAACCCTGTATTCTCTCCTTATTCCCTATGTATATTTAAACAATTGGAGGTAATTTAGTTACTCCAATGGCTACTATAGGGAATGCCCGCTTGCCAACATCAAGGCAGACCCCCCTAGACGGGTCCTACTCTGACCTTTACCTTGCTTCCTTGAGCTTCTGGCAAAAATCTCTCTAATGAGACAGAAAGGGGTATTTTTTATATACACCCCTACTTACTTGTTAACCCTTAATAGGGAACACATGGGATGGGCGGCAGCATTGTAACCTAGCTGTGTGATACAAAAAGTGAATACAAATACAAAAAGAAAAGTCCTGCGCTCACTCCAATCACTCCTGGGCGGCATAAATGACCACAGTACACATCAACTAATATATATAGTAAAAAAGTTACCTACGCTCTATCCTTAATCCCTATGTACATTATTAAAATTATAAAGTGTATCCACACATTATAAAAAAGAATATAGCTATAATGTAGGTATGGATCATGCATATCTGGTGAAGAACCGCACTAACTGTTCATTTGGGCTTCCTCAAAGAGTAAAAGTAAAAAGAAGACACACAATCTCTGCAGTTCTCAGACATGCACACACACTGCACTCTTTTAGGTATACTCAGTGGCGTCACTAGGGGGGGGCAGAGGGGGCCATGGCACCCCCTACATCATGCTGTGCCCCCTCTTGGGCGCCCCCAAATGCCAGCAACTTGCTGGCCATGTTCTTCCATTCTATTCCCTCGGACTGTAACAGTATGTGACAACCCAAGGGTGCTGGGTGCTGTCTGTGGCTGGAAGGCTCCCCGGCACAGGCCCCGCCTCCCGCAAATAAACCCCACCCCCACCATAAAGCAGCAGACCTGCTGCTGCTGGAAAGGCCAGAAGATTGCTGTCTGACCCCCAGCAACAGGTAAGCTTGATATGCTCAGGTGTGTGTGTGTGTGTGTCTGTCTGCCTGCTAGTGAGGAAGCTTGTGTGTGTATGGACTCAGCAATCTGTGTGTGTGTATGTGTATGGACTCAGCAGTCTGTGTGTGTGTAAGGACTCAGCAGTCTGTGTGTGTGTCTGTGTGTGTGTGTGGACTCAGCAGTCTGTGTGTGTGTATGAAATCAGCAGTCTGTGTGTGTGTGTGTCTGTGTGTATGGACTCAGCAGTCTGTGTGTCTCTGTGTGTATTGGCTCAGCAGTCTGTGTGTGTGTGTGTGTGTGTGGACTCAGCAGTCTGTGTGTGTGTCAGTGTGTGTGTGTGTGTGTGTGTGGACTCAGCAGTATGTGTGTATGGACTCAGCAGTCTGTGTGTGTGTATGGACTCAGTAGTCTGTGTGTGTATGGATTCAGCAGTCTGTGTGTGTGTTTGTGTGTGTGTATGGACTCAGCAGTCTCTGTGTGTGTATGGACTCAGCAGTCTGTGTGTGTGTGTGCACTCAGCAGTCTGTGTGTATGTGTGTGGACTCAGCAGTCTGTGTGTGTGTGTGTGTGTGGACTCAGCAGTCTGTGTGTGTGTCTGTGTATGGACTCAGCAGTCTCTGTGTGTGTGTGTGTATGGACTCAGCAGTCTGTGTGTGTGTATGGACTCAGCAGTCTGTGGGTGTGTATAGACTCAGCAATCTGTGTGTGTATGGACTCAGCAGTCTGTGTATGTGTGTATGCACTCAGCAGTCTGTGTGTGTATATGGACTCAGCAGTCTGTGTGTGTGTGTGTGTATATGGACTGTGTATATGGATACAGTGCCAACTATGGCACTGTATCAAGGGAAATGTGTTTGTTTTTTAATAATCCCTGGTGGAAAATAATGAATCCTCCACTAGGGATTATTAAAAAAAATAAAAAAACACTTTGTGTCGCGGGTGGGGCTTAACATGCAGTAGGAGTGGGGTCAAACTGCGGCGAGGGCGGGGTTAAATGTGCCCCCCCTACTTTTTTCCCTGGCCCACCATGTGCCCCCCCTAAAAATAAATCCTAGAGACGCCACTGGGTACACTTACTTGAAAAAAGGATCTGGTTATGTGAGATCCTGGCAATTTTCAATACTTTAATTTTCAGGGCTCTCTTTCTTCACCTTAATGTGTTAGTATGTCAGTTTGACAAATATTGTTTACTATTAGATGGATTCCTAAATTGGTGTACTGATGTTTTTAATATTTAGCATACCAAATTAGGGCACTGTTTGGGAGATGACTCCCTTAATGCAGTACCTATACGTGGGATTGACTATTCTACGGAATACTATAGGGTCAAAAACACAAATGTGTATTCCTGACTCTAAAACCACCATTTGGGTGGTTTGCCCCCCCTTACGCCTCTTAAGGGGTAAGAAAACTCACCTTATTTCCAGAGCCATGGGAGTCTGCCGGTGCTGGTCCCGCCCAATCCGCCTCCTTGGCTGACATCAGAAGTAACCCCTTCCCGACCGCGGACATACTAGCTACGTCCGACAAAAATGGTCTTTAAGGACCTCGGACTTACCTAGTATGTCTGCAGCATTCCTAATTACTTACGCAATCGCCGGTAGCGATTGGTGTTCCACTTGTTCTGGGGGGACCGTCTGACAGCCCAGACAGTCCCACCTCTGCAAATTAGGCCCCCGCAGACCACGTGATCGCTCTAAAAGAGCGGTCACATGGTCACAATAGGCATCCAGCCATCTGCTTGCAGGGGGACTACCTGAACTGACAGTCTCCGTGCATCTGTTAAATAAAAAAATAAATGTTAGTAATTAAAATAAAATAATAATATATGTGGATATATATATATATATATGTGTGTGTGTGTGTGTATATATATATATATATATATATATATATATATATACAGAAAAAAAAGAAGAAGAAAAAAAGAAGAAAATTGCTCTTGCACTCACGCTTAAATCCCTTAGTAGCCGGGTGCTCGCATACCATGGCTAGTAGAATCCATCCATGAAAGCAGGTATCAGCACTCTCGTATATTAAAAGTCCAAAATTTATTGTAGTAAAATTAAAAACGATCAACGTTTCAGTCTTGCATAGAGGACTTTCATCAGGATAAAAGTATAAAGCTTTGATACTGATGAAAGTCCTCTATGCAGGACTGAAACGTTGATCGTTTTTAATTTTACTACAATAAATTTTGGACTTTTAATATACGAGAGTGCTAATACCTGCTTTCATATATATATATATATATATATATATATATATATATATATATATATACATATATTATTATTTTATCTATCTTTATATACATATATTATATCTATATATACTAAATGTATATATATCTTATATAAATTTTTTCATACTAAGTGTATTTTTATATTAATATATACATATGTTGTAACGGATCAACGGGCACCCTGACTGGGTACCTCCATTGAAGGATGCTCCTAGTGCTTCCAGTGGACTCCAAGCACTCCAGCAGACACCATAACCACTGTAGACTCCTTCAGGTAGCAGAACAAGAACAAGCTCTCACAAGAGCTTAGGAGTGATATAGGAAGAGAGTATGACTAGCATAGCAATCCCTTGTAGCAGATTCCCCCAATAAGAGGCGGCACTCCAAATTGAGGGTGAAGTAGAACTGAAGCTTTAATCCAACACTCTGATTTTATGCACATTTCACACACATAGTACTGCCCACAGGGTTTTGCAGAACAACCAATCAATACGTAAAATACACTCAGACACTCCCAGCATTTACACACGAAATCCTCCCCTCAGCCTGCAATATAATTATTGAACAAAATGGGCTGACGTAATTATCACAGGCAGGAAAATACACAATTTTACACAATATTCATAACTTTAAAAGTATACATCACATTCACATACATTTTCAGAATCAGCATATTCCAAATACAAACATATGTCAAAATCATACAAATTGGTCCAGTGGTTCAAAAGTTAGTTGGAAATCCCTTTTTGACCAACTGCAAGCATGGCTTGGGTGTGGTAAGCCAATTATCTCCAGCATACAGAAAATATCTCCATTTACAACAACAGTAAAAACACATAAAAATACATAATTCCTATCATACTGAACAGAACCCCTGCTTGGATCTGAGCTCATTATATCCGAACAGCGCTCAGATCCCACAAACACAGTCAAATTGCCATGGTGTTTAAGTTTAGCAACAAGTTCCAACTGGTTTGGCAGTGTCCCTGGGATAACACCTGCTGGAGAACAATAGACAGGAAACGAGGGGGGAGGGAGGGACACTTTCTCATGTATTCAAAGGGGCAGAAAAAGTGTTTCAAAATCCAATAAGCCCAAATAATGCCTATACAGGGCAAAGTCTCCCAGGGGCCATAGTCACATGGCAGGAGGCTGGCAATCAGTCTTCTCCAATGCCCAGTGGCGAGGCTGGTTCCGCCACATATATTAATATAAAAATACACATATAATTAAATTACACACACACATATATGTATATAATATATAATAACTATATATATTGTATATATATTATTATAAAAAATAAAAATTACTTAAAAATAAATAAAAAAATAATAAATTATAATAATACATATGTAATTTTATTCTAACTGTATTTTGAAATTTATATATATGTATATCGAAATGCACTTAGAATGAAATTTTGTATATATAAATAAATAAAAATAATACAAAATATACATATTTGGTGTAGAATATTCATATCTTCCTCAGGAGAGAGGGGTCGTGTGATCTACCCAAAAAGACACAGATGTGCAGAAGTTTAGAGCCTAATACTAGAAAAGGCTCTAACAAATGTAAATGTATATATATATTCACTAATTCACCTATCACCTCATTTAAAGACATATTACACTATCATTTGTATATGTTCCTTCTGTTCTTTTTTATATATATATCAACTGTATCAAGAAAAACAGATAAAGGGTAAGAGTTCCAAAAAATTCAGTGAACGCACTTACCTCGCACTAATATAGCGCTGCACTCATCTAAGGAACTTAAGATTTGGTTGGTGGCAACATCATCCAAACCAGAAGTTTTTTTTGTGGTTATTGTCTATATGTGGTGGGTAATAAGGAGTACCCACAGAGTGTATACAGCAGCTGTACCACATTTTTCTATTTATAACACAAAGCGCCATCTAATCCACACTTTTTCGTGTATATTCAAAAGAAATACAGGCTGCTCTGGAAAAAGACGGTGTGGTTGTTTCAAGGAACATGATATGATAATACTTGAACAAAAAGGAGCTGCATTGTCGAGGTGCCATAAAGAAGCCTTTACTGTGCCAATGACACAAAAAAAAACCCGGTTATAATATGCCCCACAACACCTTGACATGCCTCACAGCTTCTGGAACACTGTATATACAAATATATACATAATGACATAATTTCATAAATATATATGTAGACTTCAACTATATAAATATTTATATATATTTAAATTCTACGTACATACTTCTGTATTATTTTTACATATTTAAGTCATTTTATTGATTGCAATTTGGGGGACCTGCCTGACAACCCAGGCATAAAGTTCAGAGAATTTTATTTGTTAGCACTATAACTTTCCAAGACACCCTAAAACCTGTACATGGGGGGTACTGTTTTACTTGGGAGACTTTGCTAAACACAAATATTAGTGTTTCAAAACAGTAAAACATATCACAGCGATGATATTGTCAGTGAAAGTGATGTTTTTTGCATTTTTCCCACACAAATGGCACTTTCACCGATGATATCAGTGTTGTGATACGTTTTACTGTTTTGAAAAACTAATATTTGTGTTCAGCGAAGTCTCCTGAGTATAACAGTATCCCCATGTACAGGTTTTATGGTGTGTTACAAGGTCAAATATAAGGCTTGATTTTCTGTTTTTTCACATTGAAATTTCCCAGATTGATTATGTTGCCTTTGAGAGCGTATGGTAGCCCAGGAATGAGAATTAACCCCATGATGGCATGCCATTCGCAAAAGAAGACAACCCAAGGTATTGCAAATGGGGTATGTTCAGTCTTTTTTAGTAGCTACTTAGTCACAAACACTGGCCAAAGTTAGCGTTCATAATAGTTTTTTGCACTTTTAACACACAAACAAATATAAATGTTAACTTTGGCCAGTGTTTGTGACTAAGTGTTTACTAAAACAAAAACTGGACATACCCCATATTGAATACCCTAGGTTGTCTACTTTAAAAAAATATGTACATGTAAGGTGTGATTCAGAGATTACAGTGTCACTATTGATGAATTTAAAAAATATATATTTTGAAACAGCAATGTCGTACTTGCACGTATAGCCCTATAACGTGCAAAAAGAAAGCTAAGAACATGTTGACATTGGGTATTTCTAAACTCAGGACAACATTTAGAAACTATTTAGCATGGGTGTTTTTTGGTGGTTGTAGATGAGTAACAGATTTTGGGGTTCAAATTTAGAGAAATTGTTTTTTTAAAATGTTTTCATTATATGTTATAATTTTTTTATAGTAAATTATATGATATGATAAAAATAATGGTATCTTTAGAAAGACCATTTAATGGTGAGAAAAACAAAACAGTATATAATATGTGTGGGTACAGTAAATGAGTAAGAGGAAAATTACAGCTAAACACAAACACTGCAGAAATGTAAAAACAGCCCTGGTCCTTAACGGTAAGAAAATTTTAAAAAGGGTCTGATCACTAAGGGGTTTATGATCTCAGCCAATCTAATGCTTTCCCATATGTTTGGCCAAACACTATCTCCTCATAGAGGAGGCTAGGTTGACCATTGATTTGTAAAGTGGCTAAATTATATTTGGATCATTTGAATCAAAAAAACAAACGCACTTTACTAGCTTTAGCAACGGCAGACTGGTGTTGCATACTATCCAAAAACAAACAAACAAGTGTTGTGCTGTAAATTACACTTAACAACCAATGATCAAAAGAATTCTGTAAAAAAATTAATAAAGTCAATATAGTACAGATTATCCATATTGTATATCTAAAATTATACACATGTGGTATACAATCATTTACCAGAGCCCTATCAACCCTGGCACTAGGTGAAAAAAGCTCAGCTTGAAGGGGAATAACTTCAACCACACAAAACATCAGTGAGCCACCACCATGCTTCATAGTGAGGATGGTATTATTTTCACTATAGGCCTTGTTGACCCCTCTACAAACATAGTGCTTATGGCTGGGACTATAAAGCTCTATTTTGATTTCGTCACTCCAAATTACAGTGTTCCAGAAGCTGTGAGGCATGTCAAGGTGTTGTGGGGCATATTATAACCGGGTTTTTTTTTGTGTCATTGGCACAGTAAAGGCTTCTTTATGGCACCTCGACAATGCAGCTCCTTTTTGTTCAAGTATTATCATATCATGTTCCTTGAAACAACCACACCGTCTTTTTCCAGAGCAGCCTGTATTTCTTTTGAATATACACGAAAAAGTGTGGATTAGATGGCGCTTTGTGTTATAAATAGAAAAATGTGGTACAGCTGCTGTATACACTCTGTGGGTACTCCTTATTACCCACCACATATAGACAATAACCACAAAAAAAACTTCTGGTTTGGATGATGTTGCCACCAACCAAATCTTAAGTTCCTTAGATGAGTGCAGCGCTATATTAGTGCGAGGTAAGTGCGTTCACTGAATTTTTTGGAACTCTTACCCTTTATCTGTTTTTCTTGATACAGTTGATATATATATAAAAAAGAACAGAAGGAACATATACAAATGATAGTGTAATATGTCTTTAAATGAGGTGATAGGTGAATTAGTGAATATATATATACATTTACATTTGTTAGAGCCTTTTCTAGTATTAGGCTCTAAACTTCTGCACGTCTGTGTCTTTTTGGGTAGATCACACGACCCCTCTCTCCTGAGGAAGATATGAATATTCTACACCAAATATGTAAAAGACACAGATGTATTATACTAAGTGTAGCATCTCAAAATGGGAATGATGTCCATATAAATAAAAGTAGAAATGCTCACCTTGTTTAGAGCCTTTGGTAACCGGCTCTAAGTAATTTTGCCTAGTGTCAGATTGTGGGGTGACACTGCCCTTCCCTTTGAATCACTTATACAGGATACAGCAGTTAAGTAAAAAATGGGAACAATTTATTATAAAATAATTTATAAAAATATACTAGTACATCTAGAAAATAAAAAACAATAAAAAACAATACATTATGAGAGTATGTGACCTAAAAATATATATGGGTCCACTTAAGAGCCAAAATGGGTTTCGCCGGTAAAAAACGGCTTCCTCAGTCAGCTTCAAACAATTCTCTGCTTTTCCATCCTTAAAATGCTTGAATTTCCCGCCGATTTCCTTATTGTCCAATCGGGTGTATGAATGTGGCGCGATCGGAGTTCCGTCGAAGTCATTTCTGGTTGCCTTGTACTACCAGGTCCATAATGCTTTGCGGGTTATTTGTGACTTCCGGTTTTCTGGTCCGGAGTTCAATGTGAACTTTTTTTCATTAAAAAGAAAAAATACAAAAGGTGATGATAACAACCAAGTCGCGACCTATGCCAAAAACAGAACCAGTATGGACACTCAAATACATACCAATTCAAGATATCAACACCATAGAGATTATTCCCAATATCAATCATCAAAAAGTTACTCCGATGTAGTTAGACAGGGGAATAAATATAATAGAAGTAGGACACATTCCCGTCAGACACGAGATGATTCACCATATGAGAGGTACCATGTGAACAACAGATCACCACATACACGGTTCTCTACACAACAACCTAAACATACAAGATTTGTACAGACACAAGATTCAGAGAGAAATAACTTGAGAGGAAGAGGAAGAGAAAGAGAGAGATCACCTATTCTTACTAGAAATAGAAAAGAAAATCAGAACAAAATTACCACCACTTCAAACCGATTTGACATTCTATCAGACAGACGCATAGAGGATGATGATTTTTTTCAGGAGGGACGCCAAAAAGGAAAGTACAAAGCAGTACAATCCCCTCAAGACATCTCTACACCCTTAGATACCCCCTCCCCCCAAAAGACAAAGGAATTTAAGGGGAGGGGAACTAGGGGAGGAAAGATGTTAAATAAGATCAAAAAAGCCATTTCACAAACAAAATCAATTATTTTTAATTTAACAGGGAAACCCATTTCACAGGCAGAACAAAACATTTTAAACAAAGGATTAAAATTTGTACCCACGCAACCATTAAATAAGTTTGATGTATTTATAGACTTAAATAGGTACAAAAGACAATTATGTTTAAAAAAATGTTTTATGAGAACAGAGACACCGATACATCAAACTGTTATCTCAAAATACATTCATACGGATCTAAAAGAGAAATCGACCTTTTTTCCTAATAATTTTAAATCTAAAGAAATGATCACCTTTGAAGAATCAGTTATGCGGGATATAAATCAGATTGAACCTAAAAATAAGAAATATATGAATTTAAATAACGGGCAATGCATAGCTTTAAAAGCACTACAGAAAGACACAAATAGGGTCATCAAACCAGCAGATAACGGGGGTGGAATTGTCATTATGAACACAGATTATTATGTAAAAGAGGGTCTGAGATTAATAGAAGACAAAGTAACATATCTCAAATTATCTGGAGACCCGACAACTGACATTAGAAAGAAATTTGATAATTTGTTGTCAAAAGGAAAAGATATAGAAATATTAAACGAAAAAGAATATAAATATTTAAATATTTCCAAACCAAAAATCCCAGTCTTTTACTATCTCCCTAAAATCCATAAAAATCTAACGAACCCTCCAGGGAGACCGATAGTCTCAGGAATAAATTCCATATCAAGTAGGCTATCGGAATATCTGGACAAATGTCTACAACCAATAGTTAAAAAAAACTCAGAATTATCTTAGGGATACATTAAATATTATACAGATATTACAAAATATAGAGTGGGAATCTGACTATATATTAGTGACAGCGGATGTCAGTTCCCTCTACACTATCATCTCACACACAAAAGGTCTAGAGGCGGTGGAATTCTTCATTAAAGAAGATAAAAACTATCCAGAGGAACAAATTACTTTCATTCTAGAAGGAATAGAGCTTATCCTCCAAAATAATTATTTTTGGTTTGATAATGATTTTTTTCTGCAGAAAGTCGGCACTGCTATGGGGACCAGGTTTGCTCCAAGTTATGCCAATTTATTTATGGCATACTTGGAAACTAAATATATAAATAACAACATTGACTGGGGAGCGAACCTGGTCTCCTACAAAAAATATATAGACGACATATTTTTTATTTGGAAAGGGTCAGAAGAACATCTTAAATCATTTTTAACGTTTTTAAACACAAATGATTGGGGGATTATATTAACTACTGAGTACAGCACAGATAGTGTTAACTTCTTGGACTTGGAAGTAACATATCTCAAATTATCTGGAGACCCGACAACTGACATTAGAAAGAAATTTGATAATTTGTTGTCAAAAGGAAAAGATATAGAAATATTAAACGAAAAAGAATATAAATATTTAAATATTTCCAAACCAAAAATCCCAGTCTTTTACTATCTCCCTAAAATCCATAAAAATCTAACGAACCCTCCAGGGAGACCGATAGTCTCAGGAATAAATTCCATATCAAGTAGGCTATCGGAATATCTGGACAAATGTCTACAACCAATAGTTAAAAAAAACTCAGAATTATCTTAGGGATACATTAAATATTATACAGATATTACAAAATATAGAGTGGGAATCTGACTATATATTAGTGACAGCGGATGTCAGTTCCCTCTACACTATCATCTCACACACAAAAGGTCTAGAGGCGGTGGAATTCTTCATTAAAGAATATAAAAACTATCCAGAGGAACAAATTACTTTCATTCTAGAAGGAATAGAGCTTATCCTCCAAAATAATTATTTTTGGTTTGATAATGATTTTTTTCTGCAGAAAGTCGGCACTGCTATGGGGACCAGGTTTGCTCCAAGTTATGCCAATTTATTTATGGCATACTTGGAAACTAAATATATAAATAACAACATTGACTGGGGAGCGAACCTGGTCTCCTACAAAAGATATATAGACGACATATTTTTTATTTGGAAAGGGTCAGAAGAACATCTTAAATCATTTTTAACGTTTTTAAACACAAATGATTGGGGGATTATATTAACTACTGAGTACAGCACAGATAGTGTTAACTTCTTGGACTTAACTATTTTTATAGAAGACAACCATATAAAAACTAAAACTTATTTTAAATCGGTAGATGTCAACAATTACATCTACCTCAATAGCTGCCACTTAAAAAACCTCCCGAAAGCACAGCTAATGAGAATTCCTAGGAACTGTACAGGCAATAGCACTTTTGAAACTCAAGCCATTAAGATTAAAAGAGACTTTATGGAAAGAGGGTATGAGGAAACTTCCCTTATGAACACTATAAAACAAGTAAAAACTATGGACAGATCATCTTTATTAAAATACAAGCGTAAAGATAAAAGAGATGACAATATTTTATCTTTTATTTGTAATTATAATCAAGAAAGTCATAAAATCTAACGAATAATAAGTAAACATTGGCCCACATTACGCAATGATCCCATGCTACACTCTATATTGCCGCAATGATCCCATGCTACACTCTATATTACCGGAGAAACCGAAACTTGTATATAGAGGAGCCCCCAATTTAAAACAAAAACTAATCCACAATCATATAAGAGATAATACACCCACTCCCTTCTTTCATAAAGAGGGCTTTTTTGGGTGCGGGCAATGTTTGGCCTGTAGAAACACTAAAAGTGTTAAAAGACATATAACAGAATTTTACGATCCAAAAGGGGAAAATAAATACAAAATACATCAAATGATCACGTGTTTCTCAAAAAGAGTAATATATATATTGAAATGTTCATGTAATCTTTTCTATGTGGGCAGAACAAAGCGCCCTTTATAGACAAGCATAAATGAACATATACGAAACATCAAAAAAGGCTTTGATAAACATAGCGTTTCTGAACATTTTAACCTAGTACACAATAGAGATCCTCAACATCTGCAATTTATGGCAATTCAAAAGGTCACGTTAAACTGGCGAGGGGAGGACGAAATAAGGAAATCGGGGAGAATTGAAACTAAATGGATTTTCAATCTAAATACTTTGGACCCTCTAGGACTGAATGCTGACTTTGAACTATGTCACTTTCTATAGAGTTTTTCGAAAAGTTGATATACAATCGACACATAATCAGATGCCCCTTCTCTATTATTTGATTATTTCTTTAATCCACTTATCACTGATCTTTGGATCTTTTTCACATTAATCCATTTTCACCTAAAATATAATTATTATTTTTTTTTTATCAATTAGATTAGTTCCCATCTTTAGTTATTTATTATTTATTTTACAGTAATTAGTATTGATTTATCCAACCATCACCATTACTCATTATTATTATTTTTAATTTACCTTATCGACTATTGATTTATTTACCCCTACCAATATCTATATTTACATTTATTTATATTTAATTTAATTTATGCATAATCTATGTTTATTTTCTATAATCTATATTTATTTTTTATTAACTTTTTATTTATTTATCCTGAGTTTTAATTATGAATTCTGTTTTCACAACTCCACCTCTTTCAAATTTATAAACACAATAATTTAAACTATCAATTTATGACTAAATATAAGCATAATAAGAAATTAGTTAGTACACATATCTATTATAATTGATTATTATTATTAACAACTTATTTAGATTGGAAATCCATTGAATATATTTGCACTAACTGAAATAAACACAACTGCACAATTGCACATATTTGTTTTATTGTATTTCTTAAAATGTATTTATTTATCTATAATATATATATGTATGCACTTTGAGGATATTAAAATAAGGACTTGTTGGAGAGTTATGTTCACAGAAAGAAGGCACACCGGAAGGTGTATATACACTGAGGAGGACTGCGAACCCTGTAACCTATGGGAACAGGAAGTGACGCGACGGCATTTGCGGCCGCGTCACATTGAACTCCGGACCGGAAAACCGGAAGTCACAAATAACCCGCAAAGCATTATGGACCTGGTAGTACAAGGCAACCGGAAATGACGCGAAGGAACTCCGATCGCGCCACATTCCTACACCCGATTGGACAATAAAGAAATCGGTGGGAAATTCAAGCCTTTTAAGGATGGAAAAGCAGAGAATTGTTTGAAGCTGACTGAGGAAGCCGTTTTTTACCTGCAAAATGTGTTTTGGCTCTTAAGTGGACCCATATATATTTTTTAGTGGCAACATCATCCAAACCAGAAGTTTTTTTGTGGTGATTGTATTTCTTTTGAGGTTAACTGTGGGTCTTTCTTTGTGGTTTGGTATCAAGACACCCCAAATTTTCCACTTCTTAATAAGTGATTGAACAGTAATGACTGTAATTTTCAATGCATTGGATATCTTTTTGTATCCTTTTCGATCTTTATAAAGTTCCATTACCTTGTTACACTGGTCTTTTGACAGTTATTTTCTGCTCCCCATGGCTCAGTATCCAGCTTGCTCAGAGCATCCAAATGAGAGCTTACAAACTCATTGACTATTTATACACAGACACTAATTGCAATTTAAAAAGCTACAAGTTTGGGAAATTAACTTTTAATTACTATTTTAACATGTGTGTGTCACCTTGTGTGTCTGTAATAAGGCTAAACATTCAAAGGTATGTTAACTTTTGATCAGGGCCATTTTGGTGATTTTTGTTATCATTATGATTTAAAAAAGAGGAAACAACTATGTGATTAAAAAATGGCTCCATATGATCACTGTCCTTTAATAAAAGAAATTGTTTTGAATGATCAGTCATATTTTGAAAATCAACGCCTAGTCTCAGTAATCCAAATTATGTCATACTGTTGCTTGTATGCCAATATCTCAAGCTCCCCCATTTTCCTACATAAAATTATTTCAAGCAGATATTTAAAGTTACCAATTGTATCTTGAACTTTCTTTTAAAAACATGTAATTGCTCTGTCTGCTAATCTCATCACTCCTCCATCCACACACTCCTTGACTTCAGCTGAATTTACACTCAGCTATCTACCACGTTTACCATTCTTCCCTCCTCCCCTACCCCCCACTCCTAGTTTGACATCTCCATCAACCTTCTGTAGCAGTACTTAACTGCTCCACGCGCCATTCAGGGTCCTCCACTCGAGCACTCTTGCGCCTACACGAGCCACACGTGGCTCATTCACTTCACTTGCTGAGTGGGCCATGTGCATAGACCGATACGAACAGTTGTGCCACCCGCTGTGCATAATTAAGAGCACTGCTCGTGATGTGACCGTGCTCTTTAAGGGGAAATGGGTGTCCCAGATAGTTTCAGGCTCCTCTTGACCTGCATCATTCATGAAGTGGCCCAATCAAAAATAACTTAAGGTTATATAAACTTCCCTGCCCCTGTGTACTGAACCCTATTGTGGTTTCTTCCCAGTACCCTTTAGTGCATTCCTTGATCTCCAGTATTTTTATTGTTCAGATATTGATCTAGACTTTTTTTTTTTACTCAGTGTTTATCCTTAATCCTTTCCTGTGTTAGTTGCCTGTATGACTGATTACCATGTACCTGACTCCAGGCTAGTTACCTGACTCTAATGGCTATAAGAAAAAAAATACCCCTCTCTGTCTCATTAGAGATTTTCTTTGCCTTAAACTGAAGTAAACAAGGAGAATTGTTAATGTAGGACCCACCTAAGAGGTTTGCCTTGATGTGGCAGGTGGGCTTACATCTAATGGTCATTGGAGTGGAACTAAAAACCTCCATTTATACAAATATGCACAGGGATTTGGAATAGTGTGCATGTAACTTTCTTCTTTGGTTTTTATTGACAGCATTAAATTAGATTATTTATGGTTCTTTGGCTTTTTTTTCTGGTCTATCAATATATTTTCCAAATACTATTATTAACTTTGATTATTGTACTTTATAAAATGTGTTAGTTACACAGATCCTCATCTGCAAACCTAATGCGGAGGTGAGCAAGTCAATGCTGTAGAGTTTTGGCGAAGGTTTTTTTTAGGGATACGAGCTGATAAACTTTATCATATTTATTTGTAAATTATTGGAAGCGGTGGGTGTTTTATTATTGGAAATATTCCTACTTGCTATAGAAAATATGCAAGGAAATCAGCCCTAGGGTAAAAAAAAAAAAAAACACATGGAATTCAAATCATAATCATTCTCAATCAAAAAATGCACACAAGAAATTAATTAAATGGTTGCCCCTATCTGCTATACAGGGAGTGCAGAATTATTAGGCAAATGAGTATTTTGACCACATCATCCTCTTTATGCATGTTGTCTTACTCCAAGCTGTATAGGCTCGAAAGCCTACTACCAATTAAGCATATTAGGTGATGTGCATCTCTGTAATGAGAAGGGGTGTGGTCTAATGACATCAACACCCTATATCAGGTGTGCATAATTATTAGGCAACTTCCTTTCCTTTGGCAAAATGGGTCAAAAGAAGGACTTGACAGGCTCAGAAAAGTCAAAAATAGTGAGATATCTTGCAGAGGGATGCAGCACTCTTAAAATTGCAAAGCTTCTGAAGCGTGATCATCGAACAATCAAGCGTTTCATTCAAAATAGTCAACAGGGTCGCAAGAAGCGTGTGGAAAAACCAAGGCGCAAAATAACTGCCCATGAACTGAGAAAAGTCAAGCGTGCAGCTGCCACGATGCCACTTGCCACCAGTTTGGCCATATTTCAGAGCTGCAACATCACTGGAGTGCCCAAAAGCACAAGGTGTGCAATACTCAGAGACATGGCCAAGGTAAGAAAGGCTGAAAGACGACCACCACTGAACAAGACACACAAGCTGAAACGTCAAGACTGGGCCAAGAAATATCTCAAGACTGATTTTTCTAAGGTTTTATGGACTGATGAAATGAGAGTGAGTCTTGATGGGCCAGATGGATGGGCCCGTGGCTGGATTGGTAAAGGGCAGAGAGCTCCAGTCCGACTCAGACGCCAGCAAGGTGGAGGTGGAGTACTGGTTTGGGCTGGTATCATCAAAGATGAGCTTGTGGGGCCTTTTCGGGTTGAGGATGGAGTCAAGCTCAACTCCCAGTCCTACTGCCAGTTCCTGGAAGACACCTTCTTCAAGCAGTGGTACAGGAAGAAGTCTGCATCCTTCAAGAAAAACATGATTTTCATGCAGGACAATGCTCCATCACACGCGTCCAAGTACTCCACAGCGTGGCTGGCAAGAAAGGGTATAAAAGAAGAAAATCTAATGACATGGCCTCCTTGTTCACCTGATCTGAACCCCATTGAGAACCTGTGGTCCATCATCAAATGTGAGATTTACAAGGAGGGAAAACAGTACACCTCTCTGAACAGTGTCTGGGAGGCTGTGGTTGCTGCTGCACGCAATGTTGATGGTGAACAGATCAAAACACTGACAGAATCCATGGATGGCAGGCTTTTGAGTGTCCTTGCAAAGAAAGGTGGCTATATTGGTCACTGATTTGTTTTTGTTTTGTTTTTGAATGTCAGAAATGCATATTTGTGAATGTTGAGATGTTATATTGGTTTCACTGGTAATAATAAATAATTGAAATGGGTATATATTTGTTTTTTGTTAAGTTGCCTAATAATTATGCACAGTAATAGTCACCTGCACACACAGATATCCCCCTAACATAGCTAAAACTAAAAACAAACTAAAAACTACTTCCAAAAATATTCAGCTTTGATATTAATGAGTTTTTTGGGTTCATTGAGAACATGGTTGTTGTTCAATAATAAAATTAATCCTCAAAAATACAACTTGCCTAAAAATTCTGCACTCCCTGTAAAATACAGATTTCTTAAAGCAGAAATAGTATAAATGGTAAATTTAATAACATTGTGTTACATATTTGAACTTTTCTAAACATGGTTCTTTCTATAATGGAACTGGAAGCTAAATTTATGCATCACTGTTTATTTAACATAGCATGTTCTAGAAAAGAACCGCATAAAGTTATCCAATATGAAGCCAGCAGTCTTGCATATCATGTAAATACATGCTTTCAAGTCATTTACACTTGAATTCTGCCTTCTCAGCCTGCCTCTTCTACTTGGTTAAATTGTTAATTGCCATGGCTAAGCAGGGTAAAAAAAAATCTTTTAAACTGCTGCTGTCACCATTTTGTAAAGGGAGTCTAGGGATTTTAGAATAGGAAACAAACTGCCAAGAAGAAGCTCTGATAGACAAGTAGCAAAGAATTCAAAGTTGGGCTGGACAAGCCATTAAAGAGCAGGAATAATAAGAGATTAAAATGCTGAAACAGCAAGATATGTTGTAGCATAGACAGCAGAATTTCCACTTTCTCCCAGTTTCAGAAAACTTTGAAATCACATTTGGATACTGAATTAATTTGAGTAAAGCAAATCTAAAGAGGAATATTCAATTCTTACATGCGTTACCAATGTCTATATTCAGTTCAAATGCATTGCATGTTATTTCAAATGAACAGTTAACAGGAAAAACATTTAGTAGATATACTGTCACCTAAATTCATGTAATTAACCACTTTTAAAAAAAATGTTTACTATGTGCATGTTCTGTACCACTTTTCAACAAAGTGCATCTACAAATTATATATTATTTTTAAAATACAGTTACTGGTTTTCTTTTGGTACCCAGTATTTATTAATAGCACAACGTTAGATAAGCCTACATTATTAAACAATGAGAACAAATAAAAAAGCAAACATGTTTTCAGAATTTTGCTTAGTATTTCTTCAAATCTAGCACAAAAGATAACAAAACAATAGATTCACTTATTCTTTTGATTGCTAAAATGTCATGTATGTCCAGGATTTACATTATAGATTTACAAATTATCAATGTTATTCACTAAAGTGAGAATGCTGGGACTTAAAATTTAATTCAGAGGGAACTTAAAATATAAGGGCCAAAATATCCAAATTTAAAAAAGAGTTAACTTCGAGAATTTCTCTAGTTCTGCTGTCTTGCCCTAGATTGTGCCCTAGGTCACATCTTCAGAAATAAAATGGAATCATGACGGAATATTTCCGTCATGTGCCCTTAAGGGGTTAAACTTTAATAGCAGTTCCAGAATACAAAACTACTAAATAAAAGCATATATTTGTAGAAAACAGACCCTCTAGGGTCTTTAGCTATGGGCATTTTTTGTTTTAAAACATTGGCTTTTTGACAAATCGTACTAAATCAGATCTCTTTTGAAATGAAATAGTAGTGGCCAGTTACATTTTACAACATCATGGTATGCCATTTGTAAAAAAAATTAAAAAATTAAAAATAAGACAACTTTTACTGTTTAATATGGGTTAATTTCACCATCAACTGTTTTTTTATTTTATTTTTTACTGCTCCTCCTGTTTTCCATCTATTGGTTACTTTTTCTTTGCTGATCTGTGAACCAAATGGTTGGAAAATGTTCCTGTCGGAATAATGCAAAAATTATTGTAGCAATTCATTTTGTGTTCATTTGATCATTATGTAAAATATCTATTACATCTGGCTGTATAGGTAAATCTGAAGATAGATTTTTTTTTTTATCCTAATATATCTAAATATCTCACGAGGAGAAAGATTATCCCCTTAAGGACACAACTTCAGCAATAAAAGGGAATCATGATGGAATATTTCCGTCATGTGTCCTTAAGGGGTTAAATGTAACCTGCAAGTTCGAAAAATAGTTTAATGATTCATTATCATAAAGATCTGATATTATTTTTATATCCTTAGATTGCCCGTGAGAAATATATAAATTTTCTATGTATAAAGAGGGATAAAATGGGGATACATCTGGTAATGTAATTTGAGGCATGCCATTTCTCGCCTTTCTTTCAAAATCAAGCAATATTTGATTAGAAACATTAAATTGTCTAAAACATTTGTGATCTATCCATAAAAAAAGATAAGGATCAATACCTCCACATTTGCTCCTTTCTAAATTGTACTATCCCAGATTTGTAAGGTACACCTGTGCAATAATCATGCTGTCTAATCAGCATCTCGATATGCCACACCTGTGAGGTGGATGGATTATCTTGGCAAATGAGAAGTGCTCATATTTGAGCGAAATAGGCCTTTTGTGCACATAGAAAAAGTCTTAGATCTTTGAGTTCAGCTCATGAAAAAAGGGGCAAAAACAAAAATGTTGTGTTTATAATTTTGTTCAGTGTATATATGTTTATATATTTTATATGCTCACACTTTATATGTACATTTTATATTTGTCTTTTAGAAATCTTGAAAAACAATAAAAATTTGGGATAAAATAAAGAAGAATGCAAAAATATATAATAGGTGTATATTTCACAGTACCACAATTTGCATGTCTATTTGGTTTACTCTTCCAAACTGATATTTGGTCGAGCTAAACCAACATCTGACTGAATTTTGTATGCACTGAAAAATGTTCTATCTTTGGAAAAAATATTCTACAGAACCACAACTTATAGCCATGCAAAACATGTACAGACAGGTAAGCTTTGACCATTTCCAAGGCACCACTCTCCTTTTGGCTGCTTGCTGTTTCAGTTTTTCCTCCAAATTGCATAAAGCCAATACTAAGCTGCTTCATTTGTCTTTATCATGGTTGCTGTTGGATCTGCTACTGAGAGTATTAGGCAATGGCAACAGGGTAGGTTCAATGCGCACATCTTCATCAATCAGCATGCCTCTCTTGCCCTTCAAATTATGATTTGTGTTACTGTGTTTGTTCCTCGAACATATCAGGCTGTTGGATTTCAGTGTCACTTTCCTCTGAATCCTACGATTGCACATGGAAGTTAATATTTGTTCAGGGCAATTAGCAATGTGTTCAAACATATCATATCTAATTCTCTGTGTTCCAGGAAGGCATGCATTATGTTTATAAGGTGGTTAAACAAGGTGATGAGCTGTCCCAAACTGGCAAACAAAAAAGAAAACTACCAATTTTCAGAGCCCTTTAAAGATTGGCTCTCAACTATAATTGCATTTCATCCACCATTTGGGATAGCTGGAAGTTGGTTAAAATTCTTGCTGGGACAATGGAGAAGAAGAAGAAGAAGAAGGAACCAAGTGGTAAACATAATACACACACTTTATTGCATATATTAAAAAACAATATAAAACACGTGTCATTAATACCTTATTGGATGCACAAGTTTTGAGATCTAAAAAGTTGATATTAATATTATTCACATTCTTATTTAAATACCCCAATTATTTGCATTTAAACTATCGTAGAAAAAGTTAAAAAGTTAAATTTATCAATTCCAAATAATAAAAATATCATCTATGTATCTTCTGTAGAGGACCAATCTGCGCCATAGTTATAGCCTTAGTATACAATTTATTTTTCCCAATATACAGATAATAGGAACACACCTTTACCTGGAGAGAGGGGTCGTGTGATCTACCCAAAAAGACACAAGACGCTTGGAAGTTTAGAGCCTAAAAACTAGAAAAGGCTCTAAAAAATGTGAGTTTAGACACATTTGACACTTACATATTGCTCTACCATAATTTATAACATATTGCACTATTATCTGTATATTTTTATTTTTCTTTCTATGTACACACTATCTTGAGATCATTGTAGAGGGTAAGTGTTTTTTGGATTTTGAAAAACACATTTTTCACCTCACATTATAATAAAGCGCTGCACTCTCTAAAAAACTGAGGATCTGATAGGTGGAAACACCGGCAAGGCCTTAAGTTTTTTCTGTGTTCTATGGTGTTTATGTATGGTGGATTTTGAGGAGTACCCACAGAGTGCAAATAGCAGCTAATACTCACTAATTTATATAACGAATTATATAGCGCCATCTATTCCACACCTTTTTGTATATATATTTTTCCCAATAGGCCATAAAAAGATTAGCATAACAAGGTGCAAACTTTGCTGTGCCTCTAACTTAATAAAAGTTACCCTCAAACCAAAAATAATTGTTATTTAAAATCAAATTCTTGCCCTCTAAAACAAATTGGATTTGCATGTCGGAAATTGTTTGTGATTCTTTAAGAAAAAAATGTACAGCTTCACAGCCCTTTTCATGTTCAATAATGGTATATAGGCATTATATAGGTGACATTGCAATCTGAAATGTTCCTTTTTTTTTCATCACTTTAGCACTTAACAGGAGAGATCACTAACGCTGCTGCCCTACAGATCCATTCCCAGCCTGACAAAATGGACCTACTTCTCCCAGAAACAGTGACCTGCCATCCGTGTGCCGTCAAGGAGAGGAAGGCATGCTGGCCACTAAGATCACTCCAAAAATCTGTGTCGAAGTGCACCCACAGACCTACAGCTCTAGCCAGCTACTCCTTCAATAGTAGCATGCAGAAATAGTAAAGTAATGGATCTTCCTGTTGAAAGTGAATCGTATAGGGAAGTATATTGCTATATTTGGTGATAGGTTCACAATGGCAGATTAACTATGTAGTTAATTCAGTAAATAGAAAAAAATATTATGAATGTTTCCCTTTCAGGTGGAAAAAAAAGGAGCAAGAGTATTATTTTTTTTTTTAATATCCATCCACAGAAAAGTATCGTGAGCAGTCTCAGGGTTGCAAGGAAGATTCTTTTTTTAAATAATAATAATAAAACAGGGTAAGTAGAAGCAATATCTTTTTTATTTCTTCATCAAGGCAGTTAACTTTACTATTAGTGATGTCGCGAACATAAAATTTTCGGTTCGCAAACCGCGAACGTGAACATCCGCAAATGTTCGCGAACCGGGCGAACCGGGCGAACTGCCATAGACTTCAATAGGCAGGCGAATTTTAAAACCCACAGGGACTCTTTCTGGCCACAATAGTGGTTGAAGGGGGGGGGAGACCGGCGGGTGGGGGCCATAAAGATAATGAGAGGGGGACCTACAGTCCTCCCCCTCTCCGGCCCCCACCCCTGTGCGGTGGGTTGGGGCCCTAAAAATAACCATAAGGGGGGACCTACTGGCAATGTTTTGCCCTTTATCTCCAATTTCAATCAGGAAAGCCACAGAATAAAAAAGATAGTAAATAAACATTGGCCCATGCTAAGAAACGATCCCATGTTACACTCTATATTACCAGAGAGACCAAGATTTGTATATAGGGGAGCTTCAAATTTGAAACAAAAGTTGGTACATAATCATATAAAAGAAAAACCAATTACACCTTTTTTTCAGAATAAAGTTTTTTTCCGGCTGTGGACAGTGTTTAGCCTGTAGGAGTACAAAAAGCACAAAAAGGCACATTAGGGAGTTTCATGACTCAACGAAAGAAAAAGAACATAAAATAAGGGAAATGATCACCTGTTTTTCTAAAAGAGTGATATACGTTTTAAAATGCCCTTGTGATTTTCTATATGTGGGCAGAACGAAACGCCCATTGAATGTGAGAATAAATGAACACATACGGAACATCAAGAAGGGCTATGACAAACACAGTGTTTCAGATCATTTTAGATTACTACATGATAAGGATCCACAGTTTTTAGATTTTTATGCTATTCAAAAAGTCACTTTAAATTGGCGAGGGGAGGATGAAATAAGAAAGTTGGGTCAATTAGAAACGAAATGGATTTTTAATTTAAATACTCTAATCCCCCTGGGCTTGAATGCAGATTTTGAACTTTGCCATTTTTTATAGTTATTTTTCAGGATGCTAGTTTTTTAATCCATATTTATGTCTATTTTTTTTTTTTTTTTTTTGACCTATGGGATACACTAGACTTAAATTTATACATTTAATAGTTTTGAAATAACCATAATAAGTAAAAGCCATTATTATTCATAAAATTATATTAATTTCAAAATATGCATTTTTAATACCAGAGTAATACAAAGGCCCTTTTGAAACATTGCTAAATAATATTGATTGTTGTATGGAGACATTTTTTTGTTGTATGTATATTGTTATCATTGTCCTTTCTCCTTTCTTGTGTTTTGTTATTATGCTACTGATATATTTGTCTTTTGATATGCCCTGAGTATGTTTGTGGAGGAAATGGACTACAAAGAAATAGGTGTTACTTCAATTAAATGAGATCGAGGTGCCATTGCACCATGGGACATGTAGTACCCGAAACCGGAAGTGATGCAACAGCATTTTGCCCGCGAAAACCGGAAGTGACGTCAATCAACACAAAGCATGATGGAACCTGTAGTACAGAAGGGCGGAAATAACGTGACGCCATTCCGAGGATACCAGACGTAATTAATACAAACGAGGAGAGGAAATTTTTGGCGGGAATTTCGAACATTTAAAAGGGGACTCAACCCATGACACCATCAGGAGCTGACTGAGGAAGCCGTTTTTTCGGTGAAACGCATTTTGGCTAACCAGGTGGACCTGTTAGCAGACCACTCAATACATTTGTATTACATTTATTTGTTTTTATTATTTTCTAGAAGTATGTATACATTTTTAATAGTTTCTTAAATAAATATATATTTTTTATCCACCATTGAATTACACTCTGCGCAAGTGATTCCAGGAAGGGGAAGTGTCACCCCTATTAACTGACACTAGGCTAAAAATACTTAGAGCCAGTTACCACAGGCTCTAAAGAAGGTGAGCAATTCTGTATTTTATTTACATTGATTTATATCGGTATCTAAAATACTACATTTAGATTGGGGATATCTGTGTCTTTTTTCTATGCAACGTGGAGAGGAAGTTACGCTCTTTTTCACCTTGAGAGACGGGTCGTGTGATCTACCCTAAAAAGACACAGACACCTGGAAGTTTAGAGCCTTATAACTGTAAAAGGCTCTAAAAAATGTGAGTTTATTTCAATTCATCATTCACAACTAAAGGACTTTATTGGATATTTATTTAACATACTACACTATTATTTGTACTTTTTCTATGTTCTCTATTTTTATATATCACTAAGAAAACTAAAGCACAATATATAGGGTAAGTGCGTGTGTTAGCACTGTCCTTTCACTGAAAATGTCACTATATATTTAGCGCTACACTCATGAGGAACTGAAGATCTGGGAGATATAAATATCCACCTAGATCCAAAGTTTTCTCTGTTCTTTTTGGTGTTTATTTATTGTGGACAGCCTAAGGCACACCTTTGCAGTAATCATGCTGTCTAATCAGCATCTTGATATGCCACACTTATGAGGTGGATGGATTATCTCGGCAAACGAGAAGTGCTCACTAACACAGATTTAGACAGATTTGTGAACAATATTTGAGAGAAGTAGGCCTTTTGTGTACATAGAAAAATCTTAGATCTTTGAGTTCATGAAAAATGGGGGCAAAAAAAAAGTGTTGCCTTCATAATTTTGTTCAGTGTATATAGTGCAGTATACTAGTAAGAGTATGCCACTGTTTGGTTCACAGCTCAAGTGAAAAAAATTTAACCCGTAGAGGAAAAATAATGAGAAGCTTTATTCATATCTATCTATATATATATATATATATATATATATATATATATATATATATATATATATATATATATATATATATGTTTATTACATTTATAGCATATTACTATATAAATTTATATTTTTCCCTGTTTCTCCTTTTCCCTCTATTGCTCACTTATCTTTAGATCTGTGAATAAAATCAACATTTAGTGACTGTCCCCTAGCTATCAATCATCTCTTTTTTGTGTGCCACAGTTGGAATTCAGACTTACAAAAAATCTAATATTAGAAAATTAAAATATTTAATATAGATGTAAATATACACATATTTTTTATAGAAAACATAAGAAGCATATAAATAATAATAGCATATGTTATTTCAAGAAGATACAAACTATTCTGATGTGTTTACTTACTGAGGAATGAGTTCTAAAATTTTATCCAAAATTATATTTTTGTACAAACCCTCTGGTATTTGTTCACTAAAGTTCTGGTGAAATAAGAAGTAAGAATGTGTAAATGTTAGTTGATAAAAGGGACTTTGACAAATACACTGATGTATATTGTCATATGTGACAATTGTCATGTTGGTTGATGATTATTTAAAACTCTATTTTTTTTAGTTTAATTAGAGACATTTTATAACTGTGTAAAAATGGCCGGTTCTGACACTTATGTGCTTTATTCAGAACTGTTCCATGTTTCACAAGCACTCTCTCAGTCTCACGTGGGTTAATGTGCTTTGCTAAATAGAGCATATGGAGATTAGAGAACATTAAGGCATTAGGCAGCCTGGGTGAAGGATTCTTGCTGTGTTTGCTTACATTTGCCACCTTGCTTCACCTAAAGGATAGTTACACACTGATACAAGCTGTAAAGTGACAGCACCTATTTCAGTACATTGCCAAAATTTGACAGGACTTGATGCTGCTTGATACAACAAGTGAAACTTACAGCAACCTTTGTTTTTTTATACTGTCGTATTTTACAAGGCATGTTTTTCTGTGTATGACAACCCTGTTTCTGCATCGCTGATATTTAGCTCAAGATGAGTATTTCTTTATTTATGAAAGTTAAAATGCAACCTACTGAAAATACTTACTAAATCATGGAATCCTTAATCATCCATAAAGATTCTAAACAACACATCAGATGTTTTTACAAACTAAAAAAAACACAAAAAAACCTCTCATATTATTGATTTTAATTTCTAATTATTTTGAGGTTATATACAATATTTTTATTAATAATTATGACCTTACTTATGTTCTCGCTTATGTCTAGCTCAGATATAACTATCTATGTTTGTTATGACTCCTTTATATGAACATTGTGTCTCTTAATTTCCTCAGGAAAAAAGAGATTGCTTATCCCTCCTCATCATTCCATATACAGTTTACATTGAATTACAATCTCCTCTACTTCTTGAATGTTCCATACCTCCCAATTATCCCTGTTTAGGAGAGCCAGTCCCTATTTTAAGCCCAAATTCCCCTGTCTCTCTTTTTTATCCTAATGTCCTTAATTTATATGAGCTCTATATTGTTGGCATGTCTGTGTGTATATCAGAGCTCCACAGCAATAGTACTCACAGCAATCTATCTTAAAGTCGATCTGTCACTGTCTGGGGACTTTGCATAATTTACAAAGATCCATAATAAAGACATTGCTGTTGGTTTGGCGAGAGGCAGTTTTACTTACCTGAACCTGTCCCTTGTGGCACCATCATCATCTTCCTTATGCTCCTCTTCGTCAGCGTCACAGCTTCACAACGCTCAACAAAGGTAGCTCCGCTAAATATCAAACTTTGTTAGGTGGAGGAAATATACTGGGTCAAAGTAGTCCATCCCTTGTCTCAGTAAATCTTTTGACTGGGTTGGAATTTCAGGGAAATTCTAAAACAGTCAATATGAGTATTTCATAGAGATTATATCTTTGTGAAATACTTACTATGAGGGGTTGACAGTACTGCTTTTTGTCTCTCCCTGGTCACACTCCCACACTCCCCCTAAAATTAAAGTGTGTATTTGAAATGTTGGGATGTATGATGCTCAGTCTGCCTATAGCACAAAGAAACAGAATATTTTGTCAACATACAAAACTATAGTGCATTTTGTGAGCAAGTTGGCTGAACATAAATTAAGGGTTCCTTTTATGGAACATTTGCAAGAGTCACCTCCGGATGTTTACCGCTTAATCTCCAGCTGTACAAGGCGTCAACATCTGACTGGTACAATTGTTGATGACTTGGTATGATGCAGATTGGAAATCTTACGGAGAAGATGCTATTGAGAGTAATGGATGAGGGTGGCATGTATTTTACAATATTACAAATGCCATCAAAAGTAATCACACTTTTTAGGTGCAAAAGTGATGGTTTATTTAAATTAATAGGGAACTGTATTTATGTATTAGTCATGTATTGTATTAACATTTACTAATCACCAATAGATGAAAGTAAGCAGTAACATTTCAGAAGAATAAAATACACTGCCCAGCAGTATATGGTAAGAATGCAAAAATTATCAAATTAATAAAATAAAATGCAGTTTAGGTTTCCTAGTGTTTTCATAAGTAACTATTTATTTTGCCTCAGGTATAGTAACAAATAGAGTCGCCTCCTTCCCTATGGGGTCACATTCATATTTCCTTTTGGATCAGTTCCGACTTACCTGTAATTTCCTGTTCAATCAATTTTTGGGGTGAAAACAAGCGTTATGCCAACTTGGGGAAATTATGTTTAAGGTTATAATGTTAAGACAGGAGACTTCATGTGTTTTTTTTTATTATTAAAAAGAGGGTTATATTTTTGACAAGGAATGATCATGCTTCTCAATTTTAAATTAATCTCTTGTGTGAGGACATAAAGCATAAGGGAATTCCCCATAGGAAAGCATTTTATCAATGCTTTGCTATCGGAAGGGCCAAATGAACCTGCGGCCTTTGATGCACATGTGCATTAGCGCCCCGTATCTGATGACGTGGGAGAAGGCTGAGTGCCCACCCAACGCCAATGTCCCTTGGGTAAACACAGTAAGGGTGTTTTAACCTTTACTATGACAGGGGGATTGTGAGGGGGGCTTTAGGGAGCTATAATGCTCGAAATGCAGCTTGTATTCCTAGCACTATACTATCCCGTAAATGACAGCTCTCTGTACTCTACCCTTAAGCCACTGTTCTACCCAAGAGCAATACCTCATGTCCTATGTATAGTCCTGTTTGTAAATAGATTTTCACACAATGGTTTGTATTGGTCCTGGATATATTTGTATAATGTTATCATATCCCCTCTAAGGCAATGTTTTTCTAAACTAAACAGGTTTATATAGTTAGCCCTTCGTCATAGCTAAAATGTTCAATTCCTTTTATTAATTTTGTAGCCCACCTCCGCACTCTTTCCAGTGCCATAATATCCTTCTTTAGAACAGGTCCCCAAAATTGCACAGCATATTCAAGAAGTGGTTTTACCAGTGATTTATAAAGAGGCAAAATTATATTCTTATCCTGATAATTAATGCCCTTTTTTATGCATTATAATATCTTACTGGCCTTAGCCACTGCTGATTGACATTGCACATTGTTGCTTAGTTTGTTGTCTATAATAATTCACAAATCCTTCTTGTGTGTTGTTATCCCTAATTCACTACCATTTGGTTATAAGTTGCTTGTGCATTCTTTACGTCGAAGTGCATAACTTTTAATTTTTCTATATTAAATTTAATCTGTCATTTGAATGCCCAGTCAATCCTAATATCTCTGCAGCAAAGTGATATCTTGCTCACATTGTTATTATTATTATTATTTTATTATTTATATAGCACCAGCAGATTCCGAAGCGCTGTACACTTACGTTACAGAGTTTTGTGTAATCTGCAAACACTGAAACATGACTTTCAATGTTTTTTTTCAAGATCTTTTATAAACATGTTAAATAGAAATGGTCCTAGAACAGAACCCTGAGGGACACCACTTAACACCTCTGACCACCATGAAAATATACCATTAATGACAACTCTTTGTACTCTATTTTAAAGCCAATGTTCTACCCAAGAACAAGAATTGTTATCTGTTGGGGACTATACACGAAGACTTGATGAATACTGGCTGAGCCCCTCCCTCTTAGGAAACAGGATCCTGGAAATCAGTTTAGAAAACATAGATGTGTTCAATAACCAATTCAAATTTTATTTATACCCCAGTTATATTTATACCCCATTTTCATAGCAGGATGGGAGGGAGAAAAATGAGCATATGGGTGTGACAATGATGACAATGACATAGATTGTTTTTCACAAGTTATAAGCAGCTGTTTCTTGTTATTTCCTATGTTATATAACGCACGTATATTTGAAAAAAACAGATGTTTACAAATACCAAAATCTTGGACAATTTCAAAATCAGTATGGTCATTCTCATAACTAGGATTTTAGATAAATTTATTTCTGAGAATCGGAGATACAATTTCAAATTTATTCTTGGTTTAAATTAACCTTTATATGAACAGCTAGGATAGATAGTGAAATGGATATTTGTATCTACAATTCCCCTCTTAGATCATATCATGATCTACCTTACGGAAAATATCCATGGGAGGCCTGCAGCAGAGAGACAAAAGGAGGTATATTCAGACGTGCTAATCACGTCTGCGGGACTTTCATTATTTCTTCACCTCGATTTCCCCCATTTGCTCTGTGCTGTAGGTTTTCCCTTTAAGAGGAATTTGAGCCGTCGATTTTCAGCTTTTTCAATTATCTGTTGAATTCATCTTTTAAGCGTACAAGTTAAATATTTCAAACAGTTGACATGTTAACCACTTTTAAACAGACTGAACATCATGTTATCTGTAGCTTGAGCCTTGGGTCAATACAGGCAAAGTGTATTGTTCCCAACAACGGGAATATTATTATTATTTTTATTATTATTCGCAACGTAAACTCATATAGTCAAAATGGGGATAATTCCTCTTTGGACCAGGGTCTTGGATTACCAGTCCACCCGGTGATCTTGGGCCAGGTCAAAAAACCCAGTGGCAAAAACTCATATTTGAGGAAAAAAGCACATCTGGAAAACCCTGAGTGAGGGTCATGACTGTGTAGACATGTCATCCCCTCACATTGACAGCATTAGTAACTTATAAAACCCGCACTTGTAAGTAAATAGCTTGGGTATCGGGACTGGGAAACACTTCTTGATTAGTTTGAAAAGGACCATTTACATATTAAATCATGAGATAATTTATAATCAGTTTGCAATTCTAACAATAATCCCAATCATGACCTTGCATCCTATCTCTCCTAATCACATCCCTATTACGACGGTCCAGTCATATCCACACTTAATACATTGGAATCCATCCTTGGTACACTCCACATACATCAATGACACACATAGTACATCCATGCCTGAGTAAGCTAACACTTCCTCTCTCTCTGGCTAACTACCAAAATAAAAAATATAGTTCCATAGTCCAGCATAGTCCAGAAAAAAGTCTTTCAAGGAGTATAGACACCATAAACGTTGTTCCATAATCTTAGACACCATAACATAGCTAAGGGTAGCAATATGGCTGACAACAAGACAATGTCAGCTTCCACATAGTTCTTAATTCTTCTGTTTGCTGGATGTTCACCACAATGCTCTGTGCAACACCCCAATTGTTGAAAGGGATAATACAGAACTAGCAGCATTAGACAGCACTGCACCTTCAGGACTTTCCAAGTTAGTTCATGTCCTCATAAGTAAGCATCTCAGTTTCTTCGGCCAGCATTTGACCAAACAGATTTAATTGCAAATAGGTAGGTAAGTGGGTCAGCCAGAGAGATTGGTGTGTAGTCCCAAATATCAGGCAGCACAAATACTCCAGTACGGTCTCTATAATCATACAAACACAAGGATCAGTACGACATCAATAACTTAATTATCTAGGTTAAACTCAAATTAGAGACTAAAGTTAAACCCTTAACTTGTGTAACATGTACTTCTCTTAGCTTTGCTTATAATTCATTAAATTTGTCCTGTATGAATTTGTACACAATTTCCCTTTGAATGCCTTTTAATGGATGAGAGAAGCACTTACACTATATAAATGCTTGTTGGACAGGATGAGTACTAAAACACAAACATATACATATTGGAATAATTCCCAATAAAATACTGTTCTTAAACTTAAACCTTGATTTGATAATCTCAATTAATTACTTTAATAAAATTGGAATGCTGAAGTCTGTTAAAAATTTTGTGGACCCCGATAACATTTTTGGAAACCGAAACCTTTTATAGATTCCGATGTCCAAAAAGCCACCAATTCTGTATGTGTGTGATCATGTTTTAATACAGTACAGTTATCCCACTTAAACAATCTTTTATTTCCAGAACAACTAGGAATGAAATAGGAGAAACAAAATGAATTACTATTGTTCTAAAGTGCTTTGTTTAATACAGGTTTCGGAAGAGTTGTCTTGCTGTGTTAAGGTTGCAAATGGCCTCTGACAAGGAAGGGGCAGCAAACTGTAGACATATGTTATATTAAGTTGTCCTCACTTGTCAGGTCCTGGAAACCCACTTATTTTATTTATTTAACATGCTCTATGATACCACATTACAAGTGATTAAGCATACATATATGATTTTACTTTAGTTATTTCACATTGCACAGCCTATGCAAACAATATCTAGGTCCCAAATTCAGCTTGTCCATCCTCTAAGAGCCAGCATTAATACAGTTTTGTCACTCAAAACTATTTATAAAATATTAAAACATGAACATCTGTGTATTTGGCTGGGGTTGTTGGGTGTGGGTATAGGTTGGAAGCTGTGGTTGGTATTGAGGAACCTGCCAGGGTGGGTCCTTGAACGCCAGCTGGGTCAGGTTCTCCCTTAGCACCGGGTTCTCCTTTGTTTCCTTGAGCACCAGGTTCACCATTGTTACCCTTAGGAGCACCACAGGCAACAGGGAAGCTAGGGGCACCAGCAATACCTGGAGTACCAGTGGGACCAGCTTGACTGGGAGAACCGGGTTCACCACGGGCACCTTGGGATGAACCCCTGCTATCCACAATTAAAACAGTGTGTTCCACCAATGCTGAAGTTGCCACCTCTACAAAAGTTAGACCCTTTGATCAAATCCTCTACCTCTGCCTCTAAAACTTTTCTGATTCAATCTCCTATCACCTCCCAAATGTCCTTGTCTCGCCTGCTTAAGATCACAATCCTTTGTGATCGATACAACATACTTTTCCCTCTTTATTTATATCAAAACAGCCTGCTGTATCTTTCTCATGACTCTTCCCAAGAAATTCAGTTGGGGTCAAAGAGGGCCAGTTACAGACCAACAGTTTGACCAAAAGTGAACAAGGAGGAGGCATATTCCATATGCAGGTCGAGATTACCTAACTCATACCCCCCTCTTTGTGTACCCCTCTTTGTGTACCATACAGATATAATCTTAATAAGCTTTTGAAGATTTATTGTATATTTAAATTGTGTATGTATAGCACGGTTGTCTAGGGGTGTATACATAAACAGTGAAAGCAGAGTCTTCATATAGGGTTTGCAATACTGACAGTCTGGGTCATAGGGGTAATGCAGACATGCGGTTAGGTACTTTTCCATTGTCAGAATTCATTGAAAACACTAATATATTGCAAATATTAAAATCATATTGCACCTGTTTCCTATACCTGCAAGGATATGGTTGGAACAGTTCAATTGAGTTTAAATTGAGTATCAAAAGTCCAACCACAAAAACTAAACTTTATATGCTTATGTGTGGCGAAATTAACCTCGCCACTTGTGCCTGGAGAGGACTGCTTGCCAGCCTCTTGCCATGTGATTATGGTCCCTGGGAGGTTTGGCCCTTTAAATACAAGATTTGGGCATAATGGATTTTCGTTGTGCTGCTGCTGGCCCTTTAACTCCCAGATAAAGGATTTGTACTTTTAAATTGGCACTTCGGATGCAGTCAAAGTGCCAAAATAGTCAAAGTGGCCGCCATTTGAAAACCGAACACGTGGCGGTGGCCATTTTAATTTAGTCGAACGCGGTCAGCGGTGCGTGCCATTGAATCTATGTAACTAAAATTGGCTACGCATTTGCACGAACACCACTGACCCTTACCTTCTCAGGAACTTCGACGCTTCGGCTGGAATCGAAGTGCGTTCGACAATTCGAGCACACTGTTAGACTGGGTTATTTGCACGAATGGCCTCGTTCGTGCATTCGAATGGGACTTAGACATTTTTCTGTGTGAAATTGACAAAAGGTGACTTATAACTATCTCCAGAATGGCTGAACGGATTCGAATGATTTTTGGGTATGTTGGTATTTGAAATGTGCTGATTAATAATATGTGACTATTATTGCAGCTTTCCCTATTTATTAATATTGGATGTATAGTTTGAGAGTTATGAAAGTTGGGTAAAAAGTATGTTTTAAACTGTACGGCTAATTGTGTTACCTCTCAGGCTAAGGGGAGGGAATCTGTGGGTTGTAATCATTGTGTGATTGGGTAATTCCTAATTGTCTGTGGGTGTCTCTCTTGCATGGGAGAATTGCATAAAAGCAGAGTGTGTGTCATTAAAAATCAGTCTTGTTCCAGCATTAAGCTTTGGCTCATGTGTGGATTATTTGGCGATACCAGAGATTTATTACTCTGTGGATTACTTGGTGATTTTATTTTATGGGAAGAAGGGAATGCTTGACGGAATAAAGGATTGTACCGTCAGAGCTTATCAAAAATGAGTTTAACCCCTTAGCGAGTTAATAGAGTGACCTATCTTATAATCAAAAGAAATTGTCTTATCTCTATTAAAAATACCATTTCATCATTTTGCTATAATCAATGAGGCATACTAGATGAATCTTAATCTTGGAAAAAACCTATTCTATACATCCATTAATTTTTCTTTTTATATAACCATATAACATAACAATCTTTTATGTTAAAGATAACAAATGTTTCTTTTTCTTTGACTTAAATAATGCAATGCACTTTAAAAGTAGAGTTAACTCTAAATACTCCCCTAATGGAAATGTGGATCCACGATTTTGAAAAGCAGATTTTTTTCCAGGGGCCCCTTTTTCGTAAGGTCATCAGCATTTAATCTGTTGTAAAAAGACACTAAAGGCTTGCGTTAATGACATGCAAATATTCTTTAAATATTCTTCATACTCATTGTAATATCACACATGTCATCTTACAGCACAAAACACAATGAATGAAGCATATATCCAGCAGTCATGCCAATACAAAAAGCATATTCATGGACAGGCAATTAACTCAATCAAAAATAAATTAATAAATGTCACACTTGGTGTCCCTCAAAAGAAACACAGACATAATGTAGGTTCCCATGTTTGTGCATTATGCATTTCTGCAAACTATGCAAGCAGTACTGCTTTAAGATTAGATCAGAGAACCTGGCAACTGGACAGGAAAGTCGAATTTTGGCAAAAAGTCCATTATTGCAACAGAATTTTGGAAATCAGCTAAAACTTACAAAAACAGCCTCCCCCCTTTTTTTTTTCTTAAGACTACAACTCCTATTGCTCTTGGACTAGTATTCAATAATAAATCAGCTATTTAATAGATTATTACACTGCCATTTCCATCTGTATCAATACGGAGACAAACTTATTAAAATATAATTTAAAATAACACAGCAAAATACCCATTAACATATATGACAATTAAACTGCACACTTTAAAATGAGTATCCAAAACCCATATTTATCACAATCACCATTTACGCAGAATAAACTTTTAACAGCTGTATTCAGAATGTATTATTGTAAGGTATACCAATTTTAGTTTGTATCAGATTTATTTAAGAGTTCTGGTACCAAAGGTTTTTTTTTTTTTTTTTAAAGAAGGGATCCCGTACGGCCATATAATGCGTTTGACTTAAACATTTGTATAACACTTGCATTAACCAGTTGCAACGTATGTACCCTGTCAATAGAATTTCTCTCTTATACGCTTATAGAATATTTGGACCAGATTACACAGACATGGTATCACCTGCATTTGTCAGAACTCTCAAAGACTCAACATATTTATACTACTCCATGTTAAAGGCATGGCAAAATTTTGACCGGTCAATTTGAGTTCCCAAAAGTCATAACAACACAGGTAAAAATCTTTGTCCATGGTTTTCTGATTCTATGTTCCATGACCAAAAATTCAAACTCACTTCTGCACAGGGATCTACAGTTTTGGGTCACAATCAATAAAATCTCAACATCCCCATTAAACAATTTACAGATTTTCACAATGCTACAGAATACATACAATTTAAAGCATATACAACATGTGATGTTCAGGATCATTTCAAGTACCTGTAGCAAGCACAAGTCAGCTTACAGCACAAAATTAAGCATGTGTCGGACCGCTAAACATATAAATTTTGCTCTCTAATTTATAAACATCTACATTTACAACATAAATTCTCTGCAACAAACACACAGGGCAGAAATAATGTGGTGTTTGACGTTTTCAACTAATGAAGTGACTTTTTGTCCCAATATGAAAATAAAGGGCTCATCATTATACAGTCATACATGCAGAGAAACCATGTTAGTCCTAGAATTTGTAGCCCCCCTTAATTAACCTCTATTTTATTTCTCTTATTCATCATCACCTTCACATGTACTTTTGACATTCCCTTAACCATTTGATTCCTTTAATTCTTATCCCCTCTTGTTAAACAGGGTACAAGTGAGGGGCTATATTAAATCAACATACTGTTTGCAATTTTCCCCAGGATTAGGGGATGGATATTTTTTAGATTGGGAAGTACCCATTTCAGACTCAAAGAGAAATACGTTTTTATTCCGTTTAAAAACATGGTAGCCAAATCCTGTATGTTTTTTTTAAAATATAACTACCACTGCAGAATAGTTAAAACGGATTTCATCTTTTCTGTGTCCGTAATTCCAATCCCTTGCAAAGTTTTATATATATATATATATATATATATATATATATATATATATATATATTATTTAAAAAACACAAAAGCCAAACAGCAGATATATATCATAAGTAATGATGTCCCGAACGGTTCGCCGAACGGTTCGCCACGGACTCATCATTGAGTAAACTTTGACCCTGTACCTCACAGTCAGCAGACACATTCCAGCCAATCAGCAGCAGACCCTCCCTCCCAGACCCTCCCACCTCCTGGACAGCTCACTAAGAATGCAGCTTCACAATGAATGTAAAATGGATGCTGTCCTGGAGGTGGGGGGACAATTCCTCTTTGGTAGAGGTTCACCTTTGGCATTTGATAAAAAACAGATGTTTACAAATACCAAAATCTTGGACAATTAACAAGAACATTTCGAAATCAGTATGGTCATTCTCATAACTAGGATTTTAGATAAATTTATTTCCGAGAATCAGAGATACAATTCCAAATTTATTCTTGGTTCAAATTAACCCTTATATGAACAGCTAGGATAGATAGTGAAATGGATATTTGTATCTACATTATCTAGACCAATTTCTTTTAGTTTGAACTCTAACCTATCGTGAGGAACCTTATTAAATGCCTTGACAAAATCAAAATAGATAACATCCAATGCAATACCCTGATCTATACTTCTACTTACGACTTTGCAATTAAGAATGCAATTAGAATGCAATTAAGTTAGTTTGACATGACTCATGTTTCATAAAACCATGCTAATTTTTGCTAATAACATTGTTCTTACCAATGAACTCCTGAATATTATCCCTTAATAACCCTTCAAATACTTTCCAAACAGACGTTAAGCTCACAGGTCTATAATTTCCAGGCAAAGATTTTGAACCATTTTTGAATATAAGAATCACATCTGCCTTCCTAACCATTTTTTCTGCAAGCAATCATTTGCATATCTCTTGCCATAGTATAAACATTGAGAAAGAATCGTTATTTAAATGTTCTGACTCTTTCTGGTCTTCATTAACTAACACACTCATGTCTGTTTCAATATACCTACAATTACATTTGTATTTATTTTTTTAATTTATGTACTTAAAACATGTTTTGAGGTTGGTTTTGCTCTCTTCGGCCATCATTTTCTTATTTTCTAGTTTAGCTATTTTAATTAAAATCTCCAATAGTTAACGTGTTACCCAAATGTGCAGCTTTCCCAATTTGCTCCAACAGCTATTACTCTTCATCAATTTTAACATTAAGTGGTTTAAAAAATATCTCAACCGGGGGCGGAGCCAAGCCAGCAAACCGAACAGACGTGCAGAGCTGTAGCTCCGTACCAACAAGCCTAAAAACAACGACTAACCGGGTGAAAAATCACCGGAACACCGATTAGCACCCCACCTACGCAATGGGAAAACGGGCCAAAAAGATCAAGGCAGTCCTGGCATCAGGAACCCGTAATATTGGGGAATACATGCAGGGAAGCCTCCCGCGCGTGGCGCCCAAAATGGCGGACCTACATGCAGAGGCCTCGTCGGAGGAGGAAGAAGCCTCCATGGACGCCCTAGACGAGATCCCACAAGCTGGAGGCCTGTATATGGAATCCTCGGACGAGGAGAACAACACCCCGGCCACGAAGGGAGACATTAAGTCGCTCCTCCGCGACATCCGCAAGATGTTCCAGGCGGACCTAGCAATACTGAGAGAGGACATGCTCTCACTTACAGGGCACCTCAAGGCCGCAGAGGAAACATCGGCCCACCTCAAAGCCGAGCAAACCACACTTGCCGCAGAGCAGAAACGGCTAACAGCCTCACAAGCAACAATGACACTGAAACTAACTGAATATGAAGACCGCAGCCGCAGCAAGAATATCAAGATTAGGGGTATCCCTACCACGATAGACAAGACTGAACTGCCGCAATACGTGGGGCGCTTGCTCCAGCAAATACTTCCCCACAAACAGGCTAAGAACATCCTGGTGGATAACATATACAGAATCCGCAGGCAGGGCAGACAGCCCCAACAGGCATACAGCGATATCATTATACAGCTTGTCACACACCTGGACAAAACGGCGATCATGGCAGCGGTCAGGGATTTGCCGTTCCTGGCCTTCGAGAGGCACAACCTGACATTCTATAATGACCTCTCAAAACCCACCATGCAATGGAGGCAAACAATGCGCCCTGTCACCAGCGTGCTGAGGCAGAAGAAGATCCCGTACCACTGGGGCACACCACGCTCCCTTCAGATCACCGCGGAGGGGATAACCCATACCATACACTCACCAGAGGAAGGCCAATTGTTTCTGGCCCAGCAGGGCATTACAACACAGAGGGAACTCAGAAGGGGCAGCCCTCGGGGACAACAATGGGATGTGGACAACATCGCCCCATTCGAACCACGGAGAGACCCCCACCTGCCTGAGGCAGGTCCAGGGAACTAAAAACCGAGACAACCGCCGCATGGCCTCGTGAAAGCATGAGACTTAAATCCTGGTTTGGGATACTTACATCAACCTTATACCTTTATGATTAACATGTTGGAATGCATAGAAAGTCTAGTGTGTTTAAAAGTTACAGGAACTTCCTACTAACTCTCTACGATGGCAGGCGCTAGGTGGTAAATGCTGTTACCTTGTTTGTTCTAGCTCTCTCAGGCTGGTAACTCTGGGTAAATTGACTTAGAATACCCTGTGTATAAATGTTATATGACTTCCTGCTAATGACCAGAAGCTAGCAAGCATAAGGAGATGCTGTGATGTATATTGCCTAATCTGGACTAATAGTTGACACCTATACAGCTTACAAACAAGTTGCCATAATTTTTATACACCTCACACACACTGGGCTTTAGTGCAGGACACCAGTTCACCCAACATAGGCTGACTCAAGCGAAACAAAGGCCGATAGACAGATACTTTAGGCTCAGCAGCAGTTCAGGTATTCTCTATTACTTTCTCAGTTACTTGACACTATAGACTCTTTATTTTCACATGTTTAAACTCGTTGTTACCACGTGTTCCCTGTGGTTTCATGCCCAGTTAAAGCTAGAAATAGCACAACCATTTTAATGTCAAGTTAGTACAGCGAGGACAAGCGACGCAAAAACAAGGTCTAGACGTGACCAAATAGCGAGTAAACAGCAGAGGCCGCAGAGATCGACAACTATTTTAAACTAAGACACATAGGCTGTGTATGCAACCAGGTCTCTCTAAATAACTAAAAAATACACAGTTTTTCATGCCACACAACTACTATACAATGTTTAACCCTGCAAAGGAACCTGCTGTTGTGGCAGTACATTCCTTCATGCCTAAGCTGTGTACGAATAAAATAAAGAATTTAATAAAAAAAATAATAAAAAAAATTATTATCTCAACCAATAACTGATTTCCCTTCTTTTGCCCCAAACATATGTCTACCCATAAAACTTACATATTTTCCTGAAGGGGTTAAATATTTATTTGTTCAGTTGTATCTATCTGTGCAAAGACACATGTACAGGATAGATTTCGTAACTTTGAATGGTGGCTTAAATTTAAACTTGAATTATAAGAATATTGACCATTTTAGGAGATATTCAAATAGGTTATTGTTCCTCATTTTATTGTAAAGACCCTTGCTTTTACCATGTCCGAATCTTTGCTGAACCTGGTGGTCTCACTGTTCAATTTTCTGCCATTAAGGAGTTAAACCACTTTGTTTATACAGCTTTATTTACACATCACTGCAGGTGAATTACACATCCTTCCTAAACACTTCCTGTAAAGAGAAATCTAATATTTAATCTTTCTTTGTTACACATTCTGTTTATTTAGAATTTATTTTCTTCTGCTCTGTTAATAGTCTTCTAGACCCTACAGGATGTGATTTTATTTGCAGGCTGTGTGAGTCACAGCCAGGGGAAGTATGGTTAGGGCTACATAAGCAGAAACAAAAGTTAGGTAGAGTAGACATTGTGCGGATTTTGCAGTCTGACTGGTCCCAGATTGTTTTAACCCATTCAAGCTTTAGCGAATAACCTCACAAATCTATTGCTTTTATGATGATCAGATATTTAAATACATTGTAAGCTCTTGTAGTCTAAAAGTATCAGTGCATGTCAGTGTATATAGGCATTTATACTGAAGCTGGAACTATATATGCTACCAATGTAATATTGAGATTACACTGTATAGTTTTGTACTTCTCCTGGGTAGTCAACATAGTGTTTTATTAATTGGAGAACAAGTTTGTGCAGCTACCTCAATGATTTATGAACTCAATTTCTTGAGCTTGAGTGTCCTTAAACAATTTAAAGAGTCCCCAAAGAACATAAGAATAGTTAATGATCTCTCACTTGGCATGTTCATTACAGTTTAGTGAATCTTTACTGTGAAGTCTATTGTCTATTGACATAAGAAAAATCATTTAACATACCTGTGACAGTGCATTCACGTAACGGTTGCAAACAATTAACATTAGCCAATATTGTGGTAAGTGTCCAATTCAAAATATTCAGTATTCCACAGCAATACACGTAAATAATTTCCTTAGGGGAATAATTAGTACATTTTGACATTTGAGAGAATATTGATCACTATAGATTAAACAAATGCTGTGATACATATAGATAGCATTATATAAGATTTATCTATAATAGTATATCATGTTTTACTATTCTACTCTTGTTTTTCAGTGCATGGTAAACATTGCATTAGAAAGTCCCAAAGAAATTGATTTTCTGTCTATAGTCCAATATTTTGATTGCCAAAATCAATTATGCAAATCTCTCAGTTAAAAATCGTAGTTTCTAAATATATTCCTATGGATTTGTCTAAACTCTAAAGTAGATATATTAAAAAGTGAAACGGTTAGCAATTGGCATGCTCATCTGGACATCCATTAAACAATTCAGCAATAAAATGAAAATACCATCTTCCTATTTGATTGAAATGAGTTCAAACAATTCAAGCGAGTAAAGATGGAAACACAGTATATAATAGCCAATAATAATATAACGATAGAAGATGTTTTTTTTTCTTAATATACTCAACACATATAAAAGGTGAGTGCATTAGTATTGGGTCAAAGTTCACAGATCAGAAAATTGATTCACATAGCTTGTTTTTGCTTTCCTTCTTTTAAAACAACATGTTTAATGAACCCAAGTGTAGCAGAGAGGGTGAGAGGTGAGAAACAATACAAGTTTTTATATTACTAAGAATCCTTGGTACTATAAGTTTCATGATGCTAGGATTATATATCAATCTGTTGCAATACTAAATAACATTATATTTGTTGCTATTAATTCATTGCTGTTTTATTGCTAAATCATGTGCACTATACTATCATTTTATTTTGTCTTGTTAGAATTATCATGTAAAATTAAAGTTAATATAATGTGACTATGTGAAAAAGTATTGTTAGCCCTTAATACACCAATGGTTAAGAGCAGGAATGGGAAAAAATAAAAAAAATTCCTGAGTTTGTTGCAGTTTTGTTGTACTGTTGTAAAAACAAAGATTGTTGAACTTTTTGTAAATGACAGTTCACTTACCCACCTCATACAGACTCTCAAGCCAGACATGCTAATTTAAAATAAATAAATGATAAATACAAATAATGTTAATGTTTTATTGGGAGAAGTTACCTAGTGTTCTTGGGTGCCATGTACCTCTCCTTTTTAACCCTACAATGTAAAACATTGCTGTCCTCTATTATTAGAGGAATGATGTGTTAATAATTCTAAATGAATTACTATTAAATCTTTGAAAGCTAGTACTACAAAATGAAAGACAAAAATGAACAGCAGATAAACAAAACAAAATTAAAATGAAAGTGGTGTGGTCCATTATATGAAATAAACAAAAAAAGTGTAAAATGGAAATCAGCAGTTGTATTAAGAAAAATACAAAACAAAATGCAAGACATATGGAAAGTATTATATATTATAAGACAGTAACAAAATATATAGGATTCAATATAATAACTAGATAGAGAGAAGTAACAAAAAAGGAAAAAAAAGATTCACTCTTAAAGATATAGTAAAAGGGCAAGTGACTATAGTCAAAGGGACACTATAGTCACCAAAACAACTACAGCTTAATGTAATTGTTCTGGTGAGTATAACAGCTCCCTTCAGGCTGTTATACTCACCAGAACAATTACATTAAGCTTTGAAAAGACAATGTTTACATTGCCCCTAGGGACACCTCCAAGTGGCCACTCCTCAGATGGCCACTGAAAGGGGTTCCTGGCTCAGGGCTGCAGGGTAAGCAGCCCTGCCATTCAGTGTCTCCACGTTCTGAATGGGGACGCTGAATTTTCCTCATAGAGATGCATTGATTCTATGAGGAGGTGCTGATTGGCCAAAAAGGTGTTTTGCCCCGACCCCTTCCCATGGGAAAGCATTGGATTGGCTAAAAATCTGCAATTTTGATGATGTCACCAAGGGAGCCGGGCCACCGCCGGTGGATCGTGGATAGCTGGAAATAAGGTGAGTTTTAACCCATACTGAGGGGCTTGGGGGGCAAGCAACCTAAATGGTGGGTTTTCCCTATAGGGTCAGGAATACATGTTTGTGTTCCTGACCCTATAGCAGTGATAGTGAACCTTTTTAAACCCGAGTGCCCAAACCGCAATGCATGCCAACTTTTTTTTCCTCAAAGTGCCAACACGGCAATTAAACCTGAATACTGAGGTTTAAGTTTAGAAAAAACAACTCGTACAGTTGTCCGAACTAGTTAACATCTTTTGTTTTAAAGGAAGAACACAACAGAGAGTTCAATGATACAAATTTTAAATAATGATATAAATAGATAAAATTAAGCTTATATTTATTAGTATCTCCAACAAATGCAATGAATACACACAACCAGCTGAACACATTCACAAACTGACTGCTTAATGCATACACACACCAACACACAGACAGACTGCTAAATACACATGCAGTCCGCTAAATACACACACACAAACATACACACAGTCCGCTGAATGCACACACTGCTGAATACATGCACACTGCTGAATACACGCACACTGCTGAATACACACACTGCTGAATACATACACACACAGTCTGCTGAGTACACAGTCAGCTGAATACACACACAGTCAGCTGAATACACACACACACACTGCTGAATACATAAAGACTGCTGAAAACACACATATACTGCATTGAGGGGTGCAGTGTATGTGTTTGTGTGTAAGGGTGTGTGTGTGAGGTGCTGTGTTGTGTGTGAGGGGTGCTGTGTGTGGGGGCTAGGGGTGCTGCGTGTGGGGGGTAGGGGTGCTGTGTGTGGGGGATAGGGGTGCTGTGTGTGGGGGGTAGGGGTGCTGTGTGTGGGGGGTAGGAGTGCTGTGTTGGGGGGGTAGGGGTGCTGTGTTGGGGGAGGACTTGAAGATACATTAAAAACTCTTTAAAAAAAAAAAAAGCATATTGATTCAGTATCCCCCCCCTCCCTTCTTCTTACCTTTGGTGAAGGGGGGGGACACACAGCCATCCCTGGTGGTCCGGTGGTGGTAAGTATGTAGGACAGGAGCCTGCAGCTCTCCTGTCCTCCCGCGTGATGCTGTGTGGAGCGTTGCCATGGTAATGCCCAGCAACGCTTCACATGGCTCGCAGGAGGACTGAAGAGCTGCTTCCTGGATGCCTTCCCTCTGCTTCCGGTCCTGCCGACCGCAAGCAGGTGCCTACTCTACATTGATGGCGCACCTAAGGCCGTGTGCCCACAGAGAGGGCCCGGCGTGCCACCTGTGGCACGCATGCCATAAGTTCGCCATCACTGCCCTATAGTGATCCTGTAACTATCAGGACTTTTCACCAAAGTGAACTCAAAGTGAATTTCAAATTTAAAGCCAAAATATCCAAACTTGGAACATTCTCCAAGTCAGCTATTCTCATAAGGCTACTTTGGATTTACATTTAAAATTCACTTTGAATGCCCAAAAGCCTGTGTAAATATATTAGATATCTGATTTTCATTTTAAGGATTAGTCATTGGTCAAAGACTCGGTCATGAGTTGGTTAATGGACAGGACATATTTTCCATAAACAACAGGTATAAATAAAGAGCACAATTTTTTCAGTACACTAATAGATGCATTTTTCCACCATTTTGTTTACAGATTGAGTGAGAAGAAGTACCTAGTAGAGAAAAAAAAGTTCAACTATTTTTACCTTAAATTTGAAATACACTTTGATATCACCCTATATTCCTGCTTGTGGCTGTTCTCCTGCAATCAATCATCTTTTTTTTCCGTCAATTATCTCCTTTTTTTTAGATGAATACTGAATATTGAATCAAAACAAACATGCTCGTCTATATCAAGTATTGATTTTTTATCTCTTGGTGTTAGGAAGCTAGGGGATTTGCAACTTTCCCAATCAACCAAAATTGGAATGACTTCAATTCAGTACAAACCAAATGTCCAAGTCTACTGACAAACAGGGATATTAGAGACATGGTACATAATGTCCTGAATTTCACATATGAGGATTCACAAAAAACGAAAAGTTATTATTCTGATAAAGAAAATAGGTTCTTTACTGAGATTTATGATTGCAAATACAATATTTTGAGCCATTATGTGCTGATTTGGAGGCAAAAAATATACGCATACTGAATGATGCTAATGTCAGATCCTGATATCCAGAGTGATACTATCATTAACCCATTCATCTGCAATCATAAACACTGAACACAATTTGGAAAATGTTCTCAAAAGGCAAAATGGATTAGACATACTTGCTTGACATTTCCAGAGTTTTAGTAGCTGGTTGTAGCACACTCATTTTTTTTTAACATTTGTTTTTATTGTGATACTAGACCAGTGCTATTAAGCAGTGGACGGGCATGATGATGTATTTCTTTTTAATGCTTGCAGCTAATCACATTAAAATACTTTTTGATTGTGGCCCAGGTTCTGTTCCAGGTTGCTGTGGGTGTGTAACCTTGTGATGTCATATGATGACCCTTTAAGGACACAGTAGATATGCAAATATAAGAGTGCACATCTGCTGGCGGAATGAAAAGTATTCTAGCTCCACACTTCAATAAATAATCTCCATATCACACCAAGCAGTAGTGATTATTTTGCTTGGAGTTTTTCATTAACAATTGTGGGTGGTATCCGGTTTCTTGGAATTCAGGAGACATTTCTTCAAGTCACATATTGAGGGTTTATTTATTACTTGCAAAAATTAGCTGCAGACTATAAAGTTAAAGATTTTTGGAGGATGAATGCCACCATAAAGTATTAAGTTCTTATGGTCAATTTATTTCTTAATTTGTTTGTCATGATTTTAATCTTTGAATAATAAATTGATTGGTCACTATATTTTATAGTGAATCTAATATAAGGTATGAATGAGGTTATAACCATAACTATACATCATCAATGAAGCACTTTATCATATTGTATTGTATTATATATTGCATGTCATATGTTTTGTTTGTTTTCTTAAACAACAAATCCACTTTTTCACAATGTTGGTAACAATAGATTGATAGAATAGACAAGTGATACAGTCATACCAAAGGAGAAACCACTCTTCTTAACCACTTAAAGACAAAATCAGTTGTACAAGTTGCGATCAAAACAAAACCTGGAATTTGTGATATATGTCTGTTCAACCATAATTCACCTCTTTTGTATTAAGTACACCCACACTATTATATATCATCTTGTTCAGGAGAAACAGGGCTTTCATTTCATATTAAAAATTTATATATAAAACTTTAATTAATATGAATAAATTTTTTTTAAAAATTGGGAAATTAAGACATCTTGTTATTTTTCAAGTTCTACATGGCATTTTAACTATTAATGTCATAATACTGTTCGTTTGTACTGCAATCAATTACACATATCTGTATTACGCTATGTCTCACAAGTAAAAAAAAAAGTACCCACTATGTACAGGTTTTATGATGTTTTGGAGTTATAGGGTCAAATATAGGCATTTCCCCTTTTTTATTTTTACACATTGAAATTTGCCAGGTTGGTTTGCTTGGTCTATGTTGCCTTTGAGACCATATGGCAGCCCAGGTATGGGAATTAACCCCATCATGGCATCTCATTCACAAAAGTAGACAACCAAGGGTAATCAGAATGGAGTATGTCCAGTTTTTTTATTTTTAATTTGACAATTTTTATTTTCTATAAATCTGCAAAAGGGGTACAGAAGAGAAGTAAGGGAAGGGTATCATATAAATATTTCCACATGTCATTATTCACATCCTCCGCCTTCAGCGGTTTTCTTAACATTTCACTTGCATCGTTATGTAATGACACATTTTAATTTTCATATGTTTCCCCCATTTGTGTATGGATAAGAGATTATTTATTTTTTACTCTGCTGCCTTGTTCATGGTGCGATAAGGTAAGATTTGTGTGGGTTGTCACCCACTCTTGGCAATCGAGTATTGTCATACTATGGGGATTGGGGGAGAAGGGTAAGTAATTTGGGAGGAGGGGGAAGAAGAGGAGGGAGATAAGGGGGGGTGGAGTCCAGAATATGGTTCCCTAAGTGGGTACTTTGGAGTTCTTTAAGTAGCTGCTCCAGCCGTCCCATGCCTCTGTCCAATTTGTTTTTGGTGAATTTATGTGCCTGGCTGCCAGCTCATATTGTTTGGTGGTTTCTATTAGTTGTATACACTGGTGGATCTTTGGTAGAGAGGCCGATCGCCAGTGTCTGATGATCACTGTTAATGCTGCAGTATATTAAGTTTTTCTGTGGTTTCTTTAGGTTTTTGGGGAATAGCTGGAGAAGGAAAATTTCTGGTTTGCGTTCTAATCTTATTTGTGCACTTAGGTATATGAGTTTTATTATGTCGTCCCAGAAGGTGGTGAGATCAGGACACGACCACCAGGTGTGGAGCATTGTTCCCTTGTGTTGTTGGCATCTCCAGCATGTGTCTGTGACCTGTAGGTGTGCTGCTTTAATCCGCGTAGGGACTATGTACCACCTGTATAAGATTTTGCGGGAGAGCTCCATATGGGAGGCACATTTTGAGAGAGGGCCATGTGCTAGTAATATGTCTTTCCATTGTTCTGGGCTTAGGGTATATGTGAACTCTTTCTCCCAGGCAGTAATGAATGGGAATAGTGCATGGGTTTCAGGAGTCTATAGCATTTGGTAAATTGTAGAGAGTAGTTTTTTTAGGGGGAGAGAGGCGTGCACAGATTTCTACCACTGTCAGCTGTTGTCCCTGGACATCATCTTTGTAGGTAATGGTTTGTTTTTTAAGCCATGACTGGATTTGCCTATATCAGAATAGAGCTGGGGAGTTAAGGTGGAATGCTTTTTTAAGGTCTTGACCCTGAAGCATTTGGTGTAGGTATGTGATGCCATGGCGTTGCCAAATTACGTGGTTAAAATTTGGTATTATATGGTGGAGAGCTTTTATTGGGGTGGCAGGGGAGATTTTACCTTTCCAGTTCATTTTGTGGCAATACTGGTCCCACATGTGTAGGGTGAGTATTGTTGTTGGGAGAGGAACTTTATGCGGGGGTCTGTATTGGCGTGGGAGCCATGCTAAGACAGAGATGGGGATTCCATTGGCGTGGTGTGCCTCTATGTCCGACCATTGGGTTGCGCTGTCTCTGTGGCTTTCTGCCAGGAGTGAGCTGAGCATTGCTGCTTGGTAGTAGTTGTGTACGTTTGTTACCCCCATCCCTCCCCGTGTTCGTGGCAGATATAGAATATTTTTGGATATTCTTGCTGTCCCATATGAACGACATTATGACTTGTTGCGCTTCTTGTGTCTTGGTGTCTTGGTAATTTTATGGGGAGTGTTCTAAAGAGGTATTGTAGCTTCGGTAGAATTTCATTTTTATAGCAGCCATTCTGCCCAACCATGATATGTGTTTACCTCTCCATCCTGTTAGTATGTTTTGGATTTCCCTTAGGGTGTTTTGGTAGTTTGTCTTATATAGGTTTGATAGTGAGGGGGTTATATTGATCCCTAGGAATTTTAGGTGGTCTTTTCTCCAGTCATAGTTAAAGGAATTTCGTAGATTGTCCAGTGTTGCTGTGGGGATGTTTATCCCCAGAGTTTGTGTTTTGGCGACGTTGAGCTTATAGTGGGAACATTTGCTATAACATGCTAGGGTGTCATGGAAATTTGGCAGTGAGATGTGAGGTGTTCCTAGTGTGAGAAGTATGTCGTCCGCGAATAAGGTGATTTTGTATTCTTTGTTTTTTCTTTTTATGCCGTGGATGTTGGGGTGGTCCCTTTTAAGTAGTATAAGTGGTTCTAGTGACAGGATGTAGAGAATAGGTGAAATGGGGCATCCTTGCCTTGTACTGTTTGTGATGTCGAATTTTTGGGAGGTAAAGCCCCCGTTGGTCACTCTGGCTGTCGGTATATAGTATAATGCTTCCACCAGCCGCATAACTGTGTCGGGGAACCCGAATTTGTGTAGGACTGCACGGAGGAAGGGCCAGTGCAGCCTGTCAAAAGCTTTTTCAGCGTCCAATGAGAGCAGCAAACACTTGCCCCCCCTCCCGCGCCCCCCCTCTAGTAGGTTTAGGATCTTTTGCATGCCATCCGCTCCCTGTCTACCACTGACAAATCATACTTGATCATCATGTATTATCGTAGGTATGAAGGGTGTTAATCTAGTTGCGAACATTTTTGCTAGTAATTTGATGTCAGTGTTCAGGAGTGATATTGGCCTCAGATTTTGGCACTTATTTGGGAGTTTGCCCGGTTTTGGCAGGGTGGCTACGTGTGCCATTAGCATTTCTGGTGAAATATGGCCTGTTTGTATGATATGGTTAAATACTTTCTCTAAGTGTGGGGACAGAGTGGCAGCAAACTTTTTGTAGTATGCGTTTGTAAAGCCGTCCGGTCCTGGTGATTTTCTGGATGGTAAAGAATTTATGGCGAGCAGGATCTCATTTGCTGTGAGTGGGTTTTGTAGTTGTAATCGCTGTATGTCTGTCAGTGTTGGTAACTTAGAAAGAACAAGGAAATCCTCAATTTCTAGGTTGGTGGGTTGATGTAGTGTCGTATCATCCTTGAGTTGTATAATGTATGGTAGTATGTTGCCAAGTTGCCGTTTATGTCCTGTGGGTTGTGTATTTTCTCATCTCCTTGTGTAAGTAAGTACGGGATCTTGGCATTAGATTGTTTTTGCCTGAGTTGTGTTGCTAAATATTTCCCTGCTTTGTTCTGTAGATTTTGTAGGATGTATGCGGTCTTAGCTAGCTCTAGATTATTTAGACGTGTTGTAGTGTCCGTGATTGTTTGCGTTCTCTGTGGGGTGGGTTGTGCTGCCTTCGCATTAGTTGCATCTCTCAGTGTGCGTAATAAGTTTCGATGTTCTTCTTTAGATTTTTTATTTAGATAGGATGCATGGCTAATCATGTGGCCTTGCATGACTGCTTTAGGGGCCTGCCACACTGTGGTTGTATGTCTGGTGTACTGTTTGTCGCAAAGTAGTCACGAAGTGTGTTTGTCATTTTTTGGGCAAAAGTATTATTCTGCAGTAGGGAGTAATTTAGGCGCCATGGTGTTTTGCCTCTATGTTGGAAGTTTCCTTTAAGTTCTATCATTGTCGGGTCATGGTCTGACCATGTTATGTCCCCTATATCGCTTTTTGTTACTTGTAATACTAGTGGGCCTGATATGAATATAAAGTCTATCCTCGAGTATGATTTGTGGACTGCTGAGTAAAAGGAAAACTTTTTGTCTCCAGGGTGGCCTAGTCTCCAGGAGTCATACATCCCAAATTCTCCTAATAGTTTGTTTAAAGGTTTACTTTTGATTTTATCACTTTGTGTCTAGGTGCTGCGGGGTTTAATGTGGTATCCAAAAGTGGGTCTAGCGGGTGATTTAGGTCCCCGCAGAGTACTATTGATGTTGTATGTATGATAGGAGTTGTGGATAATACTCTGTGGAGAAAATTTATTTGGTTTGTGTTTGGGCTGTAGAAACTAACTATGGTAAAATTGGAGTTATTTATTAAACACTGGAGCATCACGTATCTTCCCTGGTTGTCTTTTTTAATGTGGAGAAACTCCACTGTGAGAGAGGAGTGTAGGAGGATGGAGACCCCTCTTGATTTTGAGGAGTGTGTTGCGTGGTATTGGTGGGGATAATCTCGTAAGCCAAAATTCGGTACTCTAGCAGTTACAAAGTGTGTCTCTTGTAGGCACACAATGTCTGCTTTAATTTGTTTGGCTTCTGTTAGGACCATGCGCCTCTTGTGTGGGGTGTTTAGTCCTCTAGCGTTATGTGAGTATATTTTCATATTATGGGTTTGTAGTAAAGAGAGCTCGTATGTGAGTTCTGTGTGTCTATGTTTTTTTGGCGTGATGGCCCTGGTGGCCTTGATTGTGCTTGGTGGTAGATTGGGAAGTGTGGCTTTTCGGACTTGGAGGGAAGAGAAAAGGGGGAGTTAAAGAACCAACTTATATACAAAATGACCCAAACCGGGGTCTTGGCACTATGGCATTGTGCCATGGGGGTGAACGTCGGGTGACGCCTCTGGTTTTGTGGCCATCGGGCTCTCATGTTTATGGAGTCTAAGGGTTCAGAACTTTAACCTTGTGGTGCTTTTATGCACTGGGGTAGCAGCCCTGGCTGGGGGTTACATCTTTGGTCGATTTTTGGGGTTGTTCTTGTTGACCTCATTCTTCAGGCTGACGTGGCTGGGGGTTACATCTTTGGTCGATTTTTGGGGTTGTTCTTGTTGACCTCATTCTTCAGGCTGACGTGGAGTCTTATGTTAGCCTCCTATGGTCTGCGATTTGGCATGATGCTAGCCCTTAATGGGATATTTCTACTTGTTTTGGTGGGGTGGATGGTTTAAGGGTTATCCCAGTGTGGCGATGGTTTTGGCAATCTGGTACTATGACAATAGGGTTTCAGCTCGCTTATGTCCCTGGAGTATGGGTTTGCTGCTTATCTGCACTTGCTTGGTTAAGTAAAGCATCTGTACCTCTCTGTATTTGTTTGGTATCTCTATTGTGGGAAATCACGGCATATCTGTTCACCTGGGGGAGACCTGAATATGCTTTAACCCTTGGTCATTCAATACTTCCCCTGTGCGGTGTCGGTGGGCTTTTAAGAATGTTACAGAATTTGTCATGGTTGTTGGGAGGGTTCAGGTGTGGGGTATTCCTTTTTTTTTTTTGCATAATACCCTCTAAGATTTAGGGAAAGCGGCTACAGTGATTACCTTGTTATTTCAGTAAGCAAAATCAGAGCTTTCAGTAAGCCAAATCTAAGTGGTAGTTAGCATATGGTCTTTTGCAAGCCCATATTCCCGCAGACCATTTGAGATTTTTTCCAGTCCGTCCCCTGTTGGCTTGCATGTATACCCTGCCCCGCCGGTGCTGCCTCCCCCATATTTGCCTTTCCATAGGCGTTATTAATACTGTCATTAGTTTTCCCATAGATAAACATATAAAGCAAAATACTAAAGAAACATTTGCAACATTAGCACATATAACATATAAATCCATATCTCACGTATCCAGAGTGTGGTTGTTTATGTAGATTTGTTGGATAGTTGGCGCCATTCAGGTATTAGGCGCTCTGCTGGGCCTGCTTTCTTCGGGAACCCTGTTAGTAGGCCCCATTCTCTGAGTTGCTTGAGTCCGTCTTCTGGTGTGTGTATAATTTTTAGTCCGCCATTTTTGGTGATCAGCAATTTGGTGGGGTATCCCCATCGGTACCGGATCCCTTTATTTCTCAGCTCCTCCGTGATCTCTTGGAATTCTTTCCTCAGCTTGAGGGTAGCTGCCGATAGGTCTGCCATGATTTTCACTGATGGTAGTCTTTGTGCGATTCTGCTCGATTTCTGCTGGCACAGAGCACTGCCTCTTTGATGTGGAAGTAATGCACTCTCATTAAGACGTCTCATGGGGCTGTATCGGGTAGGTGCTAGTAGATAGAGTTCATAGAGTCCCGAACTCTATGAACTCTATCTACTAGCATCATGTCTGCTGGTATTTCAGGAACATATGCTCTCATCATGCCTCTGACATACGCTTGTAGGTCGCAGGGGAGGACTATTTCAGAAATACCTCTTAATTGAAGGTTATTCCTCCGTGATCTGTCCTCTGCATCAGCCATGCATGTCTCTATTAGTGTCACCTTTTGTTCCAAGGCTGCTACATGGTCGGCTATATCATTGTGTGCTGTGGCATATTCACTTAGTTTGTTTTCAACGTGTGCCATCCTATTGCCGATATCCAGCACCTTTTTTCTGAGTTGTTCAATAGATGTCTGCCAGGTTTTCACCAATTTGTCTGACATCGCTTCTAGGGCTTCATTTAGGTTTTCTTTGGTGAGTCCCCCTGGAGCCCGTGAGGATTTTCGTTTGTTTGGAGCGTTCCCGTGTCCTGATCGTCGTTGCCATCTTGGATTTGGGCCAGTTCTGCCACAGAGCCTGTTGCCGATTTTTGGTTGAAAAAGTAGATTTTTTCATTTTTTGGGGTGAATTTCTTGTCTTTGTGGATGGTTATAGATATTGAGAGCCAAGGGTGCCGGAGCAGTTTCCTATACGTCCAGGCTGCTTGGCAGTTGGCCACACCCCCCGTTTGGTTGATCTTTTAAACTCGCCTCATCCAAGAACTCCAGGTTTTTTTTAGCAGCCACCTAGTCACAAACACTGGCCAAAGTTAGCATTCATAATTATTTTTTTGCGTTTTTCACAAAAAAACGGCACTTTCACTGATGATATCATTGTCAATATAAGGTTTACTGCTGTAACACTCATATTTATGTTCAGAGATTCCTCATGGGTAAAACAGGACCCCCAATGTACAGGTTTTGAGAGGTTTTGGAAAGTTACATGGACAGATTGGTTTTCTGAGCCTATGTTGCCTTTAAGACCATATGGCAGCCAAGGAATGAGAATTACCCCCATCATGGCATACCATTCACAAAAGTAGACAACCCAGGGTATTCAGAATTGGGTAAGTCCAATCTTTTTCAAGATCACAGAGTGTATATTATAGTGACAATATATACATAAAGGAATAAAACACTTACCAATGAGATGAGTAAAAAACCAAGTGGACTCCCACCACCTTCAGACTGATTCTGACCCGAAAGTGACGGGAGGTTGCATGTGTTGTCATCACGTCATGACGTACCGCAGGAAACAAACGTGGTTGCTAAGTTACCACATACCAAATGAGATTGTGTTAAGAAATACGAAAAAAGCCCCAAAACTAGGCATAGAAGTAAAAGGTAAAAAGTAAAACCTGCACCATGGTGCATCAATGGAGGAATAAGTAGATAATTACTTGTATAGATATAAGCTACAATGGCAGACAAATACTAATAAATCCAACAGAGGAAGTATAAGTGCTTATAATATGATATGAAAGGTGTATCCAACTGTCGGAAATATGAACAGTATATATAAATAAATATAATATAAACATAATATAATATATTATATGCCCAAATAATAAATAAAATATATCATAACTGCATAGTAATGTGTTATTTAGAACTTAAGAGTAAATATCTTTAATGCGTAGTGTGCATGCATATTAGTTTGACGTGTGTAGTTATAGCTTAGCTTTGTGCAAGGTCCAAACATGAAGATACACCTGCAAGCTTGCTATAGGTTAGGATGTTAAGATAAGATAGATGATTTTGTTAGGATTGGATAATGCTTGTAAGACCACCCCTGTTTCCTCTAAACTGTTACACAGCTCATTAAATGAGGAGACGTCACTTTCAACCTGGCATTGTCTTGTCTCATTCATTTGGGGCTCCTCACCAGCTGGTTAGGGGACAAGGAGAAATACAGAGAGTTTCAAATAAATTAGAAGTCCATGGCATGACATAAAGGAAAATTTCTGACGCAGGAAATCTTCATTTACAGTTACTGAACATAATTACAGTTGCTCATTGGGTTTCAAAACTAGTCTGCAAACGGAATACTGACCTCTAGCCATCATTCAGAATATAAGGTCAATTGCTGCAGTAATTATAACATGTCACTTTAAAAAACTAAAATATAGCTGGTTATCATAATAGTATGGATATAGATAACCAAACCACATGTATGTTTATATATCTAATGATACTCTATGTATGGTTTAATTAACTATGGTAATAATTATGGTATTATCATATACGCCTCTAAACACTTTTCTGGTTTAGGCCACTGGTTTAGGCTGGAATGTCATGAAACATTGTTTTCTCATATGATGTGCATATTCTCCAAGCTAGGACTTATCCTCCCTGTATTGGCCCCCTCATTCGTTTGGGGCCTACATTTCCCTATCCATGAACATGGCTTATTGTTCTCCTTATATGACTCACTTAAAGGACCACTATAGTGCCAGGAAAACATACTCGTTTTCCTGGCACTATAGTGCCCTGAGGGTGCCCCCACCCTCAGGGTCCCCCTCCTGCCCGGCTCTGAAAGAGGGAAAGGGGTAAAAACTTACCTTTTTCCAGCGCTGGGCGGGGAGCTCTCTGCCTCCTCTCCTCCTCTGATCCGCCCCGTCGGCTGAATGCACACGCGCGGCAAGAGCTGCGTGCGCATTCAGCCAGTCGCATAGGAAAGCATTCATAATGCTTTCCTATGGACGCTTGCGTGCTCTCACTGTGATTTTCACAGTGAGAATCACGCAAGCGCCTCTAGCGGCTGTCAATGAGACAGCCACTAGAGGATTTGGAGGAAGGCTTAACCCATTGATAAACATAGCAGTTTCTCTGAAACTGCTATGTTTATAAAAAAATGGGTTAACCCTAGAAGGACCTGGCACCCAGACCACTTCATTAAGCTGAAGTGGTCTGGGTGCCTAGAGTGGTCCTTTAAATAAACATGATTTCTGCATGAAGTTTTCACTCAGTTACACCTCTAATGTTACTGCTATTCCACTTCTAAGGTAGGAATACTGTTTTCTTGTATCTGTTTTCTATATGCAGGGAAGTCTGGGTCTGGACATTTAAATAGGGATGAGACACTATCAAGAGTTCAGTATAGTATTTTATCTAATTTCTGACTTGGGTATAATCGAAATTATTTATTAAGGTTAGACTCCTTATCCAAATCCCCTGCTGGTGGCTTCCCTAACTGCTTTCTTCAATGCTACTTAAGTGTATAGTATTACCACATTTTATCTTGAATGTGGTTTCTTCCCTCAAGTAGGTCCCAGGTCATTTGGCTACATAGGGGCTCAGACGAAATTACAATTTGTATAATATGTAATGGGGGCCACGTATATACGCCTCGCGTATTGCATAATAGTATTAGTTTCATCATTTAGGATTACTGCTTTAATTTCCGTTACAAATAGCCATTTTTCCTTCAAAATGGGTCATGATTATAGGATAATTGTTTCCAGGGCATAACTCATACTATGTCTATTTACAGTTTACAGGGTGCTCAGGATTAGGGCAACCCCTACGCTAGTTAGATAGGTACATTACAGACTATTTAGTCCACAAGCCGGCCCCATTTCAATTGACACATATACGTTACATCATCTCATCTTTAGGTGCTATTTACTGCAACCTCCTCCTTATGGTTGCAACCATCTGCACCACTTAACCTGTAGGTATACAGGATATCTATAATTCTACGTCACATACCACATTTCATGCAACTATCTCGTCAACCCCTATAGGTCTGCTTCTATTCATTTCTTATGTAAAACCGCATGACTGACTTAGTTTTCTCAGGTACATCAGGTACGTGTCCTTATACACACCATACCCTTCTCCCCTTAGTAAGCTTTGTTACTGGCTGAAAGGGCACTAGGAATCCAATAGTTAATAATTTCACAGGCCTTCGATGCCTTAGGTTAGTGGTTCTGCGAGGCCAACACCCATCCTCATACTCGGAGGTACTACGCCATTTGGCCCAACTCATAGTTAGTCACCTCACATAGTGGCATAGAGAGGGCCTCACCTGTCACTCCCATCCCAAATCACTGAGAGGCCGACACCCCGCCACAACGGTCAGTGGCCACGAAATCCCCTCATGTCAATGCATAGATAATCTCTCAAGCCGCTTTGCAGCAAGCAGGGCCTCACCCATCACCAACTAAGTTTGATTGTTTCACCTCTTGGCATTAGCTAGTACGGCAGTACGTTATAAGGGTATACACTAATTACTTTGTTATTCAAACATGTCTCAACGTCAAGAAGGTGAAAGACCTGTCCCTGCCCATCACTCCTGCTAGGTCCAATACACCTTCATGCAAAAGGGAATATAGCTAGTCCACTTCTATTCGAATTGGACTATCTCTCGAACACAGCAGCATGGTCAATGGCACATACAATACCAACAGCTAGATAACCAGTTACCCAATAACAATATATATATATATATATATATATATATACACACACACACAAATATAAATATGTACCGCTAAACTGTTATTTTATAAACAGGTTATGTGATGCCCGCACAATTGAATGTATTAAAACAGTATTGTGGCAGGTACTAGGAGGAAAAGGTAAGTTCCTTCTGTTCAGTAATATGCATTGAAAGTCATGTTGTGTTAAACTAATATTAGGTGCATTCAGTTGCGTTGGTTAACAGTCAAAAGTGTATATTTATATGTTACGTTTCATCCACTTTCATATTCAGGGCCTCACACTGGTTCTCCTTTACGTCCTTACGCTTTTGAGCATACATTACATAAGTCAATATTAAGTTCGTGTTCCAGTACGTTCATGACATGCCTGTGAGTTACAGTAAATAGAAAATACAACTAGATAAATAACATAATGGTAATACTATTTTCTTTAGTATTTAATAAAAAAAAATATATGGGACAGTAGTATAAAACAACTATAGAGAGCTCATAGAGAGAAAAGAAGGAACTTAGGTATAGTCATGGCAACTCCGTGTCATGTGGTGTGGCAGGGAATCTTGGGGAATATAGTGTAGGCCAGAAGGGGCCTGAACCAAAATGGCGTGATTGTGGGTTGAAAATGTGGGAGGATTTTTCTGCTCTCCATACAGGGAGAGACCCCAGTTGCAGGCAGAGGCTGCAGCTGTAACAACCAGCGCTGTATTTAGCGTGAGGCTGACAAGGCATTTGACTTGGGCTGCACTTTCAGAGTGGAAGCAAGAAAAGCAGCCCCCATATGCCTTGCCAGCCTCTTGTCCTGGGGGGCCCAGGAGCTGGGCGGCTGGCCACCTAAGGCCCCCCTGACGCTGGAATGCACTGATGCAGGAGACAGGTGGCGAGGGAGCCCCGCACTGATGCTGTAGCTGGAATATGATGTCAATCCGGCCCCGGCATCACTGAGAGGCAAGCGAGGGAGCTGAGCATGAGGATCAGAGATCCCTCACCGCCTGCCTCCACCGTTTGAATGTCTCCACCATTCGCCTGCCTGCCCACATGCCCGGCCGCCCGCCTGTGCCTGCTGAGTCAGCCCCACTGGACCCCAGGGAAGAATACACTCCAGCACAAAAAGTAATGTGAGTATAAAAAATTGTGAGTGTGTTTGTGTTTTAGTGAGTGTGAGTGAGTATTAGTGTGTCTGTTAGTGAAAGTGTATGTGTTTGTCCGTGAGAGTGTATATGTGTTTGTCAGGGTGTGTAACTGTCAGTGTGTCTATGCATGTGCCAGTGTGTGTATGCATGTTTCAGCGTGTCTGTCAGCATATGTGTATGTCTGTGATTGTTTGTCTGTCAGATAGTGTATGTGTGTCTGTCAGTGAATGTGTGTGTCTGACACTGAGTGTATATAGGTCTGTCAGTAAGTGTGTATTTCTCAATGTGTATCTGTTAGTGAGCATATGTGTGTCTCAGTGTGTGTCTGACACTGAGTGAGTGTTTGTCTGTCAGTGAGTGTGTATGCATTTCTGTCATAGAGTGTGTATGTGTCTGTTTGCGAATGTATATCTGTCATTTAATGTACATGTGTGTCTGTCAGTGAATGTCAGTGTGTGTATATGTGTAACTGTGAGTAAGTGTAACTGTGAGTGTATATGTCTGTGAATATGTATGTTTCAGTGAAAGTGTGTGTTTGTTAAACAGTGTGACAATGGCTGTGTATCTATAAGTGAGTGTATGTCAGTGCATGCATCAGTGAGGGAGTGTGTCTGTCAGGAAGAGAAAATTAGAGGGGGGACTGCCCGAGTTTTGTCGTGCCTTTGGCAGCACAAAACCAGAATAAACTACTGGTAACAATAGGTCGCCATGACTCACATGACCACTCGTTGCAGTCACATATATTAAAGAGAAAGCCATAACATATAATAGAATAACTAGAATGTTGCTGTAACGCTGCATCATGTGATGGGACTTTTGGGAGATGTAGCATAGACCAAAAAAGGGGGCGGGCTACAGCATATAAATGCACAAATAAGGCATAGTAATGTATCAAAGGAGCAGAGTCCTAAACTCTGGGAGGATCTCACTTTTTCCAGTGGAGAGGGGAGACTTAGGTGAAAGTCAAGACTAAAACTATAGTGATAGATCATCATCAGCTACATGATTACTTGCATGCCAGCATTGGGTGGGGACAGAAACCATTATTAATGTTATAGCTAAATAAAAAAAAAAAAAGAATAATAGCATAAAAGGTTGTAACAATAAGTAAAGTAAGAGATGAAATAGCAGAAATAAAAATGGGAATAGAGTAAAAGAAAAACAACAACATAGCAGAATATTACAAATAGAGGGATAACGATGTGGCAGTAAAAAGCAGATAATATCTTATAAAAAGTTTAAAAGGTCAACATCAGCATTTATACCATCTGGAGTGACAGTGTTATTTTAAGGTCTCAATATTTTCCTATATTATCTTAATACAAATGATAAGGGTATTATATTCACGACTGAATATAGAAGAGAAGAAATCTATTTTTTAGACCTCCAAATTTTTATTTAGATTGTAATATCAATACAAGAACTTTTTTTAAAAGTCTGTACAAACACGGTCATAGACCAGACCAGCTGCCATTTCCCCCCCGGCTTGATTTTGCTCCTAGAAGCCAGTTTTTAAGACTTAGTATAAATTGCTCTAAAATTGACAATTTTGTCCATCAAGCATCTATATTATAAGAAACATTTTTGGAAAAAATACCCAGAAATGGATCTTGACATGACTATTAACAAAGTTAAAATCAACGAAAGAAATAGCCTCTTAGCATATAAAGAGAAAATAATAAAACATCTTCTATACCTATTATTTTTTATTTTAATACTAAAAGCAGAGACATAAAAAAGTTGTAAAAAAGCACTGGCAAATCCTGCACCAAGATGAACTACTTAAAAAAATTATTCCGCCAACCCTATACTATAATATTTTGAGGTGTTCCAAATTTTAAATCCCTTCTTACAAAGAATTCTGCTAAAATAAAAAAAAAAAATAACCAACCCTCCACCTTGTCTAATATGAAAGTTTTTTTTTCAAAGTAAAAAATGTATTGCATGTAAAATGACAGTATGTATGGGACAAAATAAAACTACCCACTTCACTTCCAGTGTAACTTACAAATCTTGCAAGATCAATGATTTTATTACCAATATCACAATAAAAATAAAAAAATGTGTGTATATATATATATATATATATATATATATATGTGTGTGTGTGTGTGTGTGTGTGTGTGTGTGTGTTACCTATTGGAGTGCCCTTTTGTCCTCCAATATGTGGGTATTACATCTGGAAATTTAATAACAAGAATAGCAGAGCACTGCTGTAACATTACAAAAGGATACCAGAATCACACATTGTCAAAACATTTTTTTACATATCAAAACAATCTAAAATATCTTAAATTTACTGGCATACAAAAATGTAACATACCATGGGGGGCATAAAGAAATGTTTAGGTAGAAATGAGATGGGGTAGCTTTTTAATTTAATATATTGTAATGTATTTATGTTATCTTCTTTTTACTTCCACAATTCTATCCCCCTATTTGTAATATTCTGTTATGTTGTTGTTTTCTTTTATTCTATACCAATTTTTATGGCTGCTATTTTATCTCTTACAATCCTTATTGTACTTATTGTTACCCCCTTTTTGCTATTATTAATTTTATTTTTTTTATTAGTTGCCCTTCACAATATGGCCGATTTTCATAGACACATTAGCTATAACATTAATAACCATAGTTCCTCTCCAAACCCTATATGGTCATGTGACCAGCGATGACCTTTTAGTCTTAGCTGTCATCTTAGTCTCCCCTCTTCATTGGCAAGAGTAAGATACTCCCAGAGATTAGGACCCTGCCCCTTTGATACATTACTACACCTTACCGGCACATCTATATGCTGTGGCCCGTCTCCTTTTACGGTCTATACTACATCTCCCAATATTTCTTAGCCTCAGTATCACTACAAAATTCTAACTATTCTATTATCTGTTAGGGCTTTTCCCCATATTAAATATATACAGGTGTCACATGGCAACCCCTTGTAATATACCATGGAGAGGTGAGGGGGACATGTAACAGGGTTGATGTTCCAGGAGGGATAAGCCAAATGGCAAATGATTTAGGTAGTCTATAAAAATGGTCAGAGCTGTCGCAACTGACATTTAATGTGGATAAGTGCAAGGTAATGCATCTTGGATTTAAAAACCCAAGGGCAGAGTATAGAATATTTAATAGACTTCTAATCTCAAAAAGGGATTTAAGGGTAGTTATTTTACTGAAAGGTAGGCAGACATTGTAATAGAGCAGCAGCAAATGATAGCAGAATGTTTGGTTGTATAGGGAGGGGTAGCAGTAGAAAGAGGAAAATGCTCATGCCATTGTACAGAACACTAGTGAGACCTCACTTAGAGTATTATACGCAGTACTGGTGACCGTATCTCCAAAAGGATATTGATACCTTGGAGAGAGTTCAGAGAAGGGCTACTAAACTGGTTAATGGATTTCAGGGTAAAACTTACCTGGAAATGTTAAAGGATCTTAACTTGTATAGCTTGGAGGAAAGACGAGACAGGGGGGATATGATAGAAACATTTAAATACATAAAGAGAATCAACACAGTAAAGGAGGAGACTACATTTAAAAGAAGAAAACCTACCACAACAAGAAGACACAGTCTTAAATTAGAGGTGTAAAGGTTTAAAAATAATACCATGAAGTATAACGTTACTGAGGGGGTAGTGAATGCATGGAATAGCCTTCCAGCTGAAGTGGTAGAGGTTAACACAGTGAAGGAGTTTAAGTATGCGTAAGATAGGCATAAGGCTATCCTAGCTATAAGATAAGACCAGGGACTAATGAGAGAATATAGAAAATCGGGCAGTCTAGATTGGCCGAATGGTTCTTATCTGCCGTCACATTCTATATTTCTGTTTGTTACAGCTCCAGCCTCAGCCTGCACCTGGGTATCTCCCCCTATGTGAAGTAAAAAGATCCTACCAGAGTGCAGAACTCTTCCTCTTTGTCAACACAGAATCATGCCTTTTTGTTTCATCTATATTCCCCGCATCCCTTCTGACCTACACTAAATTCTCCAAGATTCCCTGCTGCACCACGTGACGCGGCAGTCCCATCTTTTCTCTCTATCAGCTTTCTATAGTTGTTTTATACTACTGTCCCATATAATTTTTATTAAACAATAAAGATTATAGTTTTACCATAATATTATTAATGTAGTTGTATTTTTTATTTACTTTTACAGTTATGTGATCGCAATCACGGTCACGTGCCTATGACGTCATTTTACCGCCAAATTCAAAAATCACCCAGATCAGGGCTAACAGGGGATGTAACATTTTTGGGGGTTGTATTTTTATTGTACTTTTGGGGTGTTTTAAAAAAGTATGTTTATATATATATATATATATATATATATATATATATATAAAACAAGAGGGGGTTATATATATTGATATGAAAATACAGTTAGAACAAAATTACACACACATATATATATATTATATATATATATATATTTTTTTTTATTTTTTTTTATGTTAAAATATATTTAGACAGTGTATGTGTATGTATGTGTATGTATATATATATATATTTGTGTTAGGTGCTTAAGATAGTACAGTGTGAAATACCATGAATAAGCGTAGGTTAATAAAAGGAGCAAGTCGGTTGTGGTGTGCCGAAACCGACGATGAGGTAGGCCTGAGAAAGAAGAGGGCAAAAATTAAGTAATCAAATTTATTTAACAGACAACCAATACATATACATTTTATCAACCAGACATGTTATGAAAGCATCCCTTAATTCTTGTACTGGGTTCGGTATGTACCGTGAGTAAGCAGATGACTTCCAGCGCCCCAGTGTTTTGATAACATGAGTTGGGATGTTGACACTGGAGGCTGTGGACGCGGCTCCTATACGAAACGAGTGTCCTGAATATTTGTTTGCGTTGAGGCCCAGTTGTGTGAGCAAGGACCTGACGTAGGTCATGAAGGTTGTAGTGGTGAGTACTGCACCTTGCAGTTGTAATAACGGTTGCGAGGGCAGTAAGTGATGGTGCTGTATGTAGGCATCAAGAACCTTGACGGGACACCATCTGTTGTGCGTGGGATAGTACGGAATGTTTACAGGTATGTGCTGACTGGTTTTGGAGTGAGGTAAAGACAGGATGCAATGATCCATAAGTTTTGTCAAGTGGGAATAGAGGAGGAATGGAGTGGTTTGGGTCGTGGAGGTTGTAGTGAATTCTCTAGGTCGTAGAAATCCATAGAATGCGATGTATATTGCTGTTTTGATGGTAGAATTTGTATTAGTGTTAAACGGTTTTAAGTCAAGTAGGTTAGATAATGCTTTGAAGATATGGTTATCTATGGGTAGCCTCTGGGACATATGTGTGGGTTCTGATTTTTGAATACCTCTGAGTATGGTCTTAATTTGGTGAGAGGCCATGAAACTGTTGTTATTTGGGTGTAAGATTAGCATGTGGTGTTGAATGCCAGTGAGATAGAGTTTGATGGTGTTGTATGACATTTTGAGTTTAAGGTGGCAAAAGGAAGCAAACCCCAAAATAGATGTTAAAACAAACGGTTGTATGATGTTATGTTCCAGAAGGAATCGTTTGAATAGTGTGAAAGCCCTGCTGTATGTTTTGTTTGTATTGTTTGAAAGTGCCAATTGGGACAATGTCCTGCTAAGCTGCATGATGACGTCTAGTCCAGTATGAGTTGTTGAAATGTTGGAGTGATGGTGGCTGTGGGTGCTGCTGACGGGAGTGCTTGATGAAACTCCTGAAATTTAAAGCGAGACAAATTGTCAGCAGCTGTGTTATATACACCTGGCACATGGAAACAACATAGGAAGAAATTATGACAAGCTGCCAACCAAGTGAGTTTCCTCAGAAATCTCATGATCGTGAGAGATTTGGAACGACCTTTGTTGATGATGTGACAGGTTGCCTGGTTGTCTGAGTAACAACGCACTGGCGTATTAGCCCATAAATGACCCCATGCTACGGCAGCCGCCACTATGGGGTAGATCTCAAAAAGAGCTGAGGTAGTGGAAAAACCTTCCAAATCCTGAACTGCTGAAGGCCAGCTGCCCCAAAGCCATTCGTTCCCAAAAATTGCTGCAAAACCAGTGGTAGATGCCGCATCTGACCAAATGGTAGGAGATGATTCAGTCAATTGAGGGAGGAACATACTTTTACCATTCCAAGTGGTTAAAAATCTCTTCCACATGTTTAGATCTGCCGTAGCTTGAGCATCTAAGGACAACCTGTGCGTGTCATGTAGAAAAAGTGGGAAAAGATGCAATAGTCATGAAATAAAGGAGCGGCCTTGAGGTATGATGCGCATAGCAAAATTTAGTGACCCTAGCACTTGTGGTTGCAAGTGCCGAGCTGTAGGTAGTTGTTTATGTACGTGAGAATATTCTCTATCTTATCGTATGGTAGGCTTGCTTGCAGTGTGGCAGAGTCTAATTGGATACCCAGAAAAGTGATAACCTTGTCTGGCCCTTCTGTTTTCTTTGGGGAGATGGGTACACCTAGTTGCTCAAACAGCTTAGTGGTAGCTTTGAGACTAGTGGGAGGTGAAGTATTCTCCTCGACCAGTAGGAAATCGTCCAAGTAATGTAATACCGTAGGGCATCCGGCTATGTTCAATAGTAACCAGCATAATGCTTCAGCAAATGTGTCGAAAATAGCTGGGCTACTTTTGGACCCAAAAGTTAACCGGGAGAAAAAAATAGTAGTTCCCAGACCACTTGATGCCATGCAGGTGCCACAGTGTGGGGTGGATAGGGAGTAATTTGAAGGCGTTAGTAATGTCGGTCTTACTGAGCCAGGCTCCAACCCCTGCTTGTATGATAGCTGTAATGGTGGTGTATTGCAAAGAGAATTCCTCCGAGGGTATAAGGGAATTAAGACTGGGGTTGGGCAATGAGTGGGGAGCCGATAAGTCAATGATGAGTCTCTGTTTTTGGGAAGATTTCCCTGTGACAATACCAATAGGGTTGGTGCGCCATTCTATGAATGGAGGAGTTCTAAAAGGCCCCAATACAAAGCCCTCATCCACTTTTTGGGCTATGAGGGTGTCAACCACTGTGGGGTTGTGTTGGGCGGATTGTAGGTTAGGGCATTCCAGAGTTCCGGCTGGTATGTGTAGGATACCTGTGTGGAAGCCTTCTGTTAAACCAGAAATAAGAAAGTCTACCAGGTGTCTAGATGGGTGCTGAGACATCAATGCTGTGAATACTGGCATATTAATGGACGTAAGGTAAGGCTTAGAATACATTTTATTTGGACACATGGTCTTTGCATGTGCCCTAAAACATTTTGAACAGACATGCAATAGTCTACATCCACTGTAATTACAAGACCCAACATTGAAATTATTACATATCTGGGACTTGCCCAGAAACTTGATTGGGCGTCCCAATTTGTCTTTTGAAAATTTCCCTGGATCCCCAGAGGAACTAGCTCCTTGCGTGGAGGCATGTCCGTCTGCCGTGTTGGGACAAAAATTAGTAGTATGGGCTGTGGAGGAGCAGTATGCACAAGCTGGTGTTCTTAGACCTGCAAAGTGTCTGCAAAATAAGACGGTATCAATCCTTCCCCAGCTAGCCCCTTCCCCGGTATCCATGTTGCCGGAGAATCGCCAGCGAGCAGGTAAGTGGCCAGGACGGTGGAGACATACTATGCCATCCGTCTCCGTTTAGAGCTGGGTCCCAGAGGACGGCATACCTGTTTTGGTTATTCTGTTTTCACCAAATACATGATAATGTTGTACATTTCATATTGTTTGAAAAAAAAGGATGTGGATGTAGCATTTGTTCTGAACTAATCACCTGTCAGAAATTCATGCTTCATTATTATTGGTCAATAACACCTGTCAATCAAAAAACTGTCAAATATTATTGCCATACCCTGTCTGCTGCTGATGGACATTATTTTTTTTTCCACATATTAATTAATGTTTAGTGGTATCCACAGCTTCTTTATTTGCCTCATATAAGAACATACATATTGCACCCCCATGTACAGTTTTTATGGATATTGGTAAGTTACAGGGTCAAATATAGGGCTTGCAAATTAAATCCTCTGGAATTTCTGCTGGGCTGTTAAATAAGCACTCCTGCTTCCGAGTGGGCAGTTCATGAAAACTGTTATGAATGGTCGTCCAGTCAAAAAGTAATAGGGGAGAATGCTGCTCGCATATAGAGCACAATCTTAAAGGGGCATTGGGAGCACCATGTCACTTTTGACTCCCATTGGTCCACCGCATTTCAGCATCCATAAATGCACAATTTGGGGTTGCAGGCATGACGTGGAACAATCAAAACTTACTTAAAGGTATTTAAACATCCCTTGCCCTATATACTGTGCCCTATTGTAGTTTCTGTTCTCATGGCCCTTTAGTGCATTCCCTGATTCATATTGTTATATTCTAGGATTGCCTTTCGCTTTTTTCCTGACTCTGAGTTTGTCTTAGCCCCTTAAGGACCGAGGCAATTGTACAAATTCTGATCAAAACAAAACATAAACAAAACCTGGAATTTGCACTATGTATTTGTTCAACCATAATTCACCTCTTTCATGTTAAATGCACCCTCTTATTATATATAATTTTGTTCAGGAGAAACAGAGCTTTCATGTGATGTCAAATATTTGGTGACCAGAAAAAAGCCCACATGAAAATTGCACACAGAAAAAAAAACCACTGTGAAAAATGCCCAAATGGAAAATTGCCCACACTGAAAATTGCCCACATGGAATAAAAGCCCAGACAGAATGAAGCCCAGACAGAATAAAGCCCACAAAGAAAAATGCCCACACTAAATAATATGCGCATATAGCAATTTTCCCATTTATGAGCATGCATAGGTTTAATACCTACATTTTATTTTGTTTTTGATATCTTATGATTAAAATATCTCATTGTCATATGCAACAATTGGCATTGTGATTTTATAATGTATAACTAAATAATAATTTTGCTGTGTTATAAGTATACTAATTCACTGCTAAACAAATGTGGCCTGTGTATGTAAGTTCTAACAAAAACAAAATCTAAAATTTGAGCTATATAGGTCTGTTCAACCATGATTTACAAATTTTATATTAAGTGCACCCGCACTTATAATATATCATTTTTTTCAGGTGAAACAAGACTTTAATTTCACATAAATATATGTATGATAAATAATTTAATTTGAATAAATTGGAAGCCCAGGAATGATTATTGCCCCCATGATAGCATACCATTCGCAGGAGTAGACAACCCAAGGTATTACAAATGGGGTATGTCCAGTAGTTTATAGTAGCCACTTAGTCACAAACACTGGCCAAAGTATTTGTGACTAAGTGACTGCTAAAAAAAGACTAGACATACCCTATTTGCAATACCTTGGGTTGTCTACTTTTGCAAATGGTATGCCATCATTGGGGTAATTCTCATTCCTGAGCTACCATACGGTCTCAAAGGCCACATAACCAAGCTGGCAAATTTCATGGTGAAAAAAATGGAAATGCAAGCCTTATATTTGACTCTGTAACTTTTAATAACACTATAAAACCTGTACATGAGGGGTACTGTTATACTTGGGAGACTTTACTGAACACTAATATTATGTTTTGCTGTTTCAAAACAATATCACAACAATTATATTATCAGTAAAATGCCGGTTGTATGTGAAAAATGCAAAAAAATGCACTTTCACTGACGATATCATTATTGTGATATGTTTTACTGTTTTGAAACACCAATATGTATGTACAGCGAAGTCTCCTGAGTAAAACAGTTACCCCCATGTACAGGTTTTATGGTCTCTTGAATTAGAATGTAAATAATTTTAGTAACAACCACAAATTGTAAACTGTATCCATTAATATCCGTTATCAATTAATATACCACAGTAGATCCAAGTAGTTAAAACATTTTAATGTAGCAAAAAATACCCATACACTGAAAACAAAAGCACACAACTCCTCCTTTCCTAATGCATTTTATGCAATAAACCCACATGTACTCACCGGATTAGAATGCATGGCACTTTGGACATATAGAATTCAGTCAATCCTTTGATCACACTAAATTTGGACAAATTGCAATTCAGAAGAAACTAAATTAACAAGTCTACTAAGTATCTTTGTGGTGGTAAAAAAAAAAAAGTAGTGTTTTTAGAGTTAACATGTTGTTAGATGTCATTATCTAGGTAACTGAATATGCCATGTGGTTCTATACAAAAATAAATAGCAAGAATGAACATCTGACACTAGTTAGCTGACCTATATTTTTAAAAAGATCTTCATCTCATGGAAAGACTTTGTCAATTATTTTCAGAATCTGTTTAATGATACAAGTAGGAAAAAACAAAGCACCACTTAGTTGCATTTTCCTACTAAGCCAGCAGCTCTTGTTTTAAGTACACTGTGACATTTCAAACAACTCAAAAGAAATGTCAGCATTTCTTCGGTGAGAAGAACGGAAAGTGAAATCATTAGTTAACTTTGCAAATTTGAAAGGCTAACCTTGTCATGCATGTTTGCTGTGACATCAAAGATACGGTGTAAGACTGCTGAAAGGTTGCAAGCAACCAATGACGCCTCTGCCTTCATTCACCAGACAATCAAATGTTTATGGAAATAAAATGAAAATAAAAACCACCAACAGCTGTGCAAAATCAGTCTGACCTTCACATAAAAAATATACAATGTTTCTGCCGCTTCCACTTCTTTTGATGCATAATGCTATTTTTATCAAATAATCAGGGTATTCTGAATATACCAGAGGGTCCTTGAATTCTGTTTATCTACCCCATGTATATATAAGTGAGGTGTTGACTTTGGCTGTCACTGTCAGATCATAACATGCTTGGAAGATCTAGACTTAAAATGTTGTTTTAATGAATAGAGACATGGAATCATATGCTAGCAAAGAGTAAGCATTGGCTGTTAACAAGTGATGGTTTAAAATAAATAAATTCATTGTTAGGAAGTCTTAGATTTGTTAATCTATGCCCTAATTCATGTACAGTGTTGGGGACACAAGATTAAAACAATTGCTTAAGTTATGCTTAATTTTGCTTACTGTAATTATTTCAATAATAATAATAAATATAGAAAATAATGGATTGCCGGCACTCCTGGATTTCAACAACAATATGGTTTATTGTCATGAGTCGACGTTTCAGTTCCTAGCTTGGAACTCTCATCAGGACACAAAAGAAATATCTTACAAGTGATAGACTTTTATACAGAGTTAATAAGAGAAATAATTACTCACCACCATCAGCTGCTCGCAAAGTGGGACATCTGTACCGGAGTTCGGATGCTTAATTGGATCACCTGAGTGGTTCCCTGTATGCCGTGGTCTAGGTCCACCCCCTCACTAAGTATTTCCAGCGTCTAAGCATTCTTTGACACAGGGCAAACGGGGCAACTGCCCAGTTGCTCCTGAGGGGCCCCAGAGCAGCTGCCTCGTGGGCCCCGTGATTTGAGCAGCACTAAGGGCGAGTATGTGCATGTGCAAACGAGTATGTTTTCCTGGCACTATAGTGGTCCTTTAAGTTTTTTTTCCCTGAAATTTCCCTCTTAAAATGAGGTGCGTGTTATACGCCGGTGCGTGTTATACGCCGATAAATACGGTATCTCATTGGATCAAGAAGCTATAACATTATATCCCTGAATGTTATGTTGTTGCAGTATTTATCCAATTGCTGTTTAAACATCTGTGCAGACGTTGTCGGCAGACTTAAAACTGTATATCAGAGTGCAACAAGGAGGATAATTACCATAGTGTAAAACCATATAATATCTATTAACCAATACCACAATAAACAATTATGTTTCTTGCATTGATCTGTCTCAAAGTGCCAAGTAGGAAAGAGGGACCAAACATAGCAGCGTCCTGTTTCATTCTGTCAACAGTAATTATTGACCAAAATCTACATCTCCTTGCTTCCTTCTGAGTAAAGTGTGTTATATACACCTTTATAAGGCTCTGTTGGTACATACTACACACTGTATATGAGAATAGAGCCATTAAAGGTGAAAACCTGACATTTCCCCCAGTACTATGCAATTCTTCATGAACACTGGTGAAATATTCACTGAATGTGCTAATTTATACATGTATACTAGCTTATATGTTAGTAACTACTCCAGTTAGTTTTTCCAGCTATGGTTTTTTTAACATAGTTTAGTAAATCTAAGGAACTTAGCTTTAGGCTACTATAAGACTCTTTTCACTTGGCTAAGCAAGGTACACTTTTATTTGTTATTACTGATGGAGTACATTATTCAAGAGATATGAAATTTGGAAACCAATCCAAAAATGCAGTAATTGCCATTAAAATTAAATTAAAGAGGATATACTTAGATCAAATGCTTTTGTACTTAGAGAGTATTAAAAAATAAGTCATGTAGCTTCTGAAAGGTGTACTGAGTTTTCAATGTCAAACATAAGGTTGTTCACAATCTAAACAAAGAATATAAATCCAAAATGTGTTCTTATTATAATCTTCAGTTGTACTTTTGGAAACAAACAAATAAAAGACATTACATTTAATGTTATTTAATTCCATGTTGAAAAAAAAAAAAAAGAACATCTGTTACCCATGCTGAAGATGTAATAAATATCAGTAATATTCATCCATTCTTTCACATGATGTTGTCCTTGACCTGCATCATAATTTTCTGGTAGAGCGTAAAGCTTAAAAAACATTAATTGAAACTAGAAGCTCACTGTGTATAGTATCTCACCATAGAGCCAATACTCAAAAGTGTTTGTAGTTGTAGTTAAATCTGCTGACCTTAACTTGTCTCACTGTTAATTTGCCTGCATACTGTTCCTGAACATCCTGATTTTCACTACTGGAATTAAGCCACTAGTCTTACTTTGTCTAACCATATTTTCTCTTTGCTATACTTCTGGAAGCTAGTAGTTAGTCAATACCTAAGGGCTCAACTTTTAGGAACAAGAAGGATCTATTGTTGTAGATCTTTATTATTCTGCTGGCAATGCATGAACAAGTCATGTTCTAAACTGCGGGTAAGTACACAATCTACAAAATTGGAAAGCCAAAATATGAAAAAATCTAAATGTCAATATGCAATGGTAAATTAAGGGCTAGAAATCCACACCGTTTATAATGACAGTTTAAAATGGTCTTTCACACTTTGGACATGTCGTACCTCGCAGCCCGCGCCGTCCCTGTCCCGCCATCTATCCTCTCCTGCCGGACAGTGCGGACCTCTGGCTGGCATCGCGCATGCGCGCTCAGGTGCACGCGCGTGTCTGGGAGCGTGTCCGGGGAAGTGCGTGTGCGCAGAGGGTAGCTGACAGGGGTAAGCGTGACAATCAGCAATCCTTAAAGTGATAGTAGCCTGTTACTACTATCTATTTATATCCTGCCTCATTCTGTCCCTACCTATCAGATTACACCTTACCCTATATTAACCTCCTTCTGACATCACTTCCTCGCCCTGTTGTGGTTTATTGTAGCCCTTGTCCCTTGGTTTATCCCTTGGTGATACTTGTCTTCCTTTGGTTCCTGATTTCGGCTTGTTTCTGGTTATTCTAATTTCTGGCTCCTTTGACCCTTGGCTTTGTTTATCGCTTGCTCGTACCTCTCTAACCCTGACCTTAGCTTGTCTGACTAGTCTTATCTCTAAGTTCCTCATGTTAAGTCCGGCCACTTTAAGGTCTGGTAATACGTCTGCTTGTGCTTGCCTTTATTGTTCTCTCATTTGCGTGTTGGGGAGTTCATCCTTGACAGGACACAATTCTAAGTCTATAGATATTATTATTATCGTTTATAAAGGACCAACATACTTATCAGTATGTACAATTGGGAAAAAAAGACAATATAATGTACACAATATACACAGATCAATACAAAAGGAAGACAGGGCCCCCATCCAGAGTGTGTTACAATATGTAAAAAACAGAGTATATGCATAGGATAGTGCAATAAAAATTCAAACATTTTTTTAAAAAGTGGATGTCCAAAGCTACATAGAGGAGAGTAGCTGCCATTTCTCCCTGTGGTTGTTGAATGTACCAAAGTACAAACTTTTAGGAATTAAAAGAAACTGCCCAACAAACACAGTATTTCAAACACAGGCAAAAACATTTCTAAAGAATTTTAGAGATAAAGAATACCAAGAAGAATTAGTAGCAAAATCATATGAAGAAGTAAATGTAGAAGAGAGAGCACCCCTTTTAGAGTATAAACAGAAAATAGATGCAGGTGTTGATAACCAGGTACCTTTTATCTGTAAGAGTCACGTTTTGAAAAGAATTGTAAATAAGTATTGGCATATTTTAAGAGGTGATGAAGTCCTTAGTACTATTTTTTTTTTTTAACTATACTATTCTTCTGGTGAGACCAAAATGATCATAGAGGAGTACCAAATGTAAAGGACAATCTGGTACATAATCATATCAAGTCACAAAGTTGAACAATATGTTTAATGAATCCATAGGTTTTTATGGGTGCGGGGCATGTGGTGTTTACAGGAATACAGGGAGTAAAAAGAGATTCCTAAATGAATTTAGAAACCGCTAAATGAAAAAGAAAAAATACAGAATTAAAGAGTTAATCACCTGCTATTTGAAAAAAGTTAATTATTTAATAGCATGTGTGGATTGGGATATGTGGGTAGGACCTCTAGAACCCTCCAAATCTGAATACAGGAACATGTATGGAATATAAATTAAGACAAATTGAGGGGTGGGGTGGGTGGGGTGGGTGGGGGGGGGGGTTGATTAGGAAAGTGGGAAAATGTGAGATGCAATTTATTTTTACTTTGGGAACTCTATTACCCTATGGCCTGAACAGTGATTTTGAATTATGTCATTTTCTATATACAACTTATTTTTCATAGATGTAACTTGATCATCACAGGCAGGCCCTTTATCACAACTTTCTTATTATTGAGAATGTTTCTGTCAAGTACTTTTAATATTTAATGTATTTTTAAACTATGTATATATTTAACAAGTTGTATCTTTTTCATTAATCCTTTTTTGATGATTTACTTACGGACAGAGACATTGTCAATATACTGTTGTGAAGGGTTTCCCTGTATTCCCTGGCTTCATCCGACTATTTCCTCTCCCTGCTACCTAAATGACTTGGCAGCATTCGTTTTTTCTGTGTGTGTTCGGTAGAGTATTCGTTCTACCGAACAGAGACCACCCTGGGTAGCAATTAGAACATATTACACCATGTTGCAACACAAAACCACAAGGTAATTGATTGCTCCTAGTTGTCCGCCATTCGGCATACGAACACGTGGCGAGAACAAAGGATGGCGTCCATCTTAAACTCCCAAACGAGGCCAGCGGGACTTGGTCGTCAAGTGCCTGGAACTGTTTTCGGCATCGCACTCGCACGAACACCCAGTCTTTATGGAAGTCCCGTCTGACCTATTTCTCCTTGTAGTACAAGACCGGCGTTCAGGGGTTTCAATCAACCGAACGAGGGGAGCATTATCATGTAACCAGCTGCATTCTACCTATAGTGGTTTTCGTGTAATTCTGCACGAACGGAGACCGGCTCTTACTACTAATTTCATGGAACTCTAAATCGGATACAACCGCATGACGAGCAGGTCAAACTTCCACACGATGCGACACAGAAACTACTGAACGGATTTTCGTGAAATTTGCATATGTTACTACCAGTATCCTCCCCAGTATTTTTATATTGTTATATCATATAGAAAGTATATTTCTAAAAATGTTGAACATTATTAATGTTTCTGGCCAGCAGATAATTGAGCTTAGTATGTTGCTGAAACTCAATTATCTAGCCTGGCCCAGAGGAGGAACTTGTACTGTATAAATTGAATGCCTGTTGCTTCCAGTAAATCAGTCTTGTTCCAGCATTAAGCTTTGGCTCATGTGTGGATTATTTGGCGATACCAGCGATATTTGGTCCTGTGGATTCTAGGCGATACTCTGCTTATTGGGAAAAAGGGAATACTGGATGGTGATACAGATTACTACCGTCACAACTATCTATCTGAAATTAATTATATAAGATAGTACACTAATATACATTAAAGAGAGCAAGGAACACAACGTTCCAAGTCCCTGTATAGCCGCCGCACCCACAACCTCAAAACCTCCCCAAAAGGGGGGCAGTGGCTGCAGGGGTCACGCAGAGACCAACGTACCAGTATGAGACTCCAGCTGTCTCAGAGGGGCTTAACCCCAAATATAAACACAAGAACAAAGAAATATGCAGACCGTCTCAATTATATGAATGAAACTTACTGCATTGGCTGGAAAAAATATATCTATGTATAGCGCGATGTTCCAAATATAGAACCTGGCTATTAGAAATAATATGGTCAGAGACCCTAATTAAACAAAGTATATACAAATGAACCTACAATCCTATGCCAGCCCAGGGTGGTATAGATCAATAGGTAGTAAAAAAGATAACCTCACTCCCCCTTATAATTAAGCTTATAATTAAGCTTTATTTTAAAAATCAGTCAAAAACAGACTGATAATTAGCATTAATAAAGCCTCTCTCCCCTTCATACAGATGAATGAGCATTAGCAATCACAGAGGAATAGCCAGGATATTAGAGGCAGCTGGGGAGGTATACACCCCCACACTTCATTGGCTACAAGGTAATCATGCTTCCTGGCAATTGGGGTATTTAAGAGGCTTCTCTTCAGTTATCTGTTGGCCCCTGACGAAGGTGCATCTCTCTGCACCGAAACGTACGTTGGGCGTTTTTTCTGCACTGGGCACAGGTGTTTGGAGCACCATGATCACCATTTAATTTAACTTTATTTTATATCGTTTTCTTCTTTTCTTTCCTATGCCTATCTAGCTAGCTTTACAGGGAGAGAGGCTTTATTAATGCTAATTATCAGTCTGTTTTTGACTGATTTTTTTTACTTCTATTTTCAGTCCTTATCTCTCTCTGTTTTTCTTAATATGTTTCTAGTGTGACCAGGATACTTCCTAGGATGCATGGATTATAGAGACTTAGCTACTGTATACTCCTATCCCTATAGCAGATTACAATAAAGCTTAATTATAAGGGGGAGTGAGGTTATCTTTTTTACTACCTCTTGATCTATACTACCCTGGGCTGGCATAGGATTGTAGGTTCATTTGTATATACTTTGTTTAATTAGGGTCTCTGACCATATTATTTCTAATAGCCAGGTTCTATATTTGGAACATCGCGCTATACATAGATATATTTTTTCCAGTCAATGCAGTAAGTTTCATTCATATAATTGAGACGGTCTGCATATTTCTTTGTTCTTGCACTAATATACATTATTCTAATATATACAGTGGTACCTCGGTTTATGAATTTAATGCATTCTCCAGGACGTTTCTTATTGCGAAACATTTGTAAACCGAAACACGGTTTCCCCTAGGAATGCATTGAAAACCAAGTAATCCATTCTGGAGGTCAGAAAAATGGAACTACAATGCAGAACACACAGTAAAAGGCACAGTAAAAGGCATGCAAACGATGAAGCTCAGCTCCCTACCTTTCCACCATTTGAGAAATGCACCAAAAAAGTTCCAAAAAGTCCAAAAGTCCTTAAACCTCTGCAAAATATTTTCAGACTGGCTCCAAAACTTGATTTAAAAGCCGCTCCAACACCTCCATACTCGATGCCACGTGCTACCCACAGACTCCAGCATGCACGCGGGTGTGGGGGTGGTGCAATAAACCTCCCAGGCTCAATGCATCCTGGAGAAAACAGACGAACGGCCGACATCCCCCAGTAACTAGGAGCCTTATTGGATGAAGACTTTTCCTGTGAACCAATGGGACACAACACCGGGGATATTTAAAAAATGGAAGGAAGCAGCTGGAACTACACACCGTTTGAGAAAGATCTGGGTGAAACACGTCTTGGACAGAGGAGCCTACAGTGGACATTTTAAGTGTTCATATGATTTTGTTTGATTTATTCTGCTACATTTGTTTGTTTTTGTGACAGACCTTCAGGTCACCTATACCAGCAGAAGTTTCCATAACTGTCACCCTATTTTCACCCTCCACCCTGTGTCTCCCGAGCCACACAGACTTGTTCACTGCATCAAGAGCAGCCTAGTCTAACCAGGAAGACACAATACACTAGACCGGGAGTAGCTCTGAAATCTTATGGAACTCTATATCGGATCGCGGAGTGCGGGTTCAGGGTGTGTGTAATGTAATTGTGTTAGTGTTAAATGTTGGTGTGCTCTCCTGTCTTGCTAATGCTTGCAATCAACTAGATGGATTTGGCTGTGGAGCCTGTATGCACTACCTGAATGCCTGCTTCCAAATAAGGGTGGTGCCCTCTTAATAGGAACCTAAGTGAATATACCCAGAGACAGGTTCCAGTGGCTCTGAAAAGGTGAGCAATCATTTGCATTGAAAGTTACAACACCTATGTGTGATTACATACTACACTAGAAGTGGTTTCTGTCTATTTATTGTTTCATTTCCTGAGGAAATTTTCTTTAAAAAACTAGTGCCACCAGATGGTACTAACGCTGATGTAATCTGAGCCTGTCCTCTAAGAGGCTCTCACCCATGTGAGTTGACATCTTACGGTCAACTCACATGGGTGAGAGCCTCTAATAGGACAGGCTCAGATCTCTAATATTCCCTATTTAAAAACAGACTTACGCTATAGGGTTTTTCTCTTCCTACTTTATATGTTACATCATTGTTCAAACTTTTTAAGTGTTTGGGGTAAGTGTATACCACCTATTTACACTCCACTCCTTTAGTTATCATAGGTTTCAGTAGTGCACACTGTATATTAAAAATTTATATTGCACCAAAAGACCTTCCTTGTAAGTGCCCACTTCCAAGGACTAGAGCATAGATTTTTGCTCTAATTAATTGCCTCAGAGTCTTTTGTGCGAGGCTCCTCCTCTTCTTGGATAGCAGCAATTCCTCAGGGATAAAAATTATAGAAAGATACATAGTGTAATATGTTTTGAGACCAATTAGATTTTTAAAATATATAAAGAACCACTTGCATGCTCCAGAGCCTCCAGTTTAGCTTTTTTTTGTTACCGTGTGTTACAGTATTTGTGAGATGCCTCCCAAGATGGTGAGATGAAGAATGTGCTCCAATGGAAAAAAACATATATATATTCACTGGATAAAAGATGCTAAACTAGACACTATAAAGTGCAAATAGTATAAAATCCACAGACAGAATAACGTACAAGTAACTAGGAGCACTCATATGAAGTACAGCATCCTTTAGAATGTAAGCTCATGGGCTATCTAGCTAAGCACTTTGTATAACAGTGGCTAGTTATCAGCTTATGGGCAGGGCTCTCTCTACCTCTTGTATTTATCTATGTATATTGTATGTCCTCCACTAAGTGTACAGCGCTGCGGAATCTGTTTGCGCTTTATAAATACCAGTAATAAATAAATAAATTAAATAATTATCCCGTCCAAAGTATCTAATATTAGGAAGTGTGATGATATTGAATACTGAGATATGAATGCTTGTGTTCAGATAACACTTTGTTTTAATTAGTGTTTTAAGTAAGGTTCTCCCAGGATTCATCACACTAATTGATTAGCCTAGTGACTTTTCAGGGCAGAGTCCTCTCGAACTTCCATGCACACAGGCATTATGTCTCCACACATTCTCTAGTTGCCTACCACTTAATCATAGGGTTGTGCTTTTTTGCATTCAGCCAAACCTTTGCTATTATCTGATTGGTGTAAGCACCCCAAAGGACAGAGTTACCTTTGTGCACAAACTTTAAAAAGACGACTCTCGGAGGTCACTTACTGATAGCCCCAGGTTAAGGCGCAACATCTTAGCGCCGAAAGGCACGTCGGGCGTACTTTCGCTTTATGATTTTCGTATATAGTTTACTTATGGAGCTGGAAGTCCTTGCATACTGGATGTATACCTATCTATGATGCCCGAGTGCAAACCAGAGCTTTTGATATTAATCCTGATAAAAGTCCTGGAAAAGGACTGAAATGTTGATTCTAATTTTAATGTATACTCTGCTACCCTAAGAATATCTCAACCTTATTTTTGCTAAATTTCTATGAGGTTGCTACTTTCACCCTATTTTTGCTACAGTTATATGAGATTGGTACCTTTACAGAGTGAGTCAATTAGATACTGTGTTTCTAATCTAGCCACAAGATTCAGTCAGATGGAATTTGGCTTTTAATAAGGGATTCTTCAATCCTTTGGTGCCTTTTTTTCTGTTTAAAAACAATACTAATAGTTGCAAAAGTGTAGGAGGATATTGTGGTAGGTAAAAACACTGTGGAGTTTCTTACTTGTTTAAGGGTAACTTACTTGATGTGAGCAAGTCTAAATCTGGAAAAGGAGTACTAGATACAGTAATCTCTAGTGTTTTGTAATGATCTCGGAAACTACTATCTAATTTTCAGAATTAAAATTTTTTCTAGTCATAAAACCCAGTTCTGAAATACACAAGGCCACATCCCCCAAATCTGCATTTTAACCCCAAGCATGTTAGAAAGAGATCCCAACTACTAATCCTTTTTAAATAGTTTTCTTATACTCATTTATATTGACCTTGGCATTCACAATACTTTCCAAATAATTCCAAAATAATATATTATACAGTTCCTAATTGTTAACCTGTTACAACTTTCTGTAGAGAAGCAATGGTTTTGCCCTTGGAACGTATACTAAGTTTTTTAAAGTGCACGTATATCTTCTATTGCTTGCTTTAAATACATTTTCCCACGTGCCTTGGACCAGCTCTTCCAGATTGGCTAATGATTGGCTCATCACTGTCAAATATTAAAATCGCATCACAACTGTAGAAAAGATGGAATACAAGGGACTCATAAATACAGTTTTTAAATTTATTCTATTAAGTTCATCTTGTTTTTCTTGTTTATTGATATATGTAAAAAATAACCTACTGTGATTGTTTTGACATATTTGATTGTACATTCATTTATATTATGTTTCTGTATTAACCTGTTCTTAAATAAATATATTAAAACAAGACAGTTTATAAAACATATAGTTTTATCAATCTTTAAAAACAACCTTAAAGGGACACTTCAAACACCCAGACCACTTCTGTCAACTCCCACTACTCTTAACCCTGCAAGTGTAATCATTGTAGTTTCTTATAAAATGCAATAATTACCTTGCAGGGTTAACACCACCTCTAGTGGCTGTCTACTAGAAAAGAAATAATCCAGGCACAATAACCACTGCAGCTCAGTATAGTAGTTATGGCACCCGTAGTGCCAGGATCCCATCCAAGAGTAAGTAGTCAAACCGTTTAAGAACAGTTTGACAACTTACCTGGGGTCTGCTGGGATATAGGGCATAGGAGTAGTGGTATGTGTGAGCAGTGAAGTATGAGGGCAGCAGTGTACGTCAGGGTTGCAGTGTGTGTGTTAGGGGGCAGTGTATGTGTGGGGCAGTGTGTGTGTGAAAGCTGCAGTGTGAGTGAGAGTTGCAGTGTGTGTGTGTTTGGGGCAGTGTGTGAATGGGGGCAGTGTGGGTTATGGGGGGCAGTGTGTGTAGTGTGTGTATGGGGGCAGTGTGTGTATGGGGGCCATGTGTGTATGGGTGTGCAGTGTGTGTATGGGGAAGGCAGTGTTTGTGGGGCAGTGTGTATGGGGCAGTGTTTGTGGGGCAGTGTGTGTAGTGTGTGTATATGGGGGGCAGTGTTTGTGGGGCAGTGTGTGTAGTGTGTGTGTATGGGGGCAGTGTTTGTGGGGCAGTGTGTGTAGTGTGTGTATGGGTGTATGGGTGGCAGTGTGTGTAGTGTGTGTTGGGGGCAATGTATGGGGGCAGTGTGTGTAGTGTGTGTATGGGGGCAGTGTATGGGGTAGTGTGTGTGTAGTGTGTGTATGTGGGCAGTGTATGGGGGGCAGTGTGTGTGGGGCAGTGTTTGTGGGGCAGTGTTTGTGGGCCAGTGTGTGTATGGGGGCAGTGTTTGTGGGGCAGCGTGTGTATGGGGCAGTGTTTGTGGTGGGGCAGTGTGTGTAGTGTGTGGCAGTGTGTGTAGTGTGTGTATGGGGGCAGTGTATGGGGGGCAGTGTGTGTAGTGTGTGTGTGGGGCAGTGTATGGGGCAGTGTGTGTAGTGTGTGTATGGTGGGCAGTGTATGGGGGGCTGTGTGTGTAGTGTGTGTATGGAGCAATGTATGGGGGGGCAGTGTGTGTAGTGTGTGTATGGGGGCTGTGTATGGGGGGCAGTGTGTCTATTGTGTGTATGGGGGCAGTGTTTGTATGGGGGGAAGGAGGGTAGGGAGGCTTTAAAAAAAAAAATAATAATTAAAATAAATATACTTTATGTCCCTCCTCCCTTCTTACCTTTACTGGGAGGAGGGGGGAAATTTCTCGTTCCCTGGTGGTCTGTGGTGAATGCCTGGTGGTCCCAGTGGTGAGGTGAACTCTAGCCCGTGCTCTTGCCGTGGTAACCGCGGCAACGCTCCATGTTCGCGAGAAGAGGACCCAGAAGAGCTGCAGGTAAAAGCTCCCGGGTCCTCTCTCCTCCATCTCTCTCCCTCCCTGCCGGCTGCCAGCACGGTGCCTGCGGACCGGGGAGGGAGGGAGATCTGTGATCTCTGATCTCCCTCCCCGGTCCGCAGGCACATTGCAGGGCTGGCACTTGGACAATGCCAGCCCTGCACTAGCCGGCAGGGGAGAATCTCGGGGGGGGGCAATTGACCCGTTGCCCCCCCCGGATCTGCCACTGCGTGGGACATGTCGCTGCCTCTGGTAAGTGACTGAAGGGGGTTTTACCCCTTCGGCAACCAGGGATTGGGGGCTGGGAGGGAGAGGGGACCTGCAGTGCCAGGAAAATGATTTTTTTCCTGGCACTGGAGTTTCCCTTTAAAAACATTTAAACTGACAATAATATGATATGTATATGACATATTTGAATGTGCATCTTAGTCCTAGTTTTCAGATGACAAGTCTGTTTTGAATAGAGAGAAAAATAAAACAGTAATTCTTTGGGTTTGGTTGATCAAACAGACTAACAAATCTACAAATAGAAAGTACAAATTGTTCACGTCTTTTATTTTGAACATCTCCACTTTCAGATTGACTGATATGTCATTATTGTGCCCCCCCACAGATTATGACACAGTTTTGTGAAAGTATACTATATTTAACTCTATTCTCATCACATATCCTTTTGCTGTATTTTGGGACACCAGATGTTTTTTGCATTCATCTCTGCCTGTCATGAGCTTGTTTAGAATGCTACACAGTAGGTTTGCACCACAAACAAAAACTGTTTTTCTATCATCTAAGCAAAGCTTCCGTTCTGCTATTTTCCCTTGTTTTATAAGACTGGAATTCTCCTGTGTGTATGAGACACATTCGTTCAGCCTGCTGTATATTATCTGTGGTTTGGCATACCCCTCCCCTGTCATACAAGTGAAGAGATTAGCTTCTTTTAGTCTGACAGATCTTCAAATGCTAGAGACGAACATGTTGCTGACTCCTTTGTCTGAGTTCTTCTGGGGATAGAGGCTTTATTTGAGGAATGAACTTAAGGAAAAACTTAGCTTAGTCCAATTTTAAACAATATTTTGTGCTGGAACAAGAAAAGTGTTTTTGCAAGCTTTTCACATTCTTATGGACTACATCCTTGCTGGGAATTTAAAAGGAACATTTAGCCCTTTTTTATGATCATGCACTATTACAAAGAGAAAAAAAATACCCAAGTGAATAGTAAGTAAGAAAAGCGTAACAAGGGTAAAAGTGTATAACTTATGCCAGCCAGAGGACACATAATGTACAAGTAATTGGTTAGGCAAGGGGAAACCTAAGCTTCCTCCTGTGACACCATTTTGTTTTGCAAGTTCATGCAATTATATGCAAAAGTTTGGGGGAACAGATTGCCCTCCCCTCTAAACTACGCAGAAAACATATTTGAAAACATTTTTGGTTATGATAAAATCAGAGACTGGATGCTTACAATCTGAATTAGTGCATTCTTACAATATGATACTTAAACATCTGAACTAGGAGCAATATGGCAAATAAGTAGAAAACTCCTTGACAGTGTGAGAGTTAACCAGGTGTCAACTGGCCATTGTTGTTGTTTTTGCTAGCCACCACATTAAAATGTAAAAAATAATAATAATAATTATGCTTAATATGATCCCCATATTAGAATAAGGGAGGTGGGCATGTAATTCAATATGTCCTGAGTCAACATATCGTGGGTGTGGAAATATCTGCTAAGCAGTGAGCTGCCTGAAGCTACACACTGTAACTGAAATTAAAGACTGGGCAACTATTGCGCCTCAGTTACTAAAAAGCCTATGAGCTTAGGACAAAAAAAATATTTCAGGAGGTGTGGCCTCACCCATGGGCATTGAAAAGTCTTTGTAGATAATGGATGGGGAAGGCCTGACTAATTAAAAATAAGGAGCCATACCCCAAGCCAAAACACCCACATACCAAATTAGAACTGCCGATCATCACCAAGGTGGGACCTATGCCACAGGCGGGGGTAGCCACTGATACAAGGCCGGGACAGGCCAGATCCAGGGACTATAGGACTTATCCCTTCCGAGCAAATTGCAAGTATCTAACACACCCGCTTGACAGGCATCATGGATAATACTACACACATCTCACACAGCCAGCACACCCGCTCAAGGGGAAATAAGGGAAGAGAGCCGGGAACACCTTGACAGGAGACTTTCTCTCACGCTCGGGATGGGGGGGGAACGCAAAAAAGGCCGACTGACCCGGCAACCGCTTCCCCCAACACAGATCCCGTGATGACCCTCCAGGGAGCGGGCAGGGGAGGCGAGGGCCCGCTTCACTTGGGGACCTAGAGGGCCACAAGGCAGCACATTGAAGGCAGGGCGTGGGGAGGAGGATGGGAGCCAGGTGAGGCCCAGCGGGGCAGAGCAGCTTACACGTGAAGGAGGAAGGGGATCCCGGGTTGACCCCGGAGACCCACAGCTCACACTAACACCAGAAAGCAGAGAGTTCATCTTAGCAACCATATTCAGAGTAGCAAGAACGGAGCATGATACGCTTACCCCCCCCTGCGTTTATGAAGGGCAACTTGCTGCAGGGGCTTCACAGATCTGTGATTATTGAATTTATTACATACTCATTTTAATGTTATTGTTGAAAACACTAATGCTGGTTACACCGACCTAGCCGCAACGTTGTCTAACTTCAGTTTGAATATATATGTTAAAGTTTAAGTATTAACGTGTACTATATAATGTTATACGCCCAGGATGACGAACCGACCATATACATGTCCTTTGGCGAGGACAGCTGACACTTCACCACGACAAGAGCCGCAAAAGGGGAGACACAGGAGACTGACCGAACCAGACCGTACAAAACAGGCAGAGACCGAAGGACGTACCACCTGGGAGCGGCCTTCCACACAAGGCCACAAGCCACCGGCAGACCTCGGTCCTCCTCCTACTCCCCCATGGGTCAGGCGTCAAAATCAGGTGAGTGGGTGCTTGGGCCCACGGAAAGGCTCAGGACCCCACAAACACCCTGACGCAAAAACCATAATGACACCTAGGCGGCAGACACCTCAAACATCCCCCCACCTTACCCCTGACTCATCCCTTACCCATCCCCCCCCCGACACCCGACGACAGAAGACCGCGACACACAGCCAGCCACTGAACATGACACTCACGCCAGCCAACCTCATAATAGTATCCATCAATGTGAAGGGGCTCAACAAACCTGAAAAGAGGTCGACAGCCCTGCGCGAGTTCCATGATCTCAAGGCATCCATAGTCTACATACAAGAGACCCACTTCAAAGACGGGGCTCGACCCAGAATGCACAATTACAGATTCCCCAAAGGGTTCTTCAGCGACTACCATGAGGGCAAAACCCGAGGGGTCGCGATCCTTACGCATAGGAGGGTCCCCTTCATAGAAAGGGAGACACAAACGGACTGGGAGGGAAGATACATATTCGTGAAAGGGACAATCACAGGTCAAACATACACATTTGCCAACATATATGCCCCCAACCAGAGACACCACAGATTTCTCTCACGAGCACTACGCCTACTAGGGAAATTCATGGAGGGCATCCTAGTACTGGGGGGAGATTTCAACCTGGCTTTGGACCCGAGATGGGACACATCCACAGGCACCACACACATCACAGCCCAACACCTAGCCGCTTTCAAATCACTGCTATCTAAACAAAAACTAGTGGATTGCTGGAAGGCCCACCACCCTGATGAAAGAGATTACACTTCTTCTCTCACCCTCACAACACATACACCAGAACTGACTATTTTTTCATGTCACACTTCCACCTCCCACTAGTCCTGCACGCGGAACACGGCACGGCGACATGGTCTGACCATGCCCCAGTGTCGATCACAATAACATCCCCCCTACACAGACCCACGATGACCAAATGGCGCCTACTCACGCTACCTGATATAAAATCCGACATCAGCACAGTCCTTAGAGAGTATTTTACCATCAACACACCTGAACACACGACACCAACAATCCTATGGGAGGCACACAAGAGCTTGGTACGGGGTCACTTCCTGCAAAAAGGTGCCATCCTGAAAAAACGAAGGGAAGCAGAGATGAAAGCGCTACTCACAGAAATACAGACGATAGATAACCTGAATAAGGGCAAACAGACACACACGCTACAGGACAAGCTCCTTACACTACGTAGGGACCTGACTCGAATACTCCAGATGCACTGAGATACCACAGAGATGCACTGAGACACAAAGCGTTTTTCGCCCTACACAGCAACAAAAGCGGCAAACTGCTCGCGCGGATATTAGCCAAACGCAGACAGCAGACATACATAGACCGCATCAGAGATGACAAAGACACACTACACCGACTACCCATGAAGATCCAGGAAATAATCCAAACATACTACGCAAACCTGTACACCCTACCCCAACCTCAGTCACAAGCTGCGGACAAACGCTTACTGAACTCCATAAACAATTACCTAGCCACACACACTCTACCCACTCTAGATGGAGACACAGCGAACCTCCTTGATGAGGCGATCACACCCGAAGAGCTGGCCTTGGCAATAAAACAGACAAAACCGGGCAAAAGCCCGGGCCCTGATGGCCTGCCACTGTGCTACTACAAAACCTTTGCAGACATACTCTATGCCCCACTTGTGGCCACTTACAACGCCATCAGGGAGGGCCACAACTTCCCCAAACAATCCCTTGCGGCACACATCACCATCCTCCCCAAGGAGGGAAAGGACGGGGAGCACTGTGGGAGTTACCGACCCATTTCTCTTATAAACTGTGACCTCAAACTGTTGGCCAAAATCTTGGCCACCAGACTACAGACCCACGTGCCCCGACTGGTACATCCTGACCAGGTGGGGTTCGTGATGGGAAGGGAGGCACGCGACAAAACCATGCGCACCCTCACGCTGATGCACGGCCACAGGGGCAACCACGGGGCCTTCTCCTGCTGTCCACGGAGGCAGAGAAGGCCTTCGACAGGGTCAGCTGGAAATATATGTTCAGAACACTAGCACTAGGACGGATAGAGGCCCTATACACACAGCCCTCCGCCCAGGTGGTGGTTAACGGAGCCTTGTCAACAACATTCGACATACAGAACAGCACCCGCCAGGGCTGCCCCCTGTCCCCGTTGCTCTTCGTCCTTGCCCTGGAACCACTCTTGCTGGCTATAAGAAATAACCTGGATATCAGGGGAGTGATGATGGGGATGACCCAACACAAAATTGCGGCGTACGCAGACGATCTGCACTTTTACGTGACTAACCCAGAAGTATCCCTCCCCAACATACTTAAAGCATTTCACGACTTTGGTACCATATCTAACCTGAAAATCAATTTTTCTAAATCATACATACTTAATGTCAGCGTACCAGAACACCCCCTTGCACCAACACTACATCTTCCAATGGGCAACTCACAAAATTAGATATCTAGGTATTTGGTTAACAAGGAAAGAGTGTGACCAATTCAGGGAAAAGTTCACCCCGATACACACGCAATTCCGCTCAGAGATGCGAGAATGGGCGTACACACACATCTCCTGGTTAGGCAGGATATAGGTGGTCAAGATGAATTTCCTCCCATGCCTTCTCTACCTCTTCCAGACCATTCCCATAACGATCCCCCAAACATTTTTCACCATGCTTCGCACAGCACTAGGTCGATACGTATGGAACTGGAAACAACCAGGATACGCCATACCACATTAACTCAACCAAAGGACAGGGGTGGCCTGGCACTACCAGATTTCTCCCTGTACTACAGGGCCTGAAGATCATGGAATGGTCCAAGGAAGGGGTACATAAACTGTGGAAGCAGGCCGAGGAGAGCAAGGCGGGAGTCCCTATGGTGGTATTGCCATGGTTGCCACCAGAGGCTTGGAAGGAGACACAGACACACTCCCCCTACACTAGGGCCACCCTACAGGAGTGGCACTGCATGAAAAGGAGACACAGCCTCTCGTCATACCCATCGCCCCTGCTCCCACTGACACACAACCCGGAATTCCCACCGGGACTAGACCTGAAAGCATTCCAAGCACTAATACACGACCCAATACCCAGACTCAGACACGTTTACAAGCCAGAGGGCATCAAAACGCTAAGCGACCTCCGAGGAGATGCAGACAGCACCTTCCTGACACAGCTAAAATACAGACAGATACGGCACTACATCGCAACCCTCCCACAGGGCGCGATACTAACAAGAGCCCCCTCAACATTTGAGGAAGCATGCCTGGACCCACAACCATTGGCCCACGGGGTATCCTTCCTGTACACTTTGCTCCTGACACTTACGCCAAACACACAACCAAGCTTCATGGGAAGGTGGGAGAGGGCCCTAGGCCACATGCTTAACAGTGTAGACTGGGAGAAAATCTGCTATCTTACACATCACTGCTCTAGCTACAGCAAGACTCAGGAAGCAGCATACAAAATATTGACCTTTTGGTACCGCACACCCACGACACTACACACGATCACACCATTCTCCACTCCACTGTGCTGGAGATGTGGAGTGGAGAATGGCACACACTTGCACATATGGTGGTGATGCAGTAAGATCACCCCGTTCTGGAAGGGGATTCACACATTACTACAACTCTTCTCAGATGACCCACCCCCCTTTAGACCAGCAGAAATGTTGCTACACCATACCAAGATACCCAGGTCCATATACAAAAAATCCCTGACAATATGCATACTGAACACAGCCAAATCAATCATACCACAATGCTGGAAGCAACCTATAACCCCACCACTGAGAACCTGGTTTTCCCACATGGAGGAACTACGATCCCTAGAAGAACTACAACACACAGAAGCTGGCACGCAACAAACCTACCTCAACACACGGACTCACTGGCTACTGAAGACGACAAAACCAGACTTCACCGACAGACTACGACTCGACGACGGAGTCTGATCACAGACCCCAACGTAACCCAGACACCTAGACAATGACAAACACCTTTGTTTTGTTTTTTTGTTCTCTCCAAGAAAATTATCTTGAATTTGTATAGCTTATTAGGTCACATTATAACTGGTTTGTGGTGCAAAATCACATTATACATACAAAGACCAAACTTAGATTTAAATGTATAAAAACACATGATAAAAAAAATTATAATAATGTCATAGCATATTCATTTATCATACAGAGTGGGATAGATCATATATTATTATTTAATTAAAATGTTTATCCGGTTTGTTTTACATATAAGAGACATTATTATCAAGTGTGAGGCATTTGACACCAGATTATAAAGTATACCAAGTTAATACTTCTCGATTTCTGATATAAACGATGCAAGTAGGTATGTAAATGAAGGCTGTTATCAATTATCATTGTTATCCAAGTGGAAAGCATTCTTTTCTTTCCCCTCGCTCATTGCCAATTACAACCTCACTTCGCGTACAGTGCTGATGCAAATGATAGTCACACAATGACTGGAATCTGTTCAGCTTAACGTATTAACATAAAGTTATGCATTATCTATATGGCACATATGGCACAAATAAAATACACGCACACATTGTGTTAAATGAGGCATGATTTCTACAACATATTTGTTGTCAGTTTTAAATTGTGTTTCTGTATTATATTAGGGACAGCTACAGCCTAGTTTGTATAATAGGACTAAAGTGTGATACACCTTGCCGGTCACTTAATGACTAGGAAAACATTATATTTTCAGCCAGATTTAATAAACATGGTCCTTGGTTCATTGTTTGTTTGATGTTAGTTAACAGCAATAAAAAAAGGTACATTGAGTGAAGGTGAAGCACGGAATGCCTTCTCTACTTCATCTCTGCTATGTGTTCATTCAAAGTTTGCATTAGTTTATTTGTTTAAAAATGAAAAAGTGAAAGAAATCTTGCATACACAGCAGCTTTTTTCAAAACATGTAAACACAAGGAACATTTGTAAAGTTATTAACTGAAGTGTATTCAAAGAGACTTGACCGGTGTATTGTCGCCAAATGGGCATCCGGAACCTTGGACAACCCCAATAAAACACGGATACTAGGGTATATGGGTAAAATTATCCACAGCTTTATTAAATATATAAATAATAATAATAACTTAACATAGAAACTTATAGGTCATTGCCCTTGCCCTCCCCTGTTTCCGTATCCTTCTGTTAGGTATAAAAGGCAGTGACCAAACTATAAACAACATATATATATATATATATATATATATATAACATTATTTCAACATAACATCTCTTAAAGTGCCAACCATTTATTATAATTTAACCATGGTAGGGGTATATCCGGATACACCTACCCCACCAGGTTCTGAGCCACCGACAGGACTCGAAACCTACCAAACATAACAATAACCATTAACATAACCTTCCTACTGGGGAGCATATTTCCTCTCCTAGAGCTCCCTATCCCACCATGAGCTAAGATCTTGAAACCTTAAGCTGTCTGAGCTCCCCCACCCTGAAGAAACAGTGCTTTCTGTAGCCCTTCTTGCCAACCCAGGTTCAGGAGATCCCACCCTACTGCAGAGAGGCGAGCTCCATCCGAGCAATAGTAATCGGGCAAACCCACCTCTATTTCCTGGTGCCTGACTACCACTCCCCCCCACACTAACCTTCCCTCTGCAGCGATGGCTAACGGGTCACGAACGTGCCGCCACCGCCGCCTAGGCACCATCTTCGACCACACCACCATTACACCAGGGAGCATATCCCGCAATTTATTCAGATACTGCTTCATCCATTTAACCAGCTGATGCTGTGGCACCAGCCCCATATCATTACCCCCACGTGGAGAACTAGGAAGTCCAGCCTTCCTCCACCTGCTACCATGTGAAACACTGCATTGCAAACATCTCCCCAACAAAAACCCCTATAACCGAACCAACAAAGTGCCAGCTGGTCCCTTGGAAAGCCCAGCTGCGGCCCCTGAACTCTAGAGCTGCAGCTCTCCTCTCGGCTCAGAACACGAATGAGGGCCCGACGATCCAGGCGACTTTTCATTGGGAACAACCAAAAAACATCACCACTAACTCACAGTATACCCAGGACCGTCCACCCCGTCTGAATCCAACATACCCAATCGCACGTATGACCGAAACCTGACCGATTCCCATCTCCCAATCCGTAGCCGCCCCAATTCAGAAAGAATGAGACCCGAATCAGCCCGGTTGTAAGCCCAATTTAGCCAATCCCAACCGAAAAACCTTGGCAAACTGAAAGCGAGAGAGGGAAGAGCCATCCACATGTACCAATAACGAACCCCCAACCGCAGGCCTCCAAGCCATGTATTTTGACACCGCGGATACTGGACATATTGTCAAGTCCGGCAGAGCACCTAGCGTTACATCCCTACCTCTGCCCCTGACATCAGTTTTGCACCTAGCCTGGTGAACCACGAGCCACCCTTCCTGGATGCGCAACCCCGACACCTGAATACCCACACCGGCTGCTTTATTAGCACTTACCAATTCACCAACCCGGAATGCTCTGAAGAAGGCCAGGAGAAACGTTGCCCAAAACAGCAGCCCCTTAAACTCGTCCCAACATACCTCTGGCAGCGTCCCCAGAAGGTAGGGCCGCCATGTTCCTATCCACCACCGCTGGAGATGGATTCCCTGCAGGCAGTCAAAACGTGAACCACAGTAATGTGTCCAGATGCAACTCCCTCACCAGCGCCTGATACAAACCAGCCCACGAGCCTTCCCATGCCATCCGGACCTTACTGTATGCAGCCCAAGTGCCAGGTGCCACCGATGTTCTCACGTATCCCCCAAGGAGGACGCTCCAAGATGCCACATCTCGTCCGGGCACGCCTGCCCTACCTACCTTTTGGGTAGTAGAAGTAGTGAATGAGCAGAATTTCCCCGGCTACTTCTTTGGAACCACTCTGAGAGGAGACACCCGTAAATTAGCCAGGGGCGGTACCCCGAAAAGGGCCTGCCATCCTGCCCAACTGCACCTCCTTCGCTAGCTTCTCCCTCACCACCTTTGGGAACTCTGCCACCGAACGCATATTGTGCAATCCCAGCAGCCCCTCCCTGTCCCGGAAAGTAATGAAAAAAACTGATTCAAAACCTTCCCGCAGCAATTTGGCCACCGCTCAATCACCGTAGCGGTTTAGCCACGGCACCATTGCGCCTAGTTTCACTGGCGTTAGGCCCCGTGGCAGGGGTGCACTCCCTGCCGTTGCAGATCCCCCGGCTCTATTGCGCTTGAAACACCGATTGAGCCTGTGGGTGCCTCTATCCCTCCAGCTAAAGGCCCTAACCCCAAAACTCCCCCCTACAGATCATTACACACTCCACTGCAGCTACTATACCTTCCCACAACAGCACCTAATCACTCCACAGTAGTACCTAAACCTCTACTGCATCCCCTATCCCCCCACTAAAGCCTTTAAACTAAAGCCCCCCCCACTAAAGCATTTTTATTGCAGCTCCCAACCCCCTCTGCAGCCCATATTTTCTCAACTAAAGATTTTAAACCCTCCATTGCAGCTCCCAACATTCTCTACATCCCAATCCATGCTGCATCCCAACACTCCACTACAGCTCCTAATCCCCTCCACTGCATCCCTATCCCCTCCATTGCAGCCCCAAACTGTCTCTGCAGCCCCTATTCACCCTGCTACAGCCCCTATCCGCTTGCTACAAACCCTAACCCACTTCCACTACAACCCCTAAAACTATCCTCTGCTGCTCTTATCCCTCCACTGTGACTCTTACCCCCTACTAGAGTCACAGTGGGGGGATAGGACTGATGTGTGAGGGTAGGAGCAGCTCTAACTTAGCCCTCTAACCACCCACTAGGAGAGGTTAGTGCTGAAGTGGGGCGTTAGGGGTGCTGTAGTGTGGGGGTTTGAGGCTATATTGCTATATTCCTGTTTTACCTTGTGTGTTGTGTCCAGTTACTGGGGAGAAAATGGATGCCTGAACGGAAGGAGGGGAATTAGCGCAGATAACCGGTCAGGTTACCCTGGGGCCGCTACATACACATCACACACAGAACTACATTCACTCACAGGTACCCACACACATCACGCACAGCTACCCACACATGATAGGGAAGGAGCAGCCCGTACTCTTAGCCTCCCTACAGCATCTAACCCCACACTAAGAGCGAGTCTAGAGTTTGGGGGGCTGTAGTGTGAGGGTTTCAGGGCTGTACTGGGAGGGTGCTAGAACACTTCTGACACACTGCACAGAGTTCCACATCACTAAATATTTTATTTTCTAATGTGGAGCTCAGTGTTTTACACCCAACTGGCCACTAATGCCTTTGCCTACTGGCAAATGAATGATCAGTCTATAATTTTAATGGTAGATTTATTTTAAGAGTAAGACAGAATAACAAAAAAATAAAAATAAACGCATGTCAAAAAAGTTGAAATCGACTTGCATGTCAATGAGTGAAATAAGTATTTGATCCCCTATCAATCAGCAAGATTTCTGGCTCCCAGGTGTCTTTTATACAGGTAATGAGCTGAGATTAGGAGCACTTTAAAGGGAGTGCTCCTAATCTCAGCTCGTTACCTGTATAAAAGACACCTGTCTATGGAAGCAATCAATCAATCAAAATCCAAACTCTCCACCATGATTAAGACCAAAGAGCTGTCCAAGGATGTCAGGGATAAGATTGTAGACCTACACAAGTCTGGAATGGGCTACAAGACCATCGTCAAGCAGCTTGGTGAGAAGGTGACAACAGTTGGTGCGATTATTAGCAAATGGAAGAAACACAAAAAACTGTCAGTCTACCTCGGTCTGATGCTTTATTCAAGATCTCACCTTGTGGAGTGTCAATGATCATGAGAATGGTGAGGAATCAACCCAGAACTACACAGGGTAGGTTCTTGTTAATGATCTCAAGGCAGCTGGGACCATAGTCACCAATAAAACAATTGGTAACACACTATGCCATGAAAGACTGAAATCCTGCAGTACTCGCAAGGCTTACCTGCTGAAGAAACCAGATGTACAGGCCTGTCTGACGTTTGCCAATGAACATCTGAATAATTCAGAGGAGAACTGGGTGAAAGTTTTGTGGTTAGATGAGACCACAATTGAGCTCTTTGGTATCAGCTCAACTCGCTGTGGAGGAGGAGTAATGCTGCCTATGACCCCAAGAACACCATCCCCACCATCAAACATTGAGGTGGAAGTATTATGCTTTGTGGGTTTTTTTCTGCTAAGAGGACAGGACAACTGCACCGCATCAAAGAGACAATGGACTGGGCCATGTGCTATCAAATCTTGGATGAGAACCTCTTTCCCTCAGCCAGGGCATTGAAAATGGCTTGTGCATGGGTATTCCAGCATGACAATGACCTAAAACACACAGCCAAGGCAACATCGTAGTGACTCAAGAAGAAGCACATTAAGATCCTGGAGTGGCCTAGTCAGTCTCCAGACCTTAATCCCATAGAAAATCTGTGGTGGGAGCTGAAGGTTTGAGTTGCCAAACGTTAGCCTTGAAATCTTAATGACTTGGAGAGGATCTGCAAAAAGGAGTAGGACAAAATCCCTCCTGAGTTGTGTGCAAACCTGGTGGGCAACTACAAGAAATGTCTGACCTATGTGATTGCCAATAAGGGTTTTGCCACCAAGCACTAAGTTGAAGGGGTCAAATACTTATTTCACTCATTGGCATGCAAATCAATTTATAACTTTTTTTACTTGTGTTTTTCTGGATATTTTTTTTTTTTTTTTTTGTTATTCTGTCTCTCACTGTTAAAATACAACTACCATTAACATTTTAGACTGATCATTTATTTGTCAGTGGGAAAATGTTTAAAATCAGCAGGGGATCAAATACTTTTTTCCCTCACTGTATATCCACTGACTGCCTGGTATAACTTAAGTTATTGTTTTAGTATATTATAGAAAAAATAGTAATGCCTTCTTGAGAATCCTTCCTTCGCCATCAAATAGACAATATTCTGATCAAACATACACAGCCGGATCAAGATGATATTGATCCTCTAGCAACTGGAATTTTCTTCAGATCATCTCTTACTCATATATTTGTCTGACATATACACCTTACAAGAAGAAATGTAGATAAATTGAAACTAAACAATGTTAAACACACATCATTCTGGAATTCTAACAATGAGTTTAAAACAATAATCTAATTAGGCACCAAATCAGGTTTGCTGAATCAGTCCTCTCTGTGGTGTTACTGATGTAATTATATGCTCAAATGCATACATGTTACAGTGATCCCAAATGCCCCACTTTCATCAGAGCAAGTCCTATTTAGTATTCCTGTCTCACTGCCCTGATTTCGTTCCCTAGTGTCCCAAATCTGGGGACACCAGGTAAGAAAAAGTGTAAGGTGAAAAAAAAATGTTTATTTAATCAATAATTTGTTACCTTAGTAAAGAATTTGTTCAAAGATATGTGCAGCACATTTCATTAGGGTGTGAACCAAGGAATATTTTTAAAAGGCTGTGTGCAAGCAGTTACATTATTTTGTTTAGGTGTGGGTGGCTGTAAGTGTTGTATCTGTCTCTATGTCATATGTGTGAGTAGCTGAGCGAGTATATGAGATGTATGTGTGGCAGTGCATGATGTGTGGGTAGCTGTGAGTGATGGGTGTGGGTAGCCGTGGATGAATAGTATTGCTGTGTGTAATGTGCACTGATGTGTATAGGTAGGTATGGGTGGAAATGATGAGAAGATGAGGAGAGAGAGAGGTAGAGATCAATGGTTTGGGTTGATATGAGGATGTAGTGATGGGAGGAGTGATAAGAAGAGAGTCAATAGATGGGTGAGAGTAGAAGGCATGAATAGGAGTGATATGCGAAGATTGATAGGGGATCAAATACTTATTTCACTCATTGACATGCAAATCAATTTTAACTTTTTTGACATGCGTTTATTTTTATTTTTTTGTTATTTTGTCTCACTCTTAAAATAAATCTACCATTAAAATTATAGACTGATCATTCATTTGTCAGTAGGCAAATGTTCAAGATCATTTTTCCCTCACTGTAGGTTACAAATGATCATCAGTGTTTTCAACCTCACTGTAGGTTACAAATGATCATCAGTGTCTGTTTCATGAACATCTCTGATGCATTGAGGCATCAACTCCACAAAATGTATGAATGTGTCCTGTGGTATATGGCCCCAAGATATTAGCAGTAGAACCTTTATGCCCTGCAAGTTGCAAGGTTGAGGGTTGAGATCTGGCAATTTTGGAGGCCAAGGCAACACCATGAATTTTTTTTCATCTTCCTCAAACCATTCCTGAACAATTTTTGCAGTGTGGCAGGGTGCATTATCCTGCTGAAAGAGGCCACTTGGAATAATATTGCCATGAATTGGTGTACATGGTTTGTAACAATGTCTAGGTTGCTTGGTACATGTCAAAACAACATACCCAGATCATAACATTGCCATACGCAGTAAACTGCAATGCAGTGTGTGTTCCGACACCTTTCTATTATGGCCAGCATTAGGTTTTTCAGCAGTTTGAGCTGCAGTAGCTCTCCTGTGTGATCTGACCAGAAATGCTAGCCTTTGTTCCCCATTTGGTTTACCCATTATCCTTCCTTGCACCTTTTGGTAGGTACTGAAATACTGCATACTTGAAACTCCCCACAAGACTTGCTGTATTGGAGAAGCTCTGACCCAATCGAATAGCCATAACTATTTTGCATTGAAAGTCATTCAGATCATTTCACTTGCCCATTCTTCTTTCTTCCAACAAATTAAATTCAAGAACTGCCTTATTGCTTAAGTTTTCCCACTTCTTCACATTTGCCATTGTAACAATATAATCAATGTTATTCACTTGACCTGCCAGTGGGTTTAATGTTATGGTTGATCAGTGTATAGTTACAAAAATAGTTTTTTTTGCATTTGCTCAGTTCACTGCTATTGTTCTGTTCACAACTACATTTCTCTCAACAGTCCACTTTTGGCAGGACAATTCTGATTTCTGGGATTTCTGGGTCCTGTCTCACTTTAGTTCTCTGCTCTCTACATCTAGGGACACCAGGAATCTGTTAATTTTTTATTTTTTTATTTAAATGTTTTTATTATATTTTGCAGTTTTACAATCTCTGAGAATACAATGCAAATTTTAGAATATACTCATGACATATTACACTTATCATCTCGTCATTTTACTTATAAATGATAATCTCATACATGTGTAAAGTTTCTAATTTTCTCAGAGAAATAAACAATGACATATAACAATAAAAAAGAGAAAAATTAAATAAAATAAAAAGGGAACAGAAAGAAAGGACAAGGAAATATAAAACCAGAAATAAAAATATTTTTTAAATATAATTAGCTAAGCAAGATATTCTAAACTGTGAATTAATATCTTAATAGATTAAGTCTTCATTTAGTCTAATTATTTCTCTTTAAATAAGTCAAAACTCAAAACTCATAGGTCATAGGTCGCAAATCACTATTATAGATCTGTTCCTGGCCAACAGAGCACAAGTGCATCATTTGCTTTATTCCAATAATGGAAGGTAAATGTCAGTGTGCAACTGACCATCTTGACAACAAACTTCCCCACTCATCCAGCCCAGTCTGAAGTGACAGTTAACCATACTTTAGAGTGATAAAAACGGTACCCTAATCAGCTTCATAGAACTGTAGTTGCGACGGTATCAGACCTTGCAAGATCAGATAGCCTTTTTCTACAATGAAAGGCTTTTGTACAAAAAAGGTGAAGCTGCAGCAGAAGCATGGACATGAACAAATTAAAGAGGCACATCACTGCTCAAATAAGGAAAAAATAAATATATTTAAAAAATATATCCGAATAAAACATGCATGCATTTAATGGGACACTATAGTCATCAGAACAACTGTAGCTTAATGGAGGTGCTGAACATTCCTCATCGAGATGCTTTGATTCAATGCACCTATATGAGGAAATGCTGATTGTCGCAGTGCAGCGTTTTGCCATGCATGTGTTATTGCCTCACAATGCTTTCCTATGGGAAAGCATTGGATTGGTTGAGCTCATCAAGTTTGATAATCCCAGCCAAAGGGCAGGAGCATGAGCGGAGCCAACCATGACGCACTGGAAATAAGGTGAGTAAAATTACTGTTTTAACCGGAGCAAGAGAGACCGGGAGCATAACTGCAGTTTTAGAAACATAGTGTCAGGAATACATGTTGACAGAGAGGGAAGCTATAGTGCCAGGGAAACAAGTTTGTTTTCCTGGCACTATAGTTTCCCTTTAACCCTTTCCCGACCAGTGACGTACCAGGTACGTCCGCGGTCTTTAGGACCGTTTTTTGGCTGATGTACCTGGTATGTCACCGGTCGGGAAGGGATTAAAGGGAAACTATAGTGCCAGGGAAAAAAAACTTGTTTCCCTGACACTATAGCTTCCCTCTCTGTCAACATGTCATTTAGTAAATCGGGACTTAACTGATTGCTAGTGATCCTCCGCCGACAATCACGATCGTGGGGTCTGCCTGGGAGCTCTATATCATTTAAAAATATCGACGTTTCAGTCCCAATACATGGGCTTTCATCACAAATAAAATACACAAATACATATAACATTCTTATATAGCAAAACATAAAAGGATACTAACCAGCTTCATGTGTGAGAGAACCGAAATGGAGTTCAGACTGCACATGGAACGGTTGATCAAAGTGCCTCAACCGTAGTTGCTAGGCACTGCATTCCATTTGGTTGCTAGTTGATCAGTGCAACGCAATTTCACCCATGATTGCTATGCTGTTTGATCGGTAAACACAAAGCTAGTATTGCTGTGTGTACTGATCGTGAAATCTTTCCCTCTGACTGCTACTTTCTGGCACTGTGCCTGGAATGCAATTGATACAAAGTATCAGTAGGCACCATACATATATGTATATATACATTTTTTTAAATGTATTAATTTTTTATTTAATTTTTTTTACCAAGATGCAGGAAGTACTGTAGACATACATCGGCGAAAGCAGCCCAACACAGCAACGAGCAGAACAGTTTTCACCATCCGATGCCATGAGCTGGTGAGCTGTTGATGGACTGCACAGATAATATGTTTTTAATTTTGATATTGAAATAAAGTTTACACATAACTGACATCCTGGTCATCTGTGTATCATATGGATCCCACGCACACCAGGGATCCTCCCTGAGCGCTAGAGCTGCGAGTGGTGCTTTAACCACTCTGATTTTATACTTGAATCGATGTCTCGCAAATATAAGCATGTCACTTTATACAACCATCACAATTGCACTTTTTTAATGTTTTCAAACACAGAGATTGCACTTTGGTTTGATACATGTGTGCTTATTGATAAAGCCGTCTATATATAAGATATTGACAGAGAGTGATAATAAAACACTGCGCACCAGCACTTTTATGTGTTTGTAAATATATATACACATACACACATATTATATGTATATATATATACATATATATGTATGTACATACATACATACATACATACATATATATATATATATATATATATATATACACACACACACACACACGTATTATAGGCAGACAGTCCAGAGAATTTAATTGGCAATCTCTATATTTAACCCTGTTACTTTCCAAAACACTATAAAACCTTTACATGGGGGGTATTGTTATACTATGGAGACTTTGCTGAACACAAACATGAGTGTTTAAAAAAGTAAAACTTATCACGACGATGATATCACCAGTAAAAGTGCAGATTTTGTTTAAAAAGAAGCGAAAAACAAATAAAAATGCTAACTTTTGCCAGCGTTTGTGACTAAGTGGCTACTACAAAAGACTAGAAATACCCCATATTGAATACCCTGGGTTGTCTACATTTGAAAAAGGTATGCCATGATGGGGTTAATCCACATTCCTGGGCTACCATATGGTTTTAAAAGGCAACATAGACCAAGCAAACCTATCTGGCAAACTTTATTGGGCAAAACACCATAAAATCTTTAAATGTGGGGTATTGTTATACTATGGAGACTTTGCTCAACACAAATATGAGTGTTTTAAAAAGTTAAACTTATCACGACGATGATATCACCAGTAAAAGTGCAGTTTTTGCTTTAAAAAAAATGCAAAAGAACTAATAAAAAAGCTAATTTTGGCAAACATTTTTGGCTAAGGGGCTACTACAAAAAGCTGGAAATACCCCATTTTGAATACCCTGGGTTGTCTACTTTTTCAAATGGTATGTTATGCCAAATAAGGTCTTTTAGCCCCCAGAGAACCTGACACACCTATACATGGGTGGTATCACTGTACTCAGGATATGTTGCTGAACACATATTGTGGTGTTCATTGGCAGTAACCCATAAAGTTCTCAGTACATGTATTCTTACATTTCTATGTGTGTCAAAAAAAAAATCACATTTTTTTTTCTTTAATTTGGCATAGATTGGTTGTAAAATGGTTACATGAAAAGAGTCAAAATACTCCATGTTTAATACCTTAGCTTGTCTTCTTTAAAAAATATATATATGCATGTGAAGAGTTATTTAGTGATTCCTGACAGATATCAGTGTTACAATGTAACTTTCGTAAATTTTGAAAACAAAAATGGTTTAGAATTAGCAAAGTGCTACTTCCACTTATTGCCCTATAACTTTCCAAAATAAGCTAAGAAAATGTGAACATTGCGTATTTCTGAACTCAGCAAAAAAATTAGAAACAATTTAGCATGTGTGTTTCTTGGCGGTTGTAGATAACAGATTTTGGGGGTCAAAGTTCAAAAAAGTGTGTTTTTTTTAAATTTCATCATATTTTATAATTTTTTATAGTAAATAATATGATATATGGAAAATAAAGGTATCTTCTGGAAGACCCCTTTATGGCGAGAAAAACGGTATATAATATGTGTAAGTACAGTAAATGAGTAAGAGGAAAATTACAGCTAAACACAAACACAGCAGAAATGTAAAAACAGCCCTGGTTCTTAACGGTAACAACATTTAAAAATGGTCTGGTCACTAAGGGGTTAAGTATCAAAGAGAAGAGCAGGCTAACACAGCTTGGGGCAATTGAACTTGACAAAGGCCATTTGCTCCATCTGTTGCAGGGGCGTTTGTGAGTGTTGTGAATTCAGAAATTTCCCTAAACAGCAAACATAGTGACATAGTTGCATAGCTGAAAAGAGACATGCATCCATTAAGTTCAGCCTTTCTCACATTTCTTTTTGCTGTTGTTGTCTAAATGAAAGCAAAAAACTCAGTCTGAAGTGCTTCCAATTATGCAAAAAACTAGGAAAAAATTCTTTCTTGACCCAAGAATGGCAGTCGGTTACCTCATTGGATCAAGAAACTATTACCCCACTAATTAAAAATAATATCCATGTATATTATGTTTTTGTAAGTATTTATCCAATTGCTGAATAAACGTTTGTGTAGACTCTGATAGAACTACCTTTTCAGGCAGAGAATTCCACAACCTTATTGTTCTTACTGTAAAAAAAACTTGACTTTTCCTTAGATTAGATGTCCTTTCTTCCAGTCTAAATGAGTGACTTTGTGTCCTATGTATAGTGCTATTTATGAATAGATTTCCAGACAATGGTTTGTATTGACCCCAAATATATTTGTATAATGCAATCATATCCCTTTTGAGGCATTGTTTTTCCAAACTAAAAAGATTTGTTAGCTACTACCATGCTCCATTCCTTTTATCAATTTTGTAGTTGCCTCTGCACATTTTCTAGTGCCATAATATCCTTCCTTAGAAAAGGTGCCCAAAATTGCACAGGATATTCAAGGCGTGGTCTTACCAGTAATTTATAAAGAGGCAAAATTATATTTTCATCTCGAGAATTAATACCCCTATTTATACATGACAATACCTTACTGGCCTTAGCAACTGCCAATTGCCATTGCATATTGTTGCCTAGTTTATTGTCTATAACAATTACCAAATCATTCTCATGTGTTGTTAGCCATAATTCACTGCCTATTAGGGTGTAAGTTGCTTGTGCATTCTTTACCCTGAAGTGTATAACTTTGCATTTTTCTTCATTAAATTTAATCTGCCATGTGAGTGCCAAGTCCCCCAAATCTAGCTACATCCCTCTTCAGTAAAGCAATATCTTGCTCACATTGTATTCTTTTACAGAGGTTTATGCCATCTGCAAACACTGAAACATGGCTTTCAATGCCTATCTCAAAATTATTTATTTTTATGTAAAATAGAAGCGGTCCCAGCAGAGAACCCAGAGGGACATTACTTACCACCAACTTGAAAATGTATATTTAATGATAACTCTCTTTAAGCCAATGTTCTACCAAAGAACAAGAATTTTTATCTAGACCAATTACTTTTAGTTTGAACACTAACCTATTGTGAGGAACTGTATCAAATGCCTTGGCAGAATCCAAGTAGATCACATCACTGCAACAACCTGATCTAGATTTCTTCATATAATGCAATTAGGTGAGTTTGACATGACTTATGTTTCAAACAACCATACTGATTAAAACTAATAACACTGCTCCTCACAAGGAATTCCTGGATATTATTCATTTATAACCCTTCAGAAGCCACAGAAGTTTAGCTCACAGGTCTATAATTTCCAGGCAAAGATGTTGAACCTTTTTTTGTATATAGGAACCACATCTGCCTTCCTCCAATCCTCTAGTACAATTCCTGAAATAATTTACTTACATTTTTTTAGGGGTTATTTTTTTTCTTTGGCTACCAATTTCTCATTTTTTAGCTTAGTCATTCTAACTTTCCTTTGAAAACATTATTGGCTTCCTTATAAGTTATGTAGGATGCCTCTACTTTGATTTAAATGCTTTAAATTCTCTATTCTTGTTTTTAATCTCTTGGTTTACTTTCCCACTAAAGCCACATTGGTTTTAATTTGTTTCTTTTATATTTATTACCCAATGGTACATACTTAGAAATATAACTTTCTATTATTTGTTTGAAGATATTAAATTTTTCCTCAGTGTTTTTTTCACTAAATCATTTCTGCCAGTCAATATACTGTAAAGCTGCCCTTATCTAATTGAAATTGGCCTTTTTAAAATTATATGTTTTAGTATACCCCATGTGATTTTGCTTTTTTGGAACAACACACTATATTGTGATCACTATTTCCCAAGAGCTCCCGTTCTTGAATGTTGGTCAAAAAAATCAACATTGTTTGTTATACCCAGATCCAGACATGCATTCCCTCTAGTTGGTGCTTGTACCAATTGTGACATGAAGGTGTCATTTAACACTTTCAAAAACCTGATTCACGAGGGCAGGGCCTGCAGCTCGGATACCCTTTTCAGAAGCTCTAAGTACCTACCTGTTAAATTGGGATTTCACAATAGCGGACCCGTTCAAACCAACTCAAACTCACCGACTACTGCTGGGGGAACTAGAGGAAAGCTCCCTGATGCCGTTATTCTGCGGATCACAAACAAAAGGGTTGCGCAAAGTTTTACGGAGTGTTGGGCCTAGAAGTCTGCAGGCCACGGCGGCGCATGCGGCATACCTTATGAGCTGGGACACACTCATACACACCTGCTGGAGTGAGCCACTATCCACAGACATGGGTAAGAAAACACTGAAATCGCAATCAGCCCCACCACCAGAGACCAGAGACATAGGTAAACTGATAAAATGAACACTGATGTCTCAGAAGACGGACTCAGCTGAAATGGTGGCCTCCACTGACATGTCAGACAAAGACTCAGGCCCACAGGATGCAGGACCCAGTACCAGACCTCCTGCTGCGGATACCTCCAATGGGGATCAAAGGTCTGAACCTGTTACCAAAGAAGACATCACCACATTTTACAATAACATAAGAAAGCTATTTGATGTGGACATGGTTACAGACCGTGTCCAAGACACAGACCTCAAACATGGTCTAATAGCTTTAGGAGAAACAATGCAACAGCTACACACCTCACATGCTACCTGTGGTGGTCTGCCAGAATATCACCACAACGGATGTCCTTTTCCAAATACACAACATGAATAATCCCAAAGGTAAAAATATCACAGCTGTTCCATAAACCCCACACATGAGCCAAGGCTTAATACTGGGAGAAGACTGGTTTATTGGGAGCCACACACAGCTTTTTTTATGTAAAAGCCCCAACACAGGGTTTCTCACACAGAAAAAGCAAGGAAATGCCTCCCATGATCCTCTGTGCCTGAGAGATAATTTGTGGAATACATAGCGCTAATTACCTATCTCTCAGGACAGAAAAGTCTAACATTTCTTAGCCACTCAAAAAGGATCCCCAAAATACATGGAAACCCCTCATATCGCTGGATAGCCTGGATCTGGGTGAACAATATATAAAAAAATCACCCAGATCCATTTGGTAGTTTTGGATGACCATCGCAGGGAAGTTCTGACTGGTCTGCCATGAGGTTGTAGCCCAAAATAGTTCCAGTCTCTATTCGTAGGGTTTTGTACAAATACCACATAAGGTAGATGAAAGCTGGTTTGTGTAGAATGCTCCCGTGTTTGGTAGTCTGTAACTCCCATATGCTGCTTGTATAGGTGAACTGGAACTGGAACAGGGCATAGGTCCAGTGTGATCTGTGTTTTGTGGAACTGACTGGCCAAAATGAGTTCCAGGCACTCAATGACCAGGTCCCGCTGCCAGCATTCGGGAGACAAAATGTCAAAAGGCCACCCAGTGGAGCATTCTATTAATTATTTCCTTTGCAGTTTTCGTACAAGATACATAACGTTCCACAAAATAGACTAAATAAACTTAAGCACAAATCCAAACAAGCGAAAGGAGCCAAAAGTGATGGGATATTCCTTCACACTACCTTTGCCCTGAAAGTGGAATCTTTAGACAACAGGAGTCGAAGAAAGAACATAAAGATCAGAGAGATGTCTGATGCAGTAACCCTGGAAGAACTCCCCCATTTTACTCAGCAGCCTTTACTCTGCCGAACAAACAAGCAAAACTGCTTACAATAGAGGGCGTCTACAGAATTGCAAGAACTCCCAGGGCTCCAGCGTCCTCCCCAAGGGACATTATTCTGTGTTGCCATTCTTCAATAAACAACGGCTTGTGAAAAGCCTTCAAGACAAGGCAACCCTGGACTTTGCGTCACATCATCTCATGTTCTTCCAGGATATTAACCGCGCTACGCTGATGTGGCGCAGATCAATTTTCATAAGCCCTGGTGGTACAACCCAAGTTCAACATCTGGAAATGAATTTAGCCTTGTCAACCCTTCCAGCACATTAGGCTTTCGTGTAGGCATACCTAATAGCTCCCTATTTTTTCCATAGACACTCTTTTTTAGAAGGTAAAGCACTACTACAGGTTGCTACATCCAGCATTACCCACTCAAAGAGCAGTTTCTCAGCAGCTATAGTAAAACTAAACACAGGATGCACACTATGCACTATGCACATTGCCCAGAGTAATGTTCTAACATTTTCAATTTTACTATACTCTTTTTCTTATCTACCATATCGAATACCTCCAAGGGTAACTGCCCCAGTTAATGATTCATGTTTATTTCATAAATAAAATGAGTTGCATTTCAGCAGAGATCAGTTCACCACGCTATAACCACTGTTTACCTTAACGTTTACAAGCCAGCTGAATGCTACTGTATTTGAATGATACTATATGCTATCTTGACAGAGATGTTCAAGATTTATATGTTCAACGCAGATGTGCCTTTTGAATGCTGTAAACTGTTTGCCATAATGCAACTCAATAAAAAGAGAATAAAAAAAAAAGAAAAAACCTGATTCACTTTGCTGAACATCTATTCCCTCTATCCCAATGTATGTCTGGGTAATTAAAATCTCTGATAATTAATGTGTTACCCAAATGGGCAGCTTTCCCAATTTGCTCTAAAACCTGTTCTTCCTCATCAATATTAAACAAACAATTGCACTCTCTAGACCAGAGATAGGCAACCTTCAGCATTTCAGAAGTTGTGGACATCATCTCTCATAATTCTTTAACAGCCTTAAAGCATCAGGGAAACTGTGATCCACAACATGTGGAATGACAAAGGTTGCCCAGCCCTGCTTTAGACAGTGATCAGTGAACATGACAGTAGCTGGTGGGCTACCCGACACAGAGCAGGCCACACACTTTTCTTCTCATCCCAATACGTCAGAGAGTCATCAGTAGAAGACATAGAATGTTCTCACAGGTAAGCTCTGACCATTTCAAAGCTGCTCTACCCCTAAACTGCCAACAGCCTCAACCGAAAATGTAACTGCTCCACTTTGCTGTTTTGGGATTATGTTGCTGCTGCTGCTGCTGCTGCTGCTGGGAGTATTATATAATGACAATATAGTAGGTGAAATGGGCACATCTTCCTCAACCAGCTTGCCTCTTGTATGCTGAAGATCAGTGATTGTGTTTATAAGTCTGTCACTTCAGTATTTCAGACTGCTGGGTTAAAGTGCTATTTTCACCTTAATTTTAGGATCACAGAGGGAAGTTATCCTCAGTTTGTGGCAAATTAGCAATTTGTTTGTGAAGATGAGCATTGGTGTTCTGCATCATTTTCCAGGAAGTCATCCCCTTATTTATATGGTCAATGAACAAGTGAATGGCTGTCCCAAACAGCCATTATTGCCAATTACCTTTCAAGTTCATAAATGGAATGAGAACTGACACTAGCTGCTCTATTACTATCCCCAATCTTCACACTCCAATGGTGAGTCAATTCCAATAGAGTGGTAGGAAGATAGACTAAGGATTTCCCTCTGCTGTTCCAAAATTATTTCCAGCATGTCTAAAGTGGAGTTACACTGCCTGCTGGCATCCTGTCATAGACAGTATGAGAGAATTCCTCTTTTATCTTGCTCCTCAACAGTTGGCTAGCCCTCACACTATGGTGGAAGTGCCTGACAATCCTGTAATGCTCAAGTATGATTTAACCTTTGTGTTGGCTTGTGGGATGTCTGCAGAAAAGTACACACCTAAAAATAACCCTCTGCCAAAACTTTTACCATGTTAACAGCTCCTTTGGTGACCACGAACCCAACATGTAGAATGCTGCCTGTCTCCTCTCCCAACCAATTCCTCTGCTTACCTGCAATATGTTTACTAAAGTGTGCTTTCTGTCCATGACTTAAGCATGTAACAGGATAGGTGAATAGTCCTATAGATCCACTCCTATAGCTTCCCTGTAGATCCACTCCCAATTTGACATGCTCCTTAGGTTGGACATCCTGTACTGCCATCATCATGCCCAGACACCATGGGCTGGCACCTGTGTGCTGTTAAGGAGAGGAAAGCATGCTGGCAACTAGGTGCACTCCATAAATCTTTGGTGAAGTGGACCCACCTACCTATAGCCTTAACCAGCCTGAAATCCAACAAAATGTTCAAGAGTGGGCTGGCGTACCCATTCTGTCTGTCTTCTGTCTGTTTTTTTCACTTAGTGACAATGACCTGTCTAAAAGTGTTAGTAGTGTGGGTGCTACAGATGGTGGTAGCTGGTTGCACAGAATCAGATGCTGTTAACAAAACTGCATATTGTTAACCTAGTCTCACACTACAGTCACTGACAATCTCCCACTCAAAGCTGTTTCAAGGTTAATAGGCAGTGCTAGCGAGCGAAATACAGTAGCAAGTTAATCCTAATCTCACACTAGAATCAATGACCCAGGTTATCTTCCACTATCATACAGGCAGAGCAATGGTAAAATAAACAATTACTGATGGTATGTCTTCCTCGATAGCTGTAGACAAATCATCTAAAATAATCCTGATTGGAAAAATACATTTTTTTTATTGTTTCTCCTATTTTCCCTCTATTGGTCAGTGTCACTTGATCTGTGAATAAAATCAGCATTTGCTGGCTGTTCCCTATTTATCAATCATCCCTTGTTTTCCAACTCTTGATCGGACAGGAGATACAGCCCACATGACTGGGCTGATCGCTTGTCTATCACGGCAAAATAAGATGCTTCTCCCCCACCCCCTCCCCCGCTCAAACCCACACAAAAAAGCAGATGTTCTTCCTTTTTTTTTCTGGTGCCTGGAACAACACTTTGAATCAAGAATGAAAACAACATTGTTTGGGCTTGGGCTTTTCATTTGAGAAGGGTACGGGTGAATTGTTTTGAGGGTGTTTTTGTTTTTTGTGTGTGCACCTTTATACTATGTATGCTATCTTTCTCTGTCTTACATTAAAGATATAAACAAATGACCATGTGCACAACATGTAGTGCAAGTACTTGCAGGTGTTAAATCCCTGCTGATACCAAGGAACCCCAGGTATCTTTTAATAACTGAAGGTCCTTTTAACGCATGTGACCATAATTGATTATTGGTATGCTTAGACACTGGAGTATGGATAGGATTATGGTTTGGATTATATATAGGATTACGGAGTATGGTTGTATTATGTTTAGGATTAAGTATTGGTTTAAGGGTAAAATTAAGGGATGGTTTAAGGGTAGAATTAAGGAAAAGGTATATATGTGGAGTATAAATGTACTCATGAACAGTAGCAAAATACAAGTATGAGGTGTTTGCTGTAGTGGCATAGTGAAATTTCATCAAAGATAATACGTGCTAACATTTAAATAATGTGACCTAGGTTTGGGTTAGAATTGTTAAATTAAAAGTGTCAAAACACTCTTAGTTACGTAGCCTGGGGTAAGTACTTTCTACAAATATATACTTTTGTATGCTACTAAGACCTGCAATATCAACAATCAAGAGAGAGACACAACTTTAGATCTCCAAAGATTGATGAATGCCCTTTTATTTAATCCAAAGTGTGAGTGACCCATTGGCACAAATAATTACTTTATTTGGGTTCCACAGAGTTGCACTAATTTATTCTTATTTACCCTAGATGGATTCACCCTATATATTGTATGAATTTATACTTTTGTGTAACTGTTTAGGATTTTGCGATTTATGTCAAAATTGTAATCTTATCTCAGCATGCAAAATTTTGCAAAGATTTATCAGTATTTGTTTTATAACTTCTAAAACTTAATGGAAATCCTAGACATATTGAGCATTTTAACAATCAGAAATAATTAGTGAATCTATTTTGAGTTAGTTTTCCTTAGTTGCACTTGGTGTGTAGAAATTATTCAGTGTTAAACTTTTTTTATGTAAGAAGGCAATGAGACATATATTTTACATTTATTTTGTTAATCGTTCTTATTGTCATTTCACCCTGCTCTATTTTATTGTCTCTTTATTTGAAATGTTATTTTCGATGAATTATTCATGTTCAATGTTTTGTCTTTTTATATTTTTTATGTATTCCTTTTTTGGTTTTTGTGTGTTCTTATGACTTCAGAACGTATGAATGCAGTAGGTAAACATGCACCATTAACTTGGTTAAACCTTTATTTGAATATCAACTTATTATCTTCTGTGCCTCCCATGTGTCAGATAAAGGTTTTTCTTACATTCTCAAAAAAATTATAATTAATAGTCATCAGTATTAAAAAAAAAAAAAAAAGGTTATACACAGGTCTACTATTTTCAAGATGTTTGCCCAGGAAGATAATAACAATTAACCCCTAACCTTCTTACCCTATCCTACTCTCATTGTCTACTTACATCATTGCTTGGTATATACAAAGATACCTATATGATGAGTATATGCCTTATATGCAAGTCAATTTCAAGGAAGAAAGTTTTTAAGTTTACAATAATTCAAAATCTACACTACCAACTATGTAATAGATGTGCTAATGTGTATCATCACTAATGTGTATCACTGCTATATAAAGAACAAAATATATTTCACTGTTCCTGTATTTGGAAGTATTTTGTGTTCACACAATTAAGACTTGAGATAGTTTGTATTTCTCTAAGGTACAACAAGCACGATGTGAAGCTGTTCCCAGAATAAATTGATGCCATTTTTTTTTTTTTATAAAACTCGACAAGGACACAAGCTGAGAAGTAATCTGTGAATATATAGTGCAATGCAATATTGCCTCACTAGCCTATATACTTTAATTAAAACTTTATAAACTTTAATACTAATCTGGCAAGAAAATAAAGGAAAAACAATATTAGCATGGTATATTACTTTAAATATGTTCTCGTTAATTAGAGAGAGCTGAGAGGTACTGTAACTATGGAGACTGGAAGGCAAAGCAACAGGGTAATGTAAGTGTAAAGAGGAAAATTTGCAAATGTTATAACTCTTCTCAAGCATAGCCAAAGAATATAACTTTAAAAAAAAATAACAGACCTTTCAACTCATCCTTTAAGAAGGACCAGGTCTACAGATTCGGCTATCAAATTGTAAGCTGTGTCTAGTTGGGATTTTACATTATTCGACACCATATTTTCTTACATTGTGTTTTTACAGCTGCTGCCATTGTAGACAGAAACAGCAGTAAAAATAGTAGTTGCACTATATATTTTATTGATCTATCACATTTTGAATGTCCTAGCTCAACACTGTACATCTGTAGCGAATGCTCTTTTAACAGAAATAAATTCTTTAAATGTGCTACAAGAAATTAGTTTTTTTTTCTTTCTTTTTTTTGTGATGAGTTCATTATCCTTACAGTATATAAAAGGCTCAGTGGACTGATGAAAAAAAACTAAATCCTGACAGAAATGAAAATATATCATAAAATGTTGACCAGTAGATACTAAGGAAACTTTGTTTTATTTTTATTTTTTTATGAAAATGTGCTGTATACTGTATTATATGTATTATGTGTATATGTTGCATTGTATAAAAAAATCTGAAAGTACATTTCTGGAACAGAAATTTTCATATTATATATAATGTGTTCTCATCTCCATTTTTAGATAGAATCCTACTGGCATTCATAGTTACCTTCCTCCACTTCCTATTATTATAAATAGGTTTTCCCCAATATGGATGGAGTAATTGCTGGAGGACTTCAACTTAACAAAATCGTGGGTTTCCACAAAAACATTAAAAAACGTTGGTAAGATATGAGGGATGGTTTAAAAAATGGAAAAACGAAAGATGATGTGTGGGTGTTAATCATTCTTGGGTGGCCGTTTTACTGACAGTGATGAAGTGTTCAATTCCATATGGCCTAAAATGATTGTGTCTTTTGTTGGGAGTGTATAAGGGCAATTCTAGCTGTAACAGAGCTCCTAGTACTCCAACCGAGTACCTCCATTGATGGATGCTCCTAGTGCTTCCCGAGGACTCCAAGCACTCCACTTGACACCATCAGCACTGCAGACCGAACCTCTCTTCCTGCAGAAAGCAAAGCTGGAACAAGCTCTTAAAAGAGCTAAGTGATTATAGCCAACGGAATATGCAGAGCATAGCAATCCCCAGTGCAGGGGTAGGCAACCTTTTAGCAGCACTGTGCCGATATAGGAGTGTGATGTCCTGTAGCGCGCCGGTCCTATTTTTTTAAATTGAGGTGTGTATGCTGCCGTATTCTGCTTGTGTTATTTTTACTGTGATTGCTTTGTATTGTTGTATTTGTCTGTATATGAGCTATTATATTGTATATGTTCATTAGTAGTTTATGGTATCGTGTATGATACATATGAATGTGGGCTGTGTATGGGGGCTGCTTGTGGAATTGTGTGTGGATAGATATGTCACATTGTGTGTTTTGTAGTGTGTGGGGGCTGTTTGAAGTATTACATGTGAGAGGCTGCATGTGGGGTTGTGTGCATGTATGTGGATTGTTAGCGGGTTATGTTTGTGCGGATTGTGTGTATGTTTGTTTGTGGGCTGTTCATATTATTTGTATGAGAGGAGGGTTATTATAGGGTTATTCTGCATTTCTGTGTATATCTAGCAGTGTGGGTGGCTTCCCTGGGTTCCAGTGGGGACCAGGCTGGCCTGGTACAGGTCAAAGACAGGAGCTGCAACAGCAGCTGCAGGCTGCTTTACTGCAGATCCGAGATCACTTCTACGTGCTGCAATGCATAAATTGAGGATTGTCCCTCACCACCTTTTCGTATTAGCAGATATCTGAAGTTTTACTGGGACTCCTGATAGGCTAGATCCTGTTTGGCTCTAGCAGCCTTGAGTGCCGTGCAAAGACACCTTGAGTGCCGTGCATGGCACTAGTGCCATAGGTTGCCTACCCCTGCCCCAGTGTAAATGCAGCCTTTTCCCCCACACATGAGACAAGGCTCTATGTTGAGGGTAAAACAGGAACTTAGCAGTCTGAGGGCTTATTTGCACTTATATGCAACTTTTCCCACAGGGTTACCACCCACGTGGTCTTGTGGAACAACCAATCAAAACATTACAATACAGTCAAACACTCCCATTCATTCAAGCAAAATCCTCCCCTCTGCCTGTCATAGAATTCATAGAATTACTGTACATAATGGGCTGATGTAATTATCACAGGCTGGAAAATATACAGCTTTACACAATATTCATAACTTTAAAGGTATACATCACATTCACATAAAACTTACATATTCTGAACCAGCATACACAGTATACAAACATATGTCAAGATTATACAAATTTGTCCAGTGGTTCAAAAGTTAGATGGAAGTCCTTTTTGACTAACTGCAAGCATGGCTTTCCTGCCCCAAACCAGTTCCACAGAGTTAGGCATATAGGGTGACACTATGCTTGCACCAGGGCCGCCATCAGAAATTTTGGGGCCCCTAACAAAGCTCAAGGTCTGGGCCCCCCTTCAAGCCCGCCTCCAAATCCCGCCCACAGGAATACACGCACACTAACAGATACAAATACGGAAACAGACACACATACATGCATAGGGAGATACTGACACACACACACATATACATGCAGACATACCTACTGACAAGAATACATATACATACACATACTGCATACTGATATATACATACATACTGACAGGCATACATACATACACACACACACACACACACACAGGCATACATACATACACACATACACTGTCATACATACACTGGCATACACACATACACTGGCATCCATACACACATACACTGGCATACATACATACACTGGCATACATACACACATACACTGGCATACATACATGCTCTGGCATACACACATACACCTCATTTTCAGCCACCCTCCTCTCTTCCTTACAATTTCGTCGAAGGAGGGTGGCTGGGGATGATGGGAGTCGGCTGCGTCCTCCTTCCCCGCGCGGAGTAAAGTGGGAGGAAGTGACTGGACGTCACTTTCTCCCAGCAGCACTTGCTTCCGGCTGCATTTTTTTATTTTTAAAGGGGCCCGGTCGCGCTATTACAGCGCTGATCGGGCCCCTTAAGATAATAGGGCCCATTGGGTGGCCCTAAATGCTTGGGCCACCTGATGGGCCCCATCAGCGCGTGGGCCCCGGTGCAGATGCACGTGGGGCCCTGGTGGCACGGTTGTCATGCCCTGATGGCGGCCCTGGCTTGCACACATATTAAGTTTACATGAGGGAGATAAATTGAGGCTGTGTTTTAACAGGACTTCATTCACATATTATACCACTCATATATACTGAGGTTGTGACTAACAACCCACACATAGAACCAGTATTAGCTTGGACTCATATAGCGGATGTACTTATATCATTCACATATATTGTGTTTCCACTAATACATCAAGCATATACTTAACAGATACACTGAAGCAATGTCTCCACCCCAACTTACATATGTAGAGGGCATATACTGAGGCTGTTTTTTTTTTTTTTTTACAGCATATAAAGAACACACATACTGAACCAGAATCTTCAGATCAACTCCTACATGGGGACTATAGTGGATACTTATACTGAGGCGGTGTCCTCACAGCAACTCCTACATAGAGCATATAGTGGATACATATACTTTGGTTGTGTCCTCATAGTAAGTCATACATTAAGCATATAGTGGGTACATATACAGAGGTTGTGTCCTCATAGTAACTCATACATAGAGCATATAGTGGGTACATTAACTGAGGCAGCGTCCTCATAGTAACTCATACATAGAGCATATAGTGGATACTTATACTGAGGCTGTGTCCTCATTGTAACTCATACATAGAGCTTATAGTGGATACTCATACTGAGGCCGTGTCCTCATTGTAACTCATACATAGAGCCTATAGAGGGTACCTATACTGAGGCCGTGTCCTCATTGTAACTCATACATATAGCATATAATGGATACATATACTGAGGCGGTGTCCTCACAGAAACTCATACATAGAGCATATCCACTAATACATCAAGCATACCAATTCATACATTAGAGCATATAGTGGAAACCTACCGAAGATGTACCACAACCAGCTCATGTACAGATACTGAGGCCCAGAGATCTCATATGCAGAAATTCTACCACTTTCTGGAAAAGCCTGCTTATTTGCGATAATTTACAGATAACAGCAAGCCTTGATAAAAACAAGTGTGTGTGTGGACTTATTTTTAGGTTTTAAAACTAGTGATGTCCTGAACGGTTCGCTGGCGAATAGTTCCTGGCGAACATCGCATGTTCGCATTCGCCACAGATGGCGAATATATGCACTGTTCGGTCCGCCCCCTATTCGTCATCATTGAGTAAACTTTGACCCTGTACCTCACAGTCAGCAGACACATTCCAGCCAATCAGCAGCAGAGCCTCCCACCTCCTGGACAGCATCCATTTTACATTCATTGTGAAGCTGCATTCTTAGTGAGAGGAAGGACAGTGTAGCTGCTGCTGATTTGATAGGGAAATTGATAGCTTGGCTAGTGTATTCAGTGTCCACTACAGTCCTGAATGACTCATCTGATCTCTGCTGTTAGGACAGCACCCCCAAAAGCCCTTTTTAGTGCTAGAACATCAGTCTGCTTTTTTTTTCTGTGTAATGTAATTGCAGTTGCCTGCCTGCCAGCCTGTGTGTCAGGCTCACAGCATATACTGTGCCCACTTGTCCAGTGCCATCACTCACTCACTGGTTTCACAATAGCTTGCATTTAAAAAAAAAAAACTTTTTGGACTGTAACATAAAAGCAGTTAGTTTCCTTCACGAGTGTGCGTTTCAGGGCCTGCCCAGTGCCACCACTCACTCACTTGTGTCACAATAGCTTGCATTTAAAAAAACCAAAACTTTTTGGACTGTAATATAATAGCAGTCAGTTTCCTTCACGAGTGTGCATTTCAGGGCCTGCCCAGAGCCACCACTCACTCACTGGTGTCCCAATAGCTTGCATTTAAAAAAAACAATACTTTTTGGACTGTAATATAATAGCAGTCAGTTTCCTTCACGCGTGTGCGTTTCAGGGCCTGGCAGGGCACAGTGTCACACCAGTGCAACTCATATCTGGTGTAACAGTAGTGTACATTTAAAAAAAAAAAAATTTTTTTGACTGTAATAGATTGAATAGCAGTTAGTTGTCTGCAAGCGTGTGTGTCAGGCCTACAGCGTCTACTCTGCCAACTTCTGCCACTGCACAGTGCCACTCATATCTGTTGTCACAGTAGCTTGCACGCATAGTACCACTAATCGAAAAAAAAATGACAGGCAGAGGCAGGCCACCCCGCAGGGGCCGTCGTGGTTGTGGTGCTGTGATTCCCTTTGGCCCTAGAATAATGCCCAGTGTTCAGAGGCCACGTACCCTGAACTCGAAAAGTTCTGAGGACATAGTTGACAGGCTAACACAGGACACCCAATCTTCTACAGCTTCCGCTCGGAACCTTGACGCACCATCCTCCTCCAGCTTAGCTTCGGGCACCTCTCAAGTTACCACTCGCCCGCCTGCCGTCACCACCAACACTAGCACCACAGCAGCTTCACTTGGCATGTCAGAGGAATTATTTACACATCAGTTGGAAGAAATGAGTGATGCGCAACCATTATTGCCAGAGGATGTAGATAACAGGGATATGTCTCAGTCAGGCAGCATTACACACATGGACGTACGGTGTTATGATGATGATGTTGTACCCGCTGCTGCTTCTTTTGCTGAGTTGTCAGATACAAGTGAAGCGGTTGATGATGACGATGCAGCCGTGGATGTCACGTGGGTGCCCGCTAGAAGAGAAGAACAGGGGGAAAGTTCAGATGGGGAGACAGAGAGGAGGAGGAGCAGACGAGTTGGAAGCAGGGGGAGGTCGTCGCAAGGAGCTAGTGGCACAGTCAGACAGCATGCATCGGCACCCGGGGTCAGCCAGACAGCACGCCAATCAACGCATGCTGTTGCCACCACCAGAATGCCGTAATTGCAGAGCTCAGCAGAGTGGCATTTTTTTTGTGTGTCTGCCTCTGACAACAGCAATGCCATTTGCAACCTGTGCCAAAAGAAACTGAGTCGTGGGAAGTCCAACACCCACCTAGGTACAACTGCTTTGCGAAGGCACATGATCGCACATCACAAACGCCTATGGGATCAACACGAGTACAAGCAGCACACAAACTCAAAGCCGCCATCCTCCTCCTGGTCCAGCATCTTCAGCCACATTAACCACTATTGTCCTCCTTGCCCCCTCTCAACCATCCGCCCCTCTGTCTCTCGCCTTGAGCAGTTCCTGCTCATCTGCCCACAGTCAGGTGTCTGTCAAGGACATGTTTGAGCATAAGAAGCCAATGCCACAAAGTCACCCCGTTGACCGGCGTCTGACAGCTGGCTTGACTGAACTCTTAGCCTGACAGCATACAAGCTGGTGGAGTCTTAGGCATTCAAAAAATTTGTAGCTCTTGGGACACCGCAGTGGAAGGTACCCGGCCAAAATTTCTTTGAACAAAAGGCAATCCCCAACCTGTACTCGATTGTGAAAAAGGAAGTAATGGCATGTCTGGCACACAGTGTTGGGGCAAGGGTCCATCTGACCACTGATACCTGGTCTGCAAAGCATGGTCAGGGCAGGTATATAACCTACACTGCGCATTGGGTAAACCTGCTGACGGCTGCCAAGCATGGAATGCGTGGCTCTGCAGAGGAGTTGGTGACACCGCCACGACTTGCAGGCAGGCCTACTGCCACCTCCTCTACTCCTACGTCCTCTTCCATAACTTCCTCGGCTGAGTCCTCTTTTGCTGCTGCGTCTTGCTCCACATCAATGTCACCCCCCCAGCTCCCCAGGTACTATTCCACATCCCGGATATGGCAGTGTCACGCCGTCTTGGGGTTGACTTGCCTGAAAGCAGAGAGTCACACCGGACCAGCACTCCTGTCCACCCTGAACGCACAGGTGGATCAGTGGCTGACTCCGCACCAACTGGAGATCGGCTAAGTGGTTTGTGACAACGGAAGAAATTTGTTGGCGGCATTGCATTTGGGCAGGTTGACACATGTGCCGTGCATGGCACATGTGTGTAATCTGATCGTACAACGCTTTGTGTATAAGTACCCAGGCTTACAGGACGTCCTGAAGCAGGCCAGGAAGGTGTGTGGCCATTTCAGGTGTTCCTACACGGCCATGGCGCACTTTTCAGATATCCAGTGGCGAAAAACATGCCAGTGAGGCGCTTGATTTGCGACAGCCCGACACGTTGGAATTCAACACTTCTAATGTTCGACTGCCTGCTCCAACAAGAAAAAGCCGTTAACGAGTATTTGTATGACCGGGGTGCTAGGACAGCCTCTGCGGAGCTGGGAATTTTTTTGCCACGTTACTTGACGCTCATGCGCAATGCCTGTAGGCTCATGCGTCCTTTTGAAGAGGTGACAAACCTAGTCAGTCGCACTAAAGGCACCATCAGTGACATCATACCATTTGTTTTCTTCCTGGAGTGTGCTCTGCGAAGAGTGCTGGATCAGGCCGTAGATGAGAGTGAAGAGGAAGAGTTGTGGTCACCATCACCACCAGAAACAGCCTTATCAGCATCGCTTGCTGGACCTACGGCAATGCTGGAAGAGGATTGTGAGGAAGAGGAGTCAGAGGAGGAATGTGGCTTTGAGGAGGAGGAGGAAGACCAACCACAACAGGCTTTCCAGGGTGCTCGTTGTCACCTATCTGGTACCCGTGGTGTTGTACGTGGCTGGGGGGAAGAACATACCTTCAGTGAGATCACTGAGGACGAAGAACAGGACATGAGTAGTTCAGCATCCAACCTTGTGCAAATGGGGTCTTTCATGCTGTCGTGCCTGTTGAGGGACCCTCGTTTAAAAAGGCTGAAGGAGAACGACCTGTACTGGGTGTCCAAGCTACTAGACCCCCGGTATAAGCAGAAAGTGCCTGAAATGTTACCGAATTACGGCAAGTCGGAAAGGATGCAGCAGTTCCAAAATCAATTAAAAAGTATGCTTTACACAGCGTATAAGGGTTATGTCACAGCACAATGGGAATCTAACAGGGGAAGAGGTGAAAGTAATCCTCCTCCTCCCACGACCACGCCGGCAAGGACAGGACGCTTTACAGACGTGTTGTTGATGGAGGACATGCGGAGCTTTTTAAGTCCTACGCATCGCCACAGCCCTTCGGGGTCCACCCTCAGAGAACGACTCGACCGACAGGTAGCAGACTACCTCGCCTTAACTGCAGATATCGACACTCTGAGGAGCGATGAACCCCTTGACTACTGGGTGTGCAGGCTTGACCTGTGGCCTGAGCTATCCCAATTTGCGATAGAACTTCTGGCCTGCCCCGCTTCAAGTGTCCTGTCAGAAAGGACCTTCAGTGCAGCAGGAGGTATTGTCACTGAGAAGAGAAGTCGCCTAGGTCAAAAAAGTCTAGATTACCTCACCTTTATTAAGATGAATGAGGGATGGATCCCGAAGGGACTGACAGTGGGCAATACATTCGACTAAAAAAGGCCTGATGAGGGGGACGTAACAGGGTGTCGCGGCTGCCGGCCCGCCGCGTGATATTTAAATCCCTAGCTCACCCCAGTACCTTGCCCTGTCGTGGCTTCCTGTTCCTGGTTTCCTGAGAGTGCTTTATCATTGTGAATCTGATTTCCTGGTATCCTGATCTTGGCTTTTCCCTGGTTATTCTGAATTCTGGTTTCCCTGACTTGGCTTGTGTAAATGGTATTGTGTATTTTCTGGCTAACTTGACCTCGGCTTTCCCTTTGACCATTCTCTGTCTCTTGCGTATTAGTCCGGACATTCTAAGGTCCGGTTTACGCTCTCTCCTTTTATTTTCCTTTTCTTGCCTATGTATATGTTTACATAGTTTCTGCGTGCTGGACCACACTAGTAGTCGTGACATTGGGATTAAACTGATAAGAATAGTACTACTTAACACACCACTCCTATCTGGTGGCACATTAGATTGCACGCGCAGTGCCCCAAATTTGAAGAAGGAGGACCGACCAAATGGGTCATTAGTGGTGTATGTCTTGGAGTTTCGGCATGGAAACGTTCTGTGTTTAGTACGCACTTTACTGTGCTCACTGAAATCTCAGTGCCTGTTGCCACAAAGTCTTGCTGCAGGTCTTTTGCAGTCACTTAAGGGTGTTCACAGCCTGCCTTCTCAGAAATCTGGTGCCCAGGAAATTATCTGCTCTGTCCAGGCAGTGTAACTTGCAAACTATGCTTCCAATGGTGTCTCTAGAAACGTCAGTGCCTTCGCTATCTTTTTGTATCCAGTTCCTTATTTGTGAAAGGAGAGGAGCTCTTCTCTTAACTTAACTTAACCATTCTTTTGACTAAGCAATATTTTTTAACATACAGTCAAATGTGACACTCCACAAACCCCTAGCCAATTTAGGTATTTACATGTTCAATTACCTCTTTTTTCTTTAATTTCTTTCATTTCTCTTCTGTTAGCATACTTACTTTTTGGTATTTTGGTCTTTTTAATAAAGACACTTTTCTTTGAAATTGAGAAAGTTAATATCAATTATTGCCTATAATGATTGTTCTAAGGGAAGAAAAACATCTGGATCTTCAAAAGAAAAATTGCCTAGAAGTATTCAACGTGTGGAATGTGATAAAGGAGCATTGGAAGGAAAACGCCTCTGCAAGCATTGTTTGTCATCAGCAGCGGGCCCCTCTAATCCTGCTCCAGATATTATGTAATTCATCAAACCTGCAGTTTCCTAAGGCATCAGAGAGGCTGGCAAAGCTCGGAAAAAGTAAAGTTATATGGATCCTCTTAATTATTCTCAGGACGAGTCCTAACAAGGAATCTGCGTATGTTGTCACTTACAGAGATATGGCTTCCTATTCAGAAGAAGATATGGAGCCCGCTTGAAATTCTCTAGAACCAGATCATGTTGATCATTAGATAGTAGGGTCTGTAAGTCATCGAGCCGCTACTTTTCAGATCTCAGGAGAAAAAGAGTAAATTTCAAATACATGACACTAATAAGACTCTTATTAGTAAGGTTACTAATATGGTCTTATAATAAGACCATAATAAGAGTCTTATTAGTGTCATGTATTTGAAATTTACTCTTTTTCTCCTGAGATCTGAAAAGTAGCGGCTCGATGACTTACAGACCCTACTATCTAATGATCAACATGATATGGTTCTAGAGAATTTCAAGCGGGCTCTATATCTTCTTCTGAATAGGAAGCCATATCTCTGTAAGTGACAACATACGCAGATTCCTTGTTAGGACTCGTCCTGAGAATAATTAAGAATGGTTTAAAACCGAGAAAAACAATTCTGTGCAACAGAGACGTTCACGTTTTTATCCCTTTCCAAATACAGACTCTGATTCATGGGATACCTCCTCTAAAGTGGATGAGGCAGTAGTAAGACTTAGAAAGTGCAACACCTTGCCAGTAGACAATGCAGGTACTTCAAAAGTTAACACCTATTAACAACTTGGAACGTTTCTCACCGCAGTGCTCCAATTGTTTGTCTGGGTATTCCAGTATTTGAGCATGAATCTCATGGAACTCAAATCGGATAAAGAAACTCCCGAACACCGCTGAACTCCATCATTGCCTGCGTTTGTTTCTATTCAGCTTAGAAGGGCACTGTTCGGTGAGATCATTCGTCTAGATGAAGGGAACAAGCTCGAGGGTAAGACTATTGACTCCGTTCCGTAGTTTGTTCATTTCTAAACTACCAAACTAGACCGGCCGCAAGCCATGATTCTCTGGAACTGTTTTGGGCATGAAACCATGCGTGCGGTAGTTCAAAAAGAGACTTCCAGGAATTTCTTGAACCCCTTCTCTGATCTGGGTGATTTTTGGATATGTTGTTCAACCAGATCAGGGTTATCAGGGATATGTTGTGTTTTGGGGTGTTTTATAGACTTTGTATAAATGTGTGGTTTTTCTGTCTGGGGATAATTAGGTTATTGTATTATCTACCTTAATTGTATCACATGCAGAGGGGAGGGATGTGTAATGTATGTGGGAGTGTTGTTCATTGTTACACTGTTTTTATTGGCTTGCATGTTTTGTGTCCTGTGCCCAACAAGGTCATCCTGGGTGTCAACCTTGTTGGGAAACTTGTATAAAAGACCAGTATGCTCTATTAAACTTTCTGTTCTACTTCACCCTCAGTCTAGAGTCTTGTCTCTTATTGGGGGGATTTCTATAACACTGTAAGAGCTGTTCCTGTTACACTTTCTGAAGGAAGAGAGGCTCACCCACTGGAACCTGGAGCCTTGTCGTAGGTCCAGGGTGGGTAGGAGACGGCGAGACCACAACCAAGCTGTGGCGGTTGGTGAGGTCTACAGTATTTATGGTGTCTGGAGAAGTGCTTGGAGCCCTCGGTAAGCAGTAGGAGCATCCGTCAGCAGAGGTACCCAACTGGGATACAGGAAGCTCCATTACAATGATGATGATATCACCAGTAAAGGTGCAGTTTTTGTTTAAAAAAATGCAAAAAACAAATAAAAATGCTAACTTTGGCCAGCGTTTGTGACTAAGTGGCTACTACTAAAGACTGGAAATACCCCATTTTGAATATCCTGGGTTGTCTACATTTTGAAATGGTATGCCATGATGAGGTTAATTCACATTCCTGGGCTACCATATGGTTTCAAAAGGCAACATCGGCCCAGGAAACCAATCTAGCAAATGCCAATGTGCAAACATGGAAAAGGGGAAGGCCCTTGTAAGTTTGCAAAAATCCATAAAACATGTACATTGGGGGCACTGTTGTACTCTGGATATGTTGCTGAACACATATTGGGGTGTTCTTTGTCAGTAACACATAAAAGGACCTGAGCACCTATGCCTAAAGTACAATGTGAGAGAACAACAACACAAAAAAATGACTACCCAAAAGTTTGACAAAGACTGGTGGTAGTATTAGTGCATGGAAAGTGTTAAAATACCACCATTTGAAATACCTTAGCGTGTCTACATTTCAAAAATATATGATTTAATGGGAGTAAATTACATTGGCCGGCTTCAAAAATGTCCCATGATGACCAGCTGTGAAAATTCCAAGTTGGAAAACCCGAAGCGCATCCTCCAAAAAGGTATTTTAGCCCCCCAGAGAACTCGACAAACCTATACATGGGTGGTATCACTGTACTCAGGAGATGTTGCTGAACACATATTGGGGTGTTCTTTATCAGTAACCCTTAAAGTTCTCAGTACATATATTCTTAAATTGTTATGGGTGTCAAATAAATCACCAATTATTATTATTTTTTTTTATTTGGCATAGATTGGTGGTAAAATGGTTGCATGAAAAGAGTAAAAATACCCCAACTTTGATACCTTAGGTTGTCTTCTTTTAAAACAGATATACAGGTGAAGGGTTATTCAGGGATTCCTGACAGATATCAGTGTTAGAATGTAACTTTTGTTAATTTTGAAAAAATAAAATGGTTTGGAAATGGCAAAGTGCTTCTTGTACTTATTGCCCTATAACTTTCCAAAAAAAGCTAAGAACATGTTAACATTTCTAAACTCAAGACAAAATGTAGAAACTATTTAGCACAGGTGTTTTTTGGCGGTTGTAGATGCGTAACAGATTTTGGAGGTCAAAGTTAGAAAAAGTGTGTTTTGTATATTTTTTTAATGATATTTTATGTGTTTTATAGTAAATTATATGATATGATGAAAATAATGGTATCTTCAGGAAGACAGTTTTATGGCGAGACAAACTATATATAATATGTGTGGGTACAGTAAATGAGTAAGAGGAAAAGTACAACTAAACTCAAACACTGCAGAAATGTAAAAACAGCCCTGGTCCTTAATGGTAAGAAAATTGAAAAACTGTCTGGTCACTAAGGGGTTAAAGATGTGGATAGAGAATCTGGTGGAATATATCAGAGTTGGCAGAAGCCATTCATCTCTTATGGACAACCTACAAGATATCAACATGGCAGTGGATTTTGCTACTGAAGCCTCAGTGGATATGGTAAAAGCCATAGCCAGAAATATGGCCCTCTCCAAGAGAGTTCTTTGACTAAGATCATGGTCTGCAGATGCTTCTTCAAAAAAATTAGTCTCTGCTCTCTCCCCTTTTATGGGGACTTGCTTTTTTGGGAAGAACTTTGGGAAGAACAACAGAGGCTTTTCTGCCTCAAGATCGTAGGCCTAGGAGACCTTTTCCTTTTGGGACAATATAGACCAGGAATAGAGTACAGAAGATCCCAGCCACAGAGAATGGGACAATCTTTCCAGTCTTTCCAGGACAATGGCTGATGACTCACAGCATGCATATTTTCACATTCCCATTGCTCCTCAACACCAGAAATCCTCAGGTTTGCAGAAGAAGAAGGCCATTTCTAGTTCAGAGCTCTCAATTTCAGCCTCAGTACAGCACCTTGAACATTTTCCAAAGTCCTGGTAGTGAGTATTGCAGGACTTAGAAAAAAGGGCATTGCAATATTTCATTATTTGGGTGATTTATCGGTTTTGGCAGACAGAAGAGAAACCATGTTACACCACGGGCATCTTTTCATTCAGTTTTGGCAACAACATGGCTGGAAAATCAATTAATCCAAGAGTCATCTATCTCCCTCCCAGTCAGTGTTATATCTTGTTCACAGTTCAACACCATCCAAGGTACAGTTAAACTAATGGAAGAAAGAAGAAAACAATTTGGTTTCCTGTCTAATTAGGGATAGGGATAAGCTTGTTGTGCTGACATGGCTTATGGCCAGGAAAATAAAACTATAGTAAATAAGAACAATGTTCCCCTTTAAGTATTAGATAAGAAAGAACATAACAAAATGTAACATAGTCAGATAAAAAGTATAAACATTTAGCAGAATAAAAATAGGAGGAAAAGAGGTGAAATATATATTGTAGTCTACAATGGCATATAATTGCTAAAGTTTCACCTACTGCCTGCAGTGTCCAATCTGCCAAACACATTCATGATAAATGATGAACATAGACATATATATATATATATATATATATATATATATATATATATATATATATATATATATATATATATATATATATATATATATATATAAAATCTGTATTGCATACACTTTGCATTGTATGAAAAAAAGTTTGACTTAAGATATTGTGCTCTATTCATTAAAATGAATGCCTGGAATTTCTGATATGTATACAGTAAAATTATATTTAAGCTGCTGTGCATTCAGACGAAGAATAGAGTGCGGAAAAAAAAAAATCCTCGCTTATGCAAGGAGACAAAATGCTTCAACTCATTTGCATCAGGTAAAAAGACTCATCAAATCCATTTGTGACTTGGTATATGTGTTTAAAAAAGCAAGCTAAATGGCACCCTGTACTTAGCATAATTTATGGCAAGGAATAGATTCCTTAGGATTAAATTTATATCAAATCATTTCTCATACATACTTTTCTTAGTCTACAGAATCCTGTCACAAATATTATGTTGAGCACCAGTCGTTTTGATTGAAATGTGATAGCAATCACAAAATAAGATATATTTATATTGAAATATTTAGGATATTTACAATCGTAGAACTCTTTTTTATGTCAGGTTTCTTGGAATGTTCAATTTGCACTTAGTAAAGAATATGAGAAGTTATTAAGAATTCAGCACTTATCTAGTACTGGATCTGTTCTGTTGATAGAGCCTCTAGCTACGACAACACTAATTGCAATGCTTTTGTAATTTGAAATAAAACGTGTGTCCCTTGATTTCTTTATGGATTGGTGTTAATAAAGATGTGTTCTTCTGAAAAGGGAATTGAGCCTGTGCAAAATGAGGTTAAATAAATAGCTTATAGGAACACTCAATAATTCAAAGCAAGGGATGCATCCTATTAAGAAACCCCAGATCACAATGCTATGTGTGTTATATCGTAGGCTGTAATTAAGTTATATTCATGCAGGAATAAATGGTAGGTTTTAATTCAGTTCTAGAGAAATGTCCTGGAGAATGTGCAGAGTGTGGCAGTAAAGACACACATTATTCCCTCTTAAATAATGACCCAGGTCCCTGCATTTCTTACTATTAAAATATGAATTTACTCAAACATTGAACTGAATGAGTCACCGTATAAATGTAAGGATTCATATGAGCATGAATGAATGAATTTAAGGATTCATATGAGAGTATGAATGAATGAATCAAGCTTGATGTAGGAAGAATAAGAGCGTAGATAGAAGAATAACAAATAAGCTGTGTATGTGTTTATTTGAAAAATGTTTTCCTGTATTGTTTTTATTTTTAAAGAGACAAAATAGCCACTCAGACCACTTAATCTCATTGAAGTGGTCTGGGTGCCATGTATCCCTTATTTTAACCTTGCAGTGTAAAATATTGCCATTCTGCAGGAATGAAAATGTCTACATTGCATAATTTTAATGCCTCTAGTGGCTGTCACTCTGACAGCCACTAGAGGCACTTCTGATGACATAGCCATATTAACCCCTTAAAGACATGTGATGGAAATATTCCTATGGGAAAGCATTGGATTGGCTGAGGTCATCAAGACTAAGTCAAGAAGGTGAGCCAGCAAAGGAGACAGCAGTGTAGCATGGAAGAAAAGGTGTGTAAACTTTTTACTCTTCACATGGGGCGTTGCTCATGTAAATGGTGACTATCACACTAGAACCTTCCTGGTCCCTGGCTCTAGGGTAGATAGGCTTTGTGTCAAATTGTGGAACAACACTGCCCCAAACAATCTGGAACCTGGATACAAAATAAATGGGACTACCAAGTAAATTTTAAAAAAATAGTAGTGGATATTTATTATACAACTATATAAAAACAAACATAAAAATTAACAATATCAAAAGATAAGAGGGATTGCACTTATCAAGATAGTAGTGCTATGATTTTTGTGCACATATGATGTAGTCATTTTTTTTAAAATAATTCTTTATTTTTGATGTGCATGCAAATAACAGGAAATCTTACTATGCTCCAACAGCATAAGTAAGGTAAGTATTATCATATAGTATATCATTATGAGGAATACAGAAATAACTGCACATTTATTTTTTTTAGGAATCAAGAGTAGTAAATATTACAGTAAACTAGCATAACATGTCTAGGTTAAACAAGAATGAGACATAATTACTGTACTCTTATGCATACATAGGTACATTGGGATATGCTAATCTAATGAGTAAACAATATGAGTTAATGCTTTCAGGTAGCTCTAGACACATTGCTTCCACTAAGTTTAAACAATGCTGCTCATCAGACCAGTTGCGTCATGGAGAATTTTACCCCCTAGGACGTAAAACAGTTGGTCGCTATACCACAACAAAAAAGAGAAAAATTAGCAAGCGGAAAGAAAAAGAAATGAAAAACAGATTGCATGAGGTTGAGAGGCAAATACACAAGCCCTCCAAAGGCACTGGGTGTAGAATCTGGACAGTCGATAGCCCTTGAAGCCAGTTCAGTTGATGCCGTGAGTTGTAGTGCAACCTCTCATGCATGGTAGGCTTCTCTCTGGATCGGAGTGCCACTCCAGGCCCAGGCCTGTGTGAGGGCCAACATCAACATGCAACAAACTTTGTGACTAGTGGAGTCCAAGTTTTTCCCCTTCATAGGGAGGTCGGAGAATGTGGGTGGCAGTCGCCGCCGTCTGCGGGAAATCTTTTGCCTGCATGAGTGGTACAGGGATGACAATCTTCGAGTGGCTCTCGGCCCAGGTTTGTCTGTAGGAGGTGTCTGAGGTTATTGCTTGCTTGTCATGCACTGAGTAGGCCTCTCCGTCTTCGGGCATTTTTTATTCGGGTATACCTGCTGAAGCCTGAGCTTGCTGGCTGTCTCATGTGCCTGCAGCTTCAACCAGAAGCGATGAAAAAGCGTGTTAGGGATAGTGCGATAGGGTCGTGGCAGGGCCTCTGCAGTGGACGTATGCCATGCAAGTAAGAGAGGTAGACAGACGCCATCTTAGCATGTTGAAGAGCGTTTGGAAACTGCTCTAATGGAGTAGTGTAGGTATGCACAAAAACGAGTTGTAGTCACGAGGGGACTGGGATATATCCCAATGGTCCAAAGGTGGGGGGGTAAAGTACAATGTCTCCCAGCCACGAGTCGACGAGTGAGGAGATGGGCCGCCTCTCCCTAGCTCAGCTCCCAGTAGGCCACAGTAGGCTTGCTCAGGCACTTGGTAACAGAAATTCTTGAGTAAAGTGGCAATCTGCTTGCCCAAGAGCCCCATACGTGATAAATGTGGGCGAATTGTAAGTGTGGTTGCTAGTATTAATTCCCCAAATTTCCCAGAAGCTGTGGTAGCTCATGCAATGCACGTCTGCTTAGTTGAAGGTCACGCTCTGTCCCCCGTATTTTATTTTTTAAGGGTTCCCTTACACTCTTATGTTTTGTAAATTGTTATACATGCGTCACCATAACTTGCATTGAGAGTTGTTAAAGGATAGCCCCTGTGTAAAAAAAAAACAATAGTTGTCCCTTGAATTGGTGTTCTATCTCTGGGTGATTTTGCACCACAGTCTCTGGAATTTTTAAAAGTGACCTTAAAGGACCACTATAGTGCCAGAAAAACAAATTTGTTTTCCTGGCACTATGTAGTCCTTTGGTCGCCCCCCCCCCCCACATTCATGGCCCCCTCCCACTGGGCTGAAGGGGTTAAAACCCATTCAGCCACTTACCTTTCTCCAGTGCCGGGCTCCCTCGGCACTGGTGACCTCTCTCCTCCTGCAGACGTCAGCGCCGAATGCGCATGCGTGTCAAGAGCCGCGCGCGCATTCAAACAGCCCATAGGAAAGCATTACTCAATGCTTTCCTATGGATGTCAGTGTCTTCTCACTGTGTCAGTGAGACAGCCACTAGAGGCTGGATTAACCCTCAGTGTAAACATTGCAGTTTCTCTGAAACTGCTATGTTTTCAGCTGCAGGTTTAAAACTAGATGTTCCTGGCACCCAGACCACTTCATTGAGCTGAAGTGGTCTGGGTGCCTATTGTGGTCCTTTAATAATTGAGCCATGAGCCATTAAATGTTATTATCTATAAATGTCTTTACAGAGGGATGATACCTATAAAGAAGATTTAGGCAGAGGGAATATACCTGCCTGAAAGAAGGATTGGGCTTGACAGTAGATAAAGATGGTCTGAAAAATAAATGTGGGGGCTAGAATAGGGGTAGGCAACCTTTGGCACTCTAGATTTTGTGGACTACATTTCTCTTGAGGCTTTTCAAGAGAATTATGGGAGTAGGGAGTATTTGTAGTAGGTTGATAGGTGTCATTATGTCCTTTTATATGTTTCTCTCTATATATAGTTCACCTTTGACCGGACTAATAATTGATGCTTATACTTCGAAGAAAGGATTAACAATCAATTTTTAGCCATCAAACAATTAAAGGGCACAGTAGATTGGACCTTGTAATGAATTACCAAAATAAATAGTTATATTAAAATAATTGTTTTAAAGATATTTACCTTTGAAGGTAGCTCTTTTGCTGAAAATATTCAAAATCGGGTTACCATTTAAATTTAGCTTCAACATGATACATTTGACCAACCAGATTCCCAAGTATGAAATCTTGGCCCAATTTTGAGTATTTATTCCTTAGTTTTTTTATATCTTTCAAATTATCATTGAATATTTTAAATGTTAGCTGATTTACAGATGAATGGCGAATTAATACTATTTAATTATGGTCCATTGAATCCACAAGTCCAGGACCTGAGGGACACAGTGTTTTGGTTGCTGGGCCTTAAGATTGGTCATTGTAACTTACCCTTCCAATTCCATCAACAACAGTGGAGGGAGTATAGAAAAATGAGTCGTTACTTACAGGGAGTGCAGAATTATTAGGCAAGTTGCATTTTTGAGGATTAATTTTATTATTGAACAACAACCATGTTCTCAATGAACCCAACAAACTCATTAATATCAAAGCTGAATATTTTTGGAAGTAGTTTTTAGTTTTGTTTTAGTTTTAGCTATGTTAGGGGGATATCTGTGTGTGCAGGTGACTATTACTGTGCATAATTATTAGGCAACTTAACAAAAAACAAATATATACCCATTTCAATTATTTATTATTACCAGTGAAACCAATATAACATCTCAACATTCACAAATATGCATTTCTGACATTTAAAAACAAAACAAAAACAAATCAGTGACCAATATAGCCACCTTTCTTTGCAAGGACACTCAAAAGCCTGCCATCCATGGATTCTGTCAGTGTTTTGATCTGTTCACCATCAACATTGCGTGCAGCAGCAACCACAGCCTCCCAGACACTGTTCAGAGAGGTGTACTGTTTTCCCTCCTTGTAAATCTCACATTTGATGATGGACCACAGGTTCTCAATGGGGTTCAGATCAGGTGAACAAGGAGGCCATGTCATTAGATTTTCTTCTTTTATACCCTTTCTTGCCAGCCACGCTGTGGAGTACTTGGACGCGTGTGATGGAGCATTGTCCTGCATGAAAATCATGTTTTTCTTGAAGGATGCAGACTTCTTCCTGTACCACTGCTTGAAGAAGGTGTCTTCCAGGAACTGGCAGTAGGACTGGGAGTTGAGCTTGACTCCATCCTCAACCCGAAAAGGCCCCACAAGCTCATCTTTGATGATACCAGCCCAAACCAGTACTCCACCTCCACCTTGCTGGCGTCTGAGTCGGACTGGAGCTCTCTGCCCTTTACCAATCCAGCCACGGGCCCATCCATCTGGCCCATCAAGACTCACTCTCATTTCATCAGTCCATAAAACCTTAGAAAATCAGTCTTGAGATATTTCTTGGCCCAGTCTTGACGTTTCAGCTTGTGTGTCTTGTTCAGTGGTGGTCGTCTTTCAGCCTTTCTTACCTTGGCCATGTCTCTGAGTATTGCACACCTTGTGCTTTTGGGCACTCCAGTGATGTTGCAGCTCTGAAATATGGCCAAACTGGTGGCAAGTGGCATCGTGGCAGCTGCACGCTTGACTTTTCTCAGTTCATGGGCAGTTATTTTGCGCCTTGGTTTTTCCACACGCTTCTTGCGACCCTGTTGACTATTTTGAATGAAACGCTTGATTGTTCGATGATCACGCTTCAGAAGCTTTGCAATTTTAAGAGTGCTGCATCCCTCTGCAAGATATCTCACTATTTTTGACTTTTCTGAGCCTGTCAAGTCCTTCTTTTGACCCATTTTGCCAAAGGAAAGGAAGTTGCCTAATAATTATGCACACCTGATATAGGGTGTTGATGTCATTAGACCACACCCCTTCTCATTACAGAGATGCACATCACCTAATATGCTTAATTGGTAGTATGCTTTCGAGCCTATACAGCTTGGAGTAAGACAACATGCATTAAGAGGATGATGTGGTCAAAATACTCATTTGCCTAATAATTCTGCACTCCCTGTATATATTAATCCTTCATTCTATGGATACAGGGTATGCAGAAAAGAGGCATGATCTGGAGAGATCATACCTGCTTACTAGGGATCCTGGAAATCCACATTCAGTTTTCCACTATACCTTTTTTAGAGTGTTGACTAGAAGCTTCATGGACTTTGGCTCTGATTTCCTGTACTATTTAGACACATAAAAATGGGCAGATTTATATGCTGTACTTTTGCTGATTGAGAAATATTTGCAAATTGAACCTAACATATTGTCATTGAATAGTACTCCTATCAGCAGCATAAACCCAACACAGCAGATGTTAGCATCAGTAGAATTGACTGAGGCTTTTGGGGGGGATAGAAAGTGAATCAGCATCCATCCAAAAGGAAAATATTTCCTCTAAGATGGTCAAAGCTTAGCTGTCTGGCAGTGGTACTGAACCGCTAAGCTACTGGGATAAAAAAAAAAAAAAAGAGTGTGTGGCCTGCTCTCGGTCTGGTTGCCTAGCAGCTACTGTCTTGTGCACTGACCATTGTCAAAAGTGAGTGAGAGTTTTTGATACAGGGAATCCACAATGCTCACAAATGTATCTGTAACTGATGGAGCACATAGCCTTTTACAAGTTCAATTTACCAAAGTTGAGTTATGTTGCTTTTTCATTTAATCCTTGAGGCATCATCATCTGCTAGATCTTAGCTCATGAACATGGTCCTTGTTACAATAAGCACTGCAGATCCCATGAACCGCCCGCAGCTTTGCTTTACCCACCCTGGACCTACAACAAGGCTACAGGTTTCAGTGGGTGAACCTCTCCTCCAAGAGAGAGTAGCAGGAACAAGCTCTTAAATGAGCTTAGTGATTATAGCCCAGGGGAGTATATAGGGTATAGCAATCCCCCAGTGGAGATGCAGCCTTTTCTCCCACACATGAGACGAGGCTCTATGTTGAGGGTAAAACAGGAACTCAGCAGATCTGAAGGTTTATTGTCTTTTATACAGTTTTTCTCACGAGGTTCCCACCCACGTGGACCTTGTGGAGCACAGGACACAAAGTCACAAAAACAATCAAAACAGTCTTGTACAGTTAGACACTCCCAGATAATGTACACAAACCCTCCCCTATGCCAGTGATACAATTAACAAAGACAATGGGCAAACTCAATTAACTGTAAACAGAAAAAACATACATTTTTACAAACCCCCAAAAGTACCCCAAAATACAACATATCCCCACAATCTGGGTGAACAACATATCCAAAAATCTCCCAGATCAGTTCAGGGGTTTAGGAATTTCCTGGAAGTCTTATTTTTGCCCCACAATGCACATGGTCTCATGCCCAAAACAGTTCCATACACTCGACGACAAAACACTGCTGGACAATTTAAGATGGCCGCCGCCAAATGTTTGAAAGGGGCATTGTGCTAAGTCCCAATATAGTGTTTTTAAAAGGCAATACACCCCAGGGGCCGTAGTCACTGGGCAAGAGGCTGGCAATCAGGCCTCCTCAAAACCCAGTGGCGAGGTTACTTTCGCCACAGTCCTCTTTACCTTTTGTATTGGTATGTGTATAGTGTGCTGTCTTTTTCTACAAATGTACTGCGCTGTTGATTATCTTGAAGGTTTATAAATGCCAGTAGTAGTAGTAATAATAATTATCCTGATTGTCTACACTTTGTCAATTAAAAAGTATGCGTGGAGTGTAATAACATAACATTTTCATGAAGGGGTGGGGAAGACAATTATTAAACACAAAACATCTCTCCTGCCTGCAAAAACAGCAATATGCAAATCTACATGAATATGCAAATTAACCAGCCTATTGCTGTTGCTACCAACAGAGGGCTCTACATAAGCTCCATAGCCAAACCCACCAAGTTGGTAGCAATCCTCAGCAGTACAGTAGAGCAGGCAAAACATTTAACAGTATACACACAAACACATTATAAACACCCTGCACCTAGAATGGACACAGGGTGACTGAGATATAGGAGCCATTTAGTAGCCATTGTAGTGTCCTTTTGCTCCCAGTGATGGTGACTACTGTCACTCCATAGTCTTAGATATAGACTGTTCATTTTTATTTAATTGGTAAATATTAATATTGTCTGGTAATTGAAAGCCAATAGCGAAACACGTACTTGTGAGTGAGATTAAAAAAAAAAAAATAGGGTTTTAGACAAAATAACCTTTGCTAAATACTCCAATTAAGTTCCTATTGTTGGACAAATTCTCTATACAAAAACTCCTGCTAGAGAACACCACGTATAATATGCCAATGGAGGGCTGTTTGTCACTTTTCAACACATTCTGGTACTAAAAATAACCCTTTGTTTAACACACCTCATGACTAATGCTCCATAAGGTACACATTAAAATCTGATTGTAATCACACTAATCAACCATATATTAGGCAAATAAAAAGCTTTCTTATTCAGTTCACTGCTTACAATGCCGGAGCCCCACTGAGAGACATTAGTAAGGTTGTAATATGATGTATCAGCATTGCAAAGTAATGCAGTGCACCTGTCTGACCCCTTTTTAATCCTGGCAGCTTGAATCCAAAGCTTTAAAATGATTTCCCTTCAAATGGACTACAAACAGATGAAAGGTGGAGAACACAGAGTGGCTTAATCTGGCTTTTGAACAAAAAAGAACATGGAGAAAGCAGCTTTAAGACCAAGATCCCCGTGCATCTGACAGGTGAGAGCACCTTTAAGACACGAGGCAGCTTCCATTAATTTGTGTTTGCCTGCTGAGCTGCCACTTCCTATTTCAAAGCCCTTCTAGCTGTGTGAGATATACATTCAGCACTTCTTTACTAACTCGGCTCTCTTGTTGGTAACAAGATCTTTGTTATGTCCCGTGATAGCTTACTTTGCCACCTCTACAGTTAAGGGCAATGCTATCCTTAAAAGGTCTTGAAGATGCTGGGATGGGTCAGCAAATCCAAACACATTAAGACAAATGTCAATTTGAGGCTCATAAAAGCTCACAGAACCTACAACATGTGCTGCATCAAAGCAAACCATGATTTTTTTTTGCATGGCTACATAGACACAGAAACCATAAACTAAAATTATCCACAGTGCACTATTAATTGTTCTATAAAGTCATTTTATTTTTCATTCTTTTCATAGGTGTAGACTGCAAGAATATCAGCATACAATCAGTACAGTAATTAGTGATAATAGATAATCGTACTGAACAGCTCGCCATCTGATTTTCGGCATATGTGTAAACATCAAACAAGGAGTGAAAGAGGAGAGAATAGAAAGGAAAAATACAGACAGAAGAGACAGTATAAAGTCATTTTGAAATAAAAATGTACAAATTAAGTGATATGTTTATCTTCGTGTTAAGAAATGAAATGCAAGAAATAACCATATGTGTATTTGAACTGTACTGATGATAGATAGATAGATAGATAGATATTTTGTTCATTCAGACACAGCTATATTCAAGTCGCTGCAATTAATGTACACGATGAGGTTAAATTACAAACATCCTTTTCATTGCACTAACACCATTGGTGGCACCCTCTTGTGATGTCAGTGAATCACTGGGAATTACCTAGTGGCCACACTGTAACAACATGGGCAACATCTAAGCATTGACAGTACATTGCACTCAGCACTTTACATTATTTGAAATACATGTAATGGACGTTTTTGTGTCATCTGTTAGGCAAGTGCAAACAGAATGAAATTTAGACAGGATGCCAATTTTTTGAGCTCGATATAGGATAGATATCTATATAACATACTACATATTTTGTAGTAATGCTTATTCTCTAGTGATCTGCATATTTAAATCGATTTTATATTTTTTCTATCCATTGTTATATGTCTATATAGGTAGAGATTTTAGCTGTATTAGTCCAGTGATGTAGATGTAAAAAAAAAAAGATAACATTTTGTAATCTTGTAATACCATTTTTATTGGACTAACATAATTTTTTAATGACAAGCTTTCGGGAGAACCTCCCTTTCTCAAGTTAAAAGCATTTCATGAAACACCTTAAACAGAAGTACAACAGAGGTATTTCATGAAATGCTTTTAACTTGAGAAAGGGAGTTTCTCCCGAAAACTTGTCATTAAGGTTGTCATTAAAAAATTCTGTATGTAATGTATGTATGTACATTATATACAGAATTTTATATATATACTTCTGTATAATTTTATATATATATACTTCTGTTTAATGTATTTTGACACATTTTAAGGAATTGCTCATTGTGTATATTTATTTAAGAGCTTCCTGTCTCTCGTAACTACAAACCATTACTTTTAAATGACTACACTGCCACAGGATGCATAAACTGTGACATGAGAGTACAGTGCTTATTGATCTGTGATGTAATTTGTGACTGAAATGCATGTACTCTTTAATTAGATGAATTTGATTCAGCTACAAACAGCTTTTATTGTTTATATTAGTCATTCAGTCATAGCAGTTTAAGCTGATTGTTATTATATAGAATTCTGTATATCAGATGAGTATTTATTTAACAGCAGTAAGGTAAGGAAAAAGAATAAAGCAATAAAATATATTTTCACTGGAAATAACAATCACTCAATTTTATTTTCTGTTTGTTCTCATGCTGGTGACTTTAGATCTATGTAGGTTGCTAGGGTGTCATGCATGTGAATATTGTTATCATCAAAAAATTTATTTTGTTGTGATGGTTATTGAAAATTTAAATAGACAAGGTACAGAGGATCTATAAGAAATAGTGGGTCTATAACTAGCATGAGTATACCCATCTATAGGAATCCAAAGATTGAAGGCATGTTTGAACATCATTGAATACAGAGTTTACATTGATACTCTTAAAATATTGCCAAGTGCATCAAATATTCTTTAACACAACAAAACCCATGTTTAACTAGCACAGTTTACAAATATCCACACCAGCTCCATCACCGAGAGATAAAACATTTTAATACATTTTAGACGTAATAAAGGCTTCTTTAGGGAAACATTGCTACTCCCACATTATAGAGTTGCTATGTTAAATATTTGATTGGAGACAAAAAACAGGGTGCAATAGAAAACTGGGAATAGACAATAGTTCAGATAGTTTGTCTTTCGGTGGCTCCCCGTTCAGCTCTCAAGCTGGTTTTAGTTCACCTTATGCCATTACAGAGACAACCTAAACCATTTATATATCAGACTGATCCCACCCAAAAGGGCGCTACAATTCCAAAATGCAGACCAGTTCACTCTGCACGGGAGATACAGCAACCCCCCGAGATGATCATTTTTGCTTAGTTGTTCCTCATCAGTGAGGTATAGAAAATATCCCTCTAGGCACGGTGAGTGGGATCCACATCTTGATTTTCCTTTCACCCTTGGAAGAGCAAAAAGAAAATGTAATTGCCTTCAGTTGCATTCCATTCTTTAATTTAATTGATTTCAGAGAGATAGTGTTTTCTCTAACATGTGCTTTATATACCAAATGTCACTTAGATATTAACCTGATTTTACCACTAATCTTCAAAATGTTTTAAATGCATCTAAAAAAATATACATGATTGACAATTGCCTGGGTAGGAAAAAAACCTATTCAGGATTCCAACAACAGACTGTACAGCTTCTCATTCCATGTGATGTCCTCCTACAATGCAGCTTCTGATAATCCTCAGCCAAAGTATTTGGAAATCAGTTGCAAATAAGTTGGCAATGGGAGTAACCAATGCCGTACTGTTGAAAATAGCAGAATAAGGCAGAAATCAGTGTTCTTATAAGAAATGTTCCTGGTGTAATATTTCTGAAGAAATAAAAGCAGAACTGTTATATAATAAATCATAATAACAGCGATAGCATTTTTATTGCAAAATGAAAGATGAGCGTAATATGGTATATTTGTGCTTGTGTAACATACTGCACCAAGTGCAAAAACAGGAAATATCGAACGCAACAAAATATGCTAGTGAGAGTTATTTGATTGAAAACTCTGCTGGACAGGAAATTCTCTACCTGACATGATATATCTTTCTTTTTCAATGTCTCAAAGCCATTCAGCATTATCAACATAATTCACTGCACAGAAATTGTTGATTCCAGTGTTTTCCTGTATTTGGCATGCAAACTTTATTTTTGCCTCTGTCAGTGTTTTCAGCCAAATACTCAGTTGTGTGCGGTCTCCTCTCCCAATTTAAAATGTGTAGAATTGTAGTGAATGAAGAGTAAATCAAAGCACAAAAGTAAAAAAAAAAAAAAAAAAATCAAAAGGCCTTTACAGCAGGTTTGTATTCATTTTCAAACCATGAAAATTTACAGTTGTGTAAACTCTTAAGCATATTATACATTGTGTGTTTCTTTGATGGGTCTAAAAGAATTGCTTCCAAACCTTGATTAACTAATACTAGCCACAATCCTACCCATAAACCAACTCTTGATCCTACCCTTAATTCAATTTATAATACAATCTATAATCCCATCTCCTAATCCAACCTACAATCCAACCTATAATTGAACCCCTACTCCTACATAAAACCCAACCTATAATTCTCAGACACAGTATTTAAATTAATTTAAATGTCCATATACTGCATTTACTTAGAGCGCTGCAAAAACCTCTTCTGTCAGTTTGTGGCAACTAACTGGAGACCCTCAGGTATACCTGAGGTTCCTAGGCACCAAGAGGGGTTTTACAGCTGCTGGTACTTTTACTGCATGACTTTCAATGCCATCAATGGGCATTAATGCACTGCACTGCATGATGGCATAGAAAGTCATGTGGTTGTTAAAGCAACACTGTCATGTTTTTTTTAAACCCCCCTCCCGACTCCTTTGCATCTAATTGCCCCCCTAGAGCCTCCAAATGCCCCTTATCCCCTAAATTTATCTATTTTTTCATCTTAGTTTCGTGCACAGACCCAGGTGCCATGTTTGTGTGGGCAGATGAAGGCCCTGTAGCACACGTCATCTGCCCAAACTAGATAAAGCTATGAAATTCCAGTGCATGCCCAGTTAAACACTAAAATAAAATTCAGTTGGGAATTTCATCCATTAATTCGTCAGAAAGATGAATGAATAGAAATTTCAGACGAACAAACAAACACCGTATATCGGTGTTCGTTTGTTCGTTCATTTAGTTTATTGCAAGGAAGGAGCTACCAGAACGCAGCTCCCTCCTTGTAATATGTAAAAATAAAAGCGGCGGTCCCCCATAAGTCCCCCATAACTTCCCTCACTCTATGGCAGTCAATATGGCCCCATATGGCAAAAACATAATATTCAAGGATATAATCTTTCAATGTAGGGTAATAACTGCTTGATCCAAGGATAAATCTGACTGCCATTCTGGGGTCCATAAGGAATTTTTTTCCTAGCTTGTTGCAAAATTGTGCTTCAAACTGGGTTTTTGCCTTCTTTTGGATCAACAGCAAAAAAACAAATGTGAGAAAGGCTGAACTTGATTGACCCAAGTTTCTTTTCAGCTATGTAACTATATTAACATAAGGGAGATTGAAATCTCCCGAATGCCCCCCCTCGCTATAAGTATGGGCATGTCTACTAAACACTGTTGTAAAATAATTTTTAAAAGTCCCCCTTCTTCAAATAAATGGCCCCATGGTGGGGCATCTATTAACTAGAGGGGGGACATGGTGTCCCCCCAATACCCCTCCAATGCCAAGTGGGGGCTATTCAACTAAATGGAAGACATAGGGTCCCCCTGGATCCCCACCCATGAGACAATAAGGAGACAATAAAGACAATAAGGGGAGAACCTATGAGCAGCGAGTGGAGGCCCTAAAAGACAATGGGGGTGACACCTGTTGCTTCCCCCCTGGCCTCCACCCATGAGCGGACAGATCCTAAAAGACAATGGGGGCCCCTATTGTCCCCTCAATGAGTGGTGGGTGGGGGCCCTAAAAGACAATGGGGGACCCCATGGGTGACGGGTGGGGGCTAAATAAAAAATACCACCCCTCCCGAGGTGCCTAGGGGTCCCCAAACCCCTGATCACCCCAGCACCCAAAAAAAAAAATAAAGCCCTTCCTACCACCCTCACCCTAAAAATAGTGTGGGGGGACAATAAAACTAAATACCTGGAAATAAAAAAAGAAATCTTACCATTTGATGTCTTCTTTTTTCTTTTTAAACAATTTTTATTGAACAGTATATTAACCCCTTAAGGACAGCTGATGAACTATGTACGCGGCAATTATGAGCCGTCCTTATTACTTACCTGATCACTGCCGTTCCCCCGCAGGAGATCAGTGTTGCTCCCGGTCTGGGGGGACTGCCTGAGAGCTCAGACAGTCCCCCCCCGGCAAATTAGGTCCCCGCATGCCATGCGATCACATGGCCGCACTAGGCATCCATAGTGCTGCCTTCAGGGGGACTGCCTTAACTGACATTTATATATCATATCACTTATATTAAAATACACTTAGAATGAAATTATATATATATATATATATATATATATATATATATAAAAATAATACGAAATATATATATCCATATTCATAATTACATAAATAATTTCATAAATATACATGTAGACTTTCACTGATGATATAATTGAAACAGCACTTTCATTGATGATATCATTGATATCATTGTTGTGATACCTTTTACTGTTTTGAAACACTAATATTTGTGTTCAGTGAAATCTCCAGAGTATAAAAATACCCCCCATGTACAGGTTTTATAGTGGTTTTGAAAGTAACAGGGTCAAGTATAAGACATGAATTTCTGTTTTTTTCACATTGAAATTTGCCTGATTGGTTATGTTGCCTTTAAGAGCGTATGGTAGCCCAGGAATGAGAATTACCCCCATGATGGCATACCATTTGCAAAGGAAGACAACCCAAGGTATTTCAAATGGGCTATGTCCAGTCTTATTTAGGAGCCAAAGTTAGCGTTCATAATTGTTTTTTTTTGCATTTTTAACACACAAGCAAATATAAATGCTAACTTTGGCCTGTGTTTGTGACTGACTACTAAAAAGACTGAACATACCCCATATTGAATACCCTGGGTTGTCTACTTTAAAAAAATATGTACATGTAAGGTGTGATTCAGATATTTATGACAGATAACAATGATACAATGTCACTATTGATACATTTTAAAAATATATATTTTGAAACAGCTATGTTCTACATGTTCTACTATTTCTAAACTCAGGACAAAATTTAGAAACTATTTAGCACAGGTGTGTTTTGGCAATTGTTAATGCATAACAGATTTTGGGGGTCAAAATTAGAAAAAGTTTTTTTTGTTATGATATGATGAAAATAATGGTATCTTTAGAAAGACCATTTAATGGCGAGAAAAACTGTATGTAATATGTCTGGGTACAATAAATAAATAAGAGAAAATTACAGCTAAACACAAACACCGCAGAAATGTAAAAATAGTCCTGGTCCTTAACGGTAAGAAAATTAAAAAACGGTCTGGTCATTAAGCGGTTAAAAAACATATGTTTACATTAATTTGATATAAAAAGAAATCAACATTTAACAATTGAAATGAGTAGAAATAAGTGAAAAAATAAAGAGGGGACGGGTACCATTCAAATGTATAATAATAAAATTGTGGATTTGTTCCTGTCAAAATATAATACAGAGAGTAATATAACCAATTGTATGTCTAAATATATTGTATAACAATATGTAACAGGGCGTGTGAAATTGTCTACAGGAGAAACTCTTTGCTTATATAATTTTCCAAGGCATCCCAATGAAACTGCACATTTATTTTTTGAATAGGAAAACATTCACTGATTACGTATTAGCCGCAAGGCAAACAAGGCATTTGCCTTCGGCGGCATTTTTCAGGGGGCGGCAAAAAACGCTGCCCCCAAATGCCCAGGGCAAATGCCTAGTTAGCCTTGCGGCTAACTGACATGCTGGGCGCTGGGCGGCGCTTGCTGGTGGTCGGGCGGGCGGCTGGCGAGGGAGCACTTCCTCTGAGCACTCTGCTCAGCTCCCTCGCGTGCCACAGAGTGAGGCTGGGAGCCGGAATATGACGTCATCTTCCGGCTCCCAGCCTCACTCTGCGGCGCGTGAGGGAGCTGAGCAAACCGCTTCCTCGCCAGCAGCCAGACCATCAGCCCGACCGGCAGCCACTGGACCCCCAGGGAAAAGAAAGAACCGCCCCCAGCATTCCCAAAGGTAAGGAGGGGGGGGGTCTGACTGTGTGTGTCTGACTCTTTGTGTGTGTGTGTCTGACTGTGTGTGTGTGTGTATATTTAGAAGGTGGGGCGGGGGGAAGGGTTGGGTGGGGGTGGCACAATGACAGTACATGCCTTTTGTTATCGAGCACTAAAATCAGTGCCTCCTTAACCCCTTAACGCTGTTACGGCGTTCTATGCCGTCCCGCATTAAATGGGCTTTAAAGCTGTTGCGGCGGCATAGAACGCCGTAACGACTTAAGCCCCCAGGAGGTTTACTTACCTCCGCTGCGATCCTCTTCGGGAGGACTGCCTGACAGCCCAGGCTGCCCTCCCCCGGCAAATCCCCCGGCAAATCAGGCCCCCGGGGCCATGTGATCGCTCTCAAAGAGTGGTCACATGGCCCCCTATAGCTGGCTGTGTATCTGCCGTATAATTACAATAACAAATAAATAAAATAATAAAATATATAAATAAAATATTTAAATAAAAATTTAAATAAATTATATATACATATGTAATTTCATTCTAACTGTATTTTGTTATTAATATATATATATATATATATATATATATGTAACAAAATACACTTAGAATTACATTCTATATCTATCTATCTATATATAAAATACAAATAACTGCAAATATATATATATATATATATATATATATATATATATATATATATATATATATACAGATAAATATATATAATTACATAAATAACTACATAAGTGTACACGTAGACTTTAAATACATATATATGTATATATATTAAAATTATACGTGTATAATTAAGTAATATTTTAACATATTTATGTGATTTAATTAATTAAAAATTTGATTGACATGCCTGACAACCAAGGCAGAAAGTGCAGAGAATTTGAATTGCAAGCACTATATTTAACCCTGTAACTTTCCAAGACACCATAAAACCTGTACATGGGGGGTACTGTTTTTCTCGGGAGACTTCGCTAAACACAAATCTTAGTGTTTCAAAATGGTAACTTGTATTACAACAATGATATTTTTAGTAAAATTAAGTTTTTTGCATTTTTCACACACGAACGGCACTTTTACTGACGACATTGTTGTAATATGTTTTATTGTTTTAAAACACTTATTTTTGTGTTCAGTGAAGTTTCCCAAGTATAACAGTATCCCCCATGTACAGTTTTTATGGTGTTTTGAAATGTTAGAGAGTTAAATATAAGGCTTGCATTTCATTTTTTTTTTACATTGAAATTTGCCAGATTAGTTATGTTGCCTTTGAGACCGTATCGAAGCCCAGGAATAAGAATTACCCCATGATGACATACCATTTGCAAAAGTAGACAACCCAAGGTATTGCAGATGGGATATGTCTAGTGATTTTTAGTAGCCACTTAGTCACAAAAACAAATATGAATGCTAACTTTGGCCAGTGTTTGTGACTAAGTGGCTACTACAAAAGACTGGACATACCCCACTTGCAATACCTTAAGTAGTCTGCTTTTGCAAATGGTATGCCATCATGGGGGTAAATCTCATTCCTGGGCTACCACATGGTCTCAAAGGTAACGTTACTAATCTGGTAAATTTCAATGTGAAAAAACTGAAAAATGGAATGTGCTCTATTTGACCCTGTAACTTTCCAAAACACCATAAAAACCGTTAATGGGGGCTACTGTTGTACTCGTGAGACTTTGCTGAATCCAAATATGTGCTTTTTTTGTCAGTAAACGCTAACAGTATTATGACATTTACAGCTAAAATGAGAGGCAAAACTCCAATTTAAAAAAAAAAATGTTTACATTTCTCACAGTTTTTTAAAAAATTTTCATACTAAATTATGTTTCATATATAAATATTTGATATGATATGAAGGCCATGTTTCTCCTGAACAAACTGATATATAATAAGTGTGGTGCACTTAATATGAAAGAGGTGAATTACAGTTGAACAGACATATAGCGCAAATTCCAGTTTTTGTTTACATTTTGTTTTGATCAGAACGTGTACTATTGACTCCATCCTGAAGGGGTTAATTGATGGTAAAGTCTTCCAATAACAAGGTATGATTGACATGGCCTCAATAAGAATGTGGCCTACCATGATTCTATCTAATTTAGGGAGATTTTTTAATAAACCCATCTCTGGAGAGAATGTTATAATTGACGGACCTATATTTTTAATCAGTGAATGTTTTCCTTGCCAGAATGGCTGCAATTTTGCACAGTGCCACCATACATGTAAATGAGTGCCAAGGCCACCACAACCCCTCCAACACCTATCTGAATATACTGTGTTTGTCTTATAAAGTCTTGAAGGGGTCAGGTGCCACCTTTATAAAATTTGTAGTGATGTTCTATATGGGTGGAACACTGTGTGATCCCTTTGAGAGATGATGTGAATGCAAGCCTTTCCTCTAGGTTCCATTGCAGACCCATTTTTTCCCCAGGCTAGAATATAATCTGGTTTTGGATCTTGAACTGAAAAAATAAGAATAACATAGGGAGATCATATAATTTTGATTTGGGTAAAAGAAATACATTTTTTCAAGGTTTGAAATGTTTAATTTTTCAAATTTGTAGTCAGGATTGGGGATTTTATATTGCTCTTGTAGGATCTCAGTAAGTGCGGAGTACCGGGGGGCCCAACTATCGTCCAAATCATATTTAATTTTAAATTTTTCAAATGACATTAGCAAATCATTGTTGAAAAAGCTATCAACATTGTTTATGAATTTGGAGTGCCAATCAGTCAAATCTATTTGTGGATAATAATGATTTAGGATAGAAAACGGCATAGCTCTTGACCTAGACAAGTTGGGTTTTGAAGTTTTAAACAACATTTCCCGAACTTTAATGAGATTGCCGTTGATGGAAATATTGTAGATAATTTAAGACTTTTAGAAATAGGGAGCCAAATTAATTATTTAATAAAGTATGGGTGTAATGTTTCTGTTTTCATCTCTAGCCACCATGGTTTAAGTGAATCTAAATTAAATTTAAAAGCAGCTGCTGCACTGGCTGCATAATAGTATTTTTTTAAATCAGACACCCCCAGGCCTTCCCAACCCTTCAAGTTCTGTAGAACCACTAACTTAACTCTGCACATTCTGTTCCTTTCAGATAAATCCAAGAAGATCCAATTGTATCTTCTTAAAAAAAGACAAGGGAACATTTAAGGGTATAGTTCTTATAAAATTTAGGACTTTAGGGAGAATATTCATTGTGATAGAAGCTATCCTCCCCAACCAGGATAACTCAAATTCAGACCATCTTACCAACTCTTTTTTAAGTTCTGGCCACGACTTGGCAAGGTTAAATAAATGCATGTTCTTGGTGAAGCTGTCAGGAAGATACATCATAAACATTTATATGAACAGAGATTTGGGTTATGAAATCCTAATTTCAAAGAAGTTGCTATGGTGCCTAGAGTTTCCCGTTAAGATAGCTGTATTATTTATGTATTTGCGTTTTTTTTTTTTTTTTTTATCAAGTACCATAGGATAAGCTTGTGGAAACTAAAAGTATCTGACCAACAATAAAACATAAGTTGGTAGACCACATCCAAATTTTGCTTAGTAGCTTTTTGATAGACATTGTGAAGATGAAGGGTTTTGGAAAATCTAGTTATGGGGCTTTATTATATTACTTGGGAAATTGAAAGAGTTCTTGCAGGTTTCTTTAAAATTATAACCTTCTGTTCCGTTTGGCTAACTCTCTCAAGTCTTCTTATTCTGTCTAGCAATGCTGACATCTGCAGTGACAACTTGCCTTTTCTTGAGCCTCAAAACCCATTTCAGTTCACAATTACTTCAGTCCTCTGCCTGTCGTAACAGTTCCCTCTTATTATTTTCTTTTTCCCTTCATTTTTTGCTTATTTTCAATTATTGTGACCATGGATGCAAAAAAGCATGTCTGCACCCCGTAGCTGCTGAAAAAAGTAGCTGATTTGTGCAACTTCATAATTCAAATGTCTTCCTTGCTCTCATCACCATTTTTGTTTGCATCTGTTTATTTGTTCAAGGTTTTGTCCAGGTAATCACATCATTTGATGCCTTAGTGGTAAAACAGTATTCTGTTCTATCTTGGGATTTGCAGTGTGATTCACATTAATTGGATCATTATTTGCTTCTAATTTTAACATGCCCTTTTTCATCCCCCTTCTTAGTCTTTATAATATGATATTTTTTGCACCTATTCTTATCAGATGAACAATCTCTGTCTATGTACAATGCTTCAAACTTTATATTCCGCTGATGCAGTCTTTTTGTAGTAAACAAGGAAAAACTTTTTTTTTCTAATATAATTTTTTTCATGTAGGTAGTACAGAATGCATACTTCATTTGCCATAAGTCACAATGCAATTTTTCTTTTTTTTTTAATAGCTTTATTTTAATTAGTGAATTTTAGTGGTCATAAAAACGCACAGATTGATAGCATTTAATAAAGAACGCCTTCTAAATCTACGCAGAGATACTGTGCAAATGCTGTCTGGAACATTTTTCTTTTTCTCCTGGCAAACTTTACTTTCAGCTGTTTTGAACATCTTATAAGATCATATACTAATAAAAAACTGGTTTCAAAAATATTGTACTTACAACGATTTTACTTTATTTTTAATTGAATGTCAAAATTTCTTTCAGGTAGTCAAAGCCTTCACACAATAAATGTCAGAGTTCTTGGTGAGATACCATTTTTGCTTTCCAAGCACTTTTCTCTTCCTGTCTTCAACTTGTAATATATAATAGGACAGTTTTATGCCATCGTTTTTAATTTCTTTACACTATTTGAACAACTTGATATGTTTTTTTTTGTTTGTTTTTTTACTTTTGCATGGTTAATATATCATAATAATTTATGCAAAGGAAATATATCCTTAGCCAACTCAAACCCAAATTAAGGACAATGACATGGAATATGTGTGCAATGATTTTTAATTACAAATCCAACTAAGGATATCATTACAATATATCTATAATATCTGATAACAAGATTTTATATATATATATATATATATATACACATATACACACATAATACCAGTAGAGAGCACTTAGGAGTCTTTCAAGGTAAATTTCATCTGTTGCTTTATTGAGCAATTACAAATTCACACAGCGTTCCAGTCGACATTTCAGTCTGTAAAATACTTTTTTCAAGACCCAATTAGCCATTTTCCCTCATGGGACTTGTTAGTGGTACAAGGTCTCAGGTGTAAATATGTTAAATCTGATGTTATCGCTCTCACACTCTCTCATACTGGTCACTGGAAGTTCAATATGGCACCTCATGACAAAGATCTCTCTGAGGATGTGAAAAAAAGAATTGCTGCTCTACATAAAGATGGCCTAGGTTATAAGAATATTGTCAAGACCCTGAAACTGAGCTGCAGCACGGTGGGCAAGACCATACGGCGGTTTCACAGGACAGGTTCCACTCAGAACAGGCCTCGCCATTGTCGACCAAAGAAGGTGAGTGCACATGCTCAAAGTCATATTCAGAGGTTGTCTTTGGGAAATAGACATTTGAGTGCTGCCAACATTGCTGCGGGGATTGAAGGTGTGGGGGGGTCAGCCTTTCAGTGCTCAGACCATATGCCGCACACTGCATCAAATTGGTCTGCATGGCTGCCGTCCCAGAAGGAAGCCTCTTCTAAAGATGATGCACAAGAAAGCCCGCAGACAGTTTGCTGAGGACAAGCATACTAAGGACATGGATTACTGGAACCATGTCCTGTGTTCTGATGAGACCAAGATAAACTTATTTGGTTCAGATGGTGTCAAGTGTGTGTGGCAGCAACCAGGTGAGGAGTGCAAAGACAAGTGTGTCTTTCCTACAGTCAAGCATGGTGGTGGGAGTGTCATGGTCTGGGCCTGCATGAGTGGTAGTCACTGGGGAGCTACAGTTCATTGAGGAAACCATGAATGCCAACATGTACTGTGACATACTGAAGCAGAGCATGATCCTCTCCCTTTGGAGACTGGGCTGCAGGGCAGTATTCAAACATGATAACGACCCTAAACACACCACCAAGATGCCCACTGCCATGCTAAAGAAGCTGAAGGTAAAGGTGATGGACTGACCAAGCATGTCTCCAGACCTAAACCCTATTGAGCATCTGTGGGGCATCCTCAAACAGAAGGTGGGGGATCGCAGGGTCTCTATCATCCATCACTTGAGGGTTAAGGCAGTGCTGGAAAATAATGGTGGCCACACAAAATATTGACACTTTGGGCCCAATTTGGACATTTCCACTTAGGGTTGTACTCACTTTTGTTGCCAACAGTTTGGAGATTAATGGTTGGGGGTTGAGTTATTTTAAGTGTTATACAAGCTGTACAGTTATTTTAAGAGTTAAATAGGCTGTACACATACTACTTTGCATTGTAGCAGAGTGTTATTTTTTCAATGTTGTAACATGAAAAGATATAATAAAATATTTACAAAAATGTAAGGGGTGTACTTTGTGAGTTACTGTGTATGTATGTATATATATATATATATATATATATATATATATATATACACACAATTTATACAATATACAAACTCCAGAACACTCACTCATCCACTAAATAGAAATGTTAAAGCTAATTTTTAGGTGTATTTTTAAAAACACCTAATCTAGTAAAAAAATAATAGGGGTTTAGTTACAGTACATGATCATACATTGCACAATCCTGCCACAAAGTCAGTGTACCCTAAGCATGGCAAACTTGCAGCTCACCGGTCTGCAAAAATATTAATTGTGGGTTGCATGCGGCCCGTGGGCCGCGAGTTTGACATGCTTGCTGCACCCCATCTTTGGCAGGTCCTACTTTGACAGCTTTATATCTACTTTACTTTATGTCTGCTCTTATGAGATTAGCCCACTTCCTTGGGAAAAAAATAAATTCCACCTGGGGCTCTGTGCAGTACAAGGCGAAATAGGACCCTGGAATGAGGCACCTGTGACAGGGAGAGGTGCAAAACCAAGGAGTTGGCCTGACTCCCAAATATATATATGAAACCAGGGGGTTCCACTCATCTGAACATGAAAAAATAGGGTGCTGCTGGGGCCAATTTATACAATACAAAAGAAAAAAAATGTCCCCAAGTATGTGTATTAATCTCACAAGAGCAGATGGGGTACAATGACGTTGTGGCAGGCTTATGCAATGTATGATCATATACTGTAGCTAAACCCCCATTATTTTTGCCTAGATTAGGTGTTTTAAAATTTATTAGAACTGACTCCTAAAGTTGACCTTTTATTAATTAAAAGTTTAAGAAATAAATGTATGAGTATCTTGTTTATTTATCATGCTTGCTTACGTTCTCTTAAACATAAAATACGTTATTTTTATCCTCTTGATATTACATCAAATACTTTATTAAGCATCTACATCTTACGTACGTTATTTACCAATGCTCTCGTATTATTACCTGTTCCAAACACTAGGTATTAGTCAATGCGTATAAATTCCTCGCTGTCTCATTTGACTGCCATCAGTTTACTATATCACTTAGTGATGCATACTTCTCGGATACCCAGGGTACGTATAATTGTGTGTTTTCTTGCATTTTGCCTGGTCACTACTATTTTCTACAGCAATATTCCCCTTGAATTATATGTTCTGCAAACTCACTACTACATACAGCATGATTATCTTTAGCTACATCAATTCTAACTATGCTGATTTTTCGTACCACTGGCTGTTCACTGTCCCCACACCCTTCCCCGATTGATAATAATTACCAGTGTAACTAGAAACCTTGTGTATAATTTTCTAGCACGCTCAGGCACAATCCTTACAGTAATGTCTTATCTCCACTATACATGTATATTTATGAACACACATGAGTTAGCAGATGTTCCCTTACATTCTTGTCCATACTCAATTTTAGGTCTTTGTTACTGTTGCAACCCTCCCCCAAACAAATTCCTTGGATTTCTTACTCCACTCACATTAACAGGTATACCTAGTTTTACCTCACTTCAGGGGCAGACTGACCAGCTGGGCCGAGACCGAGGGCCCGAGGCAGTCCGGGGCCCAGCAACACAGATTAGATCACAGATCTCCTCAGCCAGAAAAACATGATTTCTCCCATATCACTCTGTAGGTAATCCCCCTCCTCCTCACTCACTCACCCCCTCACCTGTTTCTCTTTGCTCAGCGATAATTCAGTTCTTGCTGCCAGTTCTCCAGCCCCTGTATGGTGCTGTATGTGAGGACCAAGAGGAGGGGCTGGGAAGTGACATCACTTCCTGCCCTCGTCTGAAGAGCACTCGGAAGATAAGGAGCTGCTGCAACCTGTCAGATAGCACAGGTAAGCTCCTTATAGATTGTTTTTTGTACAACCTCTTTGCACTCACCTCAGCACCCCCTGTCCCCCTGCATACACCACAGTTCCTTCTGTACCCACCTCAGCCCCCCTCTGTACCCACCTCAGCCCCTCTGCACCCACCACAACTCCTCCTACACACAACACATCCCCCCTGCACCCACCTCAGCCCCCCCTGCACCCACCTTAGCCCCCGGTCTCCCTGCACCAACCTCAGCCGCCCTGCAACCAGCAGCTGCCGCTCTCCCTGCACTCACTTCAGTCACCCCTGTACCCACCTCAGTTCCCCTGCACTCACTTCAGCCACCATTCCTCTCAACACCCACCCCTATCCCTGTACCCACCTTAGCCTCTATTCTCCCACTACAGCTCTTCTGCCACCTCCAACTACCATAGCCCCTATGCCTTTCAGTACCCACCACGGCCCCTATGTCTCCTCCTGCACTCAACACAGCCCCTATGTCCCCTCCTGCACTTACCACAACCTCTATGTCCCACCTCATACTCTTTCCAGCCCTGCACCCACCTCAACCCCCCATGTACCTCAGCCTTCGTGTCTCCACAGTCCCCATGTCTTCCTGTGCCCACGTCACACCCACACCCACCTTAGTCCCCGTGCCTCCCAGTGCCACACCACAGCCCCTGTGCTTCCTTGCACCTACTTCAGCATCTATCCCCCCACGCACACACTACAGCCACTATCCTACTTATACACAGTAGAGCCTCTATTATCCAAACACACACACACACACACTACAGCCCCAGTAACCACCAGATGCCTACTACAACACAACCAGCCCTCTCCACTCACATACTGCACTGCAAATAGCCCCATTCACACACACAGAAACTCACAAGGAGCCTCACTGTATAGACACAATCCCACAAGCAGCATCCCCACACATACAAAACCACAAATGCCTTCTTTTGGATCAACAGCAAAAACATGTGAGGAAGGCTGAACTTGATGGACGCAAGTCTCTTTTCAGCTATGTAACTATGTAACATGCAGCTTCCCTACATATACACATCACAAACAGCATACTCACCATTGCAAGACTCCATACAGCCTCCACACACACACAACTATTACAATCACTTATGTAGCGCCAAAATATTCTGCAGCGCTGTACAATAGGTAAAACAAAAGAAACAATTAATTCACAACACTTTAACATACAGGAACACAACATCACTAGCAGCATCCCCACACACTCACCCCACAAGTAGACTCCAAACTCATGTGGCTACTTGTATGGTTGCACATATGGGGGACGCTGCTTGTGATGTCATCAGCAAAATCAGTGGAAGTCTATAATTAGATTTGCTTTATTTCTTTATTTTAATTGCTGAGAAGGCATGCCAGCAAGGGTTATTCCATCTAAAAACAGTGTTTATTAAAACACTGTTTTTGGTTGGATTAACCCCTTAAAAGTAAGTCTGGCCATTTTGGGGGGCTCTGCAGGTGTGGGAGTCAGGGCTGTGTGGCTCTCACACAGCAATTCTGTGTGCAGGGCAGCATACACATATCTGTGTGAAAGCAGCAGAAAGAAGTGAGAGAATAGTAGTAGGGGGCTAAAAAAACTTGTAGCAGGAGGGGGGACCTTGATCACCCACTGCCCGAGGGACCTGTAAGTGGTCAATCCGTCCTGCCTCACTTTATGCCGTGCTCAAGAGTTTAACCTTAATTTATTCTCAGAAAGCCACTACTTGAACTCCGGCACATCTCCATTATTGCATACTAATTATCCTCCCATCCCATTATAGGCTAGTTTTGTTAACTGGCTAATCTGATGTTTCAATGCCCGAGACCCCCTACTCAACTGCAAACTCACCATCCGTGAATTTATCTTTGTCTTTGGTCCTTAAGGTGACGTAATCTGCTCCACTTCACCTCACCATAGGGAAGAGCTAGATTTATACATGCATAAGTTGCTGGACCTGGGGCACAAGTATGGTGGTTTTTCGTTCTTCGACTATCACAAGTCATTTTCTGCAAAAGCAGCGGCATCCCTTACACAATTTAATACCCACACTGACTGAAGTAGGCTTAACACAGAATTGTTTTGTCATCACTTCGTCAGTCAAAAACAACATTCATGTGCCATATGTGCCTCTATCTCACATTCCACCAACTTATGATCAGTGGATCTGAGTCTCCCTACCACTAGTTCTGCTTCCTTCGGTTCTTCCACTGCAGAACACAAAGGCCTTAAAGACAAATTGGGTAGACCCATAGTGTACCTGGGAAAGCTCAAATCTACAACAATTTTAATTTGGGCATGTAACGGAACTCCCTGTACTCCGACCAAGTACCTTCCGTTGATGGACGCTTCCTAGCTTGCGCCGAGGACCACAACCGTCGCAGACTCCACAACCACCGTAGCTTAACTGGAGTCTCACTGTCTTCTGTCCACCCTGGATCAGCTCCTGTCCTCCAGGACCATGTGGGGAAAACCGCTCCTCCAAGAGAGCGTATCAGGAACAAGCTCTTAAAAGAGCTAAGTGATTAGGGCTCAAGGGAGTATGCAGAGCATAGCAATCCCCAGTGTGATATAGCAGTTCCCTCTAATCACGAGACAAGACTACATGTTGAGGGTCAAGAAGATCTGTATTACTTGGCACCAAAGGACCTTCTTTTATGCAGGTTTTCCACACATAGTACCACCCACAGGGTTTTTTTGAACAACCAATAAACACATTACAACACATACAATGTAAGTACATCAGCCAATCAGACACAATGGGACAATAGAAACACACCCATCATATTCCTCCCCTCTGCTTAGGAGATAATTGAGTCAATTACTGTATCTACTCAATTATCTCCAAGCTGAAAAGTTACACTTTTTATACATTTTTATAACTTTGTGAATTTACATCATACATATATTATTTTAACCAGTATAACTTGGGGACAAACACATACAAAATTCACTTGAATAGGTTCAGGGGTTTAAAAGTTAGGTCGAAGTCCTTTGTTTTCACTTGCAAGCATGGCTTTTCCTTCCTAAACCAGTTCCCACTGGTCTGGCAGTGTCCCTGGGACAACGCCCTGCTGGAGAACAATGGAGCTGGGCGAGGGGAGGAGCCACACCTTCCCAGGAATTCAATGGGGGAAGAAAAAGTGTCCAAAAAGTTTCAATATGTCCATACACTGTTTTTAAAGGGCCAGCACCGTACAATAAAAGTCCATAAGCCCAAATGCTGGTTTAAACGGGTACAATCTCCCAGGGGCCAGAGTCTCAGGGCAGGAGGCTGGCAAACAATCCTCTCCAGGACCAAGTGGCGAAGTGCACCTCGTTACAGGGCAGTTGCGAATTTAGCTTGTGCAGATTGCTGCATGTCTGCTCCATTTGTTACAGGGCACACACAAAAACTATGTGTCTTAGGGGGGCGGGGCCTGACTGTGATGGAGGAGAGATGTGTTTTACAGGAGCTCCTCTCCTAGGCAAGCTTGAACCGAAGTTATCACCTACATTCTGTGAATTAAGTTTATTATACAACTCCTGACCCTTCTGAGACCCACTGTAGGGGGTGATAATATGCAAGGAGCTCATCTGCTAAGCTGCTCAAATCATGCGGCCTGCGGTGCACCGGACGGGGGGAGGCGGCCGATCCACCGGCCCGGCGCAGTTCGAAGGCACACAAAATAGCATGAGAACCCTGTTTCCCCCCCCCCCTCGGACCGATGGGGGTTATCCCGGTCCACCCCGGGAGGCTACGCAGTCATGGCGGGAGCTAGAGACAAGGCCACAGGGGCTACTACAACCTGCAACAACACAGCCAAAATGGCGGATGCAGAGCGGGCCCCCGATAAGATGAAGGACAACCCTGACATCTTGGCCAGGCTGGACAGGATATTCAACTATTTCTGGCACAAGCTGGTGAGTAAGCAGCAACAACCTGTCTGGAGCTAGTCTGGTGACCGCTCAGTGCACAAGCTGACCCTGGTCATGAAGCAGAAGACCGCAGCGATGACACCCCATCAAGCCCTAACATGGCGGCGGGGAACGTGCCTTGCCGAGAGGCTCAACTACCCATCTGGGTAGTGTACCAAAGGGTAAAAGCTTACCTCTGAGTCATCCTCCAAAATCAACAATGGAACCAGAGGGAGAGGCTTCATCCTGGTGGCATAACAAACATGATGCCTCCCACAAGCACAAGAAATCACAGCAGCATGCACCCACGGTGAGGGCTCTAATATGGATGGCGCGCAAGCAGCAGACCCCACTGAAACCATCAGCAGCACGGAGGTGGGAACCGCCAAAGAGCAGACCTCAGCCCTCCATTAAACCTAGCAAGCCAGGGAGAGCCTTGTTCCTGGCCACCGAAAAGCACTGCCTCTTACCTGGGACTCAAAACCCGGCACGCTCCAGTTGAGATGGAGACTCTGCTCGGATGAAACAAGGCATAGGGTGAACGGGGACTGTGGGGTGGTGGCTGCATGGGGTCCTGTTAGGCTTCATTAGCACAATATGGACACACACTCTTGTCTTACTCTAGACCTGAAATACACTCTACTCCTCTGAAAATAGCTCTCGAGTTAGGGAGTTTATGATTGTCTTTGATGCATTTGTTTTACTAATGGTTACACAATGTTTCACCATACAGCATCCAGGGGCATTAACTACTCACAGTAAGCATGCATAAAGTTAATGTCAGCATACACTACTCTTAAACACGCTTAAAGCCAAGCCTTTCTCTGACACTACTTGTATTAACCTGTGAATTGCATTTTAATATGCTTAATTACCCTAGCATGTTATATTATATAAGCAATGTTTATCATCCTGTTATTTTCATGATCATACAAAAAATGTGCTGATCAAACTGCCACACTTAGAAATGTCTTGAAAACACATGTAGATGTTGTTATAGCTCTGCACGCATGTTGTAATCATTTGCACAAGAAAAAAACAAACAAATAAAAAAAAAAAGAAACCATGTGTCTTAACCCTTCTGTACCCGAAACAATGACTAACCAAAGTTTGCATTGACAACCTGGCATATTACCTCGAGGCAAACCCTTCCCAACACTTAGTTTACTTCCTCGTAAAAGGTTTCACTGACAGTTTTCACACTGGCCTTATCACACTCCCCACTGGTATTCACAAGTGCTCAAACTTATAGTTTGCCGTACTTGACCCCATCAGCACAGACGCATTACTCATGAAAGTGTTGAACAGTGGGTTCATCATAGGCCTTTTTCACAACCGCTCTTTTCATGCTGGCGTACCAATCCCATAGGTATGGCCACGGGAAAGTTAAATAATAAAAAGTGGCAAATTTTAGATTTATCGGCTCCTCATTCATTGTCTACACTGAGCATCAACTCATTAATTCCACCAGAGGAATTTTCCTTGCAACATGCCTTGAATGATGCCATTCATGCCATACTGAACGCAGGTGTGGAATCCTGGTTGGGAAAAACTGACATTTCCAATGCCTTCAAACTTTTACCTATACATCCATCCTTGTGGCATGTGCATGGCATATTGTGGAGGAACAGGTATTACTTTGTCACATGTTTGACTTTTGGGGCTAAGAGTAGTCCAAAATTATTTGACGTGTTTGCCGACACATTATGTTGGCTACTCCTTAACATTTGTGAATGTCCATCAGTCAAACATTATCTTGACGACTTTCTCGAAATAGAAAAACCTCAGTCCACACCTATCAGCATTCACAATACAATGGCTCTATTTTCAGCTACAGGGGTTCCGTTTTCTGAGGACAAAACAGTAGGCCCTACTACAAACCTAACTTTCCTAGGTATTCAAATAGACACAATCTTGTTACAAGCTAGTTTACCTATGAAGAAGGTACAGCATATCAAAGAGAATTTTTTCTAGCTAAGAGCATGTGTACTAAAGGAGAATTACAATCCTTACTGGGCGTTCTGGGCTTTGCAATGAGAATTATTCCTCAGGGCCGTGCATTTATTTCAAGACTGCTGTACCTTCTTCCTCTTCTCCATACAGACAAGTACCGTGTCCCTAGATACACATGCCAAGGTAGATCTGCACATGTGGCTCAGATTTCTGTCCCAGTGGAATGGGAAGGCTCTGTTTATTCCCCCATCTCTGAATCTTCCCCAGTAATATGGACCGATGCTGCAGCCCATACAGGGTTTGCAACTATCATTGTTGACTCTGAGATTTTGGGCCAATTGAGACCCTTGGGCTACTCGCTTTCCACACTACATCAGCATTATTTAAAATCTACCCCATCGTGGCCACCTCTAAAGCCTGGGGGTATTTATGGAAGGGGAAAGCAGTAACATGCTTCTACGACAGCAAAGCGGCTTGCAACATTATTAATAAGGACAGATCCTCATTCCTCACCATCATGAGATTAATAAGACAACTGACATGGTTAGCAGCTATATTGCAATTTCACATCACTTGCATACACATTCCAGGTTGCATCAATACAGCCGCTGATGCATTGTCTCGTTCTAATTTTCAGGATTTCTTCAAAGCCCACCCAACAGCCAACATAAGTCTGATCAGCACTCCCTCATACTAGGGATGTGCATGGGCAAAAAAAAAATCAGTTCAGCTCGGCACCTCCAAAATTTGGGACTTCGGCAATTTGGCACATTGGCAATTCGGCACTTTGGTTTAGTTCGGCACTTCCAAAATCCAGGACTTCGGCAAATCGGGAATTAACCTATTCACCAATTCGGGACTTTGGGACTTTGAGAATTCGGGAATTCAGGACTTCAGCAATTCCCTAAACCTAACCCTAACCCTACCCCAAACCCTACCCCTAAGCCTACCATACCACTAACCATACCCCAAAACCCTAACTCTAACCCTACCTCTAATTCTGCTCCTAACCCTACCCCTAACCCTATCCCAACCCCTAGCCTTACCCTACCCCTAACCTTACCCTACCCCTAACCTCACCCTACCCTTAACCCCACCCTTAGCCCTACCCCTAACCCTTCCCTTAACCCTACCCTACCCTACCCCTAACCCTAATCTTACTTCTTACCCTACCCTAACCCTTACCCTACCCCTAACCTACCCCTACCTCTACCCCTAACCACCACAACCACTTACACATCTAGGATTAGGGGTAGGGTTTGGGGTAGAGTTAGGGGTAGAGTTAGGTTTAGGGGTAGAGTTAAGGTTAGATTCCTGTCATCATTCACATAATTTTACCTCCCTCTCTTTTTTTGCGACTTTTCAGAAATCCAAAGCACTTCGGCACTTCCGAAATTCATCACTTCGGTTTGGTTTGGCACATCCGAAATTTGCCAATTCGGCACTTCGCCGATTCAGTTCGGCACTTAATCCTCGACTAAATAACCTCTTAACACACAGCATATTTCTGGCCAGATCTGCCCTCTCTACCAATACGTACCCTCTATTCTAAGTTCACTTCAGATTAGCAGATCAGCAACACACATTCACTAGACTCCATAGTGGCGTTTATCTGTTTTTGCCACCTCAACCTTAAACTATCACTAAACACCATCAAACTCGACATCACTGGTATACAACATTATATCCTTAGTGCATTCCCTAGCACTAATCCTTTTATGTCAGTCAATCCCATCAAAAACATTCTAAAAGGCATATCACGTTTGGACAAATCCACCAACACTACTAGACAACCTATTGATGGGTCTAAATTTCGCGCCCTTTCAGACAATTTAGACTCTAATACGTTTGAAACAAGCACTAATCTTATAATTAAAACTGCATCCTACCTAGCCTTCTATGGCTTCTTACGTCCATACGAATTTACTACTGATAACATCACGTCTATTCGTCAACACCTCAAAATCATGAGTCTACGTAAAAACAATGATCATTATGTACTAACTATTGATAACACCAAGACAAACCAGTTAGGCACACTTACTGAAGTATGCTACTACCCAACGGGTAATCATTGGTGTCCAGTTAAATTACAGGATACATATTGCTTAACACTTAGCTGTCTAAACCAAATACGCCGCTAACCCTTCTACATGGCAAACCTCTGACCACTACTAAATTCATATTACACATTAGAACACTTTTCATTAGACTTGGTCATGACCCTTTGGCTTTTTCTGGTCACTGCTTCAGAATTGGAGCCGCTTCCACGGCATCAAGTCACAATGTACTTGCTCAAATTAATAAAAAATTAGGGTGCTGGAAGTCAGCAGCATATTCCAGATATATACCACAGCCAGAACAGGAATTGAGACTAGCATTGAAAGATTTAGCATTGTAACGTTTATGTAATAAAGATTATATTTGTATACATCAACTTTTTGTCCTCTTTTATCACAGGCCTACACCATACGTTGGTTCCAGCACACAACAGCTTACTTGTGCTTACTTCTACTTACACTATTACAGCTTATGTCCCCAACTACAAATATAAAGGTGTACCCTGTAATTGTGGGAGGGGTTACCCAGCTAAAAATACTCAGGACTGTCACGACTGGGTTTATCCCTTCCACCTTTCCCTTTAATTACAATTTTAATGGGTGGGCCCACTTTTATTATAGGCCTACCCAATACGTCGTTTCCGGCACACCACAACCAACTTGTGCTAACTTCTACTTGCACTATTACGGCTTATGTCCCCGACTACAAGTCTACATATACATATATATATATATATATATATATATATATATATATATATATATATCCCAAATCACTTGGCACTCACCCTTTATGAAAAATATAAAATATTTAAATTGATACTGCCTTGGTGCTAAAAACCTGTGTTGAATATATAAAGGCTAATGAAGGGGTGCACTCAGTGGTCTAACAAAAAGAAAAAAGTGTCTAATAAATCATCAAAAAATTACATAAGTGTCTAATCCATGTCTCGTCCCATTCTGGCCTTTCTCAAAATCCTGAGAAAGGCCTGAATGTGCCAAAACATCGCTCAGACACTTATGTCATTTTTTTTGATGATTTATTAAACACTTTCTTGTTTTTGGAAGACCTCTGAGTGCAACCTTTTATTAGCCTTTATTTATATTTATAATTAATAAGTAAATAACAATAAATATATATAATGTCAATTCACTTTGCTACTGCTCAAGACGTATGTCTTTTTTTAAAATTTGAGTCAACATACAGTTACAATTATTTATTATCTACAAATTTCACAATTACACCCCATGATAGCATTTTTATATAAGGCTGAATTGAAGTCAATGTGAATTCTTCTTTGCAACAAACACTACAGTTTGATCTACAAAGACTTTTTAACCGTGGGGGACATTTCCATATATTCTGCATGTCTAAGCAGACACATTTGTATCTGCCATGTAAAGATATTGAGAAAAATCCAAGTAAATACAAGGCTTGATACACAATGATCAGGGTGTTCTTATTCTTTGTGCCAGTCATGGGTACAAACAAACAAGATGCTTTGCTTATTTGCTACTCATATGACCATAAAAGAAAAATCTTCTGTTGATAAATAGCATTTAAGACAATAAAAGACATGAAAATAGTTTTTATATTCTAGCTACCAATGGGAAATTAAAGTTTTTCAAAACGCAATGAGTAGAATCAGATGCTTTTAATCAGCCTCATATATCACAGCAGATAAGAAAGCATAGCCTGGAAAATTTAGCACCCCTCCTCACAAATACAGAGAAAACTACTCAGTTATTTGAAATCTAAATCTACTACATCTGATGTCTAGTCTGCACTGTTTTAAATTATTTTTCTACAATATTCTTTCACTTGTTTAAGTGGGAGTATGAAAACATTACCCTTCTTTAACCCCTTAAGGACACATGCCATGTGTGACATGTCATGATTCCCTTTTATTCCAGAAGTTTGGTCCTTGAGGGGTTAAGTAGAACAAGAAGAAGCAGAAAGATTATTTCAAAGGATAATGGACATCGTTTAGAGACATATTCAATGGAGTAGCACTAGTTTTATCAAATCTGGCACCTCTTAGGCTGAATGAGTTGGGTGGCTATAACGAACACCTGAATCATCTGTTATTAATTAATTGCTAAAAAATATTTTTAAATGAGGAGTCATTTTACAAAAGCATGAAATGATAATACTCGATAATATATACAGTGGAGAAATAGCAGCAAAGTCAATATACTGCAAAATGTAAGACATAGAAATGTCTCTATTCAGTATCTAGCTCTATATTTACTATAGTGTTACTAAATCCACTATGTTTTTTGGACATCTATAATTTCTTTACTTGATTGAAGCAGTATGTAGGGTGCTGCCCTATAGTTTGTAGAATTAATTTGAAACTGAATGGAAACCTAATTAATTAATCAGGAGGAAAGCCAAAGGGAACTACTTTTATTAACTGATTCTCCCGCTCCATGTGTCTAAAGAAAATCCATGCTGATAAGTGAGACTGATCAACTATGTATTAAATTTTAATTCCTAAATGATTTGGTACCGGTCACTAATTTGAAAGTTGCACATACTATTTTTAACAATGATATTCAATGCTTTATCCATAAATTCAATAAAGACATAAAAAAGTATTTGTGTAATTTGTTTAATCATATTCCATTTCTCTGTTACTAGTATTTGGGTGATGATCTGATTCCAGTGTAGTCTAACTAGTATGGGAATAAGATTAATTCTGACAGCTTCAGAGGTATGTTTGAGGTACTTTTGGAGTGCAGGATATTTTGTTGGATTTTCTGTACCTGGGAGATAATTAAATTAGAAGCGTTTTCTCAGGCAATAATCTCTCAGACATAGAGGATCCTGGGAATAAAATCCCTGCATTATTGTTTGTGAAACCCCTTGCATGGGACTGGGCATAAAAGCCATGTATGTGCCAATAAACTTCAGTTGTACTCCCAGAACTGTGTGTCGTCCAGTTGCTGGGGAGGAGGTGGGAGATTCTTGGATTATTTTACTTGTTTCTGACTGTACTTTGGTGTGACCAGCGGAGGAGAGTCCCTAAAAGGCAGGGCCGGACTGGCCCACCGGGATACTGGGATATTTCCCAGTGGGCCGCGGCACCTGGGGCTGGACTGACAGCCCTATTTATCACTGAGCAGCCTCCTGCAATTCCGGCCGACCGGGATTATAAAAAAATATATATTGCATCGAGGGCGGAGTTTAGCATGCAACAAGGTTTGCGTGCGGCTTGGCAGAGCTTACTGTGCAGCGGGGGCCCTGGTAACTGCAGCATGGGAAGCAGGAAGGAAACCCTGCTTCCCCAACAACCAGTCTCCAGGAGCTCCAAGGGATGTGGAGATAAGAAGCAGGTCAGTGTGTGTGTGTGTGTGTATTTGTGTGACTGCCTGTGAGTGTGTGACTGTCTGCCTGTGAGTGTGTGACTGTGTGTGTGTGACTGTCTTCGTGTGTGTGTCTGCCTGTGTGTGTGTGTGTGTGTGTGAGTGTGTGACTGACCTGTGAGTGTGTTACTGTCTACCTATGTGTGTGTGTGTGACTGTCTGCCTGTATGTGTGACTTTCTGCCTGTCTGCGTGTGTGTGTGTGTCTGTGTGTGTGTGTGTGACTGTCTGCCTGTGTGTGTGACTATCTGCCTGTGTGTGTGCATCTGCTAGTGAGTGAGTGAGTTTCTGTGTGCGTGTGTGTGTGTGTGCATGCATCTGCTAGTGAGTGAGCTTCTGTGTGTGTGTGCATCTGCTAGTGAGGGAGCATCTGTGTGTGTGCGCCTGCTAGTGAGTTTGCGTATGTGTGTGTGTGCCTGCTAGTGAGTGAGCTTGTATGTGTGTCAGTGGGCTTGTCTGTAGGGATCGTGTGTGTGTGTGTTAGTTAGCTTGTCTGTAGGGAGCATGGGTGTGTCTGAGCATGTCTGTAGTGAATCTGTGTGTTAGTGAGCTCTTCTGTAGGGAGCATGTGTGTGTGTAAATGGGCTTGTCTGTAGGGAGAGTGTGTGCGCATTAGTGGGCTTGTCTGTAGTGAGCGTGTGTGTATATCAGAGTTTGTATGTACTAAATTTGTGTGTGTACCAGTAACCTTGTATGTGTGTGTCATTGAGATTGTCTGTCAATGAGCCTATTTGTGTGCATCAGTAAGATTGTCTGTGTCTGTATGTGAGTATGCTTTACTGTATAATTTAATTACCCTGAAAGGACTAATATTTTGAATTAGAAAAAAATATATACCAATAATAAATATATATATATATATATATATATATATATATATATATATATATATATAACACACTACGCACAATGACTTATGGGGCTGACATTAATCCAGGGCTACTTCCTAACCCCAGTCCGGCCCTGCTAAAAGGATTAGGGTTCCGCTACAATGTGTGTGTGTGCGTTTTGTTTCCTAATTGGTATTTTGTACCCTGGTATTTCACATTTTCTCTTTGAAAGCAAAACATTGCTTCTTATAGTTTGCAACTTCCTAGCATACTATTTGATGTCTTGACTACAAGTATGATGTCTCCGTGTAGGTATCCAAATACTCACAAACTTTTTTTTTTTTTTTTACATAAGTGATTAACTAGTAAAAACTATCTATATTGCCTCTAATTTTAGCTTCAAATGAAACCAATATAATTATATACTTTTAACTGTAACCACTTGTACTATGGAAAGTGAATATTTTTAAATTAAGTGACTCTCCACTACGCAGATACAAAAATAAATATATTTCTTTAAATCACTGTTTAGTAGATATATGAAACATGCATGCATTTTACTATGTTTTTTTTTAAATTGAGATTATATCTAAAAACAGCTTTACAAAGCTGCAGATCTCTTGTCTGCAGCCCTTGCAATCCCTGTCATTCTTTCCCAGCCCAGACTGTTTGTGGTTTCCAGTGACAGACTTCCCAACACAGTTCAAAAAGAAGCTTTGCAAGACAGGTGTTTTGAGCAATTGCATGTCTCTTGAATTTAGCTCCACTGAGTTAAACAACCTGGACGTAAAGGGACCAGTTGTCTAGTTGACAGCCATAGGGGTGTAAGAAGGTTAATTTACAAATGTGTCAATTGCTTTTGTCTTCTGCAATTTTTTTTTAAAATTAATAACACAATTATCACATAAAGCACCATTAATATGCTGCTGCAATAAATCAAAAAACCTAGAGAGTGTAACTGAAAACAGAAATCACATTTGTTCTTCAAACAAGCAGCATTCATAGTATCCTATAATAATTGTGTCTATTAGAGTAATGATCCATTGCTACAAAAGATAAAAATAAGAATGCTTTCTGGTCGAAAACAATGCTTTGGGAGTCAAAAACAGCAAGTGATTTCTGTGAACTGCAACATACTTACTCTAGGGAAAGTGGTGGCAAAGTTTAGATGAAAAGTCATAAACACAACATTTTGCCCTTGGTAACCAACATGACTTTTATGAAATTTCTTTGAGTACTATTTTGCCTTTCTCTCTTGTGGCTTCATGATCTGCCTGACCAGCCCTAGAATACTTTGTGCATTACAAGCAACTAGAAATATAACTCACACTGACAATGCACCTAAAAGTCTGGGACAGCTGTCATAGCTGTTGAAGTCCTGACCTACGGCATTCACAGTGCCTGAGATTTAATGGGCTCCCAAGAGGAGGTCACTTGTATAAATGGAATTGGTTGGGTGACAACAGGCTGAAAAAATGGGATAGATGCAGAACATTAACAGTAAGATCAGATTTTAAATAGGTAGGAGATATGAGTTCTGTCTTCATGTCCATAAATATTATTGCCGTTACGATCAGTTCACGTAGTCAAGCTTTAGAGCAGATTAGGGCACAGAAGATATTTTCAAGATACATTATTTGAGTTTTGCTAAAAATCTATTGTGGGAAATAATATCCTTTCAAAAATGCCTCACTTCTGTATAAATATAATTTTATAAATACCTAAATAAGTATTTCATTTTATCTTCTATTTTGATCATAGAAGCAAAAAAAACGACATAATCACTGTTACTAATACTTACTCAATTGATAGAAAATAGGAAGCAGGATGATTTTGAATAGATATATAATGTTGCTATATTCTTTTATTACCTTAACTATTAAAGTGATTACCCATAACTATTTCATTACCATGGGCTAGATACATATTTATATAGTATTAAAGGCCTGGGAAGTAATTGGTCATGAAAGGATTAATACAAAATATTCATTAACTAAATCTTGAGATTAAAGAAACACTATACCTGTATTTCTAATGCTTTAGTGCCCTTGTCCCTAGTTATATTAAGGTGTCTCACTCTGTTTGACATACAAATAATTTTTAAAAAGCTCTAAAGTTACCTTTTTCCAGCATCAAGATTCCCTTGGCACCGCTGAACTGTCCACCTCCCTATGACATCATCACAGTGATGTCACTTCCTCTATTATTGATCTAATCCAGTGCTCCTAATAAACCAGCATTGGGGACCTGAAGAATATGTGCCCGGAGTGCTATGAGCATCCAATGCTTTTCATTTCAGGTGCAATGTCATGTTACCAAGTTTTACTCAGTGCGGCAGAGGTGCCTCTGGTGGCTGTTTAGAAAACAGCGACTAGGGGTGTGTTTAACCCTGCAGTGTAAATGATGCAGTTTCCATATAACTGTTGTGTTTTACATTGCAAGGTTAAAATGAAAGTCCACTGCACCCAGACCACTTCATTAAGATGAAGTGGTTTAGGTTACTTTGGTGGTCCTTTAAGGTCCAAAGTTAATGTTGCTTTCAAAATCTTCATTTTGGCTGAAATAAACGCACTACTAAATTCAATGGGAACTAAATTTAAGAGGTTACTCAACAAAACTAGGTTGGCATGCATTTACTCCTAAATTAAAGATATATTCTAAGCATTTTAAACAGCATACTGTAGTGGTTAAAGTTGTAAGTCCCTGGCACATTCCCACAGAAAAAAAGAACAGTTTGAGATACACCCAGGTAAAAATAGAGTATAGAGTTGCAGAGTTAGAGCAAGTGAGATTTGAGATGGGTAAAAGGAGAGTTTGGAGTTTGGTAGTGAGATGCTGGAGATCATGGCAGTGGAGGTTTCTGCAAGATTGGAGAGTTGAGGGTGATGAAATTTGGGTACGGGGTAAGCCAATGTCAAAGGTCAGCAGATGGTGGTCAGATAAAGGAAATGGAACATTGGAGAGATTAGAGGTGTGTGACGAACCGCTTTGCACCCGACTGGGTACCTCCATCAATCTCTGCTCCCTTGTACTTGTGAGTACCATCAGCACTGCACTGGAACACCATAACCACCGTAAACCCCATGAACCACCGCAGCTTGGTTGGCGTCTCAACATTCTCCACCCACCCTGGACCCAAGACCAGGATCCAGCTTCCAGTGGGTAGGCCTCTCCTAGTCCAGAGAGCATAGCAGGAACAGCTCTTAGAAGAGCTAGTGATTATACTCAAGGGAGTATTGTGATATAGCAATCTCCAGAGTGTATGTAGTTCTCCAATCCTCCAAACATGAGCCAAGACTTCATGAAGGGGTAAAGCATTCTCTTTAATGGAAGCCACAGCTGGCCTTTTATGCAAGTCCCCAAGCAAGGTGTACACCCACATGGACCTTGTTGGGTACAGGGACACAAAGCTTACAAACCGATCAGAACAGTAATTAAATGTATGACATTCCCAGAACAACCATACAATCCCTCCCCTCTGCCTGTTAGATAATTGAGTCAGATACTGTATTAAAGGACCACTATAGTGCCAGGAAAACATACTCGTTTTCCTGGCACTATAGTGCCTTGAGGGTGCCCCCACCCTCAGGGACCCCCTCCCGCCCGGCTCTGGAAGGGGAAAGGGGTTTAAACTTACCTTTTTCCAGTGCTGGGCGGAGAGCTCTCCTCCTTCTCTCCTCCTCCGATCCTCCCCGCCGGCTGAATGCGCACGCGCGGCAAGAGCTGCGCGCGCATTCAGCCGGTCGCATCAGAAAGCATTTACAATGCTTTCCTATGGACGCTGGCGTGCTCTCACTGTGAAAATCACAGTGAGAAGCACGCAAGCGCCTCTAGTGACTGTCAATGAGACAGCCACTAGAGGATTAGGGGGAAGGCTTAACCCATTAATAAACATAGCAGTTTCTCTGAAACTGCTATGTTTATTTAAAAATGGGTTAACCCTAGCTGGACCTGGCACCCAGACCACTTCATTAAGCTGAAGTGGTCTGGGTGCCTAGAGTGGTCCTTTAACCCAATTATCTCCAGGCAGAGAAAACACATATTTTACAAAGTCCCATAAGTACCCCAAAATACAACATATTCACATAAATGTTAGCCCTGATCTGGGTGACCAACATATCCAAAAATCACCCAGATAAGTTCAGGGTTTCAGAAATGTTATGGAAGTCATTAATTTGACCGACCCCAGGCATGGTCCATGCCCAAAACTGTTCCAGAGAATCAGGGCTTGCGGTCGGTCTAGTTTGGTAGTTTGAAAATGAACAAACTACCGAACAGAATCAATAGTCTTGCCCTGAAGCTTGTTCCCTTCAAAAGCCAGTGGCGAGGTTACTTTCATCACAAGGTGGTACAGAGATTGGTGAAGATAAGGTCAAGAGTGTTTCCTGCTGTATGAGTTGCTCACTGTGTGAGGTCAAAGGAGGAGGTTACAGAGAGCAGATGGGAGGCATCAGGGCAGTTGAGGTTGTTGATTGGGATGTTAAAGTCCCCAAGTATGAGGGAAGGAGTGCTAGAGGAGAGAAAGTGGGGCAGCCAGGAAGAAAAGTATTCAATGAATAGCCTAGGATGACATCATTAACCCCTTAAGGACACATGACATGTGTGACATGTCATGATTCCCTTTTATTCCAGAAGTTTGGTCCTTAAGGGGTGAAAGGGACACTCCAGGCACCCAGACCACTTCTGCCCATTGGAGAGGTCTGGGTGCCAACTCCCACTACCCTTAACTCTGCAAGTGTAATTATTGCAGTTTTTTACGTCCTCACGCTATGTGAGGACCTCCAGCGTCACCGAAATCCCCATAGAAAAGCATTAAATAATGCAGGGTCCTGCAGTGCCAAGAAAACCAATATGTTTTCCTGGCACTGGAGAGTCCCTTTAACTGAGAGGCTCAGAGTGCCATATTGATTACCAGACATCCTGGTTTGACTGGGATTGTCCCTGTATAAAAGCTTTGTGGCTGCATTCTGCCCCATCAGTAATTTTGTCCTGGTATCAAGGGTTCATCACATGTCCATCACTCTTAGAGACACTTGATGCGAATCTCTGATCAGTGCCCATTTATTAGAGCGAACCGGCCCTTTTCAGATGTTGCTGGAATAAAGTGAGCCCTTCCTCCCAGTTAACAGAGAGAGTCATGCAGGGAGGACTAGGATGACACAGAGAGGAGGGGGAGAGTGAGAGGAGGCAAACCCAGGTAGGAGCAGATTCCCAGCAGCCCCAGACTCTCATCCTCCTCAACCAGCAAGGCGTACTGAACCCCAGGGAAGACACCCCTCTGCACCTAAAATCTATGGAAACAGGAGGGTGGCTAAAATATGGAAGTAGTGACTTGTAGTGATGTACCGAACGGTTCGCTGGCGAACGGTTCCGGCGAACATAGCATGTTCGCGTTCGCCACGGCGGGCGAACATATGTGCGGTTCGACCCGCCCCCTATTCGTCATCATTGAGTAAACTTTGACCCTGTACCTCACAGTCAGCAGACACATTCCAGCCAATTAGCAGCACACCCTCCCTAGCAGACCCTCCCACCTCCTGGAAGGCATCCATTTTAGATTCATTCTCAAGCTGCATGCTTAGTAAGAGGAGGGAAAGTGTAGCTGCTGTTCATAAGATAGGGAAAAGCATAGCTAGGTTAGGGATAAGGGTATGCTTTTTTTTTATTTTTTTTTCTATGTAATGTAATTGCACTTAGTTGTCTGCCACTGCTGCCAGCTTCTGTGTCAGGCTCACAGTGCATACTGTGCCCATTTCCCCAGTCAGTGCCACCAATTACATCTGGTGTCACAATAGCTTGGATTTAAAAACAAAAAACTTTTTTCACTGTTATAGATTGAATAGCAGTCAGTGTCCTTAAAGCGGGTGTGTTACGCTAACAGTGGATACTGTGACCCCAGTCAGTGCCACCACTTACATCTGGTGTCACAATAGCTTGGATTTAAAAAGAAAAACTTTTTTCACTGTTATAGATTGAATAACTGATCAGTTGTCTGCCACTGCTGCCAACTTCTGTCAATCGAGCTCACA
>OW240914.1:186879395-186901283 GCA_933207985.1 Pelobates cultripes
ACACACACACACACACACACACACACACACACACACACACACACACACACACACACACACACACACACACACACACACACACACACACACACACATATCTAGCAAACTACTTGGTTTTACATCCCTCCCTGTTATCCTATGGCCTATTTAGCCTTGTACTGCAGAGAGCCCCAGATGGAATTTCTTCCCCAAGTAAGTGGGTTTCTCTCATAAGAGCAGATATTAGGCTGTTAGACTAGGACCTGCCAAAGACGGGGTACATTGACGTTGTGGCAGGCTTATGCAATGTATGATCATATAATGTAACTAAACCCCCATTATTTCTTGCCTAGGTGAGGTGTTTTTAAATAAAACTACTACAATCTCTAAGATTTAAAATCATTGTTTAGTGAATAAGCGAGTGCACTGGATTCTGTAGTCCCTCATCGTTAAGGGGTTAAACAGCAACTTCAATGTTGACAGATTTTATTAGATCTTTTTTTCTTTTTTTTTTTAAACACCTTGTCTAGGCAAAAATAATGGGCGTTTAGTTACATGATGTGATCATACATTGCATAAGCCTGCCACAACGTCAATGTACCCCGTCTTTGGCAGGTCCTAGTCTAACAGCCTAATATCTAACGTTTAAAAAAAAAAAGAAAAAAAAAAATCTAATAAAATCTGTCAACATTGAAGTTGCTGTTTAACCCCTTAACGATGAGGGACGGACGAGGTCCGGGACGGACGAGGTCCGTGACGGACCTCGTCCGTCCCTCATCGTTAAGGGGTTAAACAGCAACTTCAATGTTGACAGATTTTATTAGATTTTTTTTTCTTTTTTTTTTAAACACCTTGTCTAGGCAAAAATAATGGGCGTTTAGTTACATGATGTGATCAGGGGATTGCCAGAACGACGAGTGACAGACCTAGTCTGTCACCCGTTAAAATTAACCCTGGATCGCCGCGATCGTGGGGTAATGGTGCTCCAGTCTGCCTCCCGTTCAGGCTGCCCGAGCACATGTGCTGCATATACTCACCTTTCGCCTCCCTGCACTTCCTGGTTCTGTGTGAAGTGCAGGGAGCCGGGACAATGCTGATCCTGCCCCCTGTTAATAAAAAATAAAGTTTATTTAAAATCCCACCCCCCTTTACTCATTTTAATTATAAATTAACCCCTTCCTTGCCAATTGATCACTGACTACAGTGATCAATTGGCAGGGATTACATTTTACTGTCATTTATTTGTTTTTTAACCCACAGGGGTTAAATTTATTTAATTAATTTAAATATTTTAAAATTATATATTTAGCTAGCTAGGGTGGGTGGAAGTTAGTGGGGAATTGGGGGATTTGGTGTTAGGCTAACTAGGGGTTAATGTTAAAAAAAGTTTTAAAATAAACTTTAAAAAGTTAAAAATTAAGCTAAAAGAAAGTTTTAATAACGTTTAAGTAAAAAAAAAAAAGAAATCCCTTTACCCAGTCCAAATAAAAATGAACCCCTTCTCTGTCAGTCGATCACTGCCTACAGTGATCAAAATACAGATCACAATATTATACTGTGATCTAATTTTTTTTTAACAACTGAGGATTAACTTTTATTTATTTTTTTTAACCCTCAGGGATTCAATTTATTTAATTAAAATATTTTATAATTATATATTTTGCTAGCTGGGGTGGGTGGATGGGAGTTATGGGAAAATGTGGAATTAACTGTTAGTGCTGCTTACTGCTAGTTAGAGGTTAACAGTAAAAAAAAAAAAAAAGCTTACAAAAATGTTAAATCTGTAAAAAAGTTTAGGAAAGTTTAAAAAAAATTAATAATCAAATCAAAAGTTTCAAAACTTGTTTTTAAAAGTAAAAAAAAGTGTCAAAAAGTAAAAAAAATACATTTAAAAACGCTCATTACCACTACACCTGGAACAAACTAGAGAAAAAATGATCCCACGCTAAGGTTCAAAATATGCCTTTTGAATTACCCCAGGGTGTATTTTTTAATAAATTGTATGTGTTTGTGGGGAAGTTTCAATAACCAACCTTCTAAACTACTCCAAATTGGAACATGGACAAAGCGTAAAACTTCAAAGTTAGAAAACAACCTGAATGGCTGCATCTCAAATGCGCCCCTTCAACATCCACATATACCTGGCAAAGGTACATACGTGGTATTGCTGTACTCAGACGACATAGCTGAGCAACATATGAAGTATTATACAGTCATAGCACACATAAGGTTTGCAAAATATACTGTCCAAACTCACTTTGTGTGTCAAAAAGGCAGAAAAAACACTTATTACCACTACACTTGGTACAAGCTAGCGGAAAAATGATCCAACACGAATGTTCAAAATATGCCTTTTGAAATACCCTGGGATGTCTTCTTTAAGAAATGGTATGGCTTTGTGGGGTATTTGGATTATATAGCCTGGTAAAATACTCTATAATGGGACATGGGCACAGCGTAAAAATGTAAAGTTTGAAAAATCTGGAATGGCTGTGTCCCAAATGTGCCCCTCCGATGTCCACATATACCTGGCAAAGGTACATACAGGGGTATTGCTGTACTCAGCCAACATAGCTGAGCAACATATGAAGTATTATACACTGGTAGCACACAAGGTTTGCAAAATATACTGTGCAAAATCACTTTGTGTGTCAAAAAGGCAGAAAAAAAAACTTACCACTACACTTGGTACAAGCTAGCAGAAAAATGATCCCACGCCAAGGTTCAAAATATACCTTTTGAAATACACTGGGGTGTATACTTTAAGAAATGGTAGGCCTTTGTGGGGTAGTTTGAATTTAAACCCTGCTAAGATGCTTGGAAATTGCACATAGGCCCAGCGTCAAAATTAAAAGTTCGGTAAAAACTGATATGGCTTGGTCTCCTATATGGCACTGTAGCTTCACGAAATAGTGCCAAAGACATTCATTGGGGGTGTCTTTTTACTCAGAAGACTTAGCTGAGCATAATTTGGGGTTTCAACTTATAGGCACATGTGAAATATACAAAATGCCCAGCAAAAATGCAATCCATGTGTAAAAAACGCACCAAATGATTTTTTACCACATACTTTGGCATATATTGGTGAAAAAATGGGGGCATGTTAAGGCACAATATGCACCTTATGAGATACCCTTGAGTGTCTACATTTACAAATGGTAGGCCTTTGTGGGCTTTTTTGAACAGTCAAACTGTTATAATACCCCAAATGGAAGCATAGGCTCATTAAATCCATCTCTCAAAATTCTACTGTGAATACTGAAAAGAACAGGCCTCCTATATGGCACTGTAACTTCACGAAATAGTGCCAAAGACATACAATGGGGGTGTCATTTTACTCAGCAGATGTAACTGAACACAAAATAAAACTTTGTACAGGAATAGCACACACCAACTTTACAAAATACACATGAGAATTTCTTTGTTATAAGTTTGTGTGCCAAAAAACAAAAAAAAAAAAAAACACAATTTTACTCCAATATTTAGCAGAGGTTGGTAGTGAAATGGCTACGTAGAAAGTGTCAAAACAACCATAGGTAAATAGCCTGTGAGGTCTACTTTCTATAAATATATACGTTTGTGTGGAAATTTTGTTTTCTTTTAAGCTTACAAGACAAACATACCAAATTCTAAAATTGCTCCACATTAAAAGTTTAGTTAACTCCTTGTGTTTTCTGACCTGTAACTACCAAAAAAAAAAACCCTTAAAATCCCAGACACATTATATATTCTCTAAATTAATGTATTTTAATTACTTTCCTTAAGCTGCACTAATTATGCAGAGTATTGCAAAAACTGTAAAAAAAACAAAAAAAAAAACCACTTTTTTTTGAGCATTTGTCTGTAATAAATAAGTATATATATGGTTACATCAAATTAAAGCCCTTTCTGTCCTTTAAAAAAAATGATATAACGTGTGTCGGTGCAATAAATTAGTAAAATGCAAATTGTAGTTGAACGCAAACAGCAAAAAATGAAAAAAATGCTGTTGTCATTCAGTGAAAGACAAGTTTCTGAAGCTCTGTCCTTAAAGGACCACTCTAGGCACCCAGACCACTTCAGCTTAATGAAGTGGTCTGGGTGCCAGGGCCTTCTAGGCTTAACCCATTGTTTTATAAACATAGCAGTTTCAGAGAAACTGCTATGTTTATCAATGGGTTAAGCCTTCCCCCAAATCCTCTAGTTGCTGTCTCATTGACAGCCGCTTGCGTGTTTCTCACTGTGAAAATCACAGTGAGAGAACGCAAACGTTCATAGAAAAGCATTATGAATGCTTTCCTATGCGACTGGCTGAATGCGCGTGCAGCTCTTGCCGCGCGTGCGCATTCAGCCGTCGCAAGGAACAGAGGAGGATCGGAGACGGAGAGCTCCCCGCCCAGCACTGGAAAAAGGTACGTTTTTCCCCCTTCCAGAGCCGGGCAGGAGGGGGACCCTGAGGGTGGGGGCACCCTCAGGGCACTATAGTGCCAGGAAAACGAGTATGTGGTCCTTTAAGGGGTTAATGGATAAGTGAGTGAGCTGGATCTTGTGTATTGTATAAATTCACCCCCAGCAGCACCCCATTTATGCATGTTCAGGCCTCTGATACTAATATATAAATAAATAAATAAATAAATAAAACACACCACCTCTTTTCCAGGTAGGATTTTGTCACAGATTTTGCCACAGCCTTCTAGGGTAATGAAAGTCCAGGACACATCCGGTTCAGTTTTTCAGATTTATTCAGTGAAATATATATACAGGTGTTTCAAAGATGAAAAATAAACAAAACCAAATTCCTTGCTCTCGCTTGATCACTTACTATACACAGCAAATCCCTATCTGGAATTGGGTGTCTTTCCCACTTGCCAATTTACAAAACATATATCTGCAAAACAACATTCCTCTGGCTTTTCCTCCTCACTCTGCAGCATGCTGATCCATTCTTTTTAAAAGCCTGCTAGCTAATTGATCAGATACAAGTGAGGTGCAATTAGACATAAGTGAAACTATTGAGCAAAATAAAAGTTCTGGTCCGACTGTTAATTAGCAGCTGGTGCTATTGGAGCACTGGCCCTCCCTGCTCTCCAAGTGCTCCGCCCCAGGGACCCATACCGTGGTTTGCAGAATACCAGTAATGCATCTTGCAAACCTAACATCTCTCCTTGGGACATTTAACTCTCAAACATCAGGCTGCTGTTCAGTAAATCAGGCCTAATGTATATGCCATCAACTACCAGACCACATTTTCTCTCACAATATTTATATATATATATATACATTTGGGAGTCTAGCCAACTACTTGGTTTTACATCCCTCCCTGTTATCCTAGGGCCTATTTAGCCTTGTACTGCAGAGAGCCCCAGATGGAATTGCTTCCACAGGTAAGTGGGTTTATCTCATAAGAGCAAATATTAGGCTGTTAGACTAGGACCTGCCAAAGACGGGGTACATTGACATTGTTGCAGGCTTAAGCAATGTATGATCACATCATGTAATTAAACGCCCATTATTTTTGCCTAGACAAGGTGTTTTAAAATTTTTTTTAAAAAAAATCTGTCAACATTGAAGTTGCTGTTTAATGGATAAGTGAGTGCGCTGGATCTTGTGTATTGTATAAATTGGTCCCCAGCAGCACCCCATTTATGCATGTTCAGGTGAGTGCAGCCCTCTAGTTTCATAAAGATATAAAATATTAAAATCTTCTAAATTCTGCTAATGGAAACAAGTATCTTGTAAAAAAAAGTGACATAATATGAATGTAAGGAAACCAAGTGTATTTAAACCTCTTTCGGTAGTTTACTCCCGAACCGCCAGAGCCTAGTGTATGTAGCTCTCCGTTCGGTAGTTGAAATAGACGAAATCCATACGAAATACAAATAGATTTACAAGATAATTCCCTTAGTAAAGTATACGAATCCCCAAACATCAGCCGAAGTCAAGAAGAAGGGTACAAAATGAACTGGCTTTACTTAACACACAGAGGCTTTTATTCAAGTCCCCATGCAAGGGGACATCCCACAGGGAGGGACATAGTATAACCAATCATGTACAGTAAAATCTTAAAACACACCCAGCACAAACATACAATTCCCTCCCCTAGCCATGGAGATAATCAAGTCTGATAAAGTAATAACTTGATTATCTCCAGGCAGAAAAATCACAGTTTTCCTAAATATCTGGAACAACCCTTTATATATGAGGTATCCCCACAAATAATATGTCCCCTGATAGTCCCGATCTGGGTGACCAACATATTCAAATTTCACCCAGATTGGTTCAGGGGTTCTCAAAAACTATGGAAGTCTTCAGTGACTGGTTCACCACGAGTGGGCTGCCCAAAATAGTTCCACAAGGTTGAGTGGTTTTGCCGGTCACTTCAGTAAAAGGAGAAAAACGAACAAAGTACCGAATGGATCCCCCTGGCTCCTAGCAGCGATTGTTCCCTCATTCGTATGCACAACCGTACCGAATAGCGCTCTTCTAGCTAATTGGTACATATAAATCCAGCGTTCATGTGTTGGAGACCGGTGTTCGGGAAGTCGAGTGTCCGATTTTAGTTCCAGACACTCGACGACCAAGTCCCGCTGTCTTTGTTCGCATGAAAAAAGATGGCCGCGGTTTTCTCAGCCACGTGGCGTCCGGTAGTACGAATGCTGGCCGCACACGTAGAGGGTTTAATTGAAACAGGCTTTGAGGTTTAATGAGCCAGGGGGTGGTCTTTGTTCGGTAGTTACATCTACTGAATGGAAAATTAAGAAATAATGCATAAAAAGGGTAATTTCTTCACAATTCATTTAATATTTAAACCATGAGGCTGTAAACTATTATGCATTTAATTTCTGCCTGCCTGAATTGTTTAATGAAATCACCACCTCTCCAATATCCATTCAATTGTTGTATACACATAAAGTTCATACCCCATGTTCATCAAATGCCTTTTTTATATTGCATATATGCTATTCTATCCTGGTGTGTAACTTCATTTTGGGATGACCTACATGTCAAACTCAAAGGCTAGCATGGGCCACATAAACAAGGTTTAAGTTCATGTGGGCCGCAATAAACAACCTTACATTTCCATAGAAACATAGGGTTGTTTTGAAAAGTACAGTATAAAAAAAAAACAGCATCACCCTCTACTAAATCCCAGCCCCCCTGTGCTAAATCCCACTCCCCCTCTATACTTATTCCCAGTCCCCCCTATATACTAAATTCCAGCCCCCCCTCTACTAAATCCCAGCACCCCCCTCTACTAAATCCCAGCACACCCATATTACTAAACCCCGGCCCTTGTTTAAAAAAACAAACAAACAATATTAGCCAACAAGCAGACTCCATTCACATTGCCACTGCCAGTATGTGACTCTGGAGTCCAGTTTCTGGTATACCTCCAATGGCGCAGTCCGCAGCCTGTGCCAAAGCGGATCCTCATGCTACTCCTTGAAAATCTGTGAAGGTTGAGCACGCTGACGTCACATTGGAATGTGATGTGGCATTGTGTGCCTTCTTGCAGGTCCTCCACTGTCCAGTTGCGGCCATTGCAACACTGACCAACACACACTGACAGAAACACACACACTCACTGACAGACACACACACTCACTGACAGACACACACACACACACTGACTCTCTGACAGACACACACACACACACACTGACAGACACACATACTCACAGACACACACACACTGACATACACAGACATACACTCACTGACAGACACAGACACTCACTCACTGACAGACAGACACACTGACAGACACACACACTCACTCTCTGACAGACAGACACACACTATCTGACAAACACACACACACACACTCTCTGGCAGACACACACACTCACTCTCTGACAGACACACACATTCTTGGACAGACACACACACACACACGCACACTCTGATACACACACACTCTCTGACAGACAGACTCACACATTCTCTGACTGACAGAGACACAAACTGAAAGACACACACACACACACTGACAGCACACACACACTGACAGATACACTCACTGACAGACACAAACACTGACAGACAGACACACACACACACTGAAACACACAAACACTGACACACACATACTCACAGACACACACTCACTGACAGACACACACACACTCACTCTCTGACAGACAGAAACACACACTCTCTGACAGACAGACACACACTCACTCACTCACAGATAGACACACACACACTCACTGACAGACAGACAAACACTCACTGACAGACACACACACACACACACACACACACATACATTTCCACATTCTTGCACACACTTACATCCTTTTCTTTATTGCTCCCTACCTTTGGGACCTGGTGTGGAGACTCTCCATGGGGTCCAGTGGGGATCTTCTCTCGGGAGCTCATTCTTCCTGCTCCTCACTGCTCCCTCACGCATGCAGTTTAGTGATACCGGGTGCTGGAATGTTGTCATATTTTAGCATCCGGCATCAATACAGAGGGCACACCCATGGGAGCAGTGAGGAGCAGAACTGACTGAACTCCCTCGCTGCCACCAGGGACCACTCCTCCCCGGTTGGGTACATTTTTAGCAGAGCAGGCACCTGGAATGTAAAGAGAGCAGGTGCCTACTCTGCCTTAGTAAGCATGTCTCAAAGTCATGGCTCGCCGGGCCGCAAAGATATTCATTGCGTGACGTGAGTTTGACATGCTTGACCTACATAGAGCAATCCACAGGGACAAGTCAATAGGTACACAACATGAGTGGAGTGGAAAATGATAACATCCCTAATTAATAAAAGTATTTCCTTAATTCCATTACATGCACTTTTAAAAACGGTTATATGCCTCTTTTAATTTTCAGTAGCTCTACATGCCAAGCAAGATCCATGGCCATAAAAATCTTTATTTATTAATTTTTTATCAGTTTGTGCTATTTTTTTTAAAAATGGTTCCTCACTGGCAGCTGTTTTAAATTGGGAACACCCCTGAAAAAAAATTAAGTTTGTTTGGGTAAAAAGCTTTTAAGCTGATAAGATCAATTAGGGTGGCCAAAAGTTCATTATAATTCTGCATGCCTCAAACAAAGATAAAAAGAAAAGTGGGGTAGCAATTATATTCTCCCAATGCATAAATCTGGAAGTCATTTATCAGAAGTCAGACTTAAAAGGTAGATATTTAATTGTAATTTGTAAAATTAATTAAGAGGAATATACCCTTACTCAACAAAGCCCCGGTGAATTTATTAAATAAAATTATGGCAGAAGTAGAAGAAATCAAAGAGGAAAAGTCAATAGATAAAGAAGGTATCAAATCATCAAGGGCATTAAACGGTGTGTTGAATAACTCTGATTTGTTTGACCTTTGGAGAATTTTTAATCCATCGAAAATAGACTTTACTCAATTCCCAAGAGTTTGCCTTTTCCACTCTAGAATTGATATGGTTTGGGGTAATCTCACATCTATTAATTATTTAAAGAAGATTTAAAAAAAATAATACATGGTCAGATCATAGTATTATATTGTGGAAAATGAAAGACTCTTGGAGTAAGAGGAGTCAAATGACCTGGAGAATGAATGATGGCTTACTTTACAATAAAACTAACATAGACCACATTAATAATTTAATTAGGCTATTTTTTTTCAGGAGCAACAGTGATTTATTTTATTTGGGCGGTGGAGTGTCAGCGTATAAGTTTCTTAAATAACATCTATAATGCTTACCTAACACTTGAAATCCAGGTTACAATTGCAATAGCACACAGTTGATGAAAGAAACAAATACACTTCACCCAGTGACAACTAGTGAGACCTTTACCTGTAATCAATTTTTCTTTTTCTCTTTTTCTTTTTTTGTGTTATGGTCCCCATAGGGAGCCATGGTAAGGATTAATAAAGCAGCATCCTGAAGCCGTCTCATTCTTAAACATGTCACCAGCTGAAGTGAGTGACCTATGCGTGGAGGTCCATTTATACCACGTGTTGCTGTTCTCAAGCTCAAAAAAGGATAGGAGACTGGCAGGCTTCAATAACAATTTACATTCCTTAAGCCTTGGGGAAATGATTTGAGACACATTTGACTTTGCTGGATTTGTCAGAAAGTGGTACTTTTTTTCTAACATCAATGAAGAACATCCATTATTGAGACTGCAGTTTACTCCACTGCTTACAAATTTGCTCACCCTGGATTTTAAAGCAATATTACAGAAAATTACACATATAAAGGGTTATCATCAAGGGTAAAATCACTCTAGGGAAAATCTGCTGTTTCCTGCTTCAAATATCTTGTATAAAATTATTGTTAGTTCTTTGGATCAGACTTACAACAGACTGTAACAACTTGATTTTAATCAACTATCTAATCTGTATTGTGGGAATTATGGAAATAGCCTTGTGTAATTTAATGTGAATGCACTGTGACAGGAACTACAATAGTATTCTTTTAAAAATGAATTAAAAGGTTTGATGTTACAGTCCTTTGTTGGTCTATTCCAAAGAACTAACAACCATTTTATATATATATATATATAAAACAAAAGTCTTGCACTCCTACTCACAGTTATTTTTGACTCGATGCTCGATGGCACAAGTTTGTAGATAATCCAAAAAAGTTATCAGTACTCCAGGGATTTTCAAAGTAAAAGTTTCTTTATTGAAGAGTGTCAAATCGACATTTTAGTTCAAAACATGAACTTTCCTCAGGATAAACACCTGTTGTCCTGTAGTGTTTGTCCTGAGGAAAATTCATGTTTTGAACTGAAATGTCGATTTTGACACTCTTTAATAAAGAAACTTTTACTTTGAAAATCGCTGGATTGCTGATAACATTTTTGGAATATATATATATATATATATATATATATATATATATATATATTACAGAATACAGAATCCAGCGCACTCGCTTATTCACTAAACAATGATTTTAAATCTTAGAGATTGTAGTAGTTTTATTTAAAAACACCTCACCTAGGCAAGAAATAATGGGGGTTTAGTTACATTATATGATCATATATTGCATAAGCCTGCCACACCGTCAATGTACCCCATTGTTGGCAGGTCCTATCCTAGCAGCCTAATGCTTGGATAGGACCTGCCAACAATGGAGTACATTGCCAAATTTGCATTTTTTGGATATGTAATGATATGATAGCTATATGAGCTATCTGTAATTGTGTCATAACTGCTGCCATATTGCATACTACCTATGTTATATCTAAATATTCACTGATTATTGTCATGCATGTTACATATTATTATTATTCATTATTGTCACAATAAATTATATTTTTTATAATTAGTTTGAGATTAATGTGTGAAATACAAATTATCTAACAAAACATACTCCAGGGTCTATAATAGTTAAAATAGTGGGTAACTCTTCGCTTTTAATCAATGAAGGGGAACAGTGCCAATATATAAATTTTTGATATAATAAAAATACTTAAATACATTTTGATATTTTTTATGAAAATATTATTTTAATATTTATCACCCCCTAAATATCCTTTACAAAGCAGGAGTATTAAAAATAACTATATAAGACAATATGTAAGACATTAAGATGTGTGTTTATATAAAGTTTTGGTAGTGTTTCAAGGATATAATTTTTCAACTGTAGGGTAATAGCTTCTTGATCCAAGGATAAATCTGACTGCCATTCTGGGGCTTTTCCTAGTTTGTTGCAAAATTGGAAGGGTTTCAAACTGGATATTTTTGCCTTGTTTTGGATCAACAGAAAATAACAGAAGTAAGGAAGGCTGAACTTGATGGACACATGTCTCTTTTTAGCCTAAGTAACTATGTAATTATGTGTCAGAAAGCCAGAATCTGCATTAAGTCCTTCATTTATAGTGTTGAAATATTTGATCATTTTCATCTCAAATGTTTTCAGAAGACACTAGACATCATCATGCAAAGTGGAGGACATCCTGCGTCATTTCACGGACAGCTAGACTGCCACTAGAGGCAGGCTTAACCCTGCAAAGTAAGGTTTGCTGCCACAGACTAAAATGATAGGGACATTGCACCAATACCACTTCAATTAGATAAAGTGGTCTGGGTTCCTATAGTATCTCTTTAAGTAAATATTGTCACCTACCACTCATGTAGGTGGATAGGCAGTTTTCCTTTGAAGAAATGGACTCGCAATGCTTTACATTGATATTTCCTATTTGGCATGAAATCCTATATCTTATTTGGGAGGAAATCATTTACACAGTAGCTGTCAATTTAAACTATTTTTTTTTTTTTTTTACCACCATCAGCCAAATAAATCTTACAGGTGTTTAAAAAGCAGTTTTGTGCCACATTGCAAGTTTAAAAAAGGATTGTCACCTCCATTAAAAAAATAATAATAATAATTTTGCTTTGCAAATAATTTTATAAAGCTTAAACTTTGAGAGTTGTAGTGGAATTGTTTGTTTGCTTTAGAAAAATAATAGCTGAACTGCAACCCCCAGAAAACAGTCATGGTACTGGGTATACCACCAATAAACTAGGACTTATGTAGCAAAGCTAATTAAAATTAATTTATATTAAAAAAATGCAAAAGAAGATTGAGAAATAAAATACATAATTAACTAACACCTAATCTATGGATTGCACAAAACATGTATGGGTAACATAAATAGCCCTGAAAGGTGTTTAAAAATGACCATCTAAAATAGGGATTAATGGCGTCTATAGCAATGCTATCTGCCATAAATGGATTTGTACCATGTAAAAAAAGGTTGATTTTATAAAACATGCAGATATCATCTATCTTAACTGTAGCTGTCTAAGGGGATGCTTAAAAAGCCAGATCTGCACATATAAAGTGTTACTTAAGGAAATGGTAAAATATGTCAAAACTCATAGTTTTCATGTCACAATATTATGTTCTTTTGATGAGTGCAGTTGAGTGAATATGTGGGTTTGCAGCTGTGGGATCTCAATGAATGAATTATATTTTGATCAATATTTTTTTCTGCCTATACTATATTCTTCATTCATTCAACCACTTGCACAAATTTAACCTTGCACATACACATCCAGAAAATGAGGGAGCAGAGGAATGGAGGCAAAGTTCACTTTAGAGCAATGATACACAATGTTTCCACCTATACACAAGTTACATATGCAGCTAGTATGTTTAAATAAGCAAGACAAACAGTTTCAAGTTAAAAATGTACAAGTAAAAAATACAAAAACAAATCTATTTTTTTTCAGAATATATGTGTTTGTCTAATGAACTACATAAGACATGTCATAACTGCTAATAGAAAACACGGACACCCGTGAACAAAGTGTGAAAAACACACAAAAAACAACAAAATGAAAACTTAGCTGATAGGTACACTGCTTCCCAAGGTTATCTCCCAGCTGATAACCATATAGCAGAACTGTGTGATAGATAGGATGTTTTGGGATACTGCTAGTATACCTATAATAGAGAACAAAACATAGTGCAAATATTGCTAAATGTTATAAAACTTCCAATGATAGAAATGCACTCACATATTCCAAAAAAGATAAGCGTATTATGGGTGCCTCCCCTCGATGGAAATAGGGGGGTTGACTCCTATTAATTTCTCCTCCTGTGATAGATACTAGCAGTATCCCAAAACATCCTATGTATACTAGGTATACTAGCAGTATCCCAAAACATCCTATCTATCACACATGTCATAACTGCTGCAGGATTAGGATGTTTGCAGGCGTGGAGCTGGACATTTTAAAACTGTAGTTAAATTATAATTTTCAATATCATGGTAGCTGTTATGGAACATGGTCTATACAGGAAATGTAGTACAGGCCTATACAACATCTGGAAGTTCTTTCCTATGTGATTGTCATATCAGACATCTGACTTTTGAGGCTGGGCATCTCAATGCCCAACACAAACTGAGTGCTACACACAGTGACTGGGACACATACAAATTAATAGGACAGCTTTTATGCATAATGAGTGGAGCACCTTGTAGAGGCAGCTGCCTATTTCATGATGGGTAAAAAAAACAAAACAAACACAACTTTTATATTGTAGCTGCTTTGGGCCTATAGCAAATCATGACATGGAAACATTATCAACCTAAAATATAAATGTAGATTTTGAATTGAAGATTATGTTTTATAATGTTTCACAATTTTTTACACATTTTATTTATTTTAGAATTAAAAAAGCAACCTACTCTACATGGACAAAATCTACCGGTAAGCCAAGAATGAACAGGACATTGACTCACTGATCCATATAACTAGGATATACAGCAAGGGCATCGGAATGTCATTAGGACTAGATAAGTGTGGGCAAAAGCAGATAAGATGATCAGGACAGAAGGAGTTCAAGTAACTAAAGGCCAAATAGGAGATGTAGAGAATACCTGGAAGTTTCACAAATGCATGGCAACCATGATGAAGAGGCAATGAGGATTGCAACATCCAAGTACCTCCAGAGAGTCAGAAAGGTCCTAAAGTCACAGCTCAATGGCAAGAACATGATCCAAGCCATCAATAAAAATGCCCTACCAGTTATCAGGTACCAAGCTGATATAATAACCTGGCCAAGAGAAGAACTAGTCACTATAGATGTCAAGACCTGCAAGCTACTCACTATGAATGGAGGATTCAAAATGAAATGCAGCATTCAGAGACTGTACATCAGCTGGAAGGAAGGAGGTGGAGGCTCACTGTGTGTCAAGGCAACAGTCCTGGATGAAAAATTAAGCATCCGCAAGATGGCTCCCAAAGCTGATCTGCTAGGGGATTGACTGAAACAACAACAGATAGAGGATGCAGAAAAAGAGGAGGTTCTATGGCAAGACAAACCTCTCCATGGAGTGTACCACCAGCAGATAGTGCATGTGGCTCACATAAAAAAATCCTACCAGTGGTCGACAAAGGTATAACTGAAAGACAACGCTGAAGCATTAATCCTAGAAGTACAGGAACAGGCACTCAGCACAAGATCAATATAAGTGGTGGTCTACCACACCAGGCAAGACCCAAGGTGCATTCTGTACAAAGAGGCATCTAAGACAACCCAGCACATAGTGTATGGTTGCTAGATGTTAGCAGAAACAGCATATGCCAAGAGACACAACAAAGTTGCTGGGATTGTGTACCTAAACATCTGCTCAGAAAATGGGTCCAGATGGGAGCTACTACAAAGGATAGTTGAGTGTGAAAGGGCTAAGATCTTGTGGGACTTCCAGATCCAGACATACAAGCAAGTACAGGCCAACCAACCTGACATGACAAGCTGAAGTCATTATAAGTTGTTTCTCCAGTTGAATTTGGGGAAACCACTTAAAGCATTCTCTGTGTTGAGCTTTTTCAATTGCTATTATTTGATTTGTTCATTGCAAACAGCTGAAAGTCTGTAACTTTTTAAAATCTGATTTTCAATGGGGGTTTATTAATTTTGATTACAAGTGTGTGTGTGTGTGTGTGTGTGTGTGTGTGTGTGTGTGTATATATATATATATATATATATATATATATTTATTTATTTATTTTATTTCCTTTTAGTATTGTGAAATCCTCCAATCATCCTATTTTTCCTACATTCATAGCAATAATATGTTTGTGCAATGCCTTGATTGATTCATATATATATATTTTTTTTAAACCAAGCCTTGCTATATTTGTATTGCTTTTATTCAAAAGGATTGTATGTGTATGCATTATTTATATGGATTTGCTCTATACACAAAGGGACTATGTGTGTTTTTGCCCAGAATCAACTAATGAAGGAAATCACCATGGAGGATCCAGAAATGACTTCATAAAAGTGTTTGTTGGATACAGAAGTGATGTAAGACTGCACACATAATCAAGAACCTGTAAGTATTGGATTACATCTCTTCACACATGTGCTATATTATTAGAAAAAAAAGCAGGATTTTTTAGGTATAAATTGAGCGGATTTGTATTGGTAATCAGCACTAGATATTTTGTTTTACAGATTACACTATATATTTTCATTTTATTCCGTTTTAGGGATATTTATTGCTATTCTGTATATTACATACAAGTGGTTAAATAATTGATTCCTAATCATTTTTACTTGAAAAATCTTTTACTTATCTATAAAAGCTAATGAAAAAAACTGCTAAATAGATTCAAAATGTTGTCCCGAGTTTATTAACACCCATTGTTTACATGCTTTATTGCTTTTTTTGCAAGTTATAGGCCTATAAATACAAGTAGGAAATTGCTGTTTCAATATATATATATATATATATATATATATATATTTTTTTTTTTTAATTTATCAATAGTGACATTGTAACACCATTATCTGTCATAAATCCCCGAATCACACCTCACATGTACATATCTTTTTAAAGTAGACAACCCAGGGTATTCAATATGGGGTATGTCCAGTCTTTTTTAGTAGCCACCTAGTCACAAACACTGGCTAAAATTAGCATTTATATTTGTGTGTTAAAAATGCAAAAAATGCTAACTTTGGCCAGTGTTTGTGACTAAGTGGCTACTAAAAAAGGCTGAACATACCCCATTTGCAATACCTTGGGTTGTCTTCTTTTGCAAATAGTATGCCATCATGGGGGTAATTCTCATTCCTGGGCTACCATACGCTCTCAAAGGCAACCTAACCAATCTGACAAATTTCAATAAAAACAAGTAAAATCAAGCCTTATACTTGACCCTGTAACTTTCACAAACTATAAAACCTCTACATGTGGGGTACTGTTATACTCAGGAGACTTCACTGAACACAAATATTAGTATATCAGAACAGTAAAATGTATCACTGCAAGAATATCATCAGTGAAAGTGCCGTTTGTGTGTAAAAATGCAAAAAACTTCACTTTCACTGACAATATCATCGCTGTGATATGTTTTACTGTTTTGAAACACTAATATTTGTGTTCAGCAAAGTCTCCCAAGTAAAACAGTATCCCCATGTACAGGTTTTAGGGTGTCATAGAAAGTTACAGGATTAAACACAGTGCTAGCAAATTAAATTCTCTGGACTTTCGGCCTGGGTTGTCAGGCATGTCCCTCAAATTGCAATCATTAAAATTACTTAATTAGGTAAAAATATTACATAAATACGCACGTAGAATTTTAATATATATACATATTTATATATTTGACGTCTACGTGTATATTTATGAAATTATTTATGTAATTATGTATATGGACATATGTACATTTCGTATTATTTTTATTTATTTATTTATACATAGATATATATCATTACATTCTAAGTGTATTTTGATAAATATATATATATATATATATATATATTAATATCAAAATACTGTTAGAATAAATATATATATATAATTATTTTTAATTATTAAAAATTATTTTTACTTTTTGTTATTTATTTTTATTAACATATTATTTATAATTTATAATATATATATATATATACACAATATATATAGTTATTATATATATTGTGTATATATACATGTGTAATTTAAATTAAAAGTGTATTTTTATATTAATATACGTATATATAAATATATAAATACACTTAGTATGACATATATATGATATAATACATGTACATATCATATATATATATATATATATATATATATATATATATATATATATATATATATATACATATATATAGATATAATATGTGTGTGTGTGTGTGTTTATATATATATATATATATATATATATATAATTTATTTTTTTTCACTGATTTTTTTTAAAAACTTTTTTATTTTATTTTGCAGATGCAGGGAGACTGCCTGTCAGCACAGACACTCCCCCTGCAGGCAGATACACAGACACCTATTGCGGCCACGTGATCGAGTGATCACGTGGCTGCGGGGTCCTGAGCTGCCGCGGGGAGACTGGTAAGTACCCCCAGACCGTAGGGGATTTTTCCGATGATGGTTCTGAACCGTCATCGGTCGTCAAGGGGTTAAATCATGTCCCTCGAGCTGCCATTCCAATAGCCCCTATGTAAACCCTGAACTGTGGGTCGGTCTCAGGTGAGTGAATAATAAACACTGTTAGTTATCTTAAAGGAGGTTTTGCCACTTTTGACTATAGAAGTGATGAAAAATTGGGGGGGAAGGAGGAAGGGGGTAAAATCAAATAATATTAATCTCAAATTAGTCTTTCTAAAAAGACTAACTCAGAGTAGCTCAATTATCTGTCAAGCCGAACTTACCTTTTTTTTAATCGATTTCTCTTCTCTACCTCTTACAGGATCTGTTCTTCATTTCTTCCTGTCTGCTCTAGTTTTCTTTGCAACATAAGACAAACTATTTGTCTTATGGAGGTGACCATCTCTGAACAGCAGAGGAGCAAAGTGTGCTTCATTCCCGGTGGTCAGAGCAATTTTGCCATAATTCTCACCAAGTCTTCTTTCACTTTTCACTAACGCTGGAATGAATAGGATTGGAGTTTCATTCATTCAAATCAAATTCCGATCCAAACAAAGTTCCGAATTGCATCCTAACACGAATGGAGAAACTGTTCTCATTCTGTTAGGACGTAATTCAGTAGTTTTGCCGGCGTTCTGTATAAATGACAGGACGTTCCGGAAAAGTGAAAGAAGGCTTCATGGGAACACTGAGGAAAGGTGAGAATTATAGGAAAATTTCTGTGACCACCGGAAATGAAGCACACTTTGCTCCTCCGATGGTCAGAGATGGTCAGGCATAGGAAACCTCCATAAGACATATAGTCCCTTTATCTTATGTTTTAAAGAAAACTAGAGCAGACAGCAAGAAATGAAGAACAGATCCTGAGAGAGGGAGAGAAGAGGAATCACTTAAAGAAAGGTAAGTTTGGCATGACAGTGCCACTTTAATCTTAGAAGGGCTCTGTGTAGTTTAAAGAGGCACTACATGTATAGGCTTACCATCATTTTTAAAGTTGAAAATGGGTGGGTTGCAGGGTGGGTGTACAATCCACCCATTCGGGAAACAGATACATACACGTAAGGACACAGATACACATAACAGCTGAAACACACACACACACGTACTAACACAGATACACATTCCAACTGAAACACACACAGATACACATACACACACACACACACACACACACACTGACACATATGCACTAGACACACAGATACACATGCATACTGACACACACACACACACATATAGATAGATAGATTGCATGAAGAAAGCACTCTCAGGACTCAAATGTTTAAAGTAAAACTTAACGTCCATAGTTAAGAGATCGATGTTTCAGTTTGCAACCCAAACTTTCATCAGGATAACATAACATTTAATAAAAAAATATTTTATATACCCATCACCACATTACACTTACCCAATAACATAGAGGGTGCTCACTGTGACCGCCATTCCCGGAGTCTGACCGGGTTACTGTATATCTCCAATGACGTCACCTCGTACAATGTCGTCTCCATGGCAACCAGACGCCAAAACCGTGCTGGTGTAAACCTCGCACATAGATCTGGCAACAAAATACCAAGCTATCAGAAAAAGAATAAGATTACTATTTGCAAGCTGATTGAAATCGTCATCATGTCGCAGAGCTACCCTCAAATAAAAACATAAAACATAAAACTATACCGGAGGCTGGAGGCTCAATGAGCATTACCTAAATAAAAGAATGGGGAAAACAAAGACTTAATACTGTGATATACAATATCAATTAATGACCATAGCTGCCTCAATTACACAGTAGGCACGCTGGTTTTCCCAGATGCTACTACACATTAGCGAACGTGTCCATTCCAAGAAAACTAAAGGTGTAACCTAGGACCAAAGACTGCCCACTTCGCAGAGAAAGATCATAGAAACCATTATCATGATCAATCACACCCTTAGGAGGCATACTGGGGTGACTGAAATCTTTTAGTGTAATGTCAAGTAATAAAATGTGGAGCCGTGAAGAGTCATGCGCCAGTTGTTAAACTCTCTAAATGTCAAAAAGAAGGAACAAACCTTAAATCCAGATTCAGGCAATACATGAACTGGATAAATTAATATGGTGGGTATATTTAATAACACCACTATTCAAGCAATATTTAGTGTATGAGTTGACACTGCATTTCTTTCTCAAAATGAACTCCAAACCTCCAAACTCAATGTTAACCCTTAATGAGTTAAATATACAATTAAAGAGATTGTTAAAGGTTCAAAACGACATATCTCCATATAAAGTATTATCGCAAAAACAGTGCATTGAGAGACAGATTACTGGAGTTACATCTCAAAAAAGGCTGTTGGCATAATAGATTACTTTAAATAAGTGCATATTGTGCATGTATAATGTATATTCATAGTCACCCAGATATAAATCAGGAGTATATCTATGAGTGCTATCCCCCAGGGTGGCACCATAGGTTGTTATTGCGACTATATAATGCACTTAAATATGCCAGCTGATGTCGAACTCCATATGTAATAGTGAGCCAAGAACCAAAGATTAATAGTATTGTGTGGAGAGACTTGTGCCTGTGGGGGATAAAAGAACCCAACTTGCAAAGATAGTCCTTTTTATCCCAGGCTGAGATAGATCTCCCAGAGAATTACCATAAAAAACAGACTTAGCCCTGCAAGAGTAGGGAGGAAAAATCAGGTTAAATCAACAGTAGATATTGGCAACAAAGGGCATCAAAACCCGGTTGGGGATATAGGTCCAGATGTATATACACATACTGGCACAGATACACATACACACTGACACAAACACACAGACATACACACATACTGACACAGCTTCACACACGTAATTGTAACCATAGAAGTGGACACAGATGCACATATACACAGATGCACATGCACATACTGGCACAGATATACATGCAGACTGAAAGATACACATCACTGATACAAACACAAGTCACTAGTGATGTCGCGAACCCGAAATTTTCGGTTCGCAAACGGCGAACGCGAACTTCTGCAAATGTTCGCGAACTGGCGAACCGCCCGAAACGCCATTGACTTCAATGGGCAGGCGAATTTTAAAACCCACAGGGACTCTTTCTGCCCACAATAGTGATGGAAAAGTTGTTTCAAGGGGACTAACACCTGGACTGTGGCATGCCGGAGGGGGATCCATGACAAAACTCCCATGGAAAATTACACAGTTAATACAGAGTCTGGTTTTAATCCATAAAGGGCAGAAATCACCTAACATTCCTAAATCACAATGAATATGGATTGACACCTGACATATGACATATTGACACCTTGACATATGGATTGACACCTGTCCTCAGAGCCCCTGATGCACACGGACACAGAGCAGAATAGAGACTGGTCCCCCTACATAGGGTCACTTGGCAGATATGGATTGACACCTGTCCTAAGGATCCCTGATACACACCGACACAGAGCAGAATAGGGACTGTTCCCCCTACATCGGGTCACTTGGCAGATATGGATTGACACCTTGTTACAAACTGCTATTTGTAACGGGCCCTTTAAATGGCAAACTGCCCTGCTTCCCTGGGTTGTGGAGAAGCCTATTTGCCAGCCTCCTCCCGCATGACTATGGCCCCTGGGAGATTGTGAAAAATGTATGCACTTTTATTTGGTGTGTATGGCCCTTTAAGACTGTCGGTGGGCATATTGGGGCTTATGGACTCTTTATGTGACTGGTGCTGGCCCTTTAAACACCTTTTTTGGGACATCAGGAAGATTGGGACACTGCCCCTTTAAGGCCGTGTCCCCAGACTTGTTGGGGACACTGCCCCTTTAAGACGGTGTCCCCTGTGTCCCCAGATCTGGTGCAAACCCTTTGTGCCTGCCTGGCTATTTCCCACTTGGTTCAGTAAATGGGGCTTACTGAACCAAGTACCACACAGGCAGACCACCCAGAAGTGGAAGTGTGCAGGCAATTTACCTTCCAGAAGCTGCGGTTAACCGCAGCTTAATTGACAATGCTGGGAGGTCTTTGTTCGTTTGCCGAACACGTGGCGGCGGCCATCTTTGATCATTCGACGAGGTCAGCTGTATGTGTAGCCAAATTCATGGA
>OW240914.1:186901383-187046191 GCA_933207985.1 Pelobates cultripes
AAAGGGGCAGTGTCCCCAATCTTCCTGATGTCCCAAAAAAGGTGTTTAAAGGGCCAGCACCAGTCACATAAAGAGTCCATAAGCCCCAATATGCCCGACAGTCTTAAAGGGCCATACACACCAAATAAAAGTGCATACATTTTCACAATCTCCCAGGGGCCATAGTCATGCGGGAGGAGGCTGGCAAAGAGGCTTCTCCGCAACCCAGGGAAACAGGGCAATTTGCCATTTAAAGGGCCCGTTACAAATAGCAGTTTGTAAACAGGTGTCAATCCATATCTGCCAAGTGACCCTATGTAGGGGGACCAGTCCCTATTCTGCTCTGTGTCAGTGTGTATCAGGGAACCTTAGGACAGGTGTCAATCCATATCGCCAAGTGACCCGATGTAGGGGGAACAGTCCCTATTCTGCTCTGTGTCAGTGTGTATCATGGTCTCTGAGGACGATCCATATGTCAAGGTGTCAACATGTCATATGTCGGGTGTCAATCCATATTGATTGTGATTTGAATGTTAGGTGATTTCTGCCCCTTTGTAAAAACCAGACTCTGTATCAACTGTGTAATTTTCAGCAGGGGCGTTTTATGGATCCCCTCGACATACCACAGTCAGGTGTTAGTCCCCTTAGTACTTTTCCATCCCTATTGGCCAGAAAGAGTCCCTGTGTGTTTTAAAATTAAGCACTCCCCATTGAAGTCAGCGTTCGGCGGTTCGCCGGTTCGCGAACATTTGCGGAAGTTCGCGTTCGCCGTTCGCGAACCGAAAATTTCGGGTTCGCGACATCACTACTGCTGAGTAAAATGACACCCCCATTGTATGTCTTTGGCACTATTTCGTGAAGTTACAGTACCATATAGGAGGCCTGTTCTTTTCAGTATTCACAGTAGAATTTTGAGAGATGGATTTAATGAGCCTATGCTTCCATTTGGGGTATTATAACAGTTTGACTGTTCAAAAAAGCCCACAAAGGCCTACCATTTGTAAATGTAGACACTCAAGGGTATCTCATAAGGTGCATATTGTGCCTTAACATGCCCCCATTTTTTCACCAATATATGCCAAAGTATGTGGTAAAAAATCATTTGGTGCGTTTTTTACACATGGATTGCATTTTTGCTGGGCATTTTGTATATTTCACATGTGCCTATAAGTTCAAACCCCAAATTATGCTCAGCTAAGTCTTCTGAGTAAAAAGACACCCCCAATGAATGTCTTTGGCACTATTTCGTGAAGCTACAGTGCCATATAGGAGACCAAGCCATATCAGTTTTTACCGAACTTTTAATTTTGACGCTGGGCCTATGTGCAATTTCCAAGCATCTTAGCAGGGTTTACATTCAAACTACCCCACAAAGGCCTACCATTTCTTAAAGTATACACCCCAGTGTATTTCAAAAGGTATATTTTGAACCTTGGCGTGGGATCATTTTTCTGCTAGCTTGTACCAAGTGTAGCGGTAAGTTTTTTTTTCTGCCTTTTTGACACACAAAGTGATTTTGCACAGTATATTTTGCAAACCTTGTGTGCTACCAGTGTATAATACTTCATATGTTGCTCAGCTATGTTGGCTGAGTACAGCAATACCCCCGTATGTACCTTTGCCAGGTATATGTGGACATCGGAGGGGCACATTTGAGACACAGCCATTCCAGATTTTTCAAACTTTACATTTTTACGCTGTGCCCATGTCCCATTATAGAGTATTTTACCAGGCTATATAATCCAAATACCCCACAAAGCCATACCATTTCTTAAAGAAGACATCCCAGGGTATTTCAAAAGGCATATTTTGAACATTCGTGTTGGATCATTTTTCCGCTAGCTTGTACCAAGTGTAGTGGTAATAAGTGTTTTTTCTGCCTTTTTGACACACAAAGTGAGTTTGGACAGTATATTTTGCAAACCTTATGTGTGCTATGACTGTATAATACTTCATATGTTGCTCAGCTATGTCGTCTGAGTACAGCAATACCACGTATGTACCTTTGCCAGGTATATGTGGATGTTGAAGGGGCGCATTTGAGATGCAGCCATTCAGGTTGTTTTCTAACTTTGAAGTTTTACGCTTTGTCCATGTTCCAATTTGGAGTAGTTTAGAAGGTTGGTTATTGAAACTTCCCCACAAACACATACAATTTATTAAAAAATACACCCTGGGGTAATTCAAAAGGCATATTTTGAACCTTAGCGTGGGATCATTTTTTCTCTAGTTTGTTCCAGGTGTAGTGGTAATGAGCGTTTTTAAATGTATTTTTTTTACTTTTTGACACTTTTTTTTACTTTTAAAAACAAGTTTTGAAACTTTTGATTTGATTATTAATTTTTTTTAAACTTTCCTAAACTTTTTTACAGATTTAACATTTTTGTAAGCTTTTTTTTTTTTTTTACTGTTAACCTCTAACTAGCAGTAAGCAGCACTAACAGTTAATTCCACATTTTCCCATAACTCCCATCCACCCACCCCAGCTAGCAAAATATATAATTATAAAATATTTTAATTAAATAAATTGAATCCCTGAGGGTTAAAAAAAATAAATAAAAGTTAATCCTCAGTTGTTAAAAAAAAATTAGATCACAGTATAATATTGTGATCTGTATTTTGATCACTGTAGGCAGTGATCGACTGACAGAGAAGGGGTTCATTTTTATTTGGACTGGGTAAAGGGATTTTTTTTTTTTTTACTTAAACGTTATTAAAACTTTCTTTTAGCTTAATTTTTAACTTTTTAAAGTTTATTTTAAAACTTTTTTTAACATTAACCCCTAGTTAGCCTAACACCAAATCCCCCAATTCCCCACTAACTTCCACCCACCCTAGCTAGCTAAATATATAATTTTAAAATATTTAAATTAATTAAATAAATTTAACCCCTGTGGGTTAAAAAACAAATAAATGACAGTAAAATGTAATCCCTGCCAATTGATCACTGTAGTCAGTGATCAATTGGCAAGGAAGGGGTTAATTTATAATTAAAATGAGTAAAGGGGGGTGGGATTTTAAATAAACTTTATTTTTTATTAACAGGGGGCAGGATCAGCATTGTCCCGGCTCCCTGCACTTCACACAGAACCAGGAAGTGCAGGGAGGCGAAAGGTGAGTATATGCAGCACATGTGCTCGGGCAGCCTGAACGGGAGGCAGACTGGAGCACCATTACCCCACGATCGCGGCGATCCAGGGTTAATTTTAAAGGGTGACAGACTAGGTCTGTCACTCGTCGTTCTGGCAATCCCCTGATCACATCATGTAACTAAACGCCCATTATTTTTGCCTAGACAAGGTGTTTAAAAAAAAAAAGAAAAAAAGATCTAATAAAATCTGTCAACATTGAAGTTGCTGTTTAACCCCTTAACGATGAGGGACTACAGAATCCAGTGCACTCGCTTATTCACTAAACAATGATTTTAAATCTTAGAGATTGTAGTAGTTTTATTTAAAAACACCTCACCTAGGCAAGAAATAATGGGGGTTTAGTTACATTATATGATCATACATTGCATAAGCCTGCCACAACGTCAATGTACCCCGTCTTTGGCAGGTCCTAGTCTAACAGCCTAATATCTGCTCTTATGAGAGAAACCCACTTACTTGGGGAAGAAATTCCATCTGGGGCTCTCTGCAGTACAAGGCTAAATAGGCCATAGGATAACAGGGAGGGATGTAAAACCAAGTAGTTTGGTGTGTGTGTGTGTGTGTGTGTGTGTGTGTGTGTGTGTGTGTGTGTGTGTGTGTGTGTGTGTGTGTGTGTGTGTGTGTGTGTGTGTGTGTGTGTGTGTGTGTGTGTGTGTGTGTGTGTGTGTGTGTGTGTGTGTGTGTGTGTGTGTGTGTGTGTGTGTGTGTGTGTGTGTGTGTGTGTGTGTGTGTGTGTGTGTGTGTGTTGATCCTTGTTTGCAGGTAGTATGGTCCTCTAGGGTAAACAGGCACAGTCCTTTTATTTTCATATAATCCAGGTACTTTATTTGTAAGTCCACACAGGAGATAGCAGCAAATGTAAAACATAAATATAACACAAAAACCTAGCTTGTCTGAGCACTTACTAACTTCAGGTTCCCTATCTCTCAGAGGTTAAACTAGAACAAAACCATATTGGTTTCACCAACCTAGTGTCTTTGTCAGCTCTCTACACTCCCAGTGCTCCAAGCCAGCCTTGACTGCTTTCCTTTTGCACTCCCAGTGCTCAGTCTCCTCGACTCTCTCACTGGAGAGAACAGCCTCCCTCCTACCTGCTTCCAGGGAGGAAGCCAGCAATCCCCCTTTTATCTGCCTAGCAGAGATGGGATTATTCCCACTGCTACAGCTGATTATCTGCAGCTGAGCAGTGGGTTGGAGACAGTTCCAAAAAACTCTGGACAGGACCTTATTTCTCCCAGTTGTGTATAAACTGAGGAGTGGAGCATTGGCTCACCCTGCTCTCCAAATACTCCACACCAGGGGCCCATAACTAAACATTGGTTTGTGTTGCCTACAACACATACTACACATACTCCCCCTGGGGTTAAATGTTATAGGCCTATCTGTCTTCACTTTATCACTATATATATGTATATGTAGCTTGGCACTCTCCTTACCGGTGTTAAGAGTATATTTGCATGGGTGCCATCCAGAGTGTGTCCAAAATATAAACAAAGGAGGATTCAGGATGCACTCTCAGGACTTAAACAAAAATAATGTCGTTTATTTAAATTATGTGCAAGACAAAAACCGACGTTTCGACATCTGCGGGTCTGCAACCTTGAAAAAGACCTGCAGAGGTCGAAACGTCGTTTTTTGTCTTAAAAATAATGTAGTTTATTTAAATTATGTGCAAGTCCTGAGAGTGCATCCTGGATCCTTCTTTGTGTGTGTGTGTATATGTATGTATGTGTATATAAAATCAGGGGGCTGCACTCACCTGAACATGCATAAATGGGGTGCTGCTGGGGGTGAATTTATACAATACACAAGATCCAGCTCACTCACTTATCCACTAAACGGCAACTTCCATGTTGACAGATTTATTTTTTATTTTTTTTTAAACACCTTATCTTATTTTTGACTAGATTAGGTGTTTTTTTTAAAAAAAAACTTATAAAATCTGTCAACATTGAAGTTGCTGTTTAGTGGATAAGTGAGTGCACTGGATCTTGTGTATAATATATATGTTTATCACAATTATCTTTTTATAGCAATTTTTTTTTTTTGGACAAAATATACCAGATTTATAGGTACATTTATATATATTTAAGATGTACTGTGTATATATACATGATACGAGGGTGTTATATTTTATATATAATATTGGAGATAAAGATAAATTGCTGCTTTAATCATATATTTTCTTGGTTCTACCAATGTGATAATAAAACGTTTATGGCTAGATTGTACAAATCTTAACTTTCTGTATGTTTTTACCTTCTTTCCCTCTCTCTTATATGTGTTCTCCTGTCTGTGCCCAATCGCAATATGGCAGTTTGGGCTTCCTTGCAGCACGGCATTGAATTACTCCAGTTGAATATAGGAATTTCATTAAGGCTGCAGAATGGAAATGAAGTATTGCAAAAATCACAACGTCACTTCTGGTTACTACCAGCAGCCGCGCGGACGTATTCTAGGGAAGAAGCTTTTGGTTATCCCATTTACATGATGGTGCTGGAAGCCAGAGGAGAAGGGCAAAGTGCCCATAGTTTAACATCATTAAACAATGATTGGTCATGTGACTGAGGACACTGCGTTTACAGTGATGTCTTTTGGTTTTAAAGTCTTGGCTCTGGCTAGGTGCACTTTTTATTGCCATAGTGTTTTGTTGTATATTAACCCCTTACCACCATTAGGGTGTACTATGCCACCCCATTTAGTGAGCCTAAACGCCGTTGGGGCGGCATAGTACGTCCTAATAATCTTTCACTCCCTGTCGCAATTTACTGTCCTGGACCGGTGATCCGCAGTGGTCCTGGGCCGGAGGGACTGCCTCAGGAGACAGGCAGTCCCTGTGCTTCCTTCCGGCTCTCCAAAGCCATGTGATAGCGACAGAAGTTGCAAATCACATGGCAGCAAAGCAGTCTGAGACTACCTGCAGTGGGACTGCCTGAGTGTTCAGGCAGTCCCCCCGGTGTCTGAAATTAAAATAAAAATTAAACACACACATTCAAACAATATATTATGCATGTATAATATATTATAAGTTAATTAAAACATCTGATTAGCATCTGAATATTATACATATAATTTTATTCTTAATGTATTTTAGTATAAATTATATATGTGTATATGTATATTCAACATGTATATTTATCTACTATATTTAAAAAAAAATAAAAAAATTCAAGGGACCTGCCTGACAAACCAGGCAGAAAGATTGCATTTAATTTACAAGCCCTGTATTTAACCCTGTAACTTTCCACAACACCATAAAACCTGTACATGTGGGATACAGTTGTACTCATGAGACTTCACTGAACACAAATATGAGTGTTTTAAAACACTACAAAATGTAATGATTATGATATCATCAGTGAAAGTACAGTTCTTGTGTGAAAAATGCAAAAAATAAAATATCAAAACTAAGTGGCTACTACAAAAAACTGGATTTACCCAGTTCTGAATAACCTGGGCTCTCTACTTTTGTGAATGGTATGCAATGATGGGGGTAATTCTCATTCCTTAGTTGCCATATGGTCTCAAAGGCACCATAGGCTCCGCAAATCAATCTGGCAAACTGAAATGGGAAAGCTCTATATTTGTCCCTGTAACTTTCCAAAACCCCATAAAACATGTACATGAGGGGTAATGTTTTACTCGTGAGGAATCAATGAACATAAATATGAGTCTTAGCACAGTAACACCTATATTGACAATGATATCATCAGTGAAAGTGCATGTTTTTTTTATGAACGCTAACTTTTGCCAGTGTTTGTTAATAAGTAGCTACTAAAAAAGACTGGACATATCACATTCTGAATACTCTCGGTTGTCTACTTTTGTGAATGATATGCTATGACGGGGGTATTTCTCATTCCTGGGCTGCCATATGGTCTTAAAAGCAACATAGGCCACCTAACCAATCTGGCAAACTGAAATGGGAAAGCCCTATAGTTGCCCCTGCAACCTTCCAAACCCTTATAAACCTTGTACACGGGGGTGTGGGGTGGGGGTATGGTTGTATTCGTGAGACATTGCTGAACACAAATATAAGTAGAGCAGTAAAACTTAAAGTGACAATATCATCAGTGAACGGGCATTATTGTTTGTGAAAAATGCAAAAAATAAATGTGAATGCTAATTTTGCTCATGGTTTGTGACTAAGTGGCTACTAAAAACGACTGGACATATTCCATTGTGAATACCATGGGTTGTCTACTTTTGCAAATGGCATGCCATGATGGGGATAAATCTCATTCCTGGGCTGCCATACAGTCTCAAAGGCACCATAACCTATTTGGCAAATTTGAATGTGTAAAACATTAAATGGGCAAGCCCAATATTTTGACCCTGTAACTTTCCAAAACTCCATAAAACATGCAGAGTACTGTTTTACTCATGAGACATAAATGAACACAAATATGAGGGTTTTATAGCAGTAAAATGTATAATGGCAATGATATAATCAGTGAAAGAGTTGAGTTAAGGTTGTGTGATGAAAGCAACTTCACCACTGGTTTTTGAAGGGGCCTGTTTGCCAGCCTCCTACCCTGGGACTATGGGCCCTGTGATAACCCATGTTCAAAAGTACTGTTTCTGCCCCTCGGCCATCTTAAATTGTCCAGCAGTGTTTTTGTCGTTGAGTGTATGGAACTGTTTTGGGCATGGGACCTGAAAGACTTCCAGGAAATTCCTGAACCCCATAACCGATCTGGGTGATTTTTGGATATGTTGTTCACCCAAATTGGGGCTATCAGGAGATGTGGGGATATGTTGTATTTTGGAGTACTTTTTGGGGTTTGTAAAAAAATAATTCTGCTTAGTTAATTGAGTCAGTCTATTGTCTTGGTTAATTATATCACAGGCAGAGTGGAGGGGAGGGATTGTGTACACTGTATGGGAGTGACTGAATGTAAAACTATTTTTTTTAATTTGCTTGTTGTTCCTGTGTCCCTTTGCCCCACAAGGTCCACCTGGGTGGTGACCTTGTGAGGAAAACTGTATAAAAGACCAAGCTATTCAATAAACCCTCACATTCCTGGATGTCAGAGGTTCATACAGGGTGGGAGGAAGACGGTGAGACTCCAATTTAGCTACGGAAGTTGTGGTGTCCGGTGCAGTGCTTATGGTCCTCGGCGTCAGCTAGGAAGCATCTGTTAATGGAGATACCTAGTCGCGGTGCCAGGTGATCCGTTACAACAAATGTTAAAAAACCTAGTAAGTGCCATATAGGGATGGCAGAAGTACAGTACCTGGGACACCAGGTAGGGTGTGGGAAGCAAAGCCCGAGCCAGCCAAGGTTGAGGCTGTATCTCACTGGCCTGTCCCCAGGAGATGGTTTTCCTAGGGACTTCTGGCTACTATCGGATATTTGTCCCCAATTACAGTGCCCTAGCTAAGCCCCTCACTGACCTGACCAAAAGAAACTTGCCCAGACAGGTAAACTGTACTCTAGAGTGTGAGCAGGTGTTCCAAGCCCTTAAGAATACCCTGATAAAGGCCCCTGTCCTGGCTGCTCCTAATCCAAATAAACGTTTTCTCATCCACACAGATGCTTCTATGTTTGGATTAGGAGCAGTGCTGAGCCAGATCAGGGAGGATGGCAGAGAACATCCAGTAGCTTACCTCAGCAGAAAACTAGTACCTCGGGAGGTGAGCTACACCGCCATTGAGAAGGAGTGTCTGTCAGTGGTGTGGGCACTTAAAAAGCTGCAGCCCTACATTTACGGACAGCAATTCACCTTACTCACAAATCACAACCCATTGGTGTGGCTTAACTGGGTCGCTGGAGACAATGCCAGGCTGTTACGTTGGAGCCTGACACTACAACTATATGACTTCGACTTACTGACCCAGTAAGCAAAATGGGAATGCCAACTGGTTGTCACGACAGACAGAATTGGAGAAGTGATCTGTGGTGGGTACTTCCCTTTACATCCCCGGGCTGATCCATTGGTATGAGACCATTATGCCAGCTTGTGGTAAAGGGGGAGCTGTGTGGCAGAATTACTGCTTATTCGTGTGTTTTTCCCTTACATTGTGTTTCCCTTGAATTTCGTGCATTGTTCCCTGTTTCCCCGCTCGGGAGCATTCCTATGAATGGAAATCCTCGTCTCCCAAACGGACATCACCCCGGTGCCCCATTAGAATGTTCACACCAATCACTTAGAACGTTCACACCAATAACCTGGGAGACAAAGACTGGGTCCCTTTTCCCATGCCTTGGCTCCTAGGTACAGAGGGTACTGGGATGAAGGCCCCTTGCATGTGGGCAGGCTTCCACACATGGAAGACCCCTTGCATGTGTGGCAGGCTTTCTGTACCTGGGAGACTAAGAGACTAGGTCCCTTTTCTCACGCCTTGGCTCCCAGGTACAGAGGATCCTGAGATGGAAACCCCTGTTTGTTTGTGTAGAAGACCTCTTGCAAGGGGTTATGCATAAAAGCCGTGTGTGTTGTACTCCCAGAGCTGTGTCTTGTCCAGTTACTGGGGGAATGGGTGTCTTTATACTGTAAACGGTTCCAGAGTGGCTGAGGCAAGGAATTAGCGGAAGTAACTGGTCAGGTTACCCGCGGTCCGCTACCCTCATGCTTCTACTACATGTTGAAAGCATGGGAAATATTCAGGAGGTTGGGTAGCATTCTAAATAAGATACCAACTAACCTTAAAATTAAACACCTAGAAAAGTATATGACAGACATAGATCTAAGTAAATAAACCCAAATTATGTGTCAAGACAATCTCCTGTCCTCAAATTGAATCAGTTACTCAAAAAATAATCTTTCCCATACTTACCTGAGAATAAAAAACTTTTTTCAACATAACATCATGCATGTTAGCTCAGATCACAGAAATCTTTAATCAAGAGCCAGTTGATAAAGTAACTTCAAAAGGGCTGTCTGCTATTAGATTGCTAAATGCTGTAGAAAGATGTCTGATATGGGAGAGATAACTTACCCACGATATCTCAATGGAAGAGTGGCACACTGCCTTTTATAAAGTAAACTGCTCAGTTCACTGTCTTAATGTCATGGAGATACAATTTAAAGTATTAAACAGATGATACCTTGTCCTTACCAGAAGGGCCAAAATGTTGACAGCACAGTCACCCATCTGTTGGAGATGTAATAATACAGAAGGGACATTTCTCCAAATATGGTGGGGCTGTGAAAATATATCGCCAATCTGGAAAAAGAACTTTTGATTATTTTAAGCTATTATCAAATGTTGAAATTTCTAAATCATCTAGTGCAGCTCTCCTCTATCTAAAACTCCCTCCTTTGCAAAAAAAAAGTTGTATTTATCTTTCCAAAAATTGGAAATCTTCAACATCACCATCTTGGTCCTAATTTAGAAAACAACTTAATTTCCAGTTGACAATGGGAAGAATGTTAAGTAAAGCAAACAGAATTAATTGTAAGATGCACACTATATATGAATACTGGCAATAAAAAAACATGATAAAATACATGAGCTAGGCTAAGGGCTACTGATTTAAGCAATCACATTGCTTTATCTAACTATTGGTTTCCTCCCCCATCGCCCCTCTATGTCATTGCTAAGTGTTATGTTTTTGTGTTAGTTATATGTACTTATTCACTTATGTCAGTTAAATAAATAGGATTTATTATCATACTCACATATTGATAAAAGTATGTAAAATGTATAAAGGAAAGCGAAACCTTGGGGTTAAAGGACCACTATAGGCACCCAGACCACTTCAGCTTAATGAAGTGGTCTGGGTGCCAGGTCCAGCTAAGGTTAACCCTTTTTTTAATAAACATAGCAGTTTCAGAGAAACTGCTATGTTTATGTTAGGGTTAATCCAGCCTCTAGTGGCTGTCTCTTGGCAGCCGCTAGAGGCGCTTGCGTGCTTCTCATTGTGAAAATCACAGTGAGAAGACGCCAGCGTCCATAGGAAAGCATTGTGAATGCTTTCCTATGGACTGGCTGAATGCGCGCGGCTTCTGCCTCGCATGCGCATTCAGCGGAAGAGGAGGAGAAGAGGGAGGAGAGGAGAAGGAGAGCTCCCGGCACAGGAGAAAGAGGTAAGTTTAACCCCTTCCTCCTCCTAGAGACGGTGGGAGGGGGACCCTGAGGGTGGGGGCACCCTCAGGGCACTATAGTGATAGGAAAACAAGTGTTTTCCTGGCACTATAGTGGTCCTTTAACTAAAACTCCAAGGAAGAAACACACTACAGCTGTGATGCTAGAAATCAATCAAAAATCAATATATAAGCAGTATAATTATCACATGTGAAATCCTAATGCTGCCTTCAAATGGTAACATACTTAATAAATAAATATATATATGCAAAAAAGTAAGAGCGCAAAAAGCTAAATATCATGGGAAAATATTATACATTTTATTCTAATGGAAATGACAAAAAAATAAATATATGTATAAAATGTCAGTAAACCAAGTTGGTAATCAGGGTGATTACAAAGTTTGTAATGAGGGTGGTTAAAATTGGAGTGCTGGTGAATATAGAAACTCACCCTTTAGCACTGCCGGTAGAAATTTCACTGCAAGTGTATACGGTGTACCATTGTCACCATCATCATCGTGCCATATAATATATTGTGTATTTGGGCCTGGCTGGAATTGAACCTGGGTCTCCTGCTTGACAGTCAAGAACCTTACCTTGGACTCCTAGTCTCTACACCTGGACCCTGCTCACCTGTTCCTGATAAGTGGCTGATATTTTCCCTATATAAACCCGCCTTGGTTGTTATACATTGTCAGATCGTTTTGTTCCTGTTTGGTGTTTCTGCTGTTAATCTGACTCCTGGTTCTTGATCCCCTGCTCATCCTTCGTTTTTGCGTGATTGCCGCCTGTCCTGACTACTGGTTCCATTCCTGACTACTCTTTTGGATATTCCTTGCCTCTACCTCGTTCTTGGAAGCACTGGTTATTATCATCCCCAGTGCACTGTTTCACTGCCTTGGAGCTTTCTGCCTTGAGTCCCCTTTGCTGGTGTAAAATTGCAAAGGGTGCTTTAAACTCTGCGTGTTGACTCCCACTCAAGGTAAGATCTTTACATAACGATCTGACCATGAAGTCTGCAGAGTTGAAGAAAGCCCTAGCAGCCTTGATCCAGCAGGTCTCCCAGCTTACCCAAGCTTTACATGGCTTACAGCGGGAACTGGCTTCCTTTAAAGGGAAAGTACCCTGCAAACCTGAACACGTATGGTTAATTTTTCTGAGGAATTTTCTGGAGTCCGGTCGAAGTATCCTTCATTTAAGTTGGATTGTGAAGTCCTGTTCTCCCTGAAACCGATTACCTATGCCATGGATTTCGTTAAGGTGAGGACTGCTATCACCCTGCTGTCAGGGCATCCTAAGATGTGGGCTCACCAGTTACTACTCACCAAAGACCCAGTCCTAGACTCCTGGGAGGCCTTTAAACAGTCCCTGGAAGTACGCCGCAATATGGCATGTAATGTTTCCAGAACACCTTCAGTTACTCCACGGAAAAGGCAACCGATCTGAAAATGGACTATACTGCCCCTTATCCATGGACTGATGCCTTAGCAAGCCCGACCGTTTCCAAGCTACCCGAAACGTCTGAGATTTCATATTCGCCTACTTTGGATGCCGTGAAACCCATGGTGATTGAGATGACCACATTCGGACAACCAGCCCAGGAAAGGGCAAGAAAGAGGCCTAAAGGACTGTTATTACTGTGGATAGAGTGGACATTTCCTTACTTTTTGTCCTATTCGCCCATCTAGGCCTCAGGTTCTCCGTCTGGGTACTACTCATACGCATCCTATGGGGCCTGTATGCCAACATGTCACCTGCCCGTGTATGACCACTCCTCACCCTCCTACGGCTGTTGCTCCTGAAGTCCTACAAGAACCTGTTACGGTGACACCTGATAATACTATACCCATAGAGGATACTGTTTCAAATAAAGACAAGTACCACAACTACTACTTATCCTGTCGAGGAAGACCATGCACTTGGTTGTGTCTACACTTCTAATGGGACTCTAGTCCGTACAGAGCACTTGCAAGACTTTGAAAAAGCATTGCTTGCTATGAAATTCGCTCATGCTGCTAGCTTCAAATCCAAGAAGAAACTGTCTGGACTGTGAGGATGCTTTCCTCTTCTAGCCTATGGCATTTTTGAGGGGAGGATGATGTCACGATCATCATCGTGCCATACACTATATTGTGTATTTGGGCCTGGCTGGGATTGAACCTGGGTCTCCTGTTTCTCAGTCAGCAACCTTACCTTGGAAAACTTAATGGAAACTCTGACAGCCGATCTACATGGGAGACCGGAGCAGTGCGCATTGACCTGGTATCCATGGGTAACGTACATAGCCAAAAGAATAGCGACCCCAAGCACAACACAGCAGGGGCCCCCAGAAGCTCGGGACACACACCCTTAACCCACCCCATATGTTGACAATCCCCAACTCCCTGCCTCCTACCCAGACTTCAGACTGCTCCCTCAACGACCAATACAGACAGTAGAAAGATTAAATAATCACTCAGACAGGCCTACATGACACAACCCTAGGATGGACAGCACAAAACAGTTGATTAAATCTAGACAGAAGCACAAAATCTACACCAATAACACCTGAACAAAGATGCGAACCAGAGTGGTAGACATAACCCCAGACCAACGCATAAACTGTAGATAGAGACACAGTAGTAGAACAAAGAAGCATCTGGGGTGGGAATCTGACTTGACCCCAAACAAACGCATAGATTCCCAAACCAACAACCCATCTGACAGTGGCACAGATAGGAGCTCGGACACACCACCCAAGACCGACTAACCCAGTTTAACGAACAACTACCAACAACAAGGGTTCGAATAGGCTATACAAACTGAAACGCTGGCCTAATAACGGAGATGTAACTGAAAAGGCGTCATACAACCACGAAACGTGGTTTATAGACCCCTAAGGTGCTCACCACAACTGTAGTCGACATACCGTAAAATAATTGTAGTACACTCGACATTAGCACTAAAAGGGGTGCAAAAACTAGTTTTACGCTAAGGCTAACACATGATTTGAACCAGCTTAATGTCACTTAACAAAGATTGCTATGTCACAAACATGAAAACTGGGTTGGTAGACAGCCAAAAAGGACACTCTACAAACTGCCTAAAAACACAACAATGCCGCAGCCGCTGGGTTGAACTCAGGCTGGTACACTGGGTAGAACCAACTGTTAGATGTGCACAGTTTATCAGCACGGTTCCTTGTACTGACACAGATGTTGATATTGACACATTGTATTGCTCATGACTGATACATGTTTTTAAATTAAAAAAGACATCAAATAAAGACAGATTACATTTACTGTGCATCCTTTGTCATCAAGGGGTTCACTTTATCGAAACAAAGTTAGCTTCAATAATTATTATAAAAAAATAAAATAAAAAAAACAGCAATGTTATATATAGAGTGCTGTTATGACATAGCTATGAAATTAAAACATTTATTTACAGAATATATGTGTTTATTTTTTCATGTTTTACAAAACAATGTTTAGTGTATTAAAGACTATATGATAAACCTTGGCTCGTAATACTTAAAATAGGTCTAGAAAATGTAAAATTATAACAGATAATGTTTTTATTACATTTATTATTATTATGTTATTTATATAGAGCATCAAATTCCGCAGCGCTTTACAATGGGTGGACGAACAGACATGTAGTTGTAACCAGACAAGTTGGACACACAGGAACAGAGGGGTTGAGGGCCCTGCTCAATGAGCTTACATGCTAGAGGGAGTGGAGTAAAATGACACAAAAGGTAAGGATAGTATTAAACTAGTGGAGACTGGGTGAGCATCTAACGTGGGAGGGAAGCGAGTTCCACATACATTTTAAACATACATTTAGTATGTTTAACATAAAAAAATTTAGATGGGTAAATATTGTTCTCATAATTATTTGGAAGGAATCTTCTGGCATTCATAATAATGCATTGGATCAACATTACAAAACATTATATAGTATAATGCCAATTTACACTACATATAGCCTGTGTTGGCATATATACTCTGTGTTCTCAGTCAACTCCTATCTCCTTTAGCCGTTTAGGAGCCATTAGTACATGTATCCATTTAGTTTTACTCTTGTGTAATGTTGTGTGGTGTTTTATTGTCCATCTATGCATGGTGGAGAGTTGGACAGTAATTTCAACTGAGAAATACATTTTTAATATGAGTGATACCATCACTGCATCATAGGTGACGGCAAGTGTAGTTTAATTTTATTTATTTTTTCTTTACCCTTTGGAAGAAAACCACAGCAGTGTCATCTGATAAAGTTTTTTTATTATTTTGGGGTGCAATATGGACCACTTGAAATCAGAATTCTGCAATCAACCAACCTACATGTATTGTCTGGAAATGACCAGGTAATATAAAAGTTAGGCCAATTTAAGAATCCTTAGTCGATTTCCAGAACAATTTAGTGACTAACTACAATTTTGGGGTTTAGTCACAAAACCCTAAACCGTAACACACTGAATTCCAAATGGTAAAAGTAATTGATTTGGAAAATATCTAAAACTTGTCAGTTTTTAAAGCTTTGCTATTTTAGCTCAATTTTTTTTAAATTCTAACTTTAATTATGCAAAATTATAGAGAAGGTCTGTTTTTTCTATAACCCCTTCATGAAAAAGGATCAACTCAAAATGTTACATTTCAACAACCCTGGTATCATGACAGGTTGCATTAAAATGACATCAATAATATGTCATTCAACAGTTGTTCATATCCTCTGGGTGTCCTTGCAGTATTGTCCTTTTACTTTTTAGCAGGGTGCAATGGGGCTACTTTTGTATGTGCATCTAATTCTCTAGTCTAGTACATGATAAGAAGATAGAGTGAAAGATTAGGCCAATAAGAATGGAAATTTAGGAGCAACTCTTTAATCACGATGCCTTTCCTCAATGTAATCTTTCATTACTCTTATTACATTGTGATTCAGAACAATACATCTAACTCCAATTTGGCATGAAGTCAGGCAAGCTAGAAACTGCTGTGGATACAGAAATAAAATTAACCATTTGAATGCAAAAGAGGGCCAAGAAACAAAGTAGAAAAGGTTAAACACTAAAAACTGCTTTTCATGTTTACCTCATTCAATAAATACATTTATGTATCAAATGAGTGGTTATCAAATATATGTACATTTTCATTGCTTTTTGTGTCTATAAACTATTAGTCTTAATAGTGAATTAGTTACGAAAGGAATCATTATAAAGGGGCACTCCACTAACAAAATAAATAAAAATCACTGTTGGTAGATATATCCCAAAGGAAAACGTTCATGCATTTAATTATGTATTTTTTAATTGGAGTTATATTTAAAAATAGCTTGCAAAACCTGCAATTCTCTTGTCTGCAGCCTTTGCAAATCCTCTCCTTCTAACCCCACCCAGACTCTCTGTGGCCGTCAAATCACAGACCTCCCGATGAAGCTCAATGAGAAGTATTTGCAGGGAAGGTGCTCTGGGCAATTGCTGTCTCTTAAGTTTAGCTCCACTGAGCTAACAAAACCAGGAAGTAATGCGACTGTCAGCTTAACAGCCTAGGGGGTGTAACTGGCCTAATTTTAAAAAAAGTGTAGATTTTTATTAAAATCTGTACTATTTCCAAAATGAGAAAAAGAGGAAACACTCTTCACACACACAGTTTTTCTGCAAGCTAAAGTTGTTTACAGGTCTGGAGTGTACCTTTAAGTCTCCATCACAAAATAAACACAATAGAAAAAAAAATAGTCTTAACGCCGTTACGGCGTTCTATGCCGTCCCGCATTAAGTGGGCTTTAAAGCCATTGCGGCGGCATAGAACGCCGTAACGGCTTTGAGCCCCAGGAGCTCGGAGGTACTTACCTCCGCTGCGATCCTCTTCTGGAGGGCTGCCTGACAGCCCAGGCAGTCTTCCCCCATCAAATGAGGCCCCAGGGGGCCATGTGATCGCTCCCAAAGAGCGATCACATGGCCCCCTATAGCTGGCTGTGGATCTGCCAGCAGGGGGACTGTCTGAAATGTCAGACAGCCCCCCTGCTGGTAGGAAATGAAAAAAAATATATTATTAGACATGTGTAAAATTAATTAAAATTATATTTATGTTATATATATGTAACGTCATACAAAGTGTATTTTAATATTAATATAAGTACATATATTAGTATTAAAATATACTTAGAATGACGTTATATATATTGGTAACAAAATACACTTAGATTGACATTATATATATATATATATATATATATATATATATATATATATATATATATCTACATATAAAATACAAATAACCGCAAATATATATATATATATATATAGATAGATATATACATATAATTACAAAAGATTACATTAGTATACACATAGAATTTAAATACCTATAAATGCATATATATTAAAATTTTACGTGTATATTTAAGTAATCTTTTAACATAATTATGTGATTTGATTAATTAAAATTTGATTGACATGCCTGACAACACAGGGAGAAAGTGCAGAGGATTTAATTCGCAAGCACTATATTTGACCCTGTAAAACCTGTACATAGGGGGTACTGTTTTACTCGGGAGACTTCGCTGAACTCAAATATTTGTGTTTCAAAATGATAAATTGTATAACAATGATGATATTTTAAGTAAATGTGACTTTTTTTTACATTTTTTACAAATGAACTGCATTTTTATAGACTATATATTATTGCTGTAATATGTTTTACTGTTTTAAAACACTAATATTTGTGTTTAGTGAAGTCTCCCCCCATGTACAGGTTTTATGGTGTTTTGGAAAGTTAGAGAGTCACATATAAGGCTTGCATTTCATTTTTTTGACATTGAAATTTGCCAGATTGGTTATGTTGCCTTTGAGAGCGTATGGTAGCCCAGGAATGAGAATTACAATGACAAAAACAAATAGGAATGCTAACTTTGGCCAGTGTTTGTGACTAAGTGGCTACTAAAAACGACTAAACATACCCCACTTTCAATACCTTGGGTTGTCTACTTTTTAAAATGGTATGCCATTATGGGGGTAATTCTTATTCCTGGGCTACCACGCCGTCTCAAAGGTAACATTACTAATCTGGCAAATTTCAATTTGAAAATGGAACGTTCTATATTTGACTGTAACTTTCCAAAACACAATAAAACCTGTTTATGGGGGGTACTGTTGTACTCGTGAGACATCGCTGATTACAAATATGTGCAGTAATTATGACATTAACTAACAGTATTATGACATTAACAGCTAAAATGTCAGACGGAAATACAAATGTAAAAAAAAATCTTATTTTCTCACATTTTTTTAAATTTTATTTATAATAAATTATGTTCCATATATGAATAGTTAATGATAAATTAAAGCCCTGTTTCTCCTGAACAAAATGATATATAATAAGTGTGGGTGCACTTAATGTGACAGCGGTGAATTATTGTTGAACAGACATATAGCGCAAATTCCAGTTTTTGTTTACGTTTTGTTTTGATCAGAACGTGTACTATTGACTCCGTCCTGAAGGGGTTAAAGAGAAAATTAATATAAAGTAAAATGATGAAATATAAAAACTCACCATTAGCGATATTTATAGATTACAATAACAAAAAGAGTGTTTAAATTACTAATTTATGACATGGCCAGATTAAAATTAGAGTAGAGATGCACAATTAATGATCTGTTCCCTACAGAATAAAAGTGTTTGTGTCTATATTTTGTTGACAGTAAATGAGAAACTACCAAACAAAACTGAATCACTGTTCTAAATACTTTTAATGTTTTTACACATTTCATATACTGTTATTCACTAAACTCTGAATATTGGTGAATTCAATTAAAATGGCAAAACTTTGATTAAAATAGCGGATATGTAAAAATATTTAAACAAATATATAGTCACATATTATATTATTTGTATATTTTAACTTCAATCTTGCCATGTGGATTTTAGCGACTGACCCTGATACTATGTTATGTGGTGAAAACTATTTTTCATTCAAATGTGTAAACTTCACTCACTGATTTCAATCAATTAAAATGTTCTGTAAAATCACACAAAGTGACTTTTAAAGATTCTTTCTTAAAATATGCAAATAAGCAAAGGCTGCACTGCCTCTTTTCAGATTTCCATCCAACATGTGCTCCTTTTAGCATTGATCATTTCTTTTAAAAAAAACACACACACACATACAAACTTACTTATTAAATTGTAAGTATGATAATATGCATACTGGATATGTACAGTGTCCCTTTACTTGTTCATAATGTATTTAAAATAAAACACATATGTGAAATGTAACCTGTAATCTCACATGCTATTTGTCCTCCAGGAGGCATAACCACCTAGCAAAGCTAGTGGGTATGAGGCAACCTCCCGGAGTCAAATGCCAGAGCTGAAAAATGCTTCCGCTGGGCTCCTGCACAGCAACAGCATTTCAGCCAATCAGGTAATCAGGAGAGCCGTGCTAAACACGGGAATCCTGATTACTGCAGATTTTTAAAATGGCATCATTGATGGAGGACTCCATATCTGTGTCTACCACAGATTTAGTGGATGCCTCTCTTAGAGGCAGCTCCATCATTGTTAAAAAGCTCCATCGGAGAGCTTTCCTTGCCAGGGATCTATCTTCTTCATCTTCTGAGGAGGATATGGTCCCAGTTTTATGTAAAAAGAATTAAAAAAAGGCGGCTGGTCTCTTCTGCCAGTTCCTCGTCTGAGGACAATTTTTCTGCTCCTCTTTCCCCTCATACTCATTTGAGTAAGCAAAATATTACAGGATCCCAAAAGAGGAATAGTGTGTTTCCCTCATTTGAGCACCAGAAACACCTTCCAGAGAAAAAACAAAAACAAAAACAAATCTCGTTGGAGGTTAGATATTCCTTTTCCTTCCTATTCTAGAGCGTATGCTCATTCTTCCTCCCAAAGCCATTCCAGTTCTAGACACGGCTCTCTTGAAATAGACTGGGAATCTGAGGAAGTGGTAGCTTCAGCAGCTTTAACTGAGCAAGGGAAACTTGGCAATGTTCAGATGGCTAGAGTGAGTCTACTAGGAAAGACTCTCCCATCAAAATTATTTTACTCCAGATGGGCTATGGAGCACAATTCTGAGGTTAGATAATTTGTCAAACTAGCCTTTAGATCCCCATGGTTAAGGAGGATGACCTTCTCCTCAGGAACCACATTGGTATCCCAGACATACATGCTTTAATGATTCCTGAGGTAGATCCTGCTCTGTTATCTATCACAGGGAACAGTGTATCTACAGATCCAACAGGCAAGCATTTTCATAATATACAATTTAAAATTGCTAATGCTGTGGATCCACTATTACTGATACTGGATAAAGCAGAAAAAGAAGGCAATGCTCAGAAACCTTCTACTTCATCTCTGCTGGCATCTAAGATGGCTTTTTTGAAAGCGTCCGGCAGGGCATTGCTAATTATTGGCCAATCCTTTAATTACATCTCAAACATTCGCAGAACACGTAGGCTCCACGCAGCAGGAATGTCTGACCTAGCCCCTAAATCACATGAGTTCCCAAATTTAGAGGATTCTTACCTTTTCGGTCCCTAGTTCAATCAGGAGGTTAAAGGCAAGGAGATCCTTTTCAGAGCTCAAAAGTCCTTTGCTGGCTACAAGAAGCCTTTTCGGAGAAAGGGTTGCTCCTATTGGGCTTCAGGAGCGTCCCAAAAGCATCTCACCAGGCCCAGTAGCGCCACTACAGTGGAAAACACAAGCTCCCAGGTGGTGGCAGAGGAACTCATTCCAGAGGTGGTCTAGCTTACAAGAGAAAACCCATGCATTCAAGTAAGTGTGCCTCCTCACAAGCCACTAAATTGGAAATATTTCTTCAGACAAATGAGTTGTAAAGATTTTTCAAAGGGGTTTACAACTCCCCCTTTTAAGGTTCCCAGTTCCAAGGTTTGCACCCGGCAGAGAGGTGAACTCATTGCTAGATGCCTTCCTTTCCCTAGCTTTACATGAAGTGGAAGATAGAGTTTGCAGACATGTCTATTACAGGATGGGTCAGTCTGTTGTTCCCAATCCCCCCAAATCAGACGGTTCCTGGAGACCGATTCTAAATGTGAGGTCTCTGAACGCTTTCATCAAAAGAAAAAGGTTTAGGATGGAGGGTTTATCAGATCTTCCAGGTATAGTACAGAAAAAAAGTTTTCTGCATAAAGTTAGACCGAAAAGATGCCTTCCATTCAGTCCCTATAGCCAAGAAACACAGGCGTTTTCAATGGACAGATGTTCCAGCCCCTTATGCCTTTCCCCCTACATCTTTACTGATGAAAGTGCTGGAGAAGATCCGCAGGGACAGGGTACAGAGTTTAGTTCTCGTCTACCCAGTATGGACCTCCAGCTCCTGGTACCCCTTGATCCATAAGTTATTCGAGGGAACCAAGATCCCACCAGGGATCTTCTGCTCAAGCTTCCGCAGCTGATGTGGATCACAGCCCTTTTATCGGATCAGGTCCTAATTGTCCAGTAAAACCTTTGTTAGATTTTACTGGAGGCCATCAGAAGTTGAACGCCTTCAGTTTCTTAGGACCACCACCAGGTGTGTGCTAGTCTACCCACTAGCTTTGCTAGGTGCTTATGCCTCCCAGAGGACAAATAAGAGTTTGCAGGAATCTATGATCTGCAAACTTCCTTTGTCTTATGGATGAGCATAACCACCTGGCAATAGCGCCCATCCCACTCTCCCCTAGGGTAAGGGTTTTGCCTGCTGCTGGTACTTTGTTATTCTTTACATAAGGTTATCTTGTGGTTATGCAGCCTATTTCTAACTGTTTTCTGTTTTTTACAGACTATAACCATACTCCAAGACAAGACCAACAAACCATTGGATGCTAGAAGTATCTGCAACAGGAAATTCTCATGAGCTCCCTGCATCAAGAATTTGCCCCTCAGAGACTTGTTACAACATTTCCTTTTTCTTTACAGAACTCGTTTTGATGCAATTTAGGATGTTCCAGTTTCAGTGTCTATTTGATACTTTCTTATACATTGGTGTCTTGTTATCTGTTTAACTGTGTGCATTATACAAAGGTTTTCAAGTCCATCTCATATGTCTTTACGACTAATTATATATTTCCTTGTTCCCCTTTACTATTGGTTTTCTTGAATTCTTTTTTTGTTTGTTTAGATGTTTAAGGTTCTCTACCCTTTTGGTAATATAAATTCTCAGTGCTTCATGGGATGAGCTAACCATCCTCAGTTTCCCAATTTTAAAAATCTTAGGTAATCAGGATTCCCGTGCTCAGCATGGCTCTCCTGATTATCTGATTGACTGAAATGCTGTTGCTGTGCAGGAGCCCAGCGCAAGCGTTTTTTCAGCTCTGGCATTTAACTCCGGGAGGCTGCAACATACCTACTAGCTTTGCTAGGTGGTTATGCTCATCCCTAAGACATAGATTCCTGCAAACTTTGATATCTCTCATTTGCAGCAGGTAAAATTTAAAGTCTATGGTACATCTGATTTAGTTCAGCCTGAAAAATATTTGAAGCAACCTATGTGGTGGAAATCCAAGCCGGTATTGTTTTAGCCATAAACTCAGTCATGACATTTATATATGGCACTGGGGGCATGTTCATCATTTACTGGTCTATGCAATTTTTTAATTCACTGCCTCTTTGAATTAACCTACCTACTGACAACAGCTGGATTGTGAGAGTATACTGTAGAGCTGGATGGCATCTGCAGCAAACTGCATTAAAAAGAAGAGATTCTAAATTGTGACCCATAATCTTTTATATTCTAACTGCTGCTGGATATAAAAGTTATATGTTTATAATAAAATGCATGACACCTAGCATCTTTACTTTCAGTATTTTATGCATTGAAGATTCACACTTGAGAAGGTGGAACAGACAAGACCAACGGAGAACTAATACAGAAGCTGCAAGCAAACTAAATAAAAGTTCTGTTATCACAGTGATTGCATATAGACCTAAATACATATTTGGCTGGGCTGTATATGGAGGCTTAAGATAATTTACAAATATAAATAAGAGAAACAAATTAAATGAGGATTATAATCCATGTGTCCAGATTTAATTATAGGACCACTCTAGGCTTAATGAAGTGGTCTGGGTGCCAGGTCCAGCTAGGGTTAACCCATTTTTTTATAAACATAGCAGTTTCAGAGAAACTGCTATGTTTATAAATAGGTTAATCCAGCCTCTAAAGCCTCTAGTGGCTGTCTCATTGACAGCCGCTAGAGGCGCTTGCGTGATTCTCACTGTGAAAATCACAGTGAGAGCACGCAAGTGTCCATAGGAAAGCATTGTAAATGCTTTCCTATGAGACCGGCTGAATGCACGCGCAGCTCTTTCCGCGCGTGCGCATTCAGCCGAATGGGAGGAGAGGAGGAGGATCTGAGGAGAAGAGCTCCCCGCCCAGCGCTGGAGAAAGGTAAGTTTTAACCCTTTTCCTCTCCCCAGAGCCGGGCGGGAGGAGGTCCCTGAGGGTGGGGGCACCTCAGGGCACTATAGTGCCAGGAAAACAAGTATGTTTTCCTGGCACCATAGTGGTCCTTTAATAAATGTTATGCTACTCTAACTAATACATGTACATGAATACATATACATGTTATTAATGTTCTTAATAAATGTTTTATTAAAGTACTGTTTTAGTTAGAGTAATCCTTTAAGCATTAGAGTAACCCTTTAAGCGTTGACAATTTTAATCACCATGTAGGATTTCTAATCAGAGTTGCATATAGAATATTGCTTCTTCTTTTGACAAGAGCTCACTCTGCAAAGAGGAAACTGAAACTATGTATACATATACATTATCATTCACCTGAAGCATGCATGAACTGGTATTCATTCTGAGAATGTTTTGAAACCATATACAATCCTTTCTTTGCCACAGACATGTAAGCCCTTTAGACAAGCTAGTGTGCTCAGATAATCTAACGACATGTTGTGGGTTTGCCTTGAGCTAAGGAAGTCAATGAAAACTCAGTTTCTGATAAAATGTGTCCAATGACTTGGCAGCAAGAAACACGAATAACAAGTTGGGTTTTTCGTCTTCTTTAGGATGATTGGTTGAACGTGATGGACATGAGTCTTTTTTTAAACACTATCTAATGTAACTGATAAAGTAAGCAAAGAAATCTCTTAGCTTAACTGACATTGTTTACATGCCTGCTTCCTCTATATTATATTCCAAAACCCTGCTAGTTTTTAGATAGTTCCTATATTGTGAACTTAAGAACACATGGTAATAGTTCACACATTTAAATGTAAATACATTTTTCATGTGGAGTATTCTCCTTCTGGTTGATTCTCAATTGTTGTGATATGTGTGTTGTTTTCACTGATGTTAGTAGGGGGAATTTAAAACAGAATAACAAAATAACATGTTTAAATGACCACTTTAATGCTATAGATAAATAGATTTATTTTTAACATTAGAGTGTATCTTTTAACATCTAGATTCAGGATTTCCTTTGGAAACCTAGACAAACTCACCTTCTGTCCAGCAATCTCTTGATTTCCTTGCAGTTACCACACTGCATGTTGTGAGATTATCATTCTGATGATCTTTGGTCAATCTTAAGATTCACATAAAGAAACACAAGGGACCTATAGCACATGAGTGCCAAATATCATGCACTGTCAGTTTTTCTCAATCAGAAGACTTATCAGTGCTCCATGACATCATGATACCATATGTTAGCAGATTTTATTTTTGTAGGCTTTCAAGAAGACATTTCTTTGGTGGCTGACAGTGTTTACATGTGTCAGACTGCACAGATAGGGTCTTTGAACAAAAACCCCAACATTAAAATGTAGTGGTATGGGTAGTTAGAATGTAGCTTCATGGAATCCTGTTTGCATTTAGAGGCAACACTATTTGCATGTAACAAGTCCTGTTAGGACATGATTTCAGGAAAGATTGTCTTTTTCTTTTCTTTTTTTTGTTTTGTTTTCCAAACAGATGCCTCTGAAATTTGTGTACTTTCACAGTTTATTGGAGATGAGAAAACAACAAGTTCTTTATTAAGCAATAATTGTTTGGTTGGGGAACAATATGCAAGAGAAGAAACAGAGTGTGTCTACAAATAAGTATGTTAGTGGTATGTCTAAGCTTTTAAAAATCAACACGTCTTATAACTGATATGTTTCAATAAGTTCTCAGAGAATATAGAATGCTATACTAATTGGAAGTACTATCCAGTGTTTATTGAATGCCCTAGTGTCATATGACTATAGGTAAGGGTATTTCAGCCCATCTTCTCTTGCTAAGCAAGAATATTTGTTTTGTTCACTACATAGACCTGGAAATGCACTCATACCGCGTGATTTTCAAATAAAAGAAAGTCTTAAAAAGTATTTAATATTCGTAGACTTGTGCATAGCGTAAATATTTGTTTCACCTAACCACTTCTCCCAAATGGCAGAATTTAGTCTATGCCGTGGTTCAGCTTGACAGTGTTGTTACCGAAAATAAAGTTGGACAGCCTAAAAAAACAGGGGGAAAGTTGCCTATTACTGTGCTGACATGCAAAAATAGCTACAATATTTCCTGGTCTAATGGTTCTGCAATATCACCTGTCTTTGCAATGCCAATTTTAGATTGGTAAAATTAGATTATTGTATATTTGGATAAAAAAATAAAAAGTGGGTCTACAAATAAGTATGCTAGTGGTATGGGTAGGCTTTTAAAGTCAATATTAAATGTTATACTAATATCATGTAAACTACTTGAGGGCTAGTGGCAGAACAAAATTCTCTAATCCTATTCCTAAATAGAATGACCCACCAAATATAAAAACTGCAATGCTGTATAGAGCTAACAATTTGAAATAATCAAGTTAATACGTGAGTGCTTTATATCTTTAGACCAGGTAATGATAATGGCAAAGTGAAAGATGTGATCTTTAGTGAGTTCAATAAGGAATTACCTCTTATACCATAAACACAAAACACAAAACTTATAAGCCCTCAACAATGATTCCAGTGAATTAGAATTTAGTGCTTTCAAGCATTTCAATAAGCACTAGAGGGATATAATGTTAGCTAGAAGGTTAAAGCAGTGGAATATGAAATTAATATATATGAAATTATGAATACTATTGCTATTTCCTTTATAGGGAACCTTTATTAGTTTGTTGTTTTTTTGTCACTGTGGTTTTTAATTTCAGTATGTGTAATTGAAAGTTAAATTGGTATTGAAAAGCATGGATATTTTAGATCTTTGCTATATACCGTTAAAGTGAGGACTTTGGTTGGGTATTATTGAATTCCATACATCTTTAGTTTATAGTATCTGGATACAAATGAGCAATGAACATTACGTATCCCTATGTGCAAGGCTCAGGATGACCCATCTGACCTCGTCCTCATACAATCTTAAATAATCTAGATAAAATTCAGTATTCTTCTTTTCAGTGTCTTGACCCCAGTCAATGTTTTGACCCATGCCAGGTCTTTATCTACCCATAATACAAAAAAAAAACACAAAGGGCAAAAAACTGTGAACAATTTTAGGGTTATTCACTAATGTCTGAATCTCCCCATACCAATTACAGCAATACCATGTGCTACAGCACTAAGTAAATCTATAAGTGAAATGTTCAGCTATAAATATATTTCTTTTCCATTTGAGAAAACATTGCCAGAAATAGAAAAGTGATTTTAATTTCTACTATTTTTTATGCAGAAAATATACCAAATTCACCAAACATGAGAATTTGTCCTGATATACAAAATCCACTGAAAATTACCTATGTCCAAATGAATTCTATTACTAAAGCTAATTCTGGTTGTAATTTGGCACCAATTAGCTATATACTTTAGGTATCTAGCTTAAAATCAATGCTTTTCACATTAAAACCTTATACAAAGTGTAGTTTTCGGAATACGTACAAGGAACTGATTTTAAACTATATGTGGACAGAATACTTCCTGAACTTGTGTGCAAGCTAATGATAATTTGAAGTACTATCCAACTACCGTCAGATTGCTTTACTGCTCCTCATATTTCCTAAATTGGTAAGTTAGCACTTGATCTGGAAATAAAGTCAATATTTAGTTGCTGTCTGCTTAAAATCTATTGTCTTTTGTTTTCCATCTCTTGTTTGGACAGGAGATATAGCCCACATGATTGAGTAGACCTCTTATCCATCATAGCAAACTAAGCCCCTTATTTGTTTCAACCATCCCTTTTATTTTTGGTGCCAAGAATGGCACTCCAAATCATGAATGAAAATGAGAATGTCCTGGTTTTGCCCAAGGCGTTTGTTTGGAGATTCATGCATGTGGCAGCTTGGAAATCGCAATTCACTAGAATTCTGAATGATATAAATCTCCAAGTCTATTTGTCATCTGAAATATTAAAGTGTTTAATGGATTTAAAGTGCTTGCTGCACAACACCCTTTCAGATACAAGTGTTTACCTTACATTTGTGCATAAAGAGTAATGAAATTTCAATTAAATAAGACAGCAGCTCAATATATGCATAATCAATAAACTGACCTATTCTTTTTTATTATTTTGTACCTTTAGTATATTTTACTATAGTATATGATTTATCATATAACTAAAATATATACACTGTACAATGTATAAATAATATAATTTTTAATGATTTTTTTTTCACATATGTAAGTTTTGCACTTTAATTTGAAAGTATCTTATGCAGCAAGCACTTTAAATCTATTGAGAACTTTAACATTGGAACTGACATTATTAAACTCTTTTTAGCACTTTCTTTCAATTGGAAAGCATGCATATGAGCATCTTTCAAGTTGTTTTTATGTATGGTATACAAACAAATATTGTTGTTTAACAATATTAATCACTTTGATGAAGGAGGAGGAGTGACACACCAGTTACCAAGAACTGCGCTGACAGCTCTGCAATGATTCAGTTTTAAATTAATTATTTTCTTCTTTTTTTTTTTTTTATTTTTTTTTTTTTATAAACCCTATTAGTAGTCCAATATATTCAGGAGAACTTTAATGCACATCACATTTTCTGTCATGTCATACCTTGCCATTTAACCCAACCACTTGTCTTTCTTTTGTAGGTATCTCAATCGATCCAAATTCCCACTTTTCTCTCCCACTTTCTCAGAGTCCCCTCCTTCTATTCTACCCCCCATATGTGTCTGTCTCTCCACCATGGCTCAAACGTTTGAGTCCTTCTCTACTAGAGAGGCCTGAAAGTTACTCACCTCTTCAAGCCCGGAAGGTTCATTTCATACTCATACTCACCAATGTTAAACTTTCACTTGCTTATGACTAGTGCCTCTGCTCTAACTTATAGTAACAAGACACTGAAAGACACTCTTTTAATATGTGGATTTTGTATTATGGCTTGATAAAGAAGTATGGTCTCAAAATGTTGCCTTGATTGATTAAATTAAAGGGCAAACACTAAATTTTGCATCAATGTCATGGTGTGTTGGGTTGTTTATTTTGTTGAAATAACATGCATGTTAGTCCACCTTCTTTTCTTTATTCAATTGGATGTAATTTCAGCAAAAGTAAAATTAATGACCCCATGTAAGGGGGAATGGGGTATATTTGTTGTACTTATACAAATATTTCTACAAAAAGCAAATGGCAGTTTTCACCAATCCTCAAATTAGAATAGAGAAACTCAAAAAAAAAATGTGTACATCTACGTGCATCAAAGTTAGAAAAGTCTCTAAAGACACATTAATGCTGCTTGTAATATTTTACTGAAAGAGAGCATGAATTAAAACAGATCTCTATGGCTGGGCAAATTTCCAGTGAAAAAAAATGTGGTTCTAGTTCACAGTGTGATATTTAAACATTAAAGTCCGAGCTGCAATGAGTTCACTTCTAAGTTAACAATTGTAGAATACAAAGCCAAAATTAATTTTCACATTAAGAAAAAATAAATCATTGAATTATGCTTGCAATACACCAATGAATAAAATATCTCTCTAAACTAATTTAGAATAAATTGTTTCAAAATATGCATTCCTTTAAAGATTCTCTTAGAAGGGAAAAAGATGCGTTTTTGCTTATTATATATACTTGGATCGGTACTTGCTTTTCTTGTGTGACATGCCCATTTAGAAACTTGACATATAATTTATCACTTCTTCTTGATAAATGACCATCAAAGATTTACATGCATGTCTGTTCCATCCCATTGCTACTGACTGAATTGTCAGAAGCACAATTAATATTTACATACTGCTGTGCAATATAGGGCATTCGATATACTGAACAAATGTCACCCGTAGATCATAAGCTTCATTGAACTAGGATCCAAGCATTTATCCTGCCTGTGACAACTTGGTATTACATATAATGTCAGTCACTGTCTTCCAAGCACTGTGTTCTATACAATGCATCCAATCTATACGTGTGAGTCAAATTAAAGCTTATAAAAAAGTATTGTGGCTATGAAAGTGCTTGTAACCCACTTTACTATCACAGTGGCTGCATCAGAATCCAGCCTCATGTAGAATTACCAAGTCTATTCCTAATATATTGCTATGAATTGTAGACATACTTGGGTATCAATCTGGTAGCATCTGGGTTGTGTCTTATATAAATTGCTCCTTCTTGTAAAATATTTCTGAATTGGATTCTCAAGAGTCACAATAAACACATTACTTATACATGTCAAGTCCGACTTCTAACACTTACACCTGATTAATGACGTGTGTTTTGTTTATCTTCTGTTTCATCTGCTAATGCAGATACCTCTTTATTTTATAAATAGCAGCTCCCTGCTCACATATTCATTCTGCTCTTACATTCAGTGGTGTGGTTTAGGTACCAGAAAATGTGAAATACGAATATCATAGTTGTTATACAGTGCATTAAATGCATTAAAATTATTATTATTCACTAAAGTTATTTATTATTTATTTATAAAATATTTTACCAGGAAGGATACATTGAGATTTCTCTTGTTTTCAAGTATATCCTGGGTCCACAAGACATTACATTGATACTAAAGTGTGAATTGTTGTGAATTTAGGGCCTGAAAACACATTTTTCCAAATCAGCTAGTGTGACCTGATATATTTGAAAAGTTCATTAATTTCATTTTGATTTCCCCACATTTCAGCAAAGGAAAACATTGGGGTATATTTTAGTTTAAAGAAATATGTTGTGAATGGATACTGAAGTTGGAAAAATTAGTCAAGTCATTTTCTTTAGTGCTGAACCGCTTGAGTTGAAGGGACTTGATTTGAGTTGTCAGTTACGTTTTCTTCCTTATATCCCATCTAAGTCCCATCTAAGCCTTCGGGAATTTCTGTTGGGAAGTGCCATCCCAATATATTGGCACACTGCTACACACCCTCAGAGCCAGGAACGTAAGGCTCTCAACAAGGTGAGCATAATACTTACTATCAGCATATTTACTGCACGTTTATACAGTACTACCCATCTGATCTATTTTTCCTCTTTTCTGTGTCTTTTTTTGAGGTACGTCATAGAGGAAGTGGTGTGTTGCTGCCCAAAGAGCAAAAAGGTTCATTTTACAGAGCCAATACCATAAAGGCTCCAGACCATGTGAGTGGTTCTAGTTATTCACTTATATCACTTATCACTGCTAAAGACCATCTGCACTATATGTTTCTTTGTTTTTCCTTTTACATATGTTTTTAAGTATATTCCTAAGTGTGATATCACACTAAATTGATAGGGTAAGTGGACCCCTCTATCACTGTATATTTATATAGCGCTCCAATAGTTGGTGTATATTTTATACCATATCTTTCAATATTATAGCCATGTTTGCATTGCAGCTCACTAATGCATTTTGGGCCATTTTGCTTTCTCATTTCTCATTTATCATTTTTCCAATACAATTGCATGAACGAAATTCATTGAAGTAGAAATTTCACATGCATGAATTTTGGTTAATCAAAACCAATTTTTTTTTGACAATTTGATTTGTATGAACACATTTTGTTTAGCCATGCACAAGTACAGTAGTTTAACATTTCTTTTTTGTCTTTCTCAGTTGCTGAAATATGGATACATGCTATTCTGGAGGCTTCTGGAAAACAAACCAGAAAATGTAAATTGTATGTATATATCTTGTCATACACTGATTTTCCCACCATTTGGTTCACAGATCAAGTGAAACATTTTTACCAATAGAGGAGAAAAGAGGAGGAGCAGTAAAAAATAAATGAAATAATATATTTATATAATATATATTTATTAAATGTATTGGTCATATACAGTATTTCTCACTTTATTTGTGAATATAATCAACAATCATTAATCATCTTTTTCTCCATAAATCATCTCTCTTTTGGTGCCCAAATCAAAATGAACATGTGTGTCCTTTGAGTATTTTGTTTTCTTTGTGATTCAGCTATATGTCAGCTGGAGTTCGTGAATTCTGATGATCACTCAATTGGCACAAATTTATATGAATTGCAGTTTGCAATGAAAGGAATCTCCAAGTCTAATTGCCACACAAAAGCAAATATTTTAAATAAAGAGATATTTGCCAAATAGTATTTTACACTACTTACATTTAGCCATTTAACAGCTAATCTCTGCTAAAAATTCTAGTAAAATTTTGTTTTGTTTTTTTACATCCACACATATAACAAGAATTTTAATGTGTATTTAATGATGCATTCTATTCCTGTAAAATACCCTGCATTTGTCAGGATTACTAGTTGATCCAGCATGTAGACCCGTATCACACCTAGGACTAAAAGGTAACATCTTACCGAGTCTTGGCCAGACTTAACGTACCAGAGAACAGTCAGAATACTTGCCAAGGTCGGGGACACAGAATGGGACACAATGATGAGGGAAAGCCAAAAGTCAAGGATACCAGAATACAGGGAAGTCAAAACGAAGCCAAAGTCAATAACCAGAAATAAACGCTCAGGAACACACTTTCTTACAACCATATTGAATGCTTGTAGAGAATATCAGTAGTGGCTTCTACTCAAGGTCCCTGGCTAACATTGAGGGAGCAAGATCCTGCACTAAAAGTTGTTGTTAGGCTCGGTGTAGCTGCAGCTTACTTCTTAGACATTTATCTGCAGTGCTACACATTCTCCTCCCTCACACTCAGCATTTTTGCTGGCCATTTGCCATTCTTATATGTGCCACTAGGATTGGACCCTCCAAATTACTCTCAGCTCTTCTGAGTAAAACAACACTCACTCCCAATGTTCTCCTTTGCCATCTAGTAAATGACTAGTAAATAGACCTGACTATGTTGGTTTTTACAGTTAGAATTTTGATTTGATAGGCTGATTTCTCATTTTGGGGTATTGTGCAGCAAATTTAGCACTAATTTCTTTCAACGTTTATGGTACTATTTTATTATCACATTTTGTTTTTACATACACTTTACTATTTGATGGTTATTATGTTAACTTGATGTATTCTACTGTCATAAAAATGATTAACTTGTGCTTAGCTATATATTCTGAATACAGAATACACATACTCTTATGAAGTTTTTGTGAAAATACAGGTCTGAATAAATATCCTTCCCAGTGTGGCAAAATGACAAATTGAAGATGGATCTTTGGTGAATATTGGGGCATTTTAGTAGCTCACACATTTAAATTATTTAAATTTTTCCTTTAAATGCATACAATTTGCAAATGTGGAGACCATGGGAACTCTCATATGATATATGTTAAGCTTTACTGAGGTATATCATTATATTTAAAATAAAGATGCACACCAATGCCACTGCTAATATAAATTTAGCTTTATTTACATATCAATAAAGCAATAACACATAAAACAAACATAAAAAGGCTAGAAAATAATAAACACATAAAAGCATATATCTAAATAGTCTACCAGAGCAAGACATGGTTACAAAAAATAAACCAATGACTCAACACCAGCACATGGCTGCATTTTAGAGCAGCTTCCACATGAGGTAAGCACAACTTCTCAAACTCTACCTTCTATCATAAAATGGGCAACAAAATAAGATCAGGAGACTTGTGGCATGCAGAGGAACACATTGGGGCAGAAGGCTATCACTCTTTTAAATATTTCTGAGTCCTGATCTGTTTGCCCCCAGGGGCCACGGAAGCCAATATTGCATTGGTGGCCTGGTCAGAGCCTTGTGGTCAATCAGCCCAGCATTCTACAAATGCTCCACAACAATGTTGGATGCAGACCTTAAATTCATGCTTGAACATCTGCCATCCAAAGAAGACAAGTGAGCCCTGCTGAAAAGATCTTTTCAAGTACTCTGGACTTGGAGTTGACCTCCTGGTTCACAAATGGGAGATTTGGAAGATGATGCATGTTTATGCTTAACTAACAGCTTTCCAGTTACAAGTGACTAAATTAACAGATCAAGTGCAGTATCATCACCATCATCTTTATGATATGGTTAATCGCAGTAGAGGCAATAACTTGAGAATAGGGGGTGCCCTGAAGCAGAGAGTGAGGACTTGCCTTTACGTTTCCAACCTTTTCAATGCCATTCTCAAATCACAAGATACTCTGATGTGTTTTTACAGAATACACAGAGCCATCAGGCCCATAGGGCCACCACAAGCAGCCCAACACGACATTGTCTTTTGATTGCATTTCTTCTCAGATAAGCAAGCTATCTTTCAAGCTGCTAGATTGACTGGTATCCAAAAGTTCATTAATATTTTACAGCTCACATTTGGTGGTTTTACTCTAGATTCCAATCATACTGTGCATACATATTTTGCCTACTAAACTGCATAACTGGAAGCCAGATGCCTTTTTCATCTCAATCCTCTCTATTCCATCATACATCCACATGTCATGTAACATGATGCAACCCTCTGACAATGTGCTGTACTGAATATAAATCATTTTGTACTTGAGGCTAATGTACTTATTGTAACTTCTTAGAAAAATACTGAATAACAATTTTAAATTTTTTTTTAAAAATTCCAGCATGCTTAGGTACCCGTCTCAAGGTAAAACGTGCATCACTTCTTATCTGGCTATGTATATATATATATATATATATATATATATATATAAAGCAAAAAGGAAAGAGATGCACTCTCAGGTCTTTGTAAAAAAACTCGATATTATTTAATAACAGGTAACATACATCTGATCGACGTTTCGACCTCTTCAGGTCTTCCTCAAGATCAATATACAAACATATACAACACAAATATATAGTGTTGTATATGTTTGTATATTGATCTTGAGGAAGACCTGAAGAGGTCGAAACGTCGATCAGATGTATGTTACCTTTTATTAAATAATATCGAGTTTTTTTACAAAGACCTGAGAGTGCATCTCTTTCCTTTTTGCTTTACATATCCAGCGTGGGATTGCACCAAGGCAGTCTTTTACTGATTCATTGAAAGGGTGAGTGCCACTATACTTGTGTATATATATATATATATATATATATAGTGAGGAAAAAAGTATTTGATCCCCTGCTGATATTGAACGTTTACCCACTGACAAAGAAATGACCAGTTTATAATTTTAATGGTAGGTGTATTTTAACAGTGAGAGACAGAATAACAAACAATAAATTCAAAAAAACTGTAAAAAAAAAGTTACAAATTGATTTGCATGTCAATGAGTGAAATAAGTATTTGATCCCCTATCAATCAACAAGATTTGTGGCTCCCAGGTGTCTTTTATACAGGTAACAAGCTGAGATTAGGAGCACTCTCTTAACCCCTTAAGGGCCAAACTTCTGGAATAAAAGGGAATCATGACATGTCACACGTCATGTGTCTTTAAGGAGTTAAAGGGAGTGCTCCTAATCTCTGCTTGTTACCTGTATAAAAGACACCTGTCCACAAAAAGCAATCAATCAGATTCAAAACTCTCCACATTGGCCAAGACCAAAGAGTTTTCCTACACAAGGCTGGAATGGGCTACAAGACCATCACAAAGCAGGTTGGTAAGAAGGTAACAACAGTTGGTGCGATTATTCGAAAATGGAAGAAACACAAAATAACTGTCAGTCTCCCTCGGTCTTGTGCTCCATGCAAGATCTCACCTTGTGGAGTTTCAATGATCATGAGAACAGTGAGGAATCAGCCCAGAACTACATGGGAGGATCTTGTTAATGATCTCAAGGCAGCTGGGACCAAAGTCACCGAGAAAACAATTGGTAACACACTACGTTGTGAAGGACAGAAATCTTGAAGCGCCCGCAAGGTCCCCCTGCTCAAGAAAACACACATATATAGGCCTGTCTGAAGTTTGCCAATGAACATCTGAATGATTCAGAGGAGAAATGGGTGAAAGTTTTGTGGTCAGATTAGACTACATTTGGAGGACCCCATACACCATCCCCACTGTCAAACATAGAGGTGGAAACATTATGCTTTAGGGGTGGTTTTCTGCTGAGGGGACAGGACAACTGCACCGCATCACAGGGACTGTCTTCCCTAAGCCAGGGCATTGACAGTGGCCAAAAACACACAGCCAAGGCAACAAAGGAGTTGCTCAAGAAGAAGCACATTAAGGTCCTGGAGACCCCAATCCCATAGAAAATCTGTGGAGGGAGCTGAAGGTTCGGGTTGCCAAACGATAGTCTGGAAAACCTTAATGACTTAGGGAGGATCTGCAAAGAGGAGTGGGACAAAATCCATCCTGAGATGTGAGCAAACCTGGTGGCCAACTACAAGAAACATCTGACCTCTGTGATTGCCAACAAGGGTTTTGCCATCAAGTACTAAGTCGAAGGGGTCAAATACCGATTTTACTCATTGACATGCAATTCAATTTATGACTTTTTTGACATGAGTTTTTCTGCTTTTTTTTTTTTGTTATTCTGTTTCTCACTGTTAAAATACACCTACCATTAAAACTATAGACTGATCATTTCTTTGTCAGTGGGCAAACGTTCAAAATCAGTAGGGGATCACATACTTTTTCCCCTAACTGTATATATATATATATACATATATATATATATATATATATATATATATATAAAATAATAAATCCGGGGTGTCTGTTGATTGCAAGAAATGTAATTAAGAAAAATAAATAAGAAAAAATCTTATTGTAAAAATCCCATGAGTGCACCCTGGATTTATTATTTTGTATATACAGTTGCAAGAAAAAGTATGTGAACCCTGGAATGATATGGATTTCTGCACAAATTTTCATAAAATGTGATCTGATCATCATCTAAGTCACAACAATAAACAATCACAGTCTGCTTAACCCCTTAAGGACTGGACCTTTTTTGCGATGTTGTACATTTGCGACCAGGCATATTTTTACACTTTTGTGGTGTTTGTGTTTGGCTGTAATTTTCCGCTTTCTCATTTACTGTTCCCATACAAATTATATATTGTTTTTTCAGGACAAAAGGGGCTTTCTTTACATACCATTATTTATATAATCTCATGTATTTTAATTTAAAAAAAATAAAAAAATATGATGAAAAATTGAAAAAAAATACATGTTTTTGACTTTTACTTGAAAAATCTTTTACTCATCTACAAAAGCGAATGAAAAAAACTGCTAAATAGATTCAAAATTTTGTCCTGAGTTTAAAAATACCTAGTGTTTACGTGCTTTTTTGCTTTTTTTTGCATGTTATAGGGCTATAGGTACAAGTAGGATATTGCGGTTTCAAAACATACATTTTAAAATTTATCAATAGTGACATTGTAACACTATTATCTGTCATAAATCTCTGAATAACACCCCACATGTACATATTTTTTTTAAAGTAGACAACCCAGGGTATTCAATATGGGGTATGTCCAGTCTTTTTAGTAGCCACTTAGTCGAAAACACTGGCCAAAGTAAGCATTCATATTTGTTTGTGTGTGAAAAAGTAAAAAAACTAAATTGAACGCTAATTTTGGCCAGTGTTTGTGACCAAGTGGTTACTAAAAAAGACTGGACATACCCCATTTGCAATACCTTGGTTTGTCTTCTTTTGCAAATGGTATGCCATCATGGGGGTAATTCTCATTCCTGGGCTACCATACGCTCTCAAAGGCAACGTAACCAACCTGGCCATTTTCAATGTAAAAAATATTTGACCCATATATTTGACCTTGTAACTTTCAAAAATGCTATAAAACCTGTACATGGGGGGTACTGTTTTACTCGGGAGACATCGCTGAACACAAATATTAGTGTTTAAAAACTGAAAAACGTATCACAACAATTATATCATCAGTAAAAGTGCTGTTTGTGTGTGAAAAATGCAAAAAAAGTAACTTTCACTGACAATATCATCGCTGTGATATGTTTTACTGTTTTGAATCACTAATATTTGTGTTCAGCGAAGTCTCCCGAGTAAAACAGTACCCCCCATGTACAGGTTTTAGGGTGTCGTAGAACGTTACAGGGTAAAATACAGTGCTAGCAAATTAAATTCTCTGAAATTTCGGCCTGGGTTGGCAGGCAGGTCCCTCAAATTGCAATCAATAAAATTACTGAATTATGTAAAAATATTACATAAATACGCACGTAGAATTTAAATATATATGCATATTTATATAGTTTAAGTCTACGTGTATATTTATATAATTATTTATGTAATTTAGTATATGGACATATGTATATTTCGTATTATTTTTATTTATTTATATATACATAGATATATATACAAATTCATTCTAAGTGTATTTTGATATAAATATATATATATTAATTTTAAAATACAGTTAGAATAAAATTTCATATAGTTATATAATTTTTTTTTTAATTTTTATTATTATTTAAAAAAAATTATTTAATTTAAATTACTTATTATTTATATTTTATAATATATATATATATATATATATATATATATACAATATATATAGTTATTACATATATATATATATATATATATATATACGTGTGTAATTTAATTATAAGTGTATTTTTATATTAATATAAGTACATATTAATATAAAAATACACTTAGTATGACATATTATATATATGATATATAGACATATATTATATAGGTATAATATATGTCTATATATCATATATACACATATATAATTATTTTTATTTTTTTTATTAACACTAACTTTATTTTTTTTTCTGATTTTACACTAGCAGGGAGACTGCCTGTCAGCACAGACAGTCCCCCTGCAGGCAGACACATGGACACCTATTGTGACCATGTGATCGCTCTGTTGAGCGATCACATGGCCCCAGGGGTCCTAATTCAGTGTGGGGAGACTGTCTGGGCTGCAGGCAGTCTCCCCACAAACGGAGCAACGCTGATCGCCGCCGGGGGAACGACGGCGATCAGGTAAGTAAATAGGTGTCAGGGTACCTGTAAATTATGCCTCTGAGGAGCTCAGTCTCCCTTCATAGGGGCTTCCCCTCCAAGCATTTCGGCATTTTCCGCCCGTTTTCGCGCGGTCGCGCTAGCTCCTCCCCCTTTTATGACGCGACGGCTAGCGTCGACGTCATGACGTCATAATTTTCGTGAAGCGCTGGGAACCGCAATCCCGGACCTTTTGGGGGCGTGGTCTCAATTAAGGTGACAGGGTATTTAAGGGAAACTTTTACTACTGCTCATTGCCCTGTCGTGGTTCTAGCTTGCTAGTCACTCAGCGCGTTCTCTCTCTTTGTGTTTTCGGTTTTGACCTTGCTTGTACCTTGTCCTGCTGTTCTCTCCTCTCCTTTGACTCGGCTTGTTCCTCGCTTACCTGTCCTCCGGCTCCCTCGACCTCGGCTTACTTTTGACCATTCTTGTTTTGTCTATACGTTAGTCCGGCCATTCTAAGGTCCGGTATACGTACCTCCTTCTGTCCGCACTCTGCGTATTGGATCCCTGTCACGATCCTGACAATAGGACCGTTAGGACGGTTCAGGACCGTCATCGGTCGGCAATGGGAAAATGCCGATGACGGTCCTGAACCGTCCTCGGTCGGGAAGGGGTTAAACTAATGTTGCCATGTTTTTATTGAATACACCATATAAATATATAACATTCACAGTGCAGGTGGAAAAAGTATGTGAACCCTTGGATTTAATAACTGGTTGAACCTCCTTTGGCAGCAATAACTTCAACCAAATGTTTCCTGTAGTTGCAGATCAGACGTGCACAACGGTCAGGAGTAATTCTTGACCATTCCTCTTTACAGAACTGTTTCAGTTCAGCAATATTCTTGGGATGTCTGCTGTGAATCGCTTTCTTGAGGTTATGCCACAGCATCTCAATCGGGTTGAGGTCAGGACTCTGACTGGGCAACTTCAAAAGGTGTATTTTATTCTGTATGAGCCATTCTATTGTTTATTTACTTCTATGCTTTGGGTCATTGTCCTGTTGCAGCACCCATATTCTGTTGAGCTTCAGCTGGTAGACAGATGGCTTTAAGTTCTCCTGCAAAATGTCTTGATAAACTTGGGGATTCATTTTTCCTTCCATGATAGCAATCCGTCCAGGCCCTGACGCAGTAAAGCAGCCCCAAACCATGATGCCCCCACTACCATACTTCACAGTTGGGATGAGGTTTTGATGTTGGTGTGCTGTGCCTTTTTTTCGCCACACATTGTGTTGTGTGTTTCTTCCAAACAACTCAACTTTGGTTTCATCTGTCCAGTGGCGTACTAAGGGGGGGGCGGAGGGGGCGGTCCGCCCCAGGTGCCACCAGGGTGGGGGGTGCCATGACCAGCCCCGCCGGCCCCCCCATGCTGCAGCCGCCCGAGCGCTCTGTAGTGAGCCTCAGGCAGCTGCAGCTTTGCCCGGGCGGTGCGTCCATGAGGGCGGACCGCACCGCCCGGGCACAGCCTGAGAAAGGGGGCTGACAGGAGGGAAGCGCTCAGCGCTCAGCGCTCCCTCCTGTCAGCTTCCTTTGCTGTAGCGTGGCCGAGCCCTGTATCATGCTGGTCCGACGGGTACAGAGAGCAGCTGTCTCCTGTACCCAGCCGGACTAACAGGAAGTGCACACTGAGTGTGCACTTCCTGTTAGTCCGGCCGGGTACAGGAAACAGATGCTCCCTGTACCCGCGGACTATACAGGGCTTGGCCACGCTACAGGGAGGTAGGGGGGAGGGGGTGGGAGGTGAGAAAGAGGAGAAAGGGGGGTGAGAAAGAGGAGAAAGGGGGGTGAGAAAGGAGTGAGAAAGGGGGGGTGAGAAAGGTGAGAAAGGAGGGGGGGAGAGAAAGAGAAAGGAGAGGGGGAGAGAAAGAGAAAGGAGAGGGGGAAGAGAAAGGAGGGGGGAGAGAAAGAGAAAGGAGGGGGGGAGAGAAAGAGAAAGGAGGGGGGGGAGAGAAAGGAGGGGGTGAGAAAGGAGAGAGGGGGTGAGAGAGAAATTAGGAGGGGAAGAGAAATTAGGAGGGAGGGAGAGATATTAGGAGGGAGGGAGAGATATTAGGAGGGGGGAAAGAGAAATTGAAATTAGGAGGGGGGAAGAGATATTAGGAGGGGGGAAAGAGAAATTAGGGGGGGAGAGAAATTAGGAGGGGGGGTGAGAAAGAGAAATTGGGAGAGGGGAGGCAGAAATTAAAATTGCAGGGAAGAGATATTAGAGGGGAAAGAGAAATTAGGGGAGAGAAATTAGGAGGGGGGTGTGAAAGAGAAATTGGGAGGGAGGAGAAGGAAATTGGATGGGAGAGACAGACATTCATCACATACATACAATGCACCCCTTGCACACAGAAAAACACACAATGCATTACACACACAGACACACATACACAAGCAATGCAACCGTTACACACAATGCATCCCTTACACACACAGAAACACACAATGCATTCATTACACACACTCAATGCACCCCTTACACACATTCAATGCATACCATACATACACAGAAATACACCTTGCAGCCATTACACATACAAACACAATTTCACACAATGCATTCCTTACACACATATCAGGACATCCCTTACACACTCCACCCCCTGTGAACAAACTCATTGGTGGAACATGAAGGTGGACCCTGGGACCCAGACCTTGACCCCCAAAAAATGGAGCTGCTTCCCGTTCTCCCAGAACATTGATTTTTGTGACCACAGTTACAAACCGCCTCCAGAGAGCCTGTTCTGCACCAGACCAGTGGAGCCAGACTGCAGCTAGAGCCCATCATCATCCTCATCTGGTTGTAATTAGGCAATCTAGTATATTATTCGTGGCACTAAGCTCTAATTTACCTCACATTAAAGAAACCCTATAGTCCCCAGAACCACTTCAGCTTAATGTAATGGTTCTGGTGTCTATAGCCTGTCCCTGCAGTCCTTTTAATGTAAACACGGTGGCACTGCAGCACTGGCGTTAGTTAACATGCCAAATCATATGGGTGGGGCATTGTGATGTCACATGGGGGGGGCGGCAAACTTTACTTTTGCCTAGGACGGCAAAAATCCTTGCACCGGCCCTGGCTGGAGGGGGCTGTGGCCGCACAGTGTCCCATGGTAGTTAGGGTGCTCACACAAGCAAACAGCTGATAAACTGGCCGCACGGAGGAAATGTGTATGTGTGACTGTCTGCCTGTGACTGTGTGTGACTGTCTGCCTGTAACTGAGTGTGTGACTGTCTCTCTGTAACTGAGTGTGTGACTGTCTCTCTGTAACTGAGTGTGTGGGGCTGCAGGGATTTTGTAGAAGGGGGCGGGGGTTTTGTATTGGGACAGGAGTCTTTATAAGGGTGGATAAGCAGGGGATTTGTGGAAGGGGGTTGCGGGGGTTTTGAAGACGGGGCAGTACAGGATTTGTAGAAGGGGCAGGACAGAGGTTTTGTAGGAGGGGCGGGGCAGGACAAGGGTTTTGTAGGAGGGGCTGACAGCGGTTTTGCAAAGTTTACAAATTGTAAAAAAAAAGAAAGAAAACCTTTACATTTTTTTACAGGTTTTTTTTTTTTTTTGGGGTGGCGGGGTTCCAAGCACAGGATCCGCCCCGGGTGCCAAATACTCTAGGTACGCACCTGCATCTGTCCACAGAATATTTTGCCAGTACTGCTGTGGAACATCCAGGTGCTCTTGTGCAAACTGTAAACGTGCAGCAATGTTTTGTTTGGACAGCAGTGGCTTCCTCTGTGGTATCCTCCCATGAAATCCATTCTTGTTTAGTGTTTTACGTATTGTAGATTCGCTAACAGGGATATTAGCATTTGCCAGTGACTTTTGTAAGTCTTTAGCTGACACTCTAGGATTCTTCTTCACCTCATTGAGCAGTCTGCGATGTGCTCTTGCAGTCATCTTTACAAGATGGCCACTCCTAGGGAGAGTAGCAGCAGTGCTGAACTTTCTCCATTTATAGACAATTTGTCTTACCATGGACTGATGAACAGCAAGGCTTTTGGAGATACTTTTATAACCCTTTTCAGCTTTATGCAAGCCAACAATTCTTAATCGTAGGTCTTCTGAGAGCTCTTTTGTGCGAGGCATCATTCACATCAGGCAATGATTCTTGTGAAACACAAACCCAGAACTGGTGTGTGTTTTTTATAGGGCAGGGCAGCTGTAACCAACACCTCCAATCTCATCCCATTGATTGGACTCCAGTTTGCTGACATCTAACTCCAATTAGCTCTTGGAAATGTCATCAGTCTAGGGGTTTACATACTTTTCCCACCTGCACTGTGATTGTTTACATGGTGTGTTCAATAAAAACATGGCAACATTTCATTCTTTGTGTGTTATTAGTTTAAGCAGACTGTGATTGTCTATTGTTGTGACTTAGATGATGATCAGATCACATTTTATGACCAATTTGTGTAGAAATCCATATCATTCCAAAGGGTTCACATACTTTTTCTTGAAACTGTATATCAACACTGGTGGCACCCAGGCCAGTTATTTTCACTTTTCCAAGGAAGGAGAGTGCATTTACGTAGCTGATTGCCATCAGTAAAAAATGCTGAACGAGAAAAGTAAATTGATTGAAAAATTTATAAAATACCTATTAACATGGTCACTAAGAGTGTCTCTGAGCACCTGAGCATGCCGAAAAAATTTTTATCTTGCTATTTGCATATGTTTATTGTGTTCTAGCCTTATCATTTTGTTTGTCCTTTATATGTTTGATATATACTTTAGTTTTAACATACACATTGCAGTTTTGCTGCTTACTTTTTAAATCTTATGTGTGCCACTATAATAACATTAGATTAACTGTACTTACCAACAACTCCAGAGTAAAGCAATACCCCCCATGTATAACTTTGCAAAGTATCAATCCTATTCCTTAACCTAATGGTAATCTTAAGCCTAAATTGAGACATAATCCTATATCTGAAACAAACCCTATTTTTAACCCTAATTCTAACCCTAACGCTTGCAATAGTGTTATAAGGATTCCCTGAGCTGAATTTGGATTTTAGCAGACAGATTCCTTCCTTTGTCCTAATCCTAACCCTTAATGCTGACGTCAACCCAAATTCTACAATTATCCCTAATCCTTGTCCAAATAACTAACACAGTGTAATGGATACGGGTTTATTATGGTTTTATCCATTGATATCACTTAGTGCAACTTCCCTTAGATGTAGCAAATGCCTTTAACAATTATTTTGTTGGATGCACCACTATCCTGATTGCCAAGCTAATAAATAACATCCTGAAACTACAAATGTGGATCAGGCCCCACTGAATTTCCAGAGACCCAATATAGACAAGTTCATTTTTAGACCTGTACCTATTAGTGTCATTAAAAAACATCTTAATAATCTAAAAATGAAAAAACAGTCTGGACCTGATCAAATCCCAGAAATGCTGTTGAAGCTCAGTGCGCCTGCAATTGCTAAACCTGTTGCAACCCTAATTAACGAATCCTTGGTGTCTGGATACATACCCAAACTTTGGAAGAGTAGCACCTATCCATAAAAGTGGTGACAGATGTCATTGCTCCCAGTATAGTCAAAACTCTTAGAATAATGTGTCCATATGCAACTATGTGAGTATTACCAACAATCAAACTATCTGACCCCTGATCAGTGTACTCACCTTTGTTGTCAACGTTTTAAACATTGATGACTGTGTCTTGAGTTATTTTGAGGGGACAGCAAATTTACACTGCTGTCCTACTACTTTACATTGTAGCAGAATGTCATTTCTTCAGTGTTGTCACATGAAAAGATATAATAAAATATTTACAAAAATGTGAGGGGTGTGCTCATTTTTGTGAGATACTGTATACATATATATATATATATGTATATATATATATACATTTTTATGCATATATATTTAAACAACTAATAAAGTGTGTGTGTCAGTTTGGATCCTAATTGTCGAATGATACCCATATATGCTATTAATTTAGTATTTTTGGGATCCCAGGATTATTAATTATCTATTATATAAAATAATTGATAACAAGAATCCTCATAATATGTGATCTGTTTCCACTTCACACTGATTCTAAACTTAATCAAAAATGCTAAGCTTAATCTGAATCCTTAACCTAACTCTAATCCTAGCACTATAATTATTAATAGCATTAGGATTGTCATTAGGATTAGCAAGGTATTTAACCCCTTAAGGACTGGATTGTTTTTGCGATGTTGTACATTTGCGACCAGGCATATTTTTACACTTTTGTGGTGTTTGTGTTTGGCTGTAATTTTCCGCTTTCTCATTTACTGTTCCCATACAAATTATATATTGTTTTTTCAGGACAAAAGGGGCTTTCTTTACATACCATTATTTATATAATCTCATGTATTTTAATTTAAAAAAAATAAAAAAATCTGATGAAAAATTGAAAAAATACATGTTTTTTGACTTTTACTTGAAAAATCTTTTACTCATCTACAAAAGCAAATGAAAAAAACTGCTAAATAGATTCAAAATTTTGTCCTGAGTTTAAAAATACCTAGTGTTTACGTGCTTTTTTGCTTTTTTTTTGCATGTTATTGGGCTATAGGTACAAGTAGGATATTGCGGTTTCAAAACATACATTTTTAAAATTTATCAATAGTGACATTGTAACACTATTATCTGTCATAAATCTCTGAATAACACCCCACATGTACATATATTTTTTAAAGTAGACAACCCAGGGTATTCAATATGGGGTATGTCCAGTCTTTTTTAGTAGCCACTTAGTCGAAAACACTGGCCAAAGTAAGCATTCATATTTGTTTGTGTGTGAAAAAAGTAAAAAAACTAAATTGAACGCTAATTTTGGCCAGTGTTTGTGACCAAGTGGTTACTTAAAAAGACTGGACATACCCCATTTGCAATACCTTGGGTTGTCTTCTTTTGCAAATGGTATGCCATCATGGGGGTAATTCTCATTCCTGGGCTACCATACACTCTCAAAGGCAACGTAACCAACCTGGCCATTTTCAATGTAAAAATATTTGACCCATATATTTTACCCTGTAACTTTCAAAAATGCTATAAAACCTGTACATCGGGGGTACTGTTTTACTCGGGAGACCTCGCTGAACACAAATATTAGTGTTTATAAACTGGAAAACGTATCACAACAATTATATCATCAGTAAAAGTGCTGTTTGTGTGTGAAAAATGCAAAAAAGTAACTTTCACTGACAATATCATCGCTGTGATATGTTTTACTGTTTTGAATCACTAATATTTGTGTTCAGCGAAGTCTCCCGAGTAAAACAGTACCTCCCATGTACAGGTTTTAGGGTGTCGTAGAACGTTACAGGGTAAAATACAGTGCTAGCAAATTAAATTCTCTGGAATTTCGGCCTGGGTTGGCAGGCAGGTCCCTCAAATTGCAATCAATAAAATTACTGAATTATGTAAAAATATTACATAAATATGCACGTAGAATTTAAATATATATGCATATTTATATATTTGAAGTCTACGTGTATATTTATATAATTATTTAATGAATTTTGTATATGGACGTATGTATATTTCTTATTATTTTTATTTATTTTTATATACATAGATATATATACAAATTCATTCTAAGTGTATTTTGATATAAATATATATATATTAATTTTAAAATACAGTTAGAATAAAATTTCATATAGCTATATAATTTTTTTTTTATTTTTTATTATTATTTAAAAAAAAATATTTAATTTAAATTACTTATTATTTATATTTTATAATAATATATATATACAATATATATAGTTATTATATATATTATATATATACGTGTGTAATTTAATTATAAGTGTATTTTATATTAATATAAGTACATATTAATATAAAAATACACTTAGTATGACATTATATATATATATATATGATATATAGACATATATTATATAGATATAATATATGTCTATATATCATATATACACATATATAATTATTATTTTTTTTTTTATTAACACTAACTTTATTTTTTAATTGATTTTACACTAGCAGGGAGACTGCCTGTCTGTACAGACAGTCCCCCTGCAGGCAGACACTAGGACACCTATTGTGACCATGTGATCGCTGTGTTAAGCGATCACATGGCCACAGGGGTCCTAATCTGCCGTGGGGAGACTGTCTGGGCTGCAGGCAGTCTCCCCACAACCGAAGCCACGCTGATCGCCGCCGGGGGAACGACGGCGATCAGGTAAGTAGCTCTGACCGTTAGGACGGTTCAGGACCGTCATCGGTCGGCAACGCAAAAATGCCGATGACGGTCCTGAACCGTCCTCGGTCCTTAAGGGGTTAATGTCATTCAAGAGATTTGCTGAATTCAGCAAAAGTATTTCCTTACTGACATCAGAAATGGGATCCCTTGCTCTCATCAGCTTATTGAATGCCTTAAAGTGCATTGCGCTCTTTGAGTGCGCTGCAGTTTACAATTGCAGCATGAGAGAGATTATTTCCCTCTTAGCTGCTAAATAATATCAATAATATCAAACTTGTCCTAATGTGATTTAATTGCCCCCTGCAGGCATGATCACCCACTTGGATTAGTACGTGGCAGTCTGCCTATCCCAGTTCTGATCACCCTCTGCAGCCAGTGATTGCACTGCAGGGACTTGCAGGGAGACTTAAACAGGGTCTCCTCGGACCATGTGTGCCTTTTCTTGCTGCAGAGATTCTCCAGCAGTATCAGAAACTCCCAAGTTCAGTTATGGCCTCAGTAATGTGACGTAAAGGCCTTTGTGTAGTGATCACCTTTAGCACAGCATACATCACATCAGTCAGCATGGTGCCACTTGTTCTGACTTCACCAGACAGAGAGAAGCCTCAGGTATCAAATGATATCCGGTGGTTCCAGGTCACAGTAATCTTTTAAATATTGCTATCTTATTAAAAAAGGCATTAGGAATCTTTTTCACCCCTTTCAATAAAACTGAGTTATTGACCACTCACTCACCCCTTCCATGCTCGCAAGAACAAAGCTTCCCCACACATCCAGTTTGTAGCATCAGTAACCGTGATTGTGTAAAAAAAAAAACACATTGTCCTATCAACATCTCCCAAATGCATCTTTACACAGTGGTCAGTGAATATTATTAATATAATAATAGGAGAGCAGGCCACTCAGGTTTTAACATTCTTCTGAATTATACTTTGACATGTACCACATACCTAGAGATTGCTGCAGACCACATCCACCCCTTCATGGTAATTGTGTTTCTGATGGCAGTGGCCTCTTTCAGCAGGATAAAACACCCTGCCAAACTTCAAAAAATGGTCAGGAATGGTTCAAGAAAAATGACAAAGAGCTCAAGGTGTTGATCCATGGAGGCCCCACCTCACAATTGACAGGACTTAAGGGATCTGCTGCTAATGTACTGGTGCTAGATATCACAGGGCTTGTTCAGATGTATTGTGGAGTATGTGCCTTAGAGCTGTTTTGGCAGCACAAGTAAGAGCTATATAATATTAGGCAAGTGGTTTTAATGATGTGGTTGATTAGTGTAAGTCATGCAGTATGAAGCATATATATCTCCAGAGTTAACACTTAAAAGAAAGGTCAGGACCCTTTTTTTGAGGTGCTTTGTATATAGTGGTGAGGTTAAACACAATGAATGCCATTTTGTGTGAATAAATATCCATATTTGCATATTATACAGGTGTTTATCCCCTTAAGGACACATGACATGTGTGACATGTCATGATTCCCTTTTATTCCAGAAGTTTGGTCCTTAAGGGGTTAAATGTCCTTGGGGAAAAAAAAGAATAAACACTTTTATAAATACCTAACTTCTAACACATTCGTGTCTTCTGTTTTGTTTTGGGATATTTTCTTTTTGTGGAAAAGAAAATATAAAGTGTAATGTAAAATGTAAAAACACTAAATTGTGTTTAGGGCAGTTTACCACTTCATCTTATTCACTAACAGGAACAGTTTGTGAATTGTGTCCATGTTTAATATAGAATGACAAGAAATAGAATGTCAAGAAATCAGACATTTAAAAATGATAAATGTTTGCAATAAAAATAATATATGTGTGGAATGACCTCCATATGTGTTATATGTAGAACAGAACAAAAGACAATGCTTTATCTTCATAGTAACTTTAATCTACCATCAATGATTACAATATGATTTAAAAATCAAACATACTGCAACATTGGTAAAAAGAAATTCTGGAAGAAGTGGGTGGAAATAGTTGTGACATCAGTGACAAGTTAATGCAATATATATACATGAGATTGCAACATAGTCCTGAAAGAAGCAGTTTTTGTATGCATTCCTGTAAAGTGTCTAAACTACATAGATGCAATTATGCTGTAGCTAACACTCATTTACATTATATAGTTAAGACTCAAAAGTCTAATTTATCTATCAAGTTGTTTCAATCTACCAGCAATGACTATTATGTCTCTGAGCGCATATATTTGTTTCTAAGAAATCATCTTTGAAGCACTGTCCTTGATAGTGCCATGGAGAACATATGGCAATAAACATATTTAAAGCTTTCTGATTGTTTGATTTTATTTTAATGCCATATAAACAATCTGTATTAGATTACTGTCTCCATTTTTGTATAATGTAAATGAGACTTATAGTGGCAGTCATAATAGGCAACATTCTAATTTGTTCACCTGCAAGGTTATATAACACATAGCAAGAGGAAATTCATTTTTCTTGAAGTTCATGGGGCAGAATGGCAACTTTTAACACATCATGTCCCAGTTCAAAAGCCACTAGTATGTATGCAATTATGTTACTTCAAATAATTTACATGACATGCCCTGGCTATGCCAGGACAGAAGTTTAATGTAAACAATAAATATGCTTACTTAAAGGAACAAATTTGTATTCCTAATGCAATAGTACCCTGTTGGTCATTTAGGTTTCTCGGCCTCCATGTGTAGGGAAACAGATATAACTATTTTACTTACCTTTGCTCCTTCACAGTGCCAGTCAATGTTTTACATTGCAGAGTTAAAAGAGAAGGGGGGCTGTGCACCCAGACCACTTCATTGAAATGAGTGGTCTGGGAGCATATAGTGATCCTTTAACTCAGTTGTCAACAGACCACAGCTCAATGTATTGCGAAACAAAACTCATATAAAGTTTCTGTTCCATATTTTGTACTTATTTGCAAGCAACAAATTCAGTATAAGGATGCTGCATCTTGTAAAATGCATTGATCATTCATGCTCTCATTTTAAGATGCTAATAGGTAAGAGGTAACAAGCTACATTGTTTTTATATTGTACCTGTCTCTGCTGAACAGTAACATACTGTCTGAAACATTGAACAGCACATCAGCACAACTGTGAATCAAAAAGAATAGTCATTTCTCTGATTTTATTACTCCAGGGTTATGCAAGTATTTGTCATATACTTTTCGTATTTTAGTATTCTATTTTGGGATGATTTTTTGTTTGTTTTATTCTCATTGCATTGGCATATATTCTTGTTTTTTGACTGTTTTGATTCTTTAGAATTATTATTTTGAAAACAAAAAAGATTTGGCATATCAAGTAGTATAGTGCAACTAAGAAACTTGCAGAACCATCTTAGTTTTGTATTTCTGTAGTCTCATAGGTCAGTTTAATGGTTTCATCACTGAAGATTATACACATATAAAACAAACGTGAAATTTTTGAACTTGCCTTTTTTCACTTACATGTTATTGGTTTATTACAGGTTATAGGAAGGAGCTAATTCTATATGGACCATGAATTGATTTTGTTAACCATAGCAAACCACCAGTCTACAGAGATGGTTCTCATCTGTTTTGTTGCTTAGGTATAGAAATAAAAACAAACGTTTGAAACAATCAGCATTGTTTGCTAAAGTCCAAATGGGGCAAAACCGTCCACCAGCATACGGGGCCCAATTCAGATGTTGTTGATGGAAATCATCAACATCCTGTGCTTGGAGATATTCTGGAGATAAGCTGCAGGTAGTGTGAGATATAAAGGAAGTGAGAAAAAAAACAATTGTATTTGTTTGATTTAAATTGCTCACCTTATTAAAATGGCAGATTTAGTTCAGTGTAATAGTTGTTATTCATTTGTTTCATGTTCCACTTTTTGGCGATTTTGATGCTGTCTAATCTGTAGACAGTTCTCTATATTGCCGCAGGAGATTATAATTTTGAAGTCTGAGATTTTAAATTATCTGTTATGGAGTTAGTGGTGTTATGGAGAGAGGCTCTGGCACTAAGTGTAGTGGTGTTATGGAGACAGGCTCAGTCATCGAGTGTAGTGGTGGTATGGAGAAAGGCTCAGGCACTGAGTGTAGTGGTGTTATAGAGACAGGCTCAGGCATCGAGTGTAGTGGTGTTATGGAGACAGGCTTAGGCACCGAGTTTGTGGAACCACCATCCGCTATGTCAAAGTTGTGTAAGACTGCAGTCAATGACAAAAAGGATAAGGTGAGGCCTAATAAAAAGAAGTTGTTGTTGGGGGATTCAACCATAGAGGTGTGGAGTTGGACAATATGAGAAGTCTTCCTGGAACTACTGCTAGCAGAAACAGGAGACATATTTTTAATATAGTTAAGCTAGCAAAGTAGGGAGGGTAATTGGGTGTACTTGTCCATCTAGAGACAATTTGTTTAGCTTGCAATGAGGTTTCAGAGGTAAAGGAAGTTTTTTGTGTTTTTTCCAATGATATTGTCAGGGCTTACCTTAGTTGGGAGTCCGGTATGCAGAGATATACGCTCACCCTTGCAAATAAACACAGACCCTGTGAGTCTGTGCACGGGGATTGTGCAGGATATTGCTCCAAGTCGCAGTACAGGCAAGGACACAAGCAGGAGAATCATCGAGGATATGCCAAAGTCAGAGGGTGCTAGAAGTCAGGATAAATGAGGGTAAGCCATAGTCATAGGATGTCAGAGGTCAGGACACACGATAGGAATAAGCCGAGGTCAGGAGCCAACTGGAGAACACTGGATCACAAACACAGGAACCAGAGTCAATGAACTGACACTGCCCTCAGGGACATTTTAGAGTGACCTTTTATTGTGGACAGCCTAAGGCACACCTTTGCAATAATCATGCTGTCTAATTAGCATCTTGATATGCCACACCTGTGAGGAGGATGGATTAACTCGGCAAAGGAGACGTGCTCACTAACACAGATTTAGACAGATTTGTGAACAATATTTGAGAGAAATAGGCCATTTGTGTACATAGAAAAAAGTCTTAGATTTTTGAGTTCAGCTCATGAAAAATAGGGGGGTGGGGAAGTGTTGTGTTTATAATGTTGTTCAGTGTAGTTCTGAAAAAACTAAAAGTTAGCATTTAGCAATTGTTTTAAAAAAATGAGGAAGGAAGATAGACAATACTATAACATTAAGCAGAAAGAGGCTAAGCAAATTATAAGAGCTTGCATATCACACACAAAGGAAAAAATAGCAAAGTCAATAAAAAAGGGGGACAAAACATTTTTTTAATACATGAATGAGAAAAGGAAAGTAAAATAAGGATTAGTTAGATTAAAAACAAAATGAGGAATGTATGTAGAAAAGGAAAAAGATCTAGCTGACAATTAAAATTTTTGTTCAGTATTTACAGATGAAAATGAAGGGATCTCAGTTAGGAAAAAGGACAAATTCGCCATTTGTTACATTTGAGTTCTATTTCAACTGTCAAAAGTGAAGACAAATAAGTCAATGGGGCCTTATGAAATACACCAATAGTTATTAAAGAGCTTAGTAGTGTACTAGCAAAACCTTTAACAGATTTATTTAAGCAATCATTGTTAACAAGAGTAATCCCAGAAGATCGGAAATTAGCGAATGTTGTGCCCATTCACAAGAAAGGTAGTAGGGAGGAGTCGGGCAACTATAGGGCAGTAAGCCTTACATCAGTAGTGGGAAAAGTAACCATGGAAACCATGTTAAAAGATATGATTGTTGAACATCTAAAATCACATGGATTTCAAGATCAGAGACAACATGGGTTTACTTCAGGGAGGTCATGCCAAACTAATCGTATTGATTTTTTTGATTGGATAACTAAAATAAAAGATCAGGGTGGTGTAGTAGACATTGTTTCCTAGATTTCAGTAAGGCTTTTGACACTGTTGCACATAGAAAGGTCATCAATAAACTGCAATCTTTAAGTTTGGATTCCAGTATTGTTAAATGGGTTAGACAGTGGCTGAGTGACAGGTAACAGATGGTTGTAGTCAATGGAGTATATTGAAAGCATAGTCTTACCAGTGGGGTACCTCAGGGATCTGTACGTGGACCCATTCTCTTTAATATTTTATTAGTGATATTGCAGAAGGTCTTAATGGTAATGTATGCCTTTGATGATACTAAGATATGTAACACGGCTGATGTTCCAGGAGGGATAAGTCAAATGGGAAAGATGATTTAGGTAAACTAGAAAAATGTCCAAAGCTGTGGCAACTGACATTTAATGTGGATAAGTACAAGATGCCAGCAAACATCTTGGATGTAAAAACCTAAAGGCAGAGTATAGAATATTTGATAGAGTCCTAACCTCAACATCTGAGGAAAGAGCTTTAGGCGTAATTATTTCAGATTACTTAAAGGTAGGCAGACATTGTAATAGAGCAGCAGGAAATGCTAGCAAAATGGTTGGTTGTATAGGGGAAGGTATTAGCAAGCAGAAAGAGGGAACATTGTTGTACAGAACACTGGTGAGACCACACTTGAAGTATTGAATTATATTGGAGACCGTATCTCCAGAAGGTTATTGATACTTTGGAGAGAGTTCAGAGAAGGGCTACTAAACTGGTTCATGGATTACAGGATGCAACTTACAAGGAAATGTTAAAGGATCTTAAAATGTATAGCTTGGAGGAAAGATGAGACAGGGGGCATATGAAAGAAACATTTAAATACATAAAGGGAATCAACACAGTAAAGGAGGAGACTATATTTAAAAGAAGAAAAACTATCCCAATAATTGGACAAAGTCTTAAATTAGCGGGGCAAAGGTTTAAAAATATTATCAGGAAGTATTACTTTAATGAGAGGGTAGTGGAGGCATGGAAAAGCCTTCAGCTGAAGTTGTAGAGGTTAACACAATGAAGGAGTTTAAGCATGCATGGGATATGCATAAGGCTATCCTAGCTATAATATAAGGCTAGGGACTAATGAGAGTATTTAAAAAATATATCTGTCGTCACATTCTAAGTTTCCATTTTTCTAATTAAATTCTAAATTCTAATTAGATTTTGTAATTAAGGACCCAAACGTGCCTTAAGTTGGACCAGATTTCAGCCAGGCCGAACTCCACCAACTCTGACCAGCTGAAAATCCAGGCTGAATGTGGCAAATCCCACCTCAGAGAATTAATCTTTGAAAAAAAGCCAAACACTAGCAGCCAGTGGGAAAACAGTTTTAAAAAAAACCTCACCATTACATGGGTTAATTAAGTGGTTGCTGGCCAGCACTTGCTAGCCAATCGCCATATTAAACAAATTTAAATAAATAAATAACAATCGTATGTGGGTCAATAAGCTCTAATTAGCTATAAAATGGAGTAGAGGGTAGATATATCATTGTCCACCCTCCTTAAATAATACATCTCAGTGGGTGTCTAAGGTTCCCCAATTTCATATCCACCCCAGAAAATAAAGTCCATACCTATCCCCTCTCACTCTAATAATAGTGTGGAGAATGCCAGAAATAATTATACTTACAATCAGAAGTCTGCTTTCTTATAATTCTTCTGCCTGAAGCCTCAAAAAAGGCAAAATAAAAATTAATAATTACCGACTCCACTAATTTAAAAAAATTAGCTGAAGATATAAAAACTACACCCCAACAAAAAGTAATCCATCCTTACCCATGGAAGATTCACCTCAGCATAAGAGCTTCCCATGCTATGACTGTAATGGTATTTATTAATTAATGACTTTTTGTCATAAAAAAGCATAATGAGCTTAATGCTTTAGACGCACCACTAGATGTCAGTAAAGCATATTTAGTGTAATGCTTTGGGGGCACCACTAGGGGGAGTGTGTTGGAAGACCTGTGCTTCTGGCAGTGACATCACAGGCCAGCCTACTTACACTGAATAAAAACCAGATGTTAGGAGAAGCAAGCTCTCGGTTTGCCTGTACCTGACTGATCATGTAGCACCAGCTCTGACTTAGCCCCAGCCCTTTGGCTGGGGCCTTGTAAGTAATATGAATCCATTGTAACAGTTAGCAATTGTAATAGCCTTTTGTATAATATTTAGCAACCAATAGTGTTTTGTGTAGTATTGTATTGTATAATTATTGAAATTGACATTCCGCTAGCATCTGTTTATTTATTATAGTTATATTAAATATACATTTAATATTACAACGTTTTGTGTATTTTCTATCCACATATTCGACCATAATACCATGAATTATAAAAATATTAATGTTGTTCCGTATTGCTTAATTATTATGTATTAAGAGATTAATATTCATATTTAGGTCACGACCACAACATTTGGCGTAGTCGGCAGGATTATGCTTGAATATTGGGGAAAATATAAATGTTATGCATTTTGCTTAAATCATACTGTAAATTGTCTGTCTGTATACAAATGAATAAATGAATGATGATTTGGTTTTAATGGAATGAATGCAGATAGCAGATAGGAATTAGATATTTGTTTTTTAAGGTATCTCTTGTTGTAGAACATAGTGATGAATTATTGTGTTGCATTTTTATATATAAAACAAAAAACAATTTTACTTTTTGTCTGACCATGTGGATTTTAATCCACCATTGACCACATGGTGTGAATGAGTTGAGGCCTAGTTTCATTGTTTGCTACCATTTGCATAAGAAAAGACTTTTCACTAAACTACTTCACCAGGTTTTATTGCTAAATTTGACCCTGTTTGTGTACTAATTTACATTTGTTTGGCATTCATGGATTTGTCTAGTTGAAAAGAGATTTGGACAAATGTATTAAATTAGTAGTTAAGAAAAAGATACGTTTAGTAAAGCAGATTCAGTGAATAATAGATTTATGTGTGCGTATACACAGAATATTAGTATAAATATATATATGATTTTGACTCATGAAGGAGAGACCACCTTTTTAACAGCTGTGTGACCATGCTTTTCAGCTACAGCTGGGGGAGAATTTGTCCTTGTTGGGGGTGGGTAGTCTTGCCTGTATGAGAAAAAATAAACTGCATTGTTTTGTAAATGTAATTGCCTAAACTAATCAATTTGTGGAGTGTTTTTCAGCTTTATTATCCAGGACTAAGGAATTACTGGACATATGCAGGAACTGGTAACAAATGAACTGAAAAAATGGTAAAATAATTCCTTTGTCCTATTTAGTCTGAATATTTTAACAAGTTAGCATTTTTAACAAAGTAAGTGTAGGGGCTCAGATTAAGATTTATATTATTTTAGAAGCCATCTATAACTGATTTTAATATTTCCATGCTTTGAATTAGGGTGTATCTGCCTAGCGGGTGAACCTCCATAACGTGGGCTGTGATTTTAGTTACAGTAGCGGGTGGGGAACCTGAGCTAGGGGGTATTTAAACGTGTCCGGATAAGGGGGAGCATACCCAATAGTTGTTGTGCAGTTCTATCCTGTATTATTATTTGAAACCCTGTATTACTTATAAGTAGCGTTTTGTAACTTATTTGTAATTGTTTATATATATTGCTCTGGGAAAGGGATAGGCAAAATCTCTGAGAGACCAGGAAATATATTTTTAAAAAAGGGCGTATTACACTAGTGGTAGGGTGGCCTATCATGACCATAGAGACCCTTGGTGACTAGTTTTTGTTGTATATTGCCCTGGGAAGGGGATACTGTAACGGATCGCCTGGCACCCCGACTGGGTACCTCCGTTAAAGGATGCTCCTAGCGCTTCCTGAGGACTCCAAGCACTGCAGCAGACACCAAAACCACCGAACCGTAGGAGCATATGAATATGAATGCTGTAGACAGTTGAATAGGAACCATACGAATAGGTTTACTCTCCTAGCAGTCAAACTGGAACAGCATACAATAAATCCTTCCCCCAATAATGAGACGACACTTCACTTTGAGGGTTAAAACAGGAACTCTCTGTACTGTCACATACAGTCTCTTTTATTCCCAATCCACAAACATAGTACAGCCCACAGGGCGTTACAAAACAACCAATCACATCACAGTTACATCCCACATATTCCCTCCCCTTATCCTGAGAGGAAACTCAATTATACATACAGTTAAAACATACTTTCTACCCAACTTTCATAACTCCAAAACCATACATCACATTCACATAAAATTACATATTCACAATCAATCCATTCAGGGGAACAACATATTCAAAAATGGCACAAATCAGACAAGGGGTTCAAAAGTTAGTAAAAAGTCCTTTGTGACTAAATGAAGCATGGCTTTCTGGCCCAAATCAGTTTCAGAGTCTTCTATCCTGGAGATAAGTAATTCAATTATCTCCCAGGACAGACACAAGACTCCATTAAGCACATGGTTGCAAAAAGACACAAAACATTTTAAAATACATAAAGTCACATTTACACATAACACACAGAAATTTCACATATCCCCAGATAGCTGGGATCTGAGTGCACATTATTAGATGAATGGCACTCAGATCACACAAATAAGCCTTTCTGCAGGGGAAATAAACGGTTTAACCTGCAGGGCCGTAGTCCAAAGGGAGCAGGCGAGCAACCAGGCTTCTCCAGTTCACAGTGGCGAGGTTGGTTTCGCCACAGATACGCTATTTAATAGAAATTCCTGAGAGACCAGGAAATATACAATAAGTGATACGTGAGTGTACTGGTTAAATTGCAGACATATTGGCCCAGAACCTTTAATCGAGCCGGAAAAGAGGCTGCTGTATGTTTGCTCCTCTATAATTTTGCGGGGTCGGTCACCCCCATGCGGAAAGCCACTGCCATCACAGGATGATTAGTTGTGCAGGCCCTTAGCCGCGAGGTGCAAGCATGTCCGTGGAAAGGCTAGAAATTAATAGGGAGTCACTCATAGCTGTCAGAAGTGTTGAACTTTGAGACATATTGACCTATATCCTTTCAGAGGCAGAAGAGGTGTTGTGGTTCACTCCTCTATAATTTAACCAAAGGGTGGAGAGTTATTAAACATGTTTAGGTTGGCTAGAAATGTGTTTCCTGAATTGCAGAGAAGATGCAGAAAGCAGCTATTAGCTTATTGTTTTTTAAGAGCCTTGTAAAAAAAAAAAAATAATAAGAAAGTTATCTTGTTGAAAAAAATTGTTTATAAAATGAAAAGCTGAAGGAATGTGTTTACATGTCTGTGTGTGTATATATATATATATTCTAAGTAAAATATTTGCAGTATACGCTATAAGTGACTAGGAAAGTAATCCTGATCTGTTTCCTATCCTTTTCAGATGTAGCAGAAACCAGAGGTGGACATTGGAACACAGATAGAATATCAGATGGAGACCAGTGTTTAAATGTTGACCTTTGATGAGCTATTGAATGTTTTATTTTATTGTCTATTTAACATGTCTATGCTATGATTTTGTGCATACTATTCTCTTATTTCTAGTGATTGTATTGCAATTGAAACCCTTATGTATTATTGTTGTATGTATGTATGCTTGCCTGGGAAAGGGGGGAATTGACCCATAGGGACCAGGGGGTATTTTTGTGTAAACCAAACTGGGGTGGGAGGGCTCTAACGAGGGAACCCCATTGTCCAGTAGGTGCTTGATTTGTGTCTGTGTAAAGTGCATGAGTGGTTGCAGTTAAAAAAAAAAAACGGAAGAATGATAAGAGGGATAAGAGAAAGTAGGCATTTTGGGTTATCTATACATGTTTAAATAGAAGGGTGGTAAATAGGAATGTAATTGTTTTGGTTAATGTTTAGATTAAATTGGTTAAATACAGCAGTGATAACGAGTGTTTAGATTAAATTGGTAAATGCAGCAGTAATAACGAGTGTTTGGGTTAAATTGGTAGATACAGCAGTGATATTGTGTTTATCTGTGAATCAGGAGTGTGCTGGATGTGAAGAGAGGTGTGTAGGTATTTATCCAAACGCCATAGGAAAAAATATGGTTAAGACACCACAGTCAAATGGTACTTGTGATGATTGGCACAGTTATTATTTATGTTTGTGTTCGTCATTGCCTGTGTTTTCATTCAAGAACTTTCAAGCAAGGATATTTTAAGCAGAAGAAGAAGAAGCACTGGACACTATGCTCAACTGTTGCTGTAAGGAGAAAAAATATTGCAGCTAAGAGTGGTGAGAGTCAGAACAAAATGCATCAGGAGCAGGAAACTGTTACGTCAAGGTGGTTAATGGTATAAAGAAAGAAAAAACAAAACAATGTGACCACAAACACACAAAAGTCCTTGATCACATGAACTGTTTCATTCATCCCTGTCTCCATGCATATGTTCTATGAGACTGTCAAAGAATAGAGTATTCCAGTTTCCAGGACTAATGTTTCTGAAAATTCCAGGCACACAGACCAGCCAGAGGCTACAGAAATCGAGTCGGTCTGTGCCATGATTCATAGGTGTTATGAGTTTGTGGTGTCTAATACTATATTAAGCTCCAAAACACATCCTCACATGAACACAATATCATTGGTTAATCTAATAAAACATGGTTTGAGTTGTCTATTATTACAAGGGTGGGTATTTGCCTATTTAAGGCCAAGGTTTCCCAACTGCTAATGCATGTGCTCAGTGGTTATTATAAGGGTGGGTATGTGCTTATTTTAGGCCACGGTTTCCCAACTGGTGATGCATGTGCTCAATGAAAAAAAAAATAATAATAATTGAATAAGCAATAAAGTGTCATAACTTTACGGGTTAATGGGTATCATTCTTCAAAAGGTGGGTTTTGTTGTAGGGCGGGTACTGTTAAAATAGGGTAGATTCAAGATGTACGGGTTTATAATGTTTGTTTTATGACATAAGTCAAAGGGTGGTTTGTAATGGTATTTATTAATTAATGACTTTTTGTCATAAAAAAGCATAATGAGCTTAATGCTTTAGACACACCACTAGATGTCAGTAAAGCATATTCGTGATGGGAACATAAATATGAAACCACCAAACACTTTCTCCAGATATATTTTAACTAATCATTATCAACCGAGTTTGGTAACATTTGAGAATTAGGTTCTTCCTAAGTGAAAAATAAGACAGAGAAACAATGCTTTGGGGGCACCACTAGGGGGAGTGTGTAGGAAGACCTGTGCTTCTGGCAGTGATATCACAGGCCAGCCTACTTACACTGAATAAAAACCAGATGTTAGGAGAAGCAAGCTCTCGGTTTGCCTGTACCTGACTGATCATGTAGCACCAGCTCTGACTTAGCCCCAGCCCTTTGGCTGGGGCCTTGTAAGTAATATGAATCCATTGTAACAGTTAGCAATTGTAATAGCCTTTTGTATAATATTTAGCAACCAATAGTGTTTTGTGTAGTATTGTATTGTATAATTATTGAAATTGACATTCCGCTAGCATCTGTTTATTTATTATAGTTATATTAAATATACATTTAATATTACAACGTTTTGTGTATTTTCTATCCACATATTCGACCATAATACCATGAATTATAAAAATATTAATGTTGTTCCGTATTGCTTAATTATTATGTATTAAGAGATTAATATTCATATTTAGGTCACGACCACAACAATGACAATACTGCAATGTGTGGGAAGATTTTTCATGCTTTTTAATATGTCAATGAGTGCTCTCATTGGTTGGCTAGTATACAAACCAATCAGAGCACCCTGACAGTCAAGTCTTGAGAGAAGTGGGCTGTTAGAGGACTCTGATTGACAAAATCTGGTGTTTATTGGATAACCATGAATGTTTTCCTGCTGAGCTGCAGGATATTAAGTAGGATATAGTCACAGTTTACCTACACTCCAAATGCTATAATTTTAAATGCTGGATGGCTTACTGCTTTTGGTGAAGGAACCAAAGAAAATCTAAATGGGGGTGTAACAAGGTTAATTTATGAAAGTGCCAGTTTCTGTTGAAATCTGCACTTTTTGTTAAATGATAAAAGGAGGACACCAGCAAACTGAGGTGCTTAGGTTGTCTGGAGTGTTCCATTAACATGTTTTATTTATTTAATAGTGAAATGTATGATCTTTAAAAGCTACACCAGATTTTCTGGGGAACAATGTGTCCAGTAATCCCCATAGTTCCTACTCTCATGCTTGCTGTAATAACATCCATAATCGTGATTGGAACATAAATATGAAACCACCAAACACTTTCTCCAGATATATTTTAACTAATCATTATTAACCGAGTTTGGTAACATTTGAGAATTAGGTTCTTCCTAAGTGAAAAATACATAGACAAAACATTTCTCAATCAGTTCAACAAGGTAAGAAAAGACCAATATTTCTTAAATATTTGAGGTACAGTTTAATATCTTATATGCTCAATAAACATTGTAAGCCTGGCAAGTTTAATGTATTTTGTTTCGGGTAATAATAAATCTTCATGTATTGACTCTGCTATTTAACCATGCAAAGGTTATATAATCATCATCTATTTTTCTGCATTATGATTATCGTATTGTTATATATATATATATATATATATATATATATATATATATATATATAGTACTGTCTATTTGTATGCATAAATTTTTACGTGAATTTACCAATACATACATTCATCTCCTCATCTGATCATCCATCAAAATGCATGTGCTACAATATGTTGGTTAATAGTTCAAAACATTCATTTATGATAGACACCTCAATTTAAAGTCAGATTAGATAACTTGATAAACAGACAAACCGACATACAGACAGATTAAATAGAAAAACAGACATACAGACAGGTAGATAAATAAACAAGAAGACAAACAGATAATAATTGTGTATTGTACTTGTCTTCACCTCACAGTCTCCCTAGCACTTTCATTTATTTCTCCCCCCTCTTACACACCACATTTCACCCCATCCTAGCTGTCTCAATGATGTAATCATTATAATGATATTTGGTTGTTTGTAACGGTAGAGCGCATTGTTATCAAATGAAAGAGCTTAAGGGTATGAGACAGGAGCATTCCCTTTGCACAGTGAATCTACTCATCTGCCCTTAGGACAGGTGGATTTCAATGCTCATCTTCAGAATAATGTACTTTATTTTGACCCTAAGAGACCATTACAGAAGAGAAGAATGATCTGTGTGCGTGAAAAGTGGCAAGTAGCAAAAAGGCACCCAACCAAAAAAAATTAGTTTGTGATACATCACAAGCAAATAATAAAGTTAGTATGAAGGCAAAAGTTTAACCTTTTTTAAAAGTCACAAAGATCAATAATAAAAGAACAGAGAGAAAAAAATAAATGTTTTAAAAACATGTGCTAAAGATCACTAACAATTTAAATCATAATTTTCTAAGCACTTCAAAACCACTTAAAGGCTATTTAGCAATCTGATATTTTTTTTTTATTTTTTTTTTAGCAACACATTGTTTCTTGACAATTATCCTATATGCCTTCATCTAACATCTGTGTCAAAAACATTTTTGTAGACAAGGTTAAAGAAGTAATTTACTATAAATTGTTCCAATTTATTTATTCACATATTTCCAAGCCTGAAGCAAATACAAAAACAGTAATAAATGACTTGTCAAACCAACTTTTTAGTTTACAAAAATGGAGTCCCGAGTCAACACAGTAAAGCTATTACAATGGTATATCATAATCTAACTTAATCACTTAGAAACCAACAGCATTCCCTACTACTAATATGTTTTGCCAGCTTGGATTGTTCTACTTATTTGACATTAGAAGTGCTTTTCATATGTGAGTAGGACAAAGAAGGTATTGTCAAAATAACATAGATTATAGAATCATTTTTTTTCATACATAAGATGCAAACAAGATATCCAGATGATAATTACTTTGACACAAGAAGTAACACGCTCTGACAATGCAAAAAAAAAAAAAAAAACGATGTATGTATGGAAATGATAGTAAAAGGGTTACATGTTTGCCATATGATTAGTACTTGTATAACATATCCAAAACTGAAGAACAAAGATTGTACACTAGACATTCCATCATATACAATTAGGGTTATTCACTAAATACCGTACAACATCCAGTGAATATGGCCAACTTGTAATTGCAATTTTCATATTAACTAAAGCTATTCAGGTATGGTCAACCCAACTGAATTGGCAACAATCAGACAGATGCATTTGATGTCTGGTTCAAAATAAGTACTTTTGCCAAACCCTATGCATAGTAGAGGATCCAAAACATGTATAAAACACCAATTTTAAACTAACTAGGGACAGATGCATCCAATAGGATGTATATTCACAACTTATCAATAACTTGCTTTTAAAAAATCTAATTATATTTTGAAGTAGTATTGGCCCACCTGCATCAGTAGCAGCCAACTGCCAAATAGTTCAAACACCATTAGCAGGGTGAAGGTTAACCATGCTGCAGTTGGCCAGGGCTTATTTGCTTATGCCCCCACTCATCATCTTGCAAGGTGGGGCATGTCTACTAAAGAACAAAAATAGTTACTGGGCAGCAATTGCCTACCATTGCTAGTAATGCTCCATCCCATGGAGACGGTGCCTCTAAATTAGACCTGTGCCTCGTCCTCCGCCCCCCATGGCCATAACCATCAGGTGGAGCATTAAAATTCAATATGGGCTGAACAGGTCATTGTTCACCATTCTGCCCCACCTGTGGCTAACTAGGGCAGGCTCTATTGAAAAAGGTAGGACATTCTAAAGTCCTCCATTTTCCAAGTCGTAGATGGTGGGTGGGGCTAATAATTCCATAACGGATTTACCATTGTCCCTGACCCCACATATGGATGGTGGATGGAGGCTATTTAAATATAATGAAGGGGATACACATGCCTCTGTACACCCCCACCCATCAGCTTCTGAATGGAGGGATATAAATGACAATAGACTTTGTTATGAATCACCGAGCAGACAAGGCTCCTGCTTGGGCTAATCCCCATTGGTAATATGATTTACCCATTGTACTACTCAGAATTTGTAACTGCTGTTAAAAGAACCTCTAATTCACCTAGTTGCCCAATATGCTGGAAAAGCCCTTATGAGAATTAGTCAGGATTTTTGTACAGTGGCTGACTATGCAGTTGAATTCAAAACTCTAGTGTCTGAGGTGGTGTGGACTAATAGTGTGATCATGACAGCCTTTCAGGAATTATTAGCAGACATTTTTCTGTTGCCAAAGAGTTACATATGGATATGAATGACTTAGTAGATTACTGTTTTCATATTGATAGTCGTATCAGAGAAGACATACACAGGGAGATAGGCAGAGAAGAATAGTCTTGTGCCCTGCTTTAAAATCTGCTTTAAAAAAAAAAATCTGAAGAACAGAAATCTCTCAGGAGGAGAGCTGGTCTATGTCTTTACTGCAAGCCAAAAAGTAACCTTAAGTAGGAGTGTCCAACTCTCACACCTAAAGCCAATCAGGTGTGTGGCCTTGGATGTGATGACATTGCCCCCATTTCTGTGCGTGAGCAAGGTTAATATTACCTGTATCTCTTAAGATCAAATATTGTAACAGACCAGTCAGAATCTTACTTGATTCTAGAGCAGCTGCAAACTTCATTGATACCTCCTTCCTCTGTAATTCTGCTGTTCCACTTATTCAAAAGTGGCACTGTTGGCCATACTGAAGGATTTAAAAAAAAGTTATAAAACAGTTTTTAAATTAAATAAAAAGTACTTAGATCACACACACACACGCATATATATATATATATATATATATATATATATATATATATATATAAAATTCAAATGAGAAAAGCCAGCACTCAAGGACTTGTAAACAAATAACTTCTCAGTTTTTTCGTCAATGTTTCAATTCATATTCATGAACTTTCCTCAGTTCATATTCATGATCTTTCCTCAAAGACAGCCTGAAAGAAAGGATACACAGAAATCCAAAAAGTGCCATACCTGTCTGTAATGGATCTCCAGTACTCCAACCGAGTACCTCCGTTGATGGATGCTACTAATGCTTCCTGAGGGCTCCAAGCACTCCACTAGACACCATAACCATCGCAGACCCGACAAACTGCCGCAGCTTGGTTGGGGGCTCGCCATGTTCTTCCTACTCTGGGCCCAAGACCAGGGACCAGCTTCCAGTAGGTAGACCTCTCCTAAATCCAGAGAGCAGGAACAGGAATAGCTCTTACAAGAGCTAGTGAAGGGAAACTTCATGAAGGGTAGAACAAGTCTGTTTAATGTGTAAGCCAGCATTCACAATTTTTACAATTCCTCAGGCCAGAGGCACACCCCCTGGACCTGATGGAACACAGGCACACAAAGGACACAAACCAATCAAAACAATACAATAATGTCTGACACTCCCACATACAGCACACAAGCCCTTCCCTCTGCCTGGCATATAATTAAAGCAGCACAATAACCTAATTATCCGCAGGCAGAAAAAAAAAACACCTTTCCACCAAAGTCTAGAAAACAACCCAAAACATGACACATCCCCATATACGTCCCTGGATAGCCCTGATCTGGGTGAGCAACATATCCAAAAATCACCCAGATCAGAACAAGGGTTCAAAAGTTTTGTGGAAGTCTCTTTTGACCGACCGCACGCATGATTTCATGCCCAAAACAGTTCCAGAGAATTTGCGGCCAGTCTATTTCCAATGATCAGTTCAAATAGACGAATGGCAACAGTTTTTGCAAATGTCAATGTTAAAGTGCAGTTCGAATTGTCGAACGGTGTTCGACTACAGTTCAACTACAGTCAACTACTGTTCAACTACAGTCGAAGAGTTGAAGCCCAGCGAAAGTAGAGATTCAGGGGTGTTCGTGCCATTGCGTGTCCGATTTGAGTTCCATGAACTCGACAACAAACACAGCTGAACTCATTTAACTGAATTAAAATGGCCGCCGCCACGTGTTCGACTATATGAATGGCGGCCACTTCCACTACTTCGGCACTTCGGCTGTTTCCGAAGTGCCATTTCAAAAGGACAAATCCTTTCCAATAATATTTAAAGGGGCAGAAACAGTGCTTTAAAATCCAATATGCACAAATAGAGTTTTTAAAAGGCAATACACCTCAGGTTCCATAGTCACAGGGCAAGAAGCTGGAAAGCAGGCCTCTCCAAAACCCAGTGGTGAAGGTACTTTTGTCACACTGTCCATCTTCTGCAATTGAGGGGGGAAAATTCTGCAGGGACTGTTCGCTTTTTCACAAAGGAGCATTTTCCACATTGGCTGATAATGTAAATCCTTATCTGACTGAGGTGATTTCTAAGGCTGTGGCTGCTGAAATTAAAGAGGTGACTTATCAGAGTAATTCCTCTAAAAAAAACAAAAGAGCAAGAGAGAATTCCTTAAGCTCAGTGTCAGATTTCCAGGTCCCTGACGACTCTAACTCATCAGAAAATCAAGAGAATATGAATTATCATTATAACGTAGATTGCAAAGCTTTTGATTCTCTTATATCCCTGATAAGAGATACATTGAGAAATCATGAAAACCGTGGAGAGGCTAAGGATTCAGATATCTATTTTGAAGACACAAAGAGAGAGAGTTACCTTTTCTAAACACTCCACCATCAAACACCTGATTGAGTCAGAGTGGAAAAAACCTGGAAAGCAAGGGAGGTTTAATAGATTATACCCTTTTTCCACCTTCTGAGACAATACCTTGGAACATGGCACCTAAGGTGGATGCAGCAATCATCAGAGTGGCAAATAAATAACAGTATTGCCGATCGACAGCGCAGCATCCTTAAGAGACCCCATGGAAAAATGCATGGATGCAAACCTTATAAAAACTCATACTTCATTATCATTAGGAGCAGCTATGCACTCAGCGGTGGCTTTAACATCACTGTCAAGAGCTCTAAGAGTATCGACCTCTGGACAAAGACATTTCCAAGGGAACTAACAGAGAAACACTCCTGGAAATCTCTGAAGCTGGTCTCTGATTTTATCACATAAGCTTCAGTAGACATTACCAAGCTTATTTCTAAAGCTCTGGGTCAATCAATTTCTGCCAGGACATGGGGTGCAGATAACTCTTCTAAGACAAACTTATGTCTAATTCCTTTTCAGAAAAACTTGTTATTTGGAAAGGCTTTAATTGAATCAATATCTAAGGCTGCATGAGGGAAAAATGCACTACTTCCACAAGATAGAAGAAGCAAAAGATATCCCAGTGGATCGGGAAGAGTCTATGGAGAACATACCCCAGAACATATAAACCTGGTAGAGAGTATACTAAAGTACCATATTGGAAAGGACAACAGAGTCAACCCTCCACGCTTCAAAGAGTAAGAGGGAGAAGAAAATCATTCTGAAGGTGGCAGGGAACAGATAGTCAAGGTTGGAGCATGCCTTGTAAGAGATCTTCAGATCTGGAACTTGCATATCAAAGACTAGTGGGTCCTTTCAGTTACAGACAAAGGATACTTTCTTGAATTCGAAGAACATATTCCATCCATTATGTTCAAGTCTTCAGTATCTCAAGAAAAAGAAGCCTCAATGAAAGAATGTCTAAAAAAACTACTTCAGCAAGACGTTATTTGTCACATACCCCCGAGAGAAGTATTTCAAGGTGTTTACTCCCCTGTTCTTGCTCCAAAGTCATCAGGAAAGTAGAGGATGATATCAGACCTCAAGAAAGTGAATTATTTTCTGAAGAAGAGAACGTTCAAGATGGAGAGTCTTCAAACAATCATGCCTCAAATTTATTCATCAGAATGGATGACATCCAAAGACCTTCAGGATGTGTATTACAGGGTACTGCAGTATCTACTGTTAGAGACATTAGGAAGGGAGTTTTTTGCCATTAGGCAGTTATTTTCCACTTTCACCTGACCCATTTTTCTATTATTGTATTTTCTCATTATATATATCTCTATATCTCACTTTGTATAGAATCATTACTATTCATTATTCCAGTGGATACTCAGGTACTAGTTATTTTGAGTATCTTATAGTTTTCCTAATCAGGGGTTATGCCCCAAGACACAACTGGAGTGTCTTATAAAGTGTGACCATCTACAGGCTAAGTGGTCTAGTCTATTTTTTAGACAGCCATTGCCTGTAGACGGCTTTCTTTTTTCTTGTTTGGGTAATCTCTTATATAACATTATTTTAAGTTAGATTCCTGTCTTTTCTGCTGACAGGGAGGTGCTTAACCCATAGGTTATGCTGACATGGATAATAGCCAGGAAAAGAAAATTACAGTACGTTTGGCAACAATTTTCTATTTTTTCCACTCTGAGGGCACCGGGGATCCTAAGAGGATATACTGTTAGCAATACATTTTTATTAATATGGTGTTCCTTTAATATAAAAGATCCATTGGCAACAGGATTAGCCACTGCTAGCATAATTAATATATTGCTAACATCACTGTATTGCAAAATATCACTGGAATAAAGTAATAATCAAGTATATTGTCCAGGATCACAGGCAGTTTGAAGTGCATGAATTTAGGCTGAATTAGATTGCTTTGGGATAATTAAAGCTACTGACTGATTATTGTGTGGTAATTAGTGAGAAACACTGTCAGCGTTGTGCCCTTTTGGACACAACATTGTCCAGACTAATTCATTATAGAATATTACTCTGCATCTGCAAGCTCCTCTGCCCCAAGGATAAATCTGTCTGCTTTAAAGTTTCAGTTACTTGTTTATCTAAACAGCCAGGGCTGAGTGAAAATGTGTTGCTTTCAGAAAGAAATATATCGGTTTGTCAGTCAGTTTTTGTATATGGTCACAGATGTCCATTCAACTAGGCTGAGGGTACAAAAAAAAAAAGCAGCAACTTTGCCATTTGTTCTCCAAACTGTTATTTATTATTATTATTAGTATTGCCATTTATATAGCGCCAACAGATTCCGTAGCGCTTTATTATTTATCTTCAGTTAGTTTAATTATTTCACTACCAAGCACTTATTAAATATTAGCATAACAGAAATAAGACCTGCCACATGAATGTATACTAAAACATCAATGTTATGTATAGATTGCTGTCCAGACAAACATGGAAACATGAAAATTATAATTGTGCACATTCATACCATCTTTTGTTTTATTTTACTAATTCATCCTTTATAGGTATGGTGGAAAAATAAGAAGCTATAAACAATAATTTGCATTATTTTACACTGGTTCTAAAATAAATTTAGTATAAAATAAAAAAAAACATTTTCTCAGTAATAGGTGTATCAGAAATAGTACAAATAAATAGTCTGCTTATAGGTATGTTAAAAAATAAATAAATATATATATTTTTTTTTTACCAGTTCTTTTACTTATTTCTCACATATACATAATGATAAAAAACATACAATATTCAGACTATGTTACTATATAATTATCTGCAGGGTTATGTTAATATGATTGTCATTTTAAATACTTTTTACTTTTTTAAAACAAAATAAAATTCATACAAAACATATATAAACAAAATATATATATATACAATATACAGTAAGCCTAACCAAATATATGTCAGTCACGGGGGGGTCTACCACACTAGACACCTATTCCTCCATCATCAAAACTCAAATCGTTACATTTATATGTTCATTTTCTATATCTTCTAATTTTTCGAACCAGTTACTCCATGGGCCATTATCCCAGTAACGGTTTCTAATTTTTTTTTATTAGCATTTTTTATATCCAACTTACAACAGTGCAATTTGTAGAGATTTAGGTGTGTATATTTTCTATCAACAATATCATATAGTATTTATTTTCATATTTCATGTGTGATAGTTGAACATCGTTTTTTCCACATTGTTCAGTAACATTAACATTTAACAGTGGGGGTGAGGGTGGTGGGGGTTGAGGTAGGTGGGAAGGGAGGGGGATAGAGTTGGAGAACATGCATATTTGTATCGGTTCCCTTTTTAGTCCATGGTTTCTTAGCATTTACATTCCAATAATTGTGAGTATGGACACAACTGATGGAGTAGTTCAGTCCCCTCATCAGGGTAGAAAGGTTACCTTGTTCAAATGTACCCTGTTTATTATTTCATAGATATTATTATTGACCTCTTTCCAAGAGGTTTAAGTTTTACATGGGTTATCTGGTATTTTATTGATTCATGGGGTTGCCTGCCGTTGTTGTGATAGGTATGCCTCCCATGTCGTCCATGCTAAGTTTATAAATGGTTTGTTAGGTGCATTTTTGCGTGCCATTATTTCGTAGCTTTTGGTCATTTCTAAGTTTGAATTCATTGTGCAAGTTTAGGTAGTTGCGTTTTGCGCCAGAGTCTACTGATCACCTGTAGGGCTGCTACTATGATATGGTATATTAAGTATTGGTGCGTCTTGTTGAGACCCTTTGGGAATATGTGCAGGAGGTAAATCTCTGGGATGTTGGGCAGGGTAATGCCTGTGCAGTCTTTCACAAGTTTCCCTATGCTTGACCAGTAGGGTGTCAATTTTGGGCAGGACCACCATATGTGTAGCATTGTCCCCTTGTCATTTAGACAACGCCAGCATGTGTCTGATATGGTTGGGTTTCCCCGATGTTGGCGCATTGGCACCATGTACCAAATGGTTTCTAATTTTATTAACACCTCTTTTCATTTGAAACTGGCATTTAATCTGCTGTCTAAGATGTAACGCAAAATATTTTTTTTTGCCATGACCAGACAGTGAATAATCAATTCCTGATCTAGCTTTTTCAGACTGGGCCAATCCAAATTGAGCAGCATGACTTCTGGTTTGCTTGGTAATTTAATATTACAGATTTTAACTAGGGGAGATTCAACCAATTGCCATAAATAAACCACTTTCAACGTCATCGTTACTAGGTGATATTCTAGATAATTTGGACGGTATCATATACCATTTGTTGATTACTTTGTAGTGTGTTTCAATTAAAAAGAGACAGTTGACCTTTTTGTTTACTTTAGCAATTGAGGAGAACCATTCAGCCTTATTTATGGAGATATCCAGGACTTTTCTCCAACTCTTTATTGCGGAGAGAAAAGTTTCAGTATTTCTCAGTTCTATTAATTTCACACATTTAGAAAAGATTTGTTTAATTTTATTATTGTTAAATATAGAGTTATATATATCTCCTTTGGTTATAACTTTTTTTTTTTTTTTTAAAGCAATCTTTTACTCTTAAATAAGAAAAAATCTCCTGGCTAGTAATCTGTAATGCTTTAACTAATGAGTCAAAAGTTTTAATCTTATTATAATTCATTAATAAATCTCCTATGTTATTAATATTTGATGCTTTCCATTTCATAAGAGAAATATTTCAAATATCCAGTTCAATAACTTATATATTCTGAAAATCCATGATCTTATTTTTAAGATCTGGTTTATTTTTTATTTTTTTCCCAAATAGGTATTATATGTTTCAATACGAAAGAGTACTCAGCACCCTTGAAATTCCAGATTAATCTGGATAAGTCTTTAATTTTACACATATTTGTCTCCAACCAGTACCACCCCTCCATTTTAGATAAAAAAAAAAAATTTGTAACAAGGCGATATAAGAAACTATTCCCATTTCATAATATTTTTCTATGTTCGGGAAGCCTAAGCCTCCTGTTTTAATGTTACTACTCATTGTACTCATTTTTATCCCGGGTTTTTTACCTCTCTAGATGAAATTTTAGAAAGAGGACTTGATCATATTTATCCAAGGGATAGGGATTGTCAATGGTATCATCCTAAATAGGCATATCAATATGATTTTAAAATGTCACCAGGGATATGTACTTGGACCCATTCTCTTTAATATTTTTATTGGTGATATTGCAGAAGGTCTTGATGGTAAGGTGTGCCTTTTTGCTAATGATACTAAGATATGTAACAGGGTTGATGTTCCAGGAGGGATAAGTCAAATGGCAAATGATTTAGGTAAACTAGAAAAATGGTCAGAGTTGTAGCAACTGACATTTAATGTGGCTAAGTAAAAGATAATGCATCTTGGATGTAAAAATCCAAGGGCAGAGTACTAAGAGTCCTAACCTCAACATCTGAGGAAAGGGATTTAGAGGTAATTATTTCAGATGACTTAAAGGTAGTCAAACAATGTAATAAAGCAGCAGGAAATGCTAGCAGAATGCTTGGTTGTATAGGGAGAGGTATTAGCAGTAGAAAGAGGGAAGTGCTCATGCCATTTTATTTTATTTATAAAATATTTTATTTATAAAATATTTTACCAGGAAAGATACATTGAGATTTCTCTCGTTTTCAAGTATGTCCTGGGTCCACAAATCATTGCATTGTTACACTAGGGTACAATAAAATACAAAACAAATATTAATACACAATAAATACAAAATTTAACATAGAACAGGTAGGAAATATATAATCAACCATGACAGGTGCATTCTGTTTGAGGTATGTAGAGAGGAATCTCTTAAAGGACTTTAGGCTTAGGGAAGATTTTGCCATTGTACAGAACACTGGTGAGACCTTACTTGGAGTATTGTACGCAGTACTGGAGACTGTATCTACAGAAGGATATTGATACTTTAGAGAGAGTTCAGAGAAGGGCTCCTAAACTGGTTCATGGATTGCAGGATGAAACTTACAAGGAAAGGTTAAAGGAACTTAACATGTATAGCTTGGAGGAAAGACGAGACGGGGGGGATATGATAGAAACTTTTAAATACATAAAAGGAATCAACACAGTAAAGGAAGAAATTATATTTAAAAGAAGAAAAACTACCACAACAAGAGGACATAGTCTTAAATTAGAGGGGCAAAGGTTTAAAAATAATATCAGGGAATATTACTTTTCTGAGAGGGTAGTGGATGCATGGAATAGCCTTCCAGCTGAAGTGGTAGAAATTAACAAAGTAAAGAAGTTTAAGCATGCATGGGATAGACATAAGGCTGTCCTAACTATAAGATAAGGCCAGGGACTAATGAAAGTATTTAGAAAATTTGGCAGACTAGATGGACTGAATGGTTCTTATCTGCCGTCACATTCTATGTTTCTAAAATATTCACTCTGCTCCACCAAGATACTTCCAATGAACGCCAGTCTTTTGGATCTTCATTAGTGGTTTTCAAAAGATGAAGAAAATTGGTCTCCATTATTCTCTCTAAATTCTTACATATTCTAATACCTAAGTACTCTAATTCCTCAGGGTGGAGAAAGTTAAAATCTCTTTGAAACTTTTCATAGGTTTATAGGAGCAATTACCAAACCCATCTGGGACTCGGGTTTTAAAGCTTGATAATTTATCTATTGCTTCTGTTACTATCTCCTTTGTAATTTCTGTATTTAATAGATCTAATTGATCTGAAGATATCTTTGGTACAGCTAGACCTGATAGGTAATTATCCATTTGTTTATCTGATTCATTAGTCGGTAAGTTATATAGAGTTTTATAAAATTGGTTGAAAGCATTGCCTATGTCTCTCAGTGATCTACAAGTCCTGCCTTCTTGTATTATTTTATCGATTTGGTTGTCTACTCATCTTTTTTTCAATTGATTTGTTAATATTTTATCTGCTCTATTTAGTCTATATAATTATATTTAATCTTTAGCTTAATTTTTTTTTTATCTATTCTTTCTGTAATTTAATTTTTTTTATTGCCTGTTTAATCCCCGCTATTTTTATTTCTTTTTAGGGTTTAACTTATATTCTTTAGAAACATTATACAATTGAATATAGAGGTTAGATAACCCTGTTCCTTCCTTTCTTTGCATCATCTTTTTTAATTTAATAAAATGGCCTCTCATGACCGCCTTGTAAGTACACCAGATCACGAAGTCTGGAATGCAATTTGTGCTATTTTCTTTAAAAAGGTAGGTTGGCATTTTCTCTATATATTCTTTATTTTCTGTACTGGACAAAATTGACTCATCCAATTTCCAGGTAGTAGGCTATTTTCTCTTTCTCTCACTTAATTCCAACATGACACTGTTATGGTCTGACCATACCTTTGGTTTAATCTCTATATCTTTAACTTTCTCCACTAATTTTGGATCCCCTAAGAATAGATCGATCCTTGAGTATGAATCATGTGACCACGAGTAAAAGGTATATTCTCTTGACAAAGGATTAGTAACTCGCCAAATGTCATAGAGATTATTTTATTTTCCATCAAATTGTTCTAGCATATTTTAAATTCCTTTTGTCTGGTATTTTGTTGCTATTACTAAATGTATCCATGGCCGTGTCTGGCACACAGTTCAAATCACCAGCCATAATTTGGGAACCCATGCTGACTTTCTCAGCTCGGTCTAGAATTTGATGTAATAGTCCCATAAGGTTAATACTAGGCAAATAAACATTAATTAAGGTATATAGATTGTCATTGATTGAACAAACCAAAATAATAAATCTACCCTCTGTATCTATGTCTTGATGTTTTATTACTACCTGCAAGGACTTAAAAAAGAAGATTGCCATGCTGGATCTCTTTTCATCCTTTTAAGAGGAACTAATCGTTGGGAATTGTCTTCTATACCATATAATTTTTTAATTTTGTCAACAGTGGATCTCTTGTACCAAGGCCACTTGGATTTTTTCTTTAATTAAATCATCATTAAATTCCCATTTTTTCTGTGGTATGTTTAAGCCCTGGATATTAATTGAGACAAATGTAAGCATTAATAAAAATCTAGGTCTCTTGGTCAGACCCAGAGGTTCCCCGCGACTGGACCCCAATAAAACTCATCCTAGGATTTGTTACTGTATATACAAAACTAAAACACAAAACAGAAAAAACTAGACTGGAACTCACTACCATGATCTCTAGTATTGAGATCTTCACACAAACACTTGTTAGATGCCTAAAACTGGGTTCTCACTAAGTTCTACTCAGAACTTACAGCCGATAGGCTTTGGTTTGGCATGGCAGAGGAAAAAAAGTATTGATAAATAAATAGATAAAATATCCTCCATCATAGAAACGCCTCTTCCCCTCCTGTTCCCTGATTCCTCTTGTCACTAATAGGCCTATATTTTGTTCTTCAGAAACAGGGAAGCAAAGAGGGAAATAAAAAAAAAATACATAAAGAAAAAAACAAAATAAAAAATACAAATTATTGAATAAGTATATAAATCAGTAAATCTTTTACTAATATTATGCTGAACAATCCCTCCCACTATCTTTTAATTTTGGTCCATTAAGATGTTTGACTCGCTTCTTCTAATGTTAGTGAAACAACGACTAATATGACACCCACATGAGCTCAATTGAATTATTTTCCTATATAAAAAAATAAATAAACAAACAAATGAAAATGATATGTGATTATATTTTTCAGCTAAATTAAATTTCTGATAACTAATATCCCCATATCTTCATACCTAACATATTATCTATTTGCTGCTAATGTGCATTATTTATTTAAAAACTTCTATAAAATATTAATGTGAAACCAGTAGGTCTCATATCATGAATGGTGAAACTTAGGAGACTTGGTTCAATTTCCGAGTCAAGTGAAAAAACTTTCTTACTGTATTTATTAAAGAAGTGTGAAATATAAACTCAAAAGTGATATTTTGATTTTCTCAATACATTCAGCCTATCGTTGTCTCCATATATTTTAGTGCTTAATAGTAATTCAGTGCAGCTTATTTTTAACACAAAAATATCATATATGTGCCATTTGACCTATAATCAAACCTCACCCTACTCTCTCCTTAAATCTTATTAGTACATTATACTTGTGCAATTCTCTAAACAGCAAAAGTGAAATGGTTTAAGCCTTACTTATCTAATTATTAATGAATCCCACAACCTATCTTAAGGTCAATCCAGATCTTTTTCTATACTTTATAGGACAGGAATAAACTTCCAAGGAATAAAGAAAACATGGGGTGGATAGAAAGGGAGAAAGAAGAAAACAAAACAAAAGAATAAACACTACTTAGTTTATCTCTTCTTTCTCTCTATCTTATTGAATTCATTTCCTAGTCATATAAAGTGATTCCTTTTCTCTAAATTAAATTTTTGACTCTAAGCCTTTCTCAACTGAGTCCAGAACCACTAGTTGGCCATCTAAGAAAATTCTAAGTGCGGTTGGGAACCCCATGAATATTTTATGGTATGTCTTCTTAGAATGGATGTCACTGAAGCATAGACATGTGCAATTCGTTTTGGGCCAAATATGAATTTGGACGAATTTCGGGCAATTCGGACATTCGGGTACTTCCGAATAGCCGAAGTGCTGAATTGCCGAAGTACCAAATTACCGAGGTCCCGAAGGTCCTGAAATTACAGAATTTCTGAAGTTTCGAAGTGCTGAAGTTCCGAAGTGCTGAAGTGGCAAAGTTCCAAAGTGCCGAAGTGCCGAATTGCCGAAGTTCTGAAGCACAGTATTGCCTAAGTACTAATATACTTACCCAGTGGAAGAAGAAGAATGTTACACTGTATACAATTTTAAATAAAAAGTATACAAACATAGCCAGGATTCAGCTGTAAGCATTTGCAACACTTACAGCAATCAAGTAACATACATTCATATAAAATGTAAGTTACTTGGCCAGTCAATGTAATGACAGGAATGAATAAGTAGATAACTCCCTAATTCCCATGGTATTAGGGAGCTATCTACTAAATGCTGAAAGACCTATACCGCGAGTAGGGGCATGTCTATTAAAAAAAAAAAGGGGGGGGACTTATTGCCCCCCCGGCCCCCACCCCTGAACGGCAGGTTGGGTCCTAAAGTAAAATAAGGGGTGAGACCTATTGTTCTCCCCCCGGCCCCCACCCATGCACTGCGGGTGGGGGCCCTAAAGTAATGTAATGGGGGGACCTAATGTCCTCCCCCTGGCCCCCACCCCTGAGTGGTGGGTGGGGACCTAAATATTAATTGGGGGGACCTAATGTCCTCCTCCTGGCCCCCACCCCTGAGCGGTGGGTGGGGGCCCTAAATACTAATTGGGGGAACCAAATGTCCTCCCCCCTGGCCCCCACCCCTGACCGGTGGGTGGGGGCCCTAAAATACTAATTAGGGGTGGGGACCTAATGTCCACGCTGTGTAATTTGACTCATAACTCTCTGATTGGTGGATTAATTAACCAATCAGAGTGTTATGAGTCAAATTACACAGCGTGGGAAAATTCCAAAGAACTTTCCCACGCTGTGTAAAATGACACAGAGCACTCTGATTGGTGGATTTCAAACCAACCAATCAGAGTGCTGTGACAGGTAAATGTAGAGACTTACCTGTCAGTCTCTTCATTTACCTGTCAGAGCACTCTGATTGGATTAAACCCACCAATCAGAGTGCTCTGAGCCTAATTGCTTTATGAGCCTTCCCCCGCCCTGCAGAGATCAGTCTGCGTGGAGCCCTCCATGGGTGAAGATTGATTATTATTTTTTTTGCGCTCGTTTTTTTTTTTTTTAAGTGCGTTGGTTATTATGGCTTTTTATTTGGCCTTTTTTGGGGCTGAAAAAAGAAGATTTTAGAAGAAAGAAAACATCAAATGGTAAGTTTTTTTGTTTTTTTTCAGGTACTTAGTTAAATGGTCCCCCCTCATTATTTTTAGGGTGAGGGGGGTAGGTAGGGGTTAATTTTTTGGGGGAGTGGGGTGACTAGGGGTTTGGGGACCCCTAGTCACCTGGGGGAGGGGGGTTATTTTTTTAATTTAGGGCCCCCACCCACCGCTCAGGGGTGGGGCCAGGGTGGATACCGTGGGAATTAAGGAGTTATCTACCAAGCGGCTGCAAGAGATGTTCCGAAATTCCGAAGTCCCGAAGTGCCGAAGTTGCTGAAGTTTAAAATTGCCGAAGTGCCGAATTGCCGAGGTCCCGAAGTTCCAAAATTACAGAATTTTCGAAGTGTCGAAGTAACGAAGTGCCGAAGTGTCGAAGTAACAAAGTGCCGAAGTTCCGAAGTGTTGAATTGCTGAAGTGCCGAATTGCCGAAGTCCCGAATTTCGGAATGCCGATCCGAACCGAAAATTTTTCCCATGCACATGCCTACTGAAGAAAATGTTTTCCTTTGCGATCTTGTATAACAAAGACAACTCTGGTAATACAGTTATATCCTTAAATTCTTCTTCACGAGGTGATTTTAACCTGGTTGATTTCAATATGATTTCCTTGAATTAGAATGATTGAAAGCAGTTGATTATGTCTCTTGCTTAATTATCCGGTATACTTTTGGGTCTGAACACCCTGTGATATCTTTCCGTATTGTGTTTATATTTTTACAACTCAATTCCCCAAGCTTTCCAAAGATTATTCATAAATGCTGGGATTTTTTCTTGGGGGACAGATTCTGGGACATTCCTCACCTGCAGATTGTTGCGCTTTGAGCGATCCTCTAGTTCACTGATCTTTGTTTCCATTTCTTTCATTTTCTCTAGTAGCTCTACATTTTGCTCTTTTAGTAGATTATCTTGAAATTCCAAATTTAGTATTTTTTCTTCAGCTGAGTTAATTTTCTCTGTCAGAGATCTCATCTGTTTCATAATATCTTCAGAATTCTGATTAATTTGTTCCGTTATTGCTTCCAGCTGGGCATCTAAGCATTTTCCCAAAAACTCTGCTGTTATCTGTGTTACAGCTGAGCTCAAAGAACTACTTGGTGAATCTTCCAAGCGAGATATCGTTAAGGATGAGTCATCCATCTTTTTTCTTTATTTGACTTAGTTGTTGGTGAAAAGAACTTAGAAGTCTCTTTTTTCTTGTTTAAGCTGTTTTTTCTTCTCTTTTTTTGAAGTAGTTTTATCTTGTGATTTAGAAGCCATACTTCTCCCTTTTCTTCTCCTTTTTAGTAAGATCTAGAGCAGTTGAGTAAGGAAGTGGAGGGGAGTAAAAAATGAGAACAACTCCCAATAGCTTCCACTAGCTTCAGTAGTTATAGTGAATTTGTTCACTTACGCTAGAATGCACAAAAATCAATAACACAGAGTCCAGAAACAGTTATCCGTTTACACATGTGAAATGACTGTTCATTTTTTAGCTCTCATGTGTCTTGGTAAACAGTTATTAGGTATTTTCCCTTATTTTCCACAAATCCTGTCCCCTGTTTATAGCTTGATTTTCACACATTTTATACTTATCAGTGCCAGCTTTAATTATAATTAAGTAAGTAATAAATGTGGTACTTATCTTTTGAGGTTCAGCAGCATCTGATTTTGGTCAGTGCTTAGTGTACACATGTCTCCACAAGGGAACACCAGATACTTCATTCTTTCAAAGTACTGCTTCACTATTTTAAATTGCAGGGCTAGGAGGACAGGGACACTTTGCTCACACCACTTAAATTATGTACGGTGCTACAGAACTTGTTGGCACTTTATAAATAATAATAATAATATGAAGTGGTCTGGGTGCCTATAGTGTCCCTTTAAACTTAACTTTGAATTTCTTGTCTCCTACTCTGTTAATAGCCTGCTAGAACCTGGAAGAAATTCCTGTGATAGACTAAAGTTAAATTAAAGGGACACTATAGTCACCAGAACAACTACAGCTTATTGAATTTGTTTTGGTGAGTAGAATCATTGCATTTTCAGGCTTTTTGCTGTAAACACTGTCTTTGCAGAGAAAATGTAATGTTTACATTACAGTCTAGTGATAACTTCACTGGCCACTCCTCAGATGGCTGTTAGAGATCCTTCCTGGGTCATGGCTGCCTAAAATGCATCCAAATATTCAGTGTCTTCTCCCTCTGCATGCAGACACTGAACTTTCCTCATAGAGATTCATTGATTCAATTCATCTCTATGAGGAGATGCTGATTGGCCAGGGCTGTATTTGAATTGTGCTGGCTCTTCCTCTGATCTGCCTCTTTGTCAGTCTCAGCCAATCCTATGTGGAAGCACTGTGATTGAATCAGGCTACCACTTCTGATGATGGCAGCAGAATGCTTTGTTTTTTTGAGGAAAACAGCATGCAGATCTACAGCTTCAGGCTTGAAAACAGTAAGATTTTGCTATGTTTATGGAGGCATGAGGTGCCCAGGGGGGCTAGATGGCGGTTTTAACACTATAGGGTCAGGAATACATGTTTGTGTTCCTGACCCTATAGTGATCTTTAACAAAGTAGGATATAAAAACACACTGTGCTGTAAGATCTTGAAAAGTTAAACCATTTTTTCAAGGAGACTATGTGAGTCAATGCCAGAGCAGGTGTGGCTAAGACTGCTGTGATTTAATCCCTAAATGGTAGAGAATTAAGCAGCAAGACTGCATGGGCAGAATATATATACCAAAACTGCTTCATTAAGCTAAAGTTGTGTTCGTGCTTAGAGTATTCCTATAAGATGTTATTTAATATGTTCTTATACAATACAGTGTGGGTTTAACAATCCTATTTTAGTATTGCAATGTAATTATGAAACAAGCCCAATTCACATATGTGACTGCTAAAATTCAGCAATTTCTTCAGACAACTAATGAATTTACAAGTTATTAATGCAAAAGTAATTTTATGATTCAAAAATCTACAGTCGGGTTACTTAAACGTTGGAAAAGTAAAATCCTGTATAATTTTATTCAGAAAATTATGTTATAAAATATATACATGCAAATCCCAGTTATCTGCCAATTGAACAAGTGTGCTAAAGATCAAAGAAAACATCTACACCAGCCTAGAACACAAGTTGGGTTCATATAAAAAATAAAATTAAAATAATGGAAACATACATTATTTCTTTTTTTTTTACCAAATAATATTATACCTTACATTAATAGCCAGTGTTCACCTAATTTATTTTCATTACGCATTATTTGCACATTTTAGATTGTCTAGTCAAATGTTAAAACTCTTAAAACCCTTCACCCGTAAACTGTCCTGACAGACACCACAGGGTGTGTTCTTGCATATATTTGCATCATCACTAAGTAATATGCATAAAAGCCAGCACATACATTAGTTCTCATCAATTAGTTTTTCAAAGTTCTGCATTTTCATACATATTAAACTTGCCGACAAACTTTTTTCTAATGCAAATTCAATTTAAAGAGACATACCTTATACCAGTTATTTCTAATGCCTGGGCTATAGAAGTTTATAAATTTTAATTTATTTGATGCTTAGATAGTTTTTAGGTAAAGTTTACTCATTATTACTTAGACTCCTATATTATTTAAATAATATGAAATTCCAAACACAGAGTAAGTAGCTTAGGCATTGCTCACCCTCTTTTTTCTAGAGCATATTTCAAGAATATTACAATATTCATTATTATAAAATTCCAAGTACTACTTTACCGACTCTATGATTATAAAACACTTGTATACATATAGTATTTACAACTTGTTCAGCGTATATGTTGATTAATTAGGATAGAAAACAAGTAAGGGGCATACATAGTTATATAGGCTGAAAAAAAGACTTATGTCTATCAAGTTCAGCCTTTCTCGCCTCTTCAGGCAGAACATTCTACGTCCTAATTGTTATTACTGTAGAGAACCTTTTCCTTCGCCTTAGACTAGACCTCCTTTCTTCCAGTCTAAATGGGTGACCTCCTGAATGGTAGACACATGATTTATGCACACTAGGAGCCATGGAAAACAATCAAGGTACTCACTACAAATCATAGAGAACAAATAAGGTGATTTACTAGGATTCCTGTGAATACAATGTGTAAGTCTGTCTGTTACCTAAGTACCTCGAAATTAACAAGTACATCCTAAAGTATAGCCTTATGTTTATTATCAATTCATAAGCTGTCACATGGTATGATGAATTGATAAAACTGTAATTATTCACTGAAAAAAAATAGCTAAGATGTAACCATAGCTTAATTGGAGATTTTTTAAAAAATGACCTGTGTTGGATTTGATTTTCATTTCACTGCTTAATTCACTGTAGATGTTAGAAATTCTGGTTGACCCAATACCATTTCCTAAGTGCCCCCCCATCCACACACACACGCACACACGCACATACACACACACACATACACACATACACATACATAAACAGTAAACAGTCTTTATACACAAAAAATGAAAACTTGGAGAATGTAACACGTAGCATATAGGAATGGAATGCAAGAATGGTGAAATACCATATAGTTAAAACTTAACCTTTAAGAAGTCTAATAAAAGGTCCAACTCCTGGGACTGAAAAGACAGGAATTTGCAACAAAAGAGAGAGAGAGAGAGAGAAGTAGTACTATTGAAAAAATAATAGAAATACACATTAAAACATAGTATAATGGCTATAATGGCCTACTAGTGAAAGTTGTTGACTGGCACCCTAATACAGCACTTGTTAAACACTGAATAATGAAGATTGTGTGTCATGGCGTCAAACAACTTTCACAATTTTTGTGCAGGAAATGTATAATTTTGCACACTTGACACTGGAAACATAATGTAATATGGACTACTGTGCCAAAGGTCCAATATTTACTGTGCTTAAAAGTGCAGAAATATAGTGAGCTAACCAGTTTCAATATTAAATAGTATCAATATTGCAACAATTGTGGCAACAATTTGTTAATATGGTGGCAACAGGAAATGCATGTGAAGAGTGGGGGAGGGGAAACAAAAACCTGGGAACAAGGCGGCTAGTTCCGAGCCCAAAACAAACAAAAACTGTTCTATCCAAAAAGATAAAGGAATGTAGACCAAACATTTCTAATGTAGTAAGGATATAACTCGTCCTATATCAATGATATGGATATTACTAGACAACACACAGTTGAAATAGCTATTTGCCTAGTGGTGCTTGATCTTAGGTATGTAAAAAAATTATAAACAAAAGTATCGTGAGCTAAATAGCTCCAATGCTAAGTACTGAAAAATGTTGCAATTGTAACACACAATGTGATACTCGTTGCAAGAAAGTATAATTGGTCTATTAACTGCGTTAGAGAATGATAATGCAAAGATGTCATAAGTTAACGGCTCACAATGTTTTAGAGTGGTAGAATACACGCAGGAAGAAGGGAATCAAAGATATAGACCTGCTCGCCCTATTGTTCCTTTGTGGGCGAGCAATTATCCTGGATAATTGGTTCAGCCTCACCCGAGAAAATAAGATGGTATAAACCCTTGTACTATTGTAATAATAAATGTAATCAAACTCAAATGTCGTACAACCATTGAATACTTAAGGGACCAAATACACAAAATTTCGAATATACTTGATAGCCCTTCATTTATGAGATGCTAGTGAGAGCAGAAATGCCCCTGACGTGCGTTTCACTATATTCAGCTCATCAGAGAGGATTCCATTCATATATGCTATGTGTTACATCCTCCATTTTTTTTTTGTATATTGTAATAAACATGGGTTAACCCCCAACTAGGAAGGTTTGTAACAATTGGCTCCAGTACTCTTCTTTTTATCCTCTTCTCTTTTAAGTGAATAAGTTAACAGTCTTTGTTTCATCATGTTATCAGTATGACTGCTCTATCGTGTACATTTGTTTGTAGTTAACTGAGTGATTAAATACATTCTGTTGGAATTAACTGCAACAGGTTTTAAAAATTGTTTGGAAAACAGAGTTAAGGTATAGAGAAAATAATTCAAGTTAGGAAACAGATGGATTAAAGCTAGAAATCTAGAGAAAATCTAGTATTGGGAAATAAAGATAGTGGTTAGGATTTAAAAAAAAAAGGTCAGAAAGGTTAGAATTAACAAATCAAGAGATTTACTAAAAAAAAAACAAGAATCCAACCCTCTTTTGGAGATGTAAGCAAGATCCCTGGACATTAGACCATATCTGGTGGACCTGCACAAATGTTGTGAGGTTTTGGAAGGATATGTCAAATATACATAATATTGTAATTGGATTAGTGATTTCACTTTAACAAAATGCTCTTTAGTTAAATTTTTCTCCTATTTCCCTGACAAAATACTAATATTTTCTACTATTCTTTTTTTTGTTGACTGCTGCAAAGGTAATTATGACCAGTAACTAGAAATCATGTCTTATTCTTTCTTGTCAGGAAAGCATTTGGAAGATAGAATATTTTTTATTTTCTATTGGTCTACACCACAGATACATTGTGCACCCTGGGCAGCTCTTTTTGAATAATTCAACCAGAACATGGGGGAGAGAGGGACAAAGGATGACCAAGAGTGTCTTTATGGCATACAATACAGACTTCCAATGGTTATCATCTGACAAAGCATAATACATTAGTGCAGATATATGCACTTGTCCTCCATAGTATACATCATTTCTTTTTTTGCAGCATTCCTAAGATTTTGTTAGTTTCCTTTAGATTTTGTTCTACTGCACACTTGTATTGTTTTACTATGCATATAACCTGATGGTAGATAATTTTGGCAATTACTTAATGTATGTGTGATTTGGAATTGATTAACGCAATACGTATTATGAGATTACTCTATGCTCATGTATAACTTGATATTGTTTGATGTACCATTTTTTCGTTTTATTTTTCCTTATTAAAATAAAAAAAAAATTAAAAAATAATCCAGCCCCCCCCCCCAAACAACATCTGCGTCCCTAATAGTTAGGTCCAACAATACAATATATCCCCAACCCTTAAATATATATTAGGTTTATATTTGACCTTAATCAGTTATGCCACAATGGGCAAATAAATTCGATCAAATTGGAAAATTCAACCAAATTGGCAGATCTTTAAGCAGACATAGTCAATACCTTTAGGTTGAATTTGACCCCTTAAAGATGGAGGCGAATGTACAAGTTCTGATTAAAAGAAAAACAAAACAAAACCTAGAATTTGAGTTCTATGTCTATTCAATCATAATTTACCTCTTTCATACCCACACTTATTACATATAATTTTGTTTAGAAGAAACAGGGCTTTCATTTCACATCATGTTTGTATGTGAAGCATAATGTAATATGAATAAAAGGTGTGAGAAATTAAGACATTTAGTTATTTCTCAAGTTCTACATGGTATTTTAACTGTGATTGTCATAATACACTTAGCTGTTACTGCAATAAACTGACATATTTGTGATGTCTGACAAGTACAACAATCCCCTCCATGTAGAGATTTCATGGTGTTTTGGAAAGTTACATGGTCAATTAAGAGCTTGCCTATTTCAGTTTTTACATGTTGGAATTTGACATATTGGTTTGCTGGACCAATGTTGCCTTTGAGATAGTATGGCAGCCCAGGAACAAGAATTATCTTTGGCATATCTTTTTCAAACGTTAAAAACCAAGTGTATACAAAATGGGGCCCAGTCTTGTTTAATAGCCACTTAGTCACAAACACTGGCCAAACTTAGTGTTCATAATTTTTTTCTCCATTTTTCATACACAAACTTCACTTTTTTTGATGATATACTCGTCATATACATTATATTGTTTTAAAACACTCATATTTGTGTTCAGTAATGTCTCATGAGTACATGCATAGGTTTTATGTGGTTTTGGAAAGTTACAGGGTCAGATATAGGGCTTGCAAATTAATTTGATATTTTCCCCAGGTCCCACAATATATGATTTTATTACATGACAGGAGGCTTCATATTTTGCATAAACTTCCTTTACTACTCCATAGCAGCAAAGAACATAGGAAAAAAAGGAACCAATCAGAGATGGGTAGAGTATATAACATGCACCTCCCATTGGGGCACTTCCTCTTTCTTTGCTGCTCCATCACAAGTCAGGTCAGAATATTGTGTGACTACACATCTATTGTCTTGTCTTGTCTTGATATATGTTTATATGTTTGTATTTTATTTTCATTGCTTTATTGTAATATATATATATTGTGTGAATTGGGGGCCTTTGTGGCTGTGGGTACGCTCTTCACTGGGATTACCTACTGTAGGGTACTTTGGGTTTGTCTATGCCCTTTTCCTTACCTTTCCCTCACCCTGTCTCCCTTCCCATTCCCAGTTTCCTTAGGTACTACCATAACCTGCCATCATTTGTACCCTCAATGCTTCTGGTGGCTACACTCGCCACTGCAGGAGTGCTCTTGCAACGCTACATGCACTCTTCAGGGGACGTTAGGCACTGTTGAGGCACTCCCACTTGTCAGGCATTCGCCTTTTGCATGCGTATATGCGATAGCATTCCCCTGTTTTGGTACATCAATTTACAGAAAGTGTATACCTACACGCTTTTGGTGGATTTTGTACTCCTGGATCAGCCATTCGAGCCATTCACACACTGAAAGCAATTAAACCCTTCGTGTTCAGTTGATTTTTTTTCCTCAGGGTTCAAAGTTTTCCCGAAAGTACACATTTGTGGTTTTGTAAGCATTCATTTCTTTCTGCCAGATCAAACACCGTTTGCCTGTTGTTTTTGTTTGTTTTTTTCAGTTTGTACCCTACTTGTGTCCGTTCACCTGTTTTCCTGGAGAATGTTTGTCACATTAGCCACGAACCATGGTTCTAGGTTTTTTTCATGGCCATTTTGGATCTCACATCGCAAGATCTGCGGCGGCCATCATAAACCTTGTTGGTTGTTAGGAGTTTCACCTGGATATTAGTATTTCTTTGTGTGCTGAACAGAATTGGGGAAATTTGTGCAGAATTCACTTCTGTATACCTTGCCCTCTCCAGGGGCATTTTACAGGCTAGTGTCAATCTCGGAGTGGGTCAGCTGGTCAGGTCTCGACCTATTTATCCAGCTTGGTGTGTATATTGTGCATGCCGTTTCGTTATTTCCTGGTTGAGCCCCAGCATTTTGCCTCAGTCTACATTAATGTGAGTCACATATTTAGACCATTTTACACCCTCTGGCAGTCCCTGCTACCAATTTGCCTCAGCACCTATTTATCTCATGGATTCTAATTTGGGTGAGCCCCAAATATACCTGCGTACTATTATGCCCTCAGATCTCCAGTCACTGATCAGCATGGCGTTGTCCGCATCTGTAGAGTAGGCTTTGGCTAATATGTTACCTGTCAGTCAAGACACAACAAAAGTGCCTCCTCGGACAAGGTGCAGGATGTTCCCCCTTCACTATCCATTCTAGATCGATGGCAGGCTGAAGACCCCCTTTCAGATGACTGTACATTCCTTTTTTAAGAAGTCATTCCTGTATGAGCATTAGAAGATGGGAGCAACCAGATGGTGAGTTCTTTTTAAATTCCACAGACCAATGGATGTTCGACCTAAGTAATATCCGCCACTCTGCTCGGGTAATTGGACGCAGCCTCCTACTTTACTAAAATTCTGGCTATACAAGGCATTGGACAAAGCTCCATAAACGTGCCCCAGACCTTCACTATCAGATAAGGCCACATACACCCCAGAGTTCGACCAAATGATGTTGGCCTTCATGACAAGAAGAGGTAGACACCCAAGGAAAACGGGTTTAGGGAGCCTAGGAAAAGCTCCTTCATGCAATCAGGCCACTCTCACATGTTATGACTTTAGCAGACGAGGCATCCTCTCTAGCTTACTCCTTCACAGCAGATACGGTGTGAGATTGGGCACATGACATCCATTAGTGGGCCCAATAATGCTTTTACTTTTTGGACAACCCAAATGTGGCCCTCTTTATGATTGATCGCAAATTGGTGGACCTTGGGGCCAAGGAACTGGACCCAAAGGCAAGGGGAAAATTATTTGGTGAATAATTGAACAAACATGTCAAGGTGTTAATGTCCCTTTAACAAAACGCAAACCTTGTTGCACAAAGGGTTGGTTGGGAGAGGTGTCATGCACTAGCCATTTATAGACATCAGGTCCCAGAAACATGTGCCCTCCAGCATTATACCCAAAAATAGGTGGTCGGCAGCCTTTCCAATATTCACGAAGTTCCAGAAGGGGCCACGGAGGCCGTGGACGAGCTTGTGCAAACTTCTCAGCAGGTAAGACAATGTAGTATGCCCGGTCTACTATCCTCCTCTATCCAGACAATTTTCCTGGGCCCACTTCATTACCAACCTGTGCAATGCCTAAAAGCTTGTTTCCTCAGACAGAACCCCACTTACGATCAGTCGGTTCCAATGATGGAGGAAATTCAACAAGAACTTCGATGGTGGCGCGAATGCATGTAGGTTTGGAATAGCCAAGCTATCTTTGGCAAACATCTGGATTTCATTCTGAAATCAAATTCCAGCTAGTGGGGTTGGAGTGCCACCCATTGGAAAACAGCCACAGGTGAAGTTTGGACCATAGAAGACCTGCATGTTAATTGCTTGGAACTACTGGTTGGCACCTTCGCTATTCAAAGTCTAGTGAAAGGGAGAACCAATTTTTGAATCCTACTGCATATGGACAATGTCTCCGTGGTTCGGTACATCAACCACCTAGGTGGCACTTGCTCATTGACAGAACTCAGGAAGGAAATCTTCTGCATTTCTGTTACTACTGCCTTTCCCATATCACATTGATGACGGAACATCTGCCAAGAGAACCTAATCTGACTGCAGACTAGTTCTTCCGACACTGGCAGGACAGCAGCAATTTGTAGACTGCAAGAAGTAGCGATTCGCCTGGTGGCCCATTTGTGGCCAAGTCAACCCTGGTTTCTGGATCTCCTCGCACTATCGTGTCAGGTTCCTCTTCAATTATCAGATGATGGTCACAGATCCTACGGGATATCCACAGACCATGCTTCATGAAGGACGACTCTCTTTAGTAGCCTGGAGTTTTTCAGGGGTGCCTGGTGTATCGATGAACTATTGTCAATGGCTAGAAATATTCTCTGGGACATATGGACCCCAAGAATGAGGAGATGTTTCCTCTCAGCTCTTGGGCCAAGTGGTGTGTTGGATGGAATATTGATTCCTTTACGGCCTTTGTATCCCCATTATTGGATTTTCTGGTGTTCTAGTCCATTACTGTAGTTCGTTCTGTGATTTTGGTGGATCACATCCCAGTCCAAGGGAAACTGATAGGTCAGGACCCCTTAGTTTGTAGACTGCTTCAGGACACCTGCAACAAAATATTACTCCTTATGGGACGTAGCCCATGTTCTTCATTTTCTAAAGGAGTGGCCTTCTAACGACAGTTTGTCTTTGTGACAGTTGACTGTGAAATGTATTCTCCTTTTGTGTTTGGTATACTTTCATCTTGTTTTGGATGTTCGGGCCTTTGATGTGGACGCCTTCTCTTTTTCTCCAGACGGTGTCACTTTTTGTGTGCCACAATGTACCAAGTCGGATTCAACGTCAGACGTTTTTCTGTTGGAATCCCAACACTGTGTGATCGAGACACTCCACGCTTATGTAAATGCTACAGCTATGCTATGGTCTACCTCGTCCCAACAACTGTTGGTCTCCTATGTTAAGCCACATGGACCAGTCTTTGTTACCACCTTGTCCCGATGGGTGCTATGGCTTTTATCTTTGGCCGGGATTGATCCATCTTTTGGCGCGCATTTGTTTCGGGGTGCGGCAGCTTCATCCACCTTCATGGTGGGAGCTTCATTATCAGACATCTTGATCGTGGCAGACTGGTCATGGGAAACTACTTTTCAGACATTCTTCTTTTGTACATCTTCTAATTCAGCCTTTTACCTGTTACCTTAGCATAAAAACTGCAAAATATAAAGGCTTGTGTCACGTAATACAATTGAAGATCATGCTAGCTTTAGTGTACTAATAATCTTAATTTTTTTTTCCAATATAGTTTTTATTAGGATTTTGTTTTATTGTTTACAAAAACTGAACAGTGGGTGATATGTAGTATCACAAGAATACAAAAAGTTGTGGATACAAGGCAACAATAGGTATAACATATAGCACGGTAACAAGTAACATGTACAAGGGTTCCCATACAGCTTGTAGTTGCATGGGGGAGTCTACACAGTTGCGGAGGTGTTTTATGCGCTCGTTCATTGAGCGTCCTATACAACATTTTCATGCTTATCGTGGGCTTCTATTCTGTGGGTTGTCACGGGTTGGGGGTGTCTGTCCGTTTGTCACACAGCTCTTATTGTTTGGTGTCGTATAAAGTTACCCAGGGGGCCCAGGTCGTGTGGAATCTTTGTGTTGTTTTTGCGTCAGGGGCGGTCATACATTCGTACGTGTAGTATTGCTGTATTTTATCCCATAATTTGGCTTTGGTAGGACAGAGTGTGGATTTCCAGTTGCAGGCTATTAAATTTCGAGCTGCCAGGATGGTGATTGCACTTAGTTGTTTGTGTGCATATTTAAACGATGGGGGGAAACGCATAAGTAGGAATAGTTCGGGGTTGTTTCCAATGTGTGGGACATTAAAGGCACTTAGAGTGTTTTGTACTTCTACCCAGAGGGGTTGTATGTTGGGACATGACCACCATATGTGCGTATGTGTGCCTGTCTCAGCCGAACATCTCCAGCAGAGAGGAGACGTATTGGGGTCAATTTTATGGAGAGTGTAGGGAGTTAAGTGCCATCTGTACAGTAATTTTCTATGTGCTTCTATATGGGTGTAGCACTTAGTCCATTTAGATATGGCGTTCAGTGCATGAATCCATTCGTCATCCGTGAGTTGGATAGTGCATTCTGTTTCCCACATTTCTTTGCAATGCGGTGTTGCGTTGGGCAAGGTACTGTCCCATGCCCTATAACAGAGGGAAATACTGTTCTTTTTCATAGGGCCTTTCCAGCATCTTTCTATTACTGCTTTTGTTGGAAGGGGGCTCTGGTCAGGGGGTTGTTGTTGCTTGTTTACGTGTGTGTTGATGATCCCTTTTAGTTGTAGGTATGTGAAAATAGCGTTTGTTGGCAACTCCCATTTCGTTTGTATGTCTGTGAAGGGTAATATTTCTTGCGATTGCATTATCTGGTGAATATGTCTAATGCCTGCATGTACCCATGTCTGTAGACGTATGTCTGGTAATATGGCTCTTAGGGCGGTTAGAGGTGCGTTGGGGTGGAATGTTTCTTTGGCCCCTACTGTATCTAAGAATTTAGACCAAATGTGGACGGTCAGTGTTGTGGTGGGGTATAGGTTTGGTTTGTCTGGTCTATGTTTTGTCGGTGTCCATAGGAAGTCGAGCGTTGCGTTTTTGTCCAGTTGGGCTCTTTCCATGTCTACCCATTGGATGATACCCCGATTTAAGTGCATCAGTATGCCCGATGCCAACATCGTGGCTTTATAATACTGGTTTAGGTTGGGTAACCCTACTCCTCCATTTTTAGGATGTTTGTAGAGTAAGGTGCGGGATATGCGTGGTTTCTTGTTTCCCCATATGAATGAGCTGCAGATGTTTTGTAGGGAGTTGAGGAGTGTTTGTGGGGCTTGGATGGGAAGCATTCTAAATATGTAGAGAAGTTTGGGCAGTAACATCATCTTGTATGCGTTAATTTTTCCTAGCCAGGAGATGTGCGTTTGAGACCATTTTTGTAAGTCTCTTTTGCATTGTTGGGGAAGCGTGAGGTAATTTAGTTTCAGGATTTCTTCTATTGTTGGTGCTATTTTTACGCCTAGGTATGTTAGTGATGTCTTTCTCCAGTCAAAGAGGTAGTTATCTTTCAGTATTGTTTTGGTGGCTAGTGGGAGTCCGACGGGAAGGGCCTGGGTTTTATCTTGATTCAGGCGGTAATGTGAGATGTCGCCGAATGTTTTTAGGGTTTCCATGAGGGGTGGCAAAGACCGCTGGGGGTCCCCTAGCGTTATCAGGATATCGTCGGCGAATAGCGCCAATTTATATTCCTGTCCTCGAATTGTGATTCCTTTTATGCAAGGGTCTGTGCATATTTTTTGGGCCAATGGTTCTAGCGATAGGATGTAAAGGAGGGGGGATAGGGGGCAGCCCTGGTGTGTCCCGTTAGTGATCGTGAATTGGTTAGATAGGAAGCCACCGTGAGCTACTTTAGCTGCTGGTGATGCGTAGAGTACCATGATTCCTTTGATGAATTCAGCAGGGAATCCATATTTGGAGAGCACTTGTCGCATGTACGTCCAGTTGAGTCGGTCGAAGGCCTTCTCCGCATCTAGTGCTAGGAGGAGGCCCCCGACCGACCCCCTACCCATTGAGGTTAATATGTTGAGGGTTTTCCGGGTGTTGTCCGATCCCTGTCTCCCCCCAACAAACCCCGATTGATCATTGTGTATCAGTTGTGCTATTATCTGGGCTAGTCTGTTGCTCAGTATCTTTGCATATAGTTTGGCGTCGCTGTTTAGTAGAGATATTGGCCTAAAGTTTTTGCATATATTCGGGGGTTTCCCTGGCTTGGGTAGCGTGGAGATGTGGGCTAACAGCATTTCTGAAGGTAGAGTTCCCGTGTCGTTACAGTGTTGGTATACGTTTAAGAGGTGTGGTGTAATGTGTTGGGAGAATACTTTATAATATCTGTTCGGAAGACCATCTGGTCCTGGTGCTTTGTTAATCGGTAGGTCTGCTATGGCTTTAGCTAATTCTTCGGCGGATATCGGTTGTTTGAGTTTGTGGATGTCGTCTTGTGTAAGTGATGGTAAGGTAATGTTTGCCAGAAAGGCGTCAATGGTAGTCAAGGAGGGTATTTGCACTGTTTCGTCCTCTTTTAGATTATACAGTTTGTGGTAATAGTTGGCAAATTTGTTTACAATTTGTTTCGGATCTAAAATTTTTGAACCATTGTTGTCAATAAGGGAGGCAATCCTGGGTGCGACCGATTTTTGTTTGAGTTGTGCAGCCAGTTTTGCTCCGGCTTTGTTACCATAAGTAAAGTATTTGTGTTTGGATTTTTGTAGTAAGTAAGTGGTTTTGGCCAGTTCAAAGTATCTTAGTTGTGACTGGGCTTTTAGTAAGGCTGCTTGTGTAGTGGGTGTTTGAGATTGTTTATTTTTATGTGTAAGTGCAGTTATCACTTCTATTAATTTTACATATTGGGCTTGACGTGTTTTTTTTGCTTGGCTTGCGTGTTTGATGAAGCTGCCCCGTATCACAGCCTTATGGGCTAGCCATAGGTATTCTGGCGTGGTATCGGATCGTGTGTTTTCAGTAAAATAGTTTTGTAGATCTGTGGTAATCTGTGAGATTATTACTGGGTCGTTGAGCAGAGATTCATTGAGTCTCCAGGTTGATCTGCCGGTAGACAGGAATTGCTCAGTTAGAGTTAGGGTGATGGGGGCATGATCCGACCAGGAGATAACACCAATATCTGTATTTATTAGTCTTGTTAGAGATGAAGCCTTAATGAGGAATCTATCGATTCTAGAATAGCTGTTGTGTGCAGCTGTATAGCAGGTATAATCTATGTCTGCCGGGTGTGATATTCTCCATGGGTCTATAAAGTTGTGTGTCGTTAGTGTGTGGCATATTTGGGATGTTTGTTTGTGGCTTTGTGTTAGTGTTTTGGAGGTTACCCTTTTGGAGGAGGATAGTCCATATTTGCGTCCAGGAGAGAGTTAGTGTCGCCTCCAAGAATTGCCTCCCCAAAGCTGTACCTTGACAAGAGACAAAACATATTATCTATGAATACAGGTTGGCTTTCGTTTGGGCTATATACATTCATCAAAGTATATGGTTGGTTGTTGAGACGGCATTGTAATATCGGATATCTGCCCTTTTTATCACTGATTTTGCGAATGAGTTCAAAGACAACTGATCTGTGAATTAGGATCGAAACTCCTCTTTTTTTTTTATGGTAGCAAGTGTGATAATCTACAGGGAACCAAGGGGAGGTGAATCTGGGCGTAGATCCCCATTTAAAATGGGTTTCTTGAAAAAAGGCCACTTGTGCCCCATGTCTTTTGGCCTCTTGGAGGGCTAGTCTGCGTTTGTTGGGTGTATTTAAACCCTTGACATTAAGAGAGAAGAATTTTAGTGGCATGTTGCTTGGTTTTATGGTGATATTCGGGTAGACACTTATGTACCTTCTCCAGTAATGGAGTGTTTTAGGCGTTAATGTTTGTTACCGAGACTGTGAGAGTGGACTTTTTTGGGTACAGGGATAGGGTTGGGGTTAAACTATGTACACTTGCCTGTTAGCCTCGAGGGCCTGATGCAACAGTGTGCAGACGGGTATTTAATGGCTCACTAGTGGGCCGTCGTTAGGGGTCAGTGGAAGTTTGGTATGAAATAAATTGGTATTCCAAAGTGGAATAGATAATTATATTCGCAGTCTTAACACTTGTATTCTAAACAATATCAGTTATAACAATCGAAGGTTGAGCAGTGTGGGTTTTCCGCCAGCAGTGGGCCTATGTGAGGTGGCCACTTGTGCGGTATCAATACTTTTTTTTTTTTTAGATTGGATAGTGCAAACCAGTCATATAGTAATACAACATCAATAGTACTAGCTGCAAAGTAATACAACACTTTTAAGTGCAATAAGTTACATGTCCAGGAGCGTGGTAGGGTGATGGTCAAGGCTGGTAGTTTCTGCGGCCTTGTGGAGTATTGTTGATCCATGGAATTTGTTGCTAGTCTCTCGCCATTTTTCGTGGCGGTGGTGTGTCGGACTTTTGTTTTCCGCTCTGTGAAGCAGGGATGGGGATGTTCCAGTCTTCCAGAATCTGTATGCCGTCTTCAGGCGTGAGGATTGTGCGGTCTGCTCCATTGCGTTTGACGAGTAGTTTAGTAGGGAAGCCCCATTTGTATAGGATATTGGCGTTTCTGAGGGCTGTTGTAATCGATGTAAATGAGCGTCTTTTGGTCATCGTGGCTGCTGATAGGTCAATAAATAGTTTTATATCCGTGTATTCTTCTGGTAGAGATGGATTGAGTCTTGACGTTTGCATTATTTGGTCCTTGACCGTAAAATAGTGGAGTCTGGTTATGACGTCCCTTGGTATGGTAGCGGGCAGGTGCCGTGGCTTGGGTAGCCTGTGGGTCCTGTCCAGGCGGAGGTCTGCGTCTGTCATGGATGGGATCAGAGATTTGAACAATTTTTGCACATAATGTGTAAGATCCTGTGGGCTGACATTCTCAGGTATACCACGGATCCTTATGTTATTTCGTCTGTCCCTATCCTCATTATCTGCTATTTTTCCTTCCAGATATTTAACTTTGTTTTCCAGTGCTGTGTGTGCATCTGCTAGCTCATTGTGAGCAGTTAGGATACCCTCCGTGTTTTCTTCTAGATGGGCTGTTCTGTCCCCTATTACTTGTATGTCAGCTCTAATGTCTGCAGCTATGCGCTGGAGATCTGAGAATAGGGCTGATTTTAATTTATCCAGCATAGTACTCACTGAGGCATTCGTGGTAGGGATGGAGGCTTCACTGCTGTGATAGCTTTGGGAGTCTTCCCCTTCTGCCTCGTGTGTGGGTGAACCATGCGGTCCGACGCCATCTTGGTCGCCTGAGTGCTCCGGTTGTTGCGAGCTCAGATGTGAGTCAATCGTTTTTTGCTTTAATTTTTTTGACGATTTAGTCGTCATTATGTTCGGGATGGGGTTGGCGGTGAGATGGGCTGAGTTTGGTGGCGGATTTGCTGCGATACACGCTGTGGGGCCCACTATCTTGGCGGAGCTCTCCTTCTATGCGACTGCTTCCATGCGGTCCGTGGCCACGCCCCAATAATCTTAATTTTAACAATCATAGGAGGTGAATATTTTCCCCACTTTTTATCTCTTCCCTCCCTTAGATATGGGTCATGTTTTGTTCAGGTAAGTTCTTAGTGAAGTATAATGTGCGAATTGATTGTTTTCGATCAAAATCTATCTGTGGTATTTCATTCAATATCTAAAATTGGGTAGTTAACTTGTGTGTACATAGTATATCTATTGCATTGTTATGTCTTTAGTCTAACTGGTATTAGTTTGAGTAACTATTGCTGTGTACTATGTCATGATTAGTTGTGATAGTGTTCAATTATTACACGTCTTTCATGTTATAGTTACTCATGTTGTTCATGATTACATTTAATAGCACTAAAACCTTCTTGGTCTCTTTCGGCTTAACACAACACAACAATCTTCTTCATGTCAAACATACGAAGACTATTCAAGGTTTCCAGTTTTATTTAATTTGTAAAATAGAATTATACATTTATAACTCCCTCAACTCAATTTTAATTTAATTTTAATTATTTTATATTCAGTGTGGGTCCTCTTTATTACAGGCCTACCACATACGTTGGTTTCGGCACACTTCAACCGACTTCATCATATCTATAATTTACATCAAACAATACATACGCTAACGTTACAAGAATAGCAACGAACACAAATATATATATATATATATATATATATATATCTATCTATATATATATATATAGATAGATATATATATATATATATATAAATACAATAATGTGTGTATGTGTATATAATTAAGTATTTTTATTATACATATTATGATTTTATTTTAGTTAGTTTTAAGTTAGGGGAACACAATCTGCTATGTCACCCTGTGGCTTTAGAGCCCACATTTTGCAAGACGTCATAGCACACCCGCCATCCTTAAGCTGTAGGGACATGCTATAAACACCAGAACACCTACATTAGGCAATAGTGATTCTGGTGACAAAAGTATCCCTTTCAGTGTTAGCAGACTGCTAATGCAGAGTGGGACTTTACCAGTTTGATTGAGGTATCTTAATTTTAACCCCTTCACTACCAAGCAGTTAGCAAAAAGGAAAAAAAAATATATTTTCTTCCAGAAATTGAGTATTTTGCGTGTCCCGGAAAGTAATGTTTACATGTATTTTTTTTAGTATGCTTAGGTATGAGATTATTTAAGAGAAACAATTTTTTTTAAACAAAAAAAATAAAAAAATAAACCTTTTATTAAAGGAACCCTATAGTCACCTAAATTACTTTAGCTAAATAAAGCAGTTTTAGTGTATAGATCATTCCCCTGCAATTTCACTGCTCAATTCACTGTCATTTAGGAGTTAAATCACTTTGTTTCTGTTTATGCAGCCCTAGCCACACCTCCCCTGGCTATGATCGACAGAGCCTGCATGAAAAAAAAACTGGTTTTACTTTCAAACAGATGTAATTTACCTTAAATAATTGTATCTCAATCTCTAAATTGAACTTTAATCACATACAGGAGGCTCTTGCAGGGTTTAGCAAGCTATTAAGATAGCAGGGGATAAGAAAATCTTAATTAAACAGAACTAAATAGGGCTCTCTTTACAGGAAGTGTTTATGGAAGGCTGTGCAAGTCACATGCAGGGAGGTGTGACTAGGGTTCATAAGCAAAGGGATTTAACTTCTAAATGGCAGAGGATTGAGCAGTGAGGCTGCATGTTCTATACACCAAAACTGCTTCATTAAGCTAAAGTTGTTCAGGTGACTATAGTGTCCCTTTAAATATTGTTATATATATATATATATATATATATATATATATATATAAAAAAACAGGATTGTAACTAAATAACATTGAAAAGTACATTTGTTTTTATAAATATTGCAATAATCCTCTCACATTGGTCTCATATATTCCCAGAATATAGTTGTGCTCAAAAGTTTGCATACCTTTGGAAAATTGGTAATATATGTACCAGTTTTAAAGAAAACATGAGTGAGCAGGCAAAACACATATCCTTTATTTCTTATGGGATTCATATTCAACTGTAGGTTATAACAGAAAGACACCATCATAAAATAAAACATGGCAACAACAAAAAAAATGAAATGATCCCTGTTCAAAAATCTGCATGCCCTTAGTTCTTAATACTGTGTATTGCCCCCTTAAGCATCAATGACAGAGTGCAGTCTTTTGTAACAGTTGTCTATGAGACCACTAATTCTTGCAAGTGATATAGCTTCCCATTCGTCTTGGCAAAATGCCTTCAGGTCATGCAAAGGCTTGATCTTTTTACATGAACTGCACATTTGAAATCTACCCAGAGTGGCTCAATGATATTAAGGTCAGGAGACTGTGATGGCCACTCCAGAACCTTCATCTTTTTTTCCTGTAACCACTGGAGGGTCAACTTGGCATTGTGCTTAGGGTCATTGTCATGCTGGAAAGTCCAAGAGCGTCCCATGCACAGCATTAGTGCAGAAGAATGCAAATAGTCTGCAATAATTTTCTGGTAACATGCTGCATTCATCTTGACATCAATTTGCACAAGAATCCTGTGCCTTTAAAGTTCACACCCTCCAAACATCAGTGAGCCACCACTATGCTTCACACTAGGGATGGTATTCTTTTCACTATAGGCCTTGTTGACCCCTCTCCGAACGTGGCGCCTTTTGGTCTCGCCACTCAAAATTACAGTGTGCCAGAAGCTGTGAGGTGTGTCAAGGTGTTGTTGGGCATATTGTAACCGTATTTCTTGTGGCATTGACGCAGTAAAGGCTTCTTTCTGGCAACTTAAACGTGCAGCTCATTTTGTTCAAATATCGTCATATTGTTCTCCTTGAAACAACCACACCTTCTTTTTCCAGAGCACAATGTATTTTTCCTGAGGTTACCTGTGGGTTTTTCTTTGTATCCTCAACAATTCTTTTGACAGTTGTGGCTGAACTCTTTCTTGGTCTACCTAACATTGGCTTGGTATCAAGAGATCCCTGAATGTATCACTTCTTATTAAGTGATTGAACAGTACTGACTGACATTTTCAAGGATTTGGATATCTTTGTATATCATTTTCTATCTTTATAAAGTTCCATTACCTTGTTATGCAAGTCTTTTGACCATTCTGACAGTTCTTTTCTGCTCCCCGTGGCTCAGTACCTAGCCTGCTCAGTGCATCCACAGGAGAGCTAACCAACTCATTGACTATTTTTACACAAAAATAATTGCAATTAAAAATGCCACATGTGGGAAATGAACCTTCAATTGTCATTTTAACCTGTGTGTGTGTCACTATGTGTGTCTGTAACAAGGCAAAACATTCAAGGGTATGTAAATTGTTATATTTAAAAAAGATATAATTATTGTTATAATAAATGGCTTCATATGATCACTATCCTTAAATACATTTTTTTTGCAAGATCAGTTCTATTTTCAAAATCAATGGCAAAATTTCACAATTTCTGCCAGGGTATGCAAACGTTTGACCACAGCTGTATATTGTTCCATGTATACTCACATTTTTCCTATATATAGGTATATGTTTATGCATTACAAAAACATTGCCACTTTGGATTTATCACAGATACACTGGTATGCAAACACATACACATGCACACACTGACATACAGCTACACACACTGTAATACACACACATAACCCTTATTGTGAGGTGATGGTATTGTGAGGCGATGGTATATTGCATTTCCGAGGAGCGGGTGCAGTAATGGAGATCTAAAGTAAGTGTTAAAAAGTATGTTATAAAGTAACACAGGACAGGCGACCCAGCACAGTGCAGTATATAATACCTATTCAGCATTCACAGTGCTTGCAGAGTCACATCTAATTGTACCCCATATGCTGTACGCTCTCTGACTCTATTCTTGACATAATTTGCAAACAAAATGTATTTGCCATAAACAAATTTTATTTTTAATTATGCAAATCATGTGTACATGATTTTGGAGTATCACTGTATGCACAAGTCCCGGCTAGATGACGTTAACATTGTTGGGTGAATGTTGTTTGCAAATGCCTGAAACTACTTAGACAATGTGTACATTGCAAATATTTAGAAATATTCACCCCCTCTCCTCAAAACTGTAATGCTGTCTCTTATTTGGAGGTGTGGCATTGATACAGAATTTAAAGACCTGTTGGCAGAGAGCATTATCACTTGTTCTGTGAGTCTAAAAGCATCTTGTAAAGGCAGTGATGGCAGATGTCTTGGCAGAGCGGATGAGAGCTGCCTGTAAGCTAGAAGGATGAGTGGGTAGATGGAAAATAACCGCCTGGAAGAAGGAACAGACACGGGGAACAATATCTTTTAATACAAGATGTATTGGGCAAGAGTTTTCCCCCAAAGAATCATTGACATGGCCACTGGAGTCAGAGGAGAAGGGACGGATAACATAGGATTCTGAGCTTGGGACCAATCACCCCAGTTCTTGCTACAGTGAGCTTAATATATGCAAGAAAAACATGTCCTATGCTGCTCTACATATCCATATCCATTAACAAGTACATGTTTGCCATTTGCATTTACCTATTGAGTTATTGTTTCCCTTGGTGCGTGTGTCCAAAGTCATGGCATCTAGGCATGTGCATGGGGAAAATTTTCGGTTCGGTTCGGCATTCCGAAATTCGGCACTTCAACACTTCGGAACTTCGGCAACTTCAGCACTTCGGAACTTCGGCACTTCGACACTTCGGAAATTCGGCAACTTCGGCACTTCGGAATTTAGGAACTTCGGCATTTTGGAATTTCGGCACTTCGGCACTTCGGGAGTTCTATTTCAGCCACTTAGTAGATAACTCCCTAATTCCCACAGTATTATGGAGTTATCTACCAAAAGGCTGAAAGACTTGAATTGGTCTTTCAGCCAAATTTACTAATACTAACTAAAAATTACTTAGTATTAGTAAATTTTGCCCCAACTCGCTATATCGTGAGTAGGGGCATGTCTAGTAAACAGACACGCAAGTGGGGGCTTTTAAACTAAAGGGGGGACCTATTTCCCCCCCGGCCCCCACCTCTGAGCGGCAGGTGGGGGCCCTAAAGTAAAATGATGGGGGGGACCTATTGTACTCCCCCCGGCCCCCACCCCTGAGCGGTGGGTGGAGGCCCTATATACTAATAATGGGGTGGACCTAATGTCTTCCCCCCTGGCCCCCACCCCTTAGCGGATGGTGGGGGCCCTACAGTAAAATAAGGGGGGAGACCTAATTTCCTCCCCCTGGCCCCCACCCCTGAGCAGCGGGTGGAGGCCCTAAATACCAATAGGGTTGGAAGGAGGGTTGCAAGGAGGTTAATTTTTTTTTGTGGGGAGGGGGTGACTAGGGGTTTGGGGACCCCTAGTCACCTGGGGGGTTAACATTTTTTTAGGGCCCCACCTGCCGCTCAAAAAATGTTAACCCCCCCAGGTGACTAGTGGTCCCCAAACCCCTAGTCACCCCTTCCCCCCCCAAAAAAAAATTAACCTCCTTCCAACCCCTTCACCCTAAAAATAATGAGGGGGAACCTTTAACTAAGTACCTGTAAAAAAAAAATAAAACTTACCATTCAATGTTTTCTTTCTTCTAAAATCTTTTTTCAGCCCCAAAAAAGGCCAATTAAAAAACCATAATAACCGACGCAATTAAAAAAAAAAACGAGCGCAAAACTAAAATCCATCTTCACCCATGGAGGGCTCCGCGCAGACTGAGCTCTGCAGGGCGGGGGAACTCTCTACATTTACCTGTCACAGCATTCTGATTGGTTGGTTTGAAATCCAACAATCAGAGTGCTCTGTGTTAATTTTCCCACTCTGTGTAATTTGACTCATAACTCTCTGATTGGTGGATTAAGTAACCAATCAGAGTGTTATGAGTCATATTGCACAGCGTGGGAAAATGTCAAACTAATTTTCGCACGCTGTGTAAAATGACACAGAGAACTCTGATTGGTGGATTGTCAGTCTCTTTATTTACCTGTCAGAGCACTCTGATTGGATGGCTTAAACCCACCAATCAGAGTGCTCTGAGCCTAATTGCAGGGCGGGGCAAGGCTTTATATACCTTGCCCCACCCTGCAGAGCTCAGTTTTTTTTAAATTGCATCGGTTATTATGGTTTTTTTATTTGGCCTTTTTTGGGGCTGAAAAAAGAAGATTTTAGAAAACATTGAATGGTAAGTTTTTTGTTTTTTTTTACAGGTACTTAGTTAAAGACACTTCGGCACTTTGACACTTCAGAACTTCAGCAACTTCGGAACTTCGGCACTTCAGCACTTCGGTACTTCAACACTTCGGAAATTCGGTAATTTCAGACCTTCGGGACCTCGGCAATTTGGCACTTCAGCAATTCGGCACTTCGGCAATTCGGACATTCGTAAGTACCCGGAATTACCCGAATGTCCAAATTGCCCGAAATTCGTCCGAATTCATATTCGGACCGAAACGAATTGCAGATGTCTAATGGCATCTAACATTAGACTTCAAAACAGAACAGAATAACAATTGTATCTGCTCCTTGATGGAAACAATGCTTAAAAGAGCAAAGTACTCAAACTATCTACATCAAACCAAATTCTTTATTTGGCCTCCATTAACACATAAAAGCAACATTAAAAAAGATAACACAAGTCTAACATATTTTCTGACATGTATATTTACTGTTAAAGTGACGGTTTCATAGAAATATACGAAAAATATGTATATTTTTTTTTACTAGGGTAGCACACATAGATACAAAAAAGCTTATGTATATCTCATTAAATTACTCCAAGGTTCCTGTAAAAATTTATAATATTGTTTAAAGTATTGAAAGGTTGCTCCAGCAATATGAAGATAGACAAATTTGATTATAGCTGTACAAAAATTACTTGTACATAATTTTAATATGTATGTATGTATGTATGTATATATATAATTAATGGTAACCTTAACAACTATTTTTAATACACCATACTGCCATACTATTATTCCCCTTAACCCCTTAAGGACTGAGACAAATGTGATTAAAACAAAAACTTGAATTTGCGCTGTCAATTCAGGCATAATTCGCCTCTTTCATGTTATGTGCACCCATACTTATTATATATCATTTTATTCAGGGGAAACAGGGATTTCATTTAACATCAAATATTTAGGTATAAAATATAATTTAATATGAATAAAATATAAAAAAAAATGGGAGAAAATAAAAAATGTTTAGTTCTAAATGACATTCTAACTGTGAATGTTATAATACTGTTTGCTTTAACTGCAATAAAATACAGATATTTGTATTTAGCAATGTCTCACATGTAAAACAGTACCTCCTATGTACAGGTTTTTTGGTGTTTTGGGAAGTTACAGGGTCAAATATAGCATGTTAAATTTTTCAGTTTTTTCACATTGAAATTTGCCAGATTGATTACGTTGCGTTTGAGACCTTATGGTAGCCCAGGAATAAAAATTACCCCCATGATGGCATACCATTTGCAAAAGTAGATAACCCAAGGTACTGCAAATGGGGTATGTCCAGTATTTTTAGTAGCCACTTAGCCACAAACATTGGCCAAAGTTAGTGTTAATATTTGTTTGTGTGTGAAAAATGCAAAAAAACTAATTTGAACGCCAATTTTGGCAAGTGTTTGTGACTAAGTGGCTACTAAAAAAGACTTTTTTTTATTATGTTTATTTATATATATGTATATATATATAGTGATATATACGTATATAATTATGTATATAGATATATATATTATTTCATTCAACATGTATTTTGATATCTATATATATATATATATATATATATATATATTAATTTTAAAATACAGTTAGAACGAATTTACACATATATATTTTTTATTTTTTTATTCTTTTTATAAAATTTTTTAATGTATTTCCATATTTATTTATTTTATATTATATATAAATATATATATAATGAACTTACATTAGTTAAATGCTCCCTGATACTAGATTTTTGAGCTCCAAAATATCTGCAAAATGTATGATTAACTGTGCACCTTCATCTCCTCAAAGTGTAATCGACACCAGTCTTTCGTAGTCACACGAAACAGAAAGTTACACAAAACATCTAATCAATAAACAGCATCAACAAAAAATGTAAACTATTTCCTTAAATTTTGGGAAATGTAGACCTAATTAATTAAATTTGGGTCCAGAGGCTACCACGCAGAGGATGGTAGATTTGGCTCTAGTAAATCAATTTTTTTTTTTTTATTTGACAATTTTTATTGGGTCATGCTGATACACAGGTGGCGTTTAAACAATTTTTTATTTTTTTTTGTTAAACATAGCGTTTCTGCATAAGTATGAGTATTTACTGTTTCACATTATTAATGCATAGTTCGGGATTGTCTGTTCAACTGCTGCAATGCTACCTGACATTTCGTATGCATGTCCCATACGTTTTGAGGAGTAATTATAAAAGGGGGAGAGGAAAGTTGGGTGAAGAAAGAGTGGGTGTAGGGAGTAGGAGGAGAGGGGGTAAAGGAGGTCCGCCTTGCTATTGCTTCTCTTATTCGGATAGGGGTTTGCTCTGAGGTAGTGGTTGAGGACATCTGCCAGGCAACCTCGCATTTGGATCGTTCTTGAGGTTCAGGAGGGCCTTATCTACTTCACTATTCCACGCCTCGGATGTTGATTCCTTCGCTACCCGTCAGCATCGTCAGTACCCTCTTTTCTGTATGTGTCCCAAATGAGTTTTGCTTTGGCTAGTGTGGGTTTGGGGCCGAATTGGTGTTGGTGCATTGTTTCGTATGTCCAGTTAAGTGCAATTTGGTGCAATAAGTGTGTGAATGTTGGTGGCTCCTTAGATTTCCATTGTCTTGCTATCAATATATGTACTTATGTGAGTGAGTGGTACACTAGGGCTTGGTGTGTTTTGTTCATAGTGTCCGGGAACATGTACAGTAGGCATAGTATTGGGTCAGCTTCTATCTGGGTTCCAAGCAAGTCCGACATCATTCCATAGTGGCATGAGCTTGGGACACATCCACCAGATGTGGATCATCGTACCCACTTCTCACTCGCAGCGCCAACACACATTCGTGGCACTGGGCCAAATTTTTTGTATTTTTTCTGGCACCATGTACCATCTATACAAAATTTTCCTTTGTATTTCTAAGTGTTGGGCGCAAGACGTGATGCCTTTTGGGCTGTGCATGCTTTATGCCATTGTGAGGGGTTTAGTACAGTTCCTATTTCTCTATGCCATGCTTCTTTGTAGGATTCTAGGGGCGTTGGTTGGATGTAACATTTGGAGAGAGGTTTTGTAGTGGGCATATGTGTCAGGCAAGCATTTTCAAATTTTGATGTTGGTTCAGTTGCAGCCTTCCTGGGATCTACATGTGGATTGTTTGTTAGTAACGATTTTATCTGGAGGTGTGGGAACATTAGTTTTGTGGGCAATTCAAATTGCTCTTGGAGGCAGGGAAAGGTTTTGATGCTTCCCCCTTCGTAGAGGTGGAGTATATGTTTGATGCCACTGTCTGACCATGGCTTATAATTAAAAGTAGGAATAGACATGCTGATAGATTGTATTGGTGCTGCTAACTGTATTTTGGGATGGCTAGCCAATTTTTCCCTCACCCCGTCCCAGGTTTCTATAAGCAACTGAGTAGTTGGAAGACCTGTAAATGGTTTGGGTCTTCTGGCTTTATCTATCCAAAAAAACGGTTGTATGTGGTCTATATGGAGCCAAAAGGATTCTATCCCTGTCCACTGTGGGCTATAATGTGTGTTGTGTGCAGTTATCATGGTGCTTAGCAGTGCCACCTTGTAGTAGACATATAGGTTTGGGATAACCAACCCTCCTTCTGTGACTGGTCTGTGTAGGATTTTAGCTGCCACTCTGCATTTTTTATGTTGCCAGGTGAACTTCATGAATAGTGACAAAATCAATTTGAGGTAAGTGCTTGGGAGGGGGATTTGTAATGTTCTGAAAAGATACAGTAATTTTGGTAGTAATGACATTTTTAAGGCCGCTATGCATCCTAGCCATGAGAGAAATTTTCCTTCCCATGCTTTCAGTGTATTTTCAAATTCTTTCAGAATTCTGGTGTAATTCTCTTGGAATAGTCCCGCAGGTTTTTTTTTGTTAATTTAATTCCTAGGTATGTTAGGTAATCTAGAGGGAATGCTTCTTTTAGCCTATTCCGTTTCTCCCTCCCCACCCCTATGGTTAGAGCCTGTGTTTTCGTGACATTCAGTTTGTAGTAGGAGTGAAGGCCAAAGAGTTCAATCTGGCGCATTAGATTGGGCATGGTTATGAGTGTCAGGGCGAGTAGGATATCATCCACAAAGATGTTTATTTTGTAGTCCTTGGTGCCCAGGAGGATACCATGTATGTTTGGGTTGGACCTGATTTTAGAGGCCAAGGGTTCCAAAGCTAGGACATAGAGTAGGGGGGAGAGGGGACAACCCTGTCTAGAGCCGTTAGTGACGGATAGTATGCATGATGGGAACCCTGCGTAAAGTACTTGTGCTGTGGGCTTGCTGTAGAGAGCTTCCACCGCTGCTATTAATTGCGCCGGAAAGCTGAATTTTTTTTAAGCAGAGTACTCTGTTGAGGAACATCCAGTTTAATCTGTTGAAGGCCTTCTCCACATCCAAGGACACGAAGAGGCCTCCCTTACCTAATTTATGTGTGCTGTGCATGAGATCCAGTACTTTTCGGGTGTTATCGGAACCTTGTCTCCCCCCCAAAAATCCCACCTGGTCGTCGTGTATGAGTTCTGGTAGTATAGTTTTGAGCCTGTTGGCCTGGAGTTTTGTAAACAGTTTGGCATCCGTGTTGAGCAGGGATATAGGGCGAAAGTTTGGGCATGTGGTTGAAGATTTCCTTGGTTTGGGGAGGGTGGTGATATGTGCCTGCAAGAGTTCTGTAGGCAACAAATGTTTGTCTGTAGCATTATTGAATAGTTGTGTAAGTGTAGGTGATAGGATATCTGCATAAAGATGGTAATACATGTTAGCGAATCCATCTGGGCATGGGGCTTTGCCTGAGGGGAGTGTTTTTATTTTATCCTGAACCTCTTGTTGGGTGATAGGGGCTGACAGGGTGTCCCTATGTGCTTGCGTGAGAGTTAGAAGGGAAGTGTCGCTTAGGTAGTCGACTATAGCTGAGGGTGTTGCGGTGGGTGTGAGTGGGTCAAGGCTTAGGTTGTAGAGAGATTCATAATATATCGCAAATTTGTCACTTATTGCCTTTGGGGCTACTATTTTACCTCCTTGGGACGTTTGTAAATATGCTCTCTTAAAGGCAGCCCGTCTGTCCCTGAGTCTTTGTGCGAGGATCTTGCTTGCCCTGTTTCCTTGGGAGTATTGTGTCGCTTTGAGTTTTCGTAGTGAGTAGCCTACCTTGGTAAGAGCTAAGCATTGTATCTTGTGTTGCACATCAGAGATTTGTTGTTTTAACTCTGGCGATGGGTGGGTTTGGTTTAGTTTGTTTAGGTCATGAAGTTGTTTGTACCAGGTGACCTGTTGGGCATGGGAAGTGTGTTTGAGGAAGTGGGCCCTCTTTAACAGTTCCCCGCGGATGACTGGTTTGTGGGCAAGCCAGGTGGTTTCCACGTGTATCTCGGGTGAGGTGTTCTCCCAAAAGTAGTTTGTGAGTGTATTTTCAATGTGTTGCACAAATGTTTGGTTGTGTAACAGTGTCTCATTTAAGTGCCATGGGCTTCTGTTATAACTGTCAAACTTGTCTTTTAGTTCTAGTGTAATAGGTGCGTAATTTGACCATGTTATTGTTGAAATTGAGCAGTTGAGTACCTGTACCTGAACCTATCTGCGCGAGGGTAGGAGTTATGCACTGCGGAGAAAAATGTAAAGTCTTTCTCCGTGGGGTGGAGGACTCTCCATATAGGTTGTGTTCATCCAGCAGTTTATGATATGTCTTGCATTGGCTTTTGGCTTGCGTTTGGCTCTGTGTGTTCGTTCCCTTGGATGAGTCAGTTGCTTATTCCCTTTTGGATTGGTTCTAGTTTAGCCAGAATTCTGTGTAGGAAATTGTGTTGTTCTGAGTTGGGCACATATAGATTTGCTGTTGTGTAGGTGATGTCGTTGATGATGCAGATTAGTAGGATATAGCGGCCTTCCTCATTTACGACTAGGTCATGTTTTGTGAATGCTACTCAGTTGCTTATCAACACAGAGAACCCTTTCGTTTTAGATTTGGCGGTAGCATGAAATTGGTGTGGGTAAGTGAGGGGTTTTAGGCTGGGCGGTTTAGCCCTGGAAAAAAATCTATGCCAGCCCCATAAGTCATTGTGCTATGTAGTGTGTTTTATATATATATATATATATATATATATACATATATATATACATATATATATATATATGTATATATATACATATAAATATATACACACATATCTCTCTCTCTCTCTCTGTCTATATATATATTATTGGTATATTTCTTTTTCTAATTCAAAATATTAGTCCTTTCAGGGTAATTAAATCATACAGTAAAGCATACTCACATGCAGACAATCTTACTGATGCACACAAATAGGCTCATTGACAGACAATCTCAATGACACACAGATAAGGTTACTGGTACACACACAAATTTAGTACAGACAAACTCTGATATACACACAAGCTTACTACAGACAAGCTCACTGATGTGCACACACTCTCCCTACAGACAAGTCAATTGACACAGACATGCTCCCTACAGAAGAGCTCACTAACACACAGATTCACTACAGACAAGCTCACTGACACACACATGCTCACTACAGACAAGCTCACTGACACACATATGGTCACTACAGACAAGCTCACGATCACACACATGCTTACTACAGACAAGCTCACTGCACACACACAGGGCCGGCCTTAGGTGTTTAGGCACCCTGTGCGAACCAATCTTGTGGCGCCCTCCCCCCCTCACCTTCCCACCGGTCACCTAGACATACACAAAGAGGAAAAAACCTTTGTAAGAAATAATTTGTTTTAATTACAGATAGTTTAAGTGCAAGTGCAGACAATTACAATAATAAATAACTGGATGGGCTGGTAACAATAATGTACATTGAGGGGACACTATATTGATCAAAACAATGTTATCCTAAAGAAGCAGTTTAGGTGTATAGAGCATGTCACTGCTATGTCACTGCTCAATTCTCTGCTATTTAAGTGTTAAATCATGTATACCCTCTCCTTCATTTCTTCACCCCACTTCTCTGGCCCCCTCTAGACAATTTCAGGCACACAATCTGCCTCCTCCACCCCCTTCTACAAACCCTGCCCCCTTCACCAAAACCCTGCCTCCATTCACTTAACCCCTGCCCTCTTCACCAAAACACCTGGCTATCCCTTCATCAATGCCCTGGCCCCCTACATCAATCCTCTGTACCCCTTTGTCAGACCTTGACACCCTTCATCAATCCCCTGCCCCCTTCATCAATCCCCTGGACCCCCTTACCAGTCCCCTGCCCCCATTCACCAATCCTCTGCACCCCTCATTAATGCTCTGCCCTCCTTCACCAGTCCCCTTCCCCCTTCACAAGTCCCCTGCCCCCCCTTACTAGTCCCCTGCCCCCATTCACCAATCCTCTGCCCCCTTCACCAATCCCCTGCCCTCCTTTACCATTCCCCTGTTTTGTTTTGCGCCAGTTGCTCAGTGAAGAAGCCAGACTTGTCCCCCCGGTCGGTCTGTTTCTTGCCCTTTTGCTGCACCATATCAGGAGGTGAGTGGAAGGGGATTTTTGGCTGGTAATGCTTGGTTTAGTCGCTGAAAGGGCTAATCTCGGAGCGGAGCGCTAGTGCAGTGCGACCATCCGCTTTGGCTTCCTGGTCACACCCCTGGCTCTAGTAAATCTTTGAATTGTCAATGTGGCACATTTTGGTCCAGGCCTCGTGCTGACTGGGGCTTCACAGCCATCCAACTCACCTTAAGGCACACTGATGCATCGGGTCCTCGTTCCGTGTCCGAGGGCCCAAAACAGAGAGCGGGCCCAGCTGCTAGCCCTATATGCCATCGGGGGCGGGGTCTTTCTGTTTAGTCAGCCTACAGAGTGAGAAAGGCCATCGCCTCTGGTCTGGAGTTACACTGGGTACCAAGCTGCAGGCCATATGTCAAATGAACTGTATAGGCAAAAAAATGCACATTGTTTTTACCTCCAAACAGTAAACTTACTGTCCCTAAATGCTTTTTTCCCTAAATAGTGTAAAATTTGGCTTTCGAAGTACCTGTTTTAATCTTTACTTTAATCAGAATTTCTTCTCCTCATGTGACTGCATGTCATATCTCCCTGCTTCCTGTATTTCAGCAAGACTGTCCAGCAATGGCCATGCTCCAGTGATTCTTTATGACACGCCCACAATGCCTGCCCAAGAAGTACTTAAAAGACCACTATAGTGCCTGGAAAACAAACTCGTTTTTCTGGCACTATAGTGCCCTGAGGGTGCCCCCACCCTCAGGGTCCCACTCCCGTCGGGCTGAAGGGGGAGGAAAGGGGTTAAACACTCACCTTTCTCCAGCGTCAGGCTCCCTCGGCGCTGGGGACTCTCCTCCTCCTTTGGTCGTCATCGGCTGAATGCGCATTCAGCCAGTCCCTAGGAAAGCATTCTCAATGCTTTCCTATGGACGCTGGCATCTTCTCACTGTGAAAGTCACAGTGAAAAGCGCAGAAGCACCTCTAGCGGCTGTCAATGCAACAGCCACTAGAGGCTGGATTAGCCCTATTGTAAACATAGCAGTTTCTCTGAAACTGCTATGTTTACAGCAGGCAGGGTTAATCCTAGATGGACCTGGCACCCAGACCACTTCATTAAGCTGAAGTGGTCTGGGTGCCAATAGTGGTCCTTTAACCTAAGTTACACTACAAATACAGCATTCAGACACTAGAACTTACATACCACATCACACATACATCTTTCCTCACCACATTAGGTATCATATAGTGTAAAAAGTTTATTATAAATAAATATAAAGAGACAGACAAACTGATTTGTATCTATAGAGCTTTGTTTTATCTCTCACTCTCTCTCTAACGCTATATATCTACATATCTATCTATATCTTTCTATCTACAGTGGCTAGTGAAGTTGGCTGACAAAAACTAGCAGAGAAGGTGTTAACTCTGGATAGGGAGGTTGGCTTGGAGGGAAGCAGTTAACACTGGGTAGTGAGGTTGGCTGGGAGGGAAGGGGTTAACACTGGGTAGGGAGGTTGGCTGACAGGACCTGGAGGAAAATTAATTACACTTGCATTACAGGGAGGAGGGAGACTGGGAGAGGAACACATGTGGGTTGTAGTGCACTCTGTGCTGGGAGAATTCCTTACACTAGATAAGACATGCCTCTATTTTCATTGGCTGCAAAAGGTACGTTTCTTTCAAAGACTGTGAATCAGGAACATGTTACAATGTGATATGGAGGCTGATGAGGCTGGGTTACACTGCTGAAAACAGCAAAACATTTTACAGCACTGCAGGAAAACTACACAGAAGTGAAAGAAAATAAACTAACAAGGTATTTCAGCTTGTTAGCTTTAATTTAAGATTACCTTGTTTAGCTGCCTGGAGGGTCCCTTTAAGTGTATTTCTATCTCAGAGGCAATGCTCTGAGATTTACAAGACACCTATCAGATGGTCTGCAGCTCTGCACCAGGTGGAGCTTCAAACCAGAGAGTAGACCACTGGATCACCAGGGAAGGAGACCATCGAACACCAGGGACTAATTTAATGCAGAAAATAAAGGCATCTCAATGTGGGGAGGCTGGTCACTAAAGTGCAACCTCCCTACACACTGCCCTCCCACACTGTCACCCTCTCACACAGCTTGTCACCCCTCCACACACGGACACCCCACACTGTCTACCTTCGCACAAAATGTAAGAGTTTGGGCATACAGATAATTAAAATCCTAGGGAACGTATAGGTAACATATGTGCGGAAGAAGAAATGACACCTATAACAAAACGTTTGTTGTCCTGTAATAACTGTGGTTTGAGCTTTTGTTAAGTTTCAAGGAATACAATATTTTGACTTTAAATGGTAGTGAAGCAAAGAGTTACAGGAAAATCAACCATACCACTATGATAACAAACTTTTAGGTTTGCAGTAAATGGTAAAACCAAGCAGAAAATGTCAGCTATTAGTAAAAATATCTTATTTCAGCTGCCAACATTTCTATTTAATCAGAAAAATATAAATAGTTTGATATTTTTTATTTAATGTATTTACTAAGTTGCTTAGGCTACTGAGTGTAAACGGCCACGTCGAATTTATCAGATTTTCCTTACGAAAAGTTGGGATAACTTTTTTTTTTCAATGAAGCAGCTCGTAATTAGACATATTGGTGAACATGCCAATCTTTCCTAACTTGCAAATATTTAAACAGACACATTTCATTTGAAAATGATCTGTATATCAATGCATGGTGGCGAAATTCACATTTATTAACCTGTGTAATGCCAAAGGACTGTAATGTATGACACTGTACTATGTTGCATACTCCTCTGACAAGAAAGGATTTAACTAAGTAATAAACAATAGGGTTAGTCTGAAACCACATTTTCCGTCTAATTTGCAGTATAGTTGCATTCAGCCTACAGTGAATTTTTCAGAGCATGCTCAAAAGAACATAATGAATAGGCCCATTGTACAACCAATATGTGTTTGATATGCTAAAGAATTGACAACAAAGGGAAAGCAGGACAAAGTTTGATTAAATATGCCCAGGTGAGAGAGAGGCACCAGCTGCAGCTCAGAGATACCGTCCAGTCTGTATAAAACACTCCTATTATGTAAGGGAAGGCAGAAGATGACAGAAGTCATGATTTATTATGGGGCTTCCAGTTAAACAACCCATTCTTTAATGAGCGAGTTCTTAGCAAATTCTCATATTAGTTTTCATTCTTGTCCAAGTCTCTAAAAAGACTAAAAACGAAATCAAATTGTTTAAAATACTTTTTTTGTGTAGTTCTATTTTTACAGTCATTTTTCAAAGCAGGGAAATTATATAGGTTTTGAATATTTAGCAATATATAATTTTCCATGTGCCTCCATGTACCATCACACCTTCCACAGATGTATGAGCTCTCTCTCTGCCTAAATTATTTTTTATTCTTGTTCAATTTTGTATAGATTATAAATAAATGTATTGCAACATTTAAAAACTTAACACTACTTCATCTATTCTAAAATATATGCTCAATATGACCACCATATTATATTAATACAAGGGAGACTGTAGATCTTCATTTTCCCCCTACCACACACGTGGTAGATGGGGGTATATCTACTAAATTGTGAAAGCAAGTAAATTTTCACTGCAATAAAGAACTGGGCAGTCATTGTTGCTCAGTTGCTAAAGCGACCCCCGTCCTCATATGGACATCAGATGGTAGCTTTAAATTAAATAATCGGAGGTGGATAAATCACTTTCCACCCCCTGCCCATAGTGGGTGGGAGATATTAAAGTGAAAAATCAGGGACATCCTAATATCATATTTTGCCAATATCCATGGTCCATGGATAGGGAATATTACATTGGCAAATAAGGGAGGGTTTCCTATTGCAATGGGAATTTTCCCATGCAAATCTTGTGAGATGTGAGACATGCCCGTCAGAGTTCTAATTGGTTGGCTTGTATATTTAGCCCCCACCTAGTGTCCATGGGTGGGGGCAGTGAAACATTAGAATGTGCCCATTTTTTAAATGTAATAGTTTACACCTCTGTGGCAGTAGTGGGCAGCAGGGAGCCTTTCTAATGACTGGGAGCTGTAACTGCCCTATAAGTAGTTTTAACATTATTTATTTAGTAGATATGCCCTGACCTAAAGGGCAGGTGGGGGCATAGGATTGCCATATCTACTATGTTTATGATTGACAGCACATGAAAATGCTGCCCTGTGAAATAGAAAATTAAATTGCAGAACTCCTGATCAATTTATCAGCTGATATACAATTAGCAGCTTGTGATTTCTACATACTGCAGGGCAACACTGTCTGGATTTCAGATGCCCAGTAGCATTATGTCCAGCTAAAATCCAGACCATATCCAGGCTCATTCGGAGCCTTGTCTGCAAAATCTAGATATTGTTGAATATTGTATATGGCCCTGTACAGCACTGCATGGTATTGCCCCATTTGGTACAGAGCAATGCAGACTTTAGTGACTTACCCTATTAGTGTTTTTTTTAATGACATAGCAAGGAAACAAAGAGCAAGTTTGTGGGCAATTAATGATACACTCACTATCCTCCTGAGCAGGCAATTTACTTCTACTCTTATGCTTGGCAACTGAGATTGTAAGGGAACAGGCAATATACTTCTTTACACAAGAAGGTTTTGCAGTTGTAGCACCAGAGGCCAGTGGGCAGCAGGAAGAGCTGCCTACTGAATTCAGTTAGGTTTGGAGAGAGGATATTGGAGAAATTATCATAAGGACCTCATTTACATCATTGTCAACTAGCAATGCTGATTCGTGATTACATCAAATAAATCAACCATTTTCTTCTGAATTTTCATTGCAAATTAATGCATTAAACTGATGAATCGCATAACCTGCATTTATTCCTATTGCTATTATTTTTTCATTAGAAGGAAACTATAGTCACCAAAACATTAGTTTAATGAAGTAGTTTTTGTGAATAGATCATGCCTGTATAGTTTCACTGTTCAATTTATTGCAATTTAGGAGTTAAAGTACTTTTGTTTCTTTCCATGCAGCCCAACCACACCTCCCCTGGCTGTGAGTGACATAACCTGCATGAAAACAAAATGGTTTAATTTTCAATAAGATGTAACTTACTTTAAACAGTTTTATCTCTTGCTCTGTATGTTGAACTTGAATGTGTATTAATCACGTACAGGAGGGTCCTGCAAGGTCTAGCAAACTATTAACAGAGCAGGAGAAAAGAAAAACTAAATTAACCAGAATTTGCTATAAAGGAAGTTGAAACATTAGATGACTCTTTACAGGAAGTGTTTTAGGAAGACTGTGTAAGTCACATGCAGGGAAGTGTGGCTAGGGCTGCAAAACAAAGTGATTTAACTCAATAGAATTGAGCAGTGACACTGCAGGGGCATGCACCAAAACACTTTCATTAAGCTAAAGTTGTTTTGGTGACTATAGTGTCCATTTAATTTTGTCACAATGTGTTTATTCATAATTCAGACAAATTAGCAAATCAACAAAAATGTTGTCCATATTACTAAAAATATAAACAGAGTTCTGAAGATAGAAATGGGAAACACAAACTCCCTACTAATTTCAACTTCAAACTATTCAAGCTATACCTATATAAAAGACTATCATTTGTATATTACAAATGCCCTCTATAATGAAGGTCACATGCTTTGATTTTAGAAGAGTTAATTGTGTCATAAACAAGGGAAACAGAGGAAGAGATGTCAAGAATAAAGCAAGAGAAACAAGACAATGGGGTTTAAAAGTGAATTGAACATAACAGTAAGGATTAAATGAAACAAGAGTAGGTAACAGAAATTACAGTGGCATGTTGAGGAAGAGAAAATTGTAACGGACCGTTTTGTACACAAGGGGTAAAAACCGTTTAGGCGATCGTCCCCTTCCAGAGATGCAGGCACAGCTCCTGCAGAACACCAATCCGCCGAACAGGAAACCATATGAATGCTGTAAACAGCCGAATAGGAAAAACCATACGAATAGGTTTACACTCCTAGCAGTCAAACTGGAACAGCATACAATAAATCCCCCCAAGAACGAGACAAAGCTCTGTGTTGAGGGTCAAGCAGTGAACAGACAGAGCTGTAGGTTTATTGTGCTTATGTACACATTCTTACACATTAGTACCACCCACAGGGTTTTGGAACACAACCAATAAACACATACAATACACTCAGACACTCCCACACAAATTCCTCCCTCTGCATGTGATTCAATTACCTTACACAATGGGTAATGTAATTTAGCACAAGCAGAGAAATACAATTTTTCCACATTATTCATAACTTGAAAAGTATGCATCACATTCACATTTTCAGTATCAGCATACTCCAAATACAAACATACGTCAAAATCATATAAATTGGTCCAGTGGTTCAAAAGATAGATCGTAGTCCTTTGTGACCACAGGAAGCATGGCTTTTCTGCCCAAAACCAGTTCCACAGAGTCTTCTATCCTGGAGATAATTAGAAGTAATCCAATTATCTCCAAAGACAGAGGCAAAACTCCATTGAACACATGGCAGCAAAAGACAGTAAAATACAATAAAATACACAAGGTTACATTTATGACATAAAATACAGACATGCAACATATGCCCAGATAGCTTAGGTCTGAGCGCACACTATTACTGAATGGCGCTCAGAGCACACACATACTCAATTGCCATGGAGCCAAAGTCTTTCCCATAGTCTTTCATTATACGAATGGGCTCCATGGCATAGCTATCTGGGGTATCACTGCTCAAACAGGGCAAGCACCAAATGACCCGGCTTTATTGTATTTTCAGGGGAAAATCAAGCCTTTTCACATGGGGCCATAATCCAAAGGCAACAGGCGAGCAACCAGGCTTCTCCAATGCAATGTGGCGAGATTGCTCTCGTCACAAAAATAATGGAAAGAAAGAGATTAGAACAGAGATACACAAAAAGTGGACAGTGGATTGAGAAAAATAAATAAAGGAAACTAGTATGTTTAAAAGAATAATTCTTATATTATAAATTTGCAAATGGGAGATACTTATGGGAGATATTAAAGTCCATCTGACTGTCCTGTGTTTGTGTCTGTGTATGTGTCTGACTGTGTGTGTGTTTGTGTCTGACTCTGTGTGTATCTGACTGTGTGTGAGTGTGTGTGTCTGACTGTGTTTGTGTGTGTGTGTTTGTGTCTGACTGTGTTTGTGAGTGTGTGTGTGTTTGTGTCTGACTGTGTTTGTGTCTGTGTATGTGTCTGACTGTGTGTGTGTTTGTGTCTGACTCTGTATCTGACTGTGTTTGTGACTGTGTGTGTGACTGTTTGTTTGTGTCTGACTGTGTGTCTGACTGTGTTTGTGTGTGTTTGTGTCTGACTGTGTGTCTGACTGTGTTTGTGTGTGTGTTTGTGTCTGACTGTGTTTGTGAGTGTGTGTTTGTGTATGTGTGTGTTTGTGTCTGACTGTGTTTGTGTGTGTTTGTGTCTGACTGTGTGTGTGTGTGTTTGTGTCTGACTGTGTGTGTGTATTTAGAAGGTGGGGCGGGGGGAAGGGTTGGGTGGGGGTGGCGCCTGAGTTTTGTCCTGCCTAGGGCAGAACAAAACCAGGATACACCACTGGCTGACACTCCTGCGTAATTTCTGCTAAATCTTTCACATGTCTTTTGACATTGCAGAAGTGACTTGACACTATACGTAGGGCTATATAAGAATCCACTTGCTACCTCATCTTACCCTCATGTGGTTTTCCTTGTGGTGATCTGAGAGAGCATTCATTGGCATATTTTTATTTTTTTCATCAGATAGTGGTATTTTTTTGATTTTTCATGTTCGATCAGGCAGCTGGATCAACAAGATAAAAGACCAAGACATCATTTGTTATTAATCATTCCAGTGTATCTTTTCATACTATGTGTATGTATACCATATTTAAACCATTCATACTAACGCAGTCATCCAATCCTGGGGGTATAGTTTTTACTAAAGTAATACCAGTAGTTTAAAGGACCACTCTAGGCACCCAGACCACTTCAGCTTAATGAAGTGGTCTGGGTGCCAGTTCCTGCTAGGGTTAACCCATTTTTTTATAAACGGGTAAATCCAGCACTCAAATCTTCAAGTGGCTGTCTCATTGACAGCGGCTAGAGGCGCTTGCGTGATTCTCACTGTGAAAATCACAGTGAGAACACGCAAGCGTCCATAGGAAAGCATTGTAAATGCTTTCCTATGAGACCGGCTGAATGCGTGCGGAGCTCTTGCCCGTGCGCATTCAGCCAAAAGGGAGGAGAGGAGAGGATCGGAGGCGGAGAGCTCCCCGCCCGGCGCTGGAGAAAGGTAAGTTTTAACCCCTTTCCTCTCCCCAGAGCCAGGCGAGAGGGGAACCCTGAGGGTGGGGGCACCCTCAGGGCACTATAGTGCCAGGAAAACGAGTATGTTTTCCTGGCACTATAGTGGTCCTTTAACTTATATCATTCCCCAAGCAGTCACTCCATATTCGTGTTAGTACTATATATTAGATACAAAACAATGTAGATTACAAATTATACCGTACCACGACTTCTCAAAACGGCAAAGGCAATCATACACATATAATGGAGACAACCACGCACCCACCCCTCAAAAGATGGGTGGAAGAGGTGGAAGATATAAGGAAATTCGAGGATCTGAAAAGCAACCTCTGTGAAAGCGAAGGACAGACACACACAACGGTGGTTTTACTGACTACACCACGTCGGCTCAGATGACTTTGTATGCCAACTGGCGGACAATTGAACATCTGGAAAGTGGCCGCAAGCACCCATGGTGCACGGCGGACTGGGATGACGACTGGGGCAACGCCCAATTTGAGAGACCCCCTCCTTCCCCACAACTCCCCCTCCTACCTCTCTACCCCTCCTTTTATTTTTCTTCTCTCTTTCCCCCACCCCACCCTCTTCCCCATACCACATCTCTCAGCTGACCAAGACTAAAACCTAGCGCCTGGCCTCCCCTAGACCGACAACTTAAATTCCTGACTGTAAGACAACCCTCGACCGAGACGGACTGACCCGTCCCCAGGACCTAACCCCCTGCCCCCCAACAATTACACTCAAGGACAGGGGGGCAGGCCAGATGCCACCGCCACTGCCCAAACAGCCACACGATGCATTAAACGATAACACCACACATACCGATCGACCACTAAACCCCCCCCACCACTACTAATACAGACTATGCTCAGGCCTAGCAATCACAGACCACAAATCCTGAAATCCGCTATATCTGCCCTACACCCCCATCGGGGGGAAAATGTTAAATTAGTTAACACGACATGGAAGTTAAAAACGGTTAACCAAAACTGCATAACAATCCACGTGTACTGCTTGCACTGTACCCACTGCATGGGAGAACAATACAACGGGTTAACCTCAATAAAACCGGAGTTAACACAAATTAATAGTGGGCCCCACAAGCCCACCACGAGTCCAAGCCAACATTGGAGGCACCACAACACACCCGCTATAGCAATGCATTCCTTTTGTTCAGCCGTTCTAATGAGCCGAATATATCCCAGCATATGCTCCCTACCCTTACATGAAAGACACCCACACCAGGAACACTCCTAATTTGAATCTAACATAGGGACAAATAAGCCGATATCTCACTGTTATACCTATACATTACAGTCCAGACATCATTTGCTACTGGTAAAACTAGCACCTAGCTAACTATGCAGAGCTGAGCGAACCAGCTATCTGAGATGCCTACAAATAACTCATCATCTCCTACTGCTAATCCTTATATGTTAAATGCAAAGTCATGATTTGTTCGACTAACCTGATGAAACTGTTTAAATAATGCTTTTACAGCTAAGTCTCTGCGCAGGCAAATTCATGTCCGCCGCTATCAATGTGTGATGTGCTTTGCTCTATGTTCTGCTCAAAATAAAAAAACATTTAACACAAATTATACCGTAGTTCATGACAGGGCGCTATCTCAGGGATTGGGAGGTCCTACCCGGTCACCGCTGTATTAACTCCATTCTCCCAGGGATTCCATATTTTGTGATACAACTCAAGATTATTAAGATTAGTATAAACTGCTTTTTCCATCAGACTTTGGAAATTCACCTGATTTAAAATCTCAGTCCAACAAGGGATAATAGTGGTTTTCCATCCTCTTGCTATACAGATCTTTGCGGCCATTAGGACATGTATCCATATTAAGGGTTTTATTTATTTTAGGTAAGTCTAAATGGAAGAGGAAGGTATGGGATGTTAGTGGGAATATGGATCCTAACAAGTTGGCAAATGACAGTTCTAGATTGTTTTTTACAGGCCAAAGCCTTGTGCAGTGCCACCACATGTGTATGTGAGTTCCAATATTAGAATTACATCTCCAACAGGTGTTTTGTATGCTATTTTGAAATTTGGATCATTTTGCTGGTACCATATACCATCTATGCATATCTTTATGTAATTTTCATAGATATTTATGTTATGAATTGTATTTCTAGTTAACTTAAATACTCTAACCCATTCTTCCTCTGAAAGTGTAACTTTGTGTTCCTGTTCCCACTTTATGATACTGATTAGTTTCCCCTTAGGATTATTTTCATAGAGTATTTTATATATTTTTGAGATTACATTATTATTCCCCTCTAATGAAAGCATTTTATCAAAAAGGTCAGAACTTACTGTTTTATTCCTCAATATATTTTTTATTTCCAAATATGTTTTTAAATGGGTATTTCTTTCTTGTAAGGATTTTAAATTATTACCTATATAGAGATCTCCCAGAGTTTAAAAACCAGCCTCTCCCCATTTGAGTGAATGTAAATATCCCATCAGTGTCTCTATAGGTGCTGAAACAGAAAAATAGTTTTCTATTTTATATTGTTTTTTTTTTTAGATAGTACAATGACCTAAATAGATCTAAAACAATTTTATTTTGAAGTTTCAATTTTTAAAATGCTTATGTGTCTAACCATAATATCCACCATGGTTCTAAGTGGTCAATTGATTGTTTTTCCATATCTATCCAAGCTGATTGGGCTATATGTTTATGTTTACAAGCTAAGAGGTGGGTGATCATGATAGCGTTGTGTTTCATAAACACATCTGGGAATTAAACTCTACCATCTTTTAAGTTATGACTGAGATTCTTTTAAGTTCTTGGTTTTGTATGTCCCATAACAAATTCAGAAATGTGTCATGGAATTTGTTCAAAACCTTTTTGGGTACCCTCAGTGGTATAGATCGCATGAGATATTCGAGTTTAGGTATAACATAATATCTGATTACACTAATTCTACCCAGCCATGATATACATAATGGTTTCCATTTAATTAAAGAATTGTTTATTTCCATGAGAAGAGGGGAATAATTATTAGAAATAATTTGGTTCCAATCAAATCCCAAAGTTATACCCAGATATTCTAAGGTTACTGAAGTCCAGTTAAAGTTATATTCTTCTTTTAATTTGTTTACCTTTGTATCTAAAATATTAGAATGTATAGAAGAAGATTTACTTAAATTAATTTTATCATTTGAAATAGTACTGAAATCTTTTATGAATTTAAATGTGGCTGGAATTGAGAATTCTGGTCTAGCAAGTGTAAGTATCCCATCGTCTGTGTATAACGAGACTTTGTATTGCTGATAATTTTCTTTTATTCCCTCTATCTCTTTTGATTGCCTAATCATTGTGGCTAAAGGTTCAATGGTGAGTATATAGAGCATGGGAGCTAGTGGGCAACCTTGCCTTGTCCCGTTATTTACGCTAAAGATATCAGAATCTAGCCCCCCACCTTGTACTTTTGCAGATGGAAATTTGTACAAGCTCATTATTCTATCAAATATTGGTCCACCGAACCTGAAGACTTTTAAGGCCTCCGACAGGTAGGCCATTGGCATATTTAAATTCTAATTTACTGATCTTGGCTTCTCCTGACTATTTTCCTTTCTGTACCTCTGCCCTTGGCTAGTTTATCGATTCTCTGTACCTTCCTAATCTTTAACCTCGACTTGTTCCTTGACTTTGCTATTTCTCTGGCTATTAGTATTTTAAGCTTGGACACCTCTTGGCATCAGTAATACAGTTGTGCTCCAAAGTTTGCATACTCTGGAAGAAATTGTGAAATTTTGGCTTTGATTTAGAACATATGACTGATCATGCAAAAAAAAAGTATTTTATTGAAGGATAGTGACATAATGAACCCATTTTTTATAAAATAGTTGTTTGGCTTCTTTTTAAATCATAATGATAACAGAAATCAAAAAAATGACCCTGATCAAAAGTTTACTTAAACTTGAATGTTTGGCCTTGTTACAGACACACAAGCTGACAAACATGTTAAAATGGCAATTAAAAGTTCCCACGCATGTGGCTTTTTAAATTGCAATTTAGTGTCTGTGTATAAATAGTCAATGGGTTTGTCATGTGGAGGCATGTGGAAGCACTGAGCAGGCTAGATACTGACCCATGGAGAGCAGAAAAGAACTGTCAAAATACCTGAGTAACAAGGTTTATACTTTATAAAGATGGAAAAGGATATAAAAAGATATCCAAAGCCTTGGGAATGCCAGTCAGTACTGTTCAATCACTTATTAAGAAGTGGAAAATTTGTAGATCTCTTAATACCAAGCCAAGGTCAGGTAGACCAAGAAAGATTTCAGCCACAACTGCCAGAAGAATTGTTCAGGATACAAAGAAAAACCCACAGGTAACTTCAGGAGAAAATATAAGAAATGATCCCAAGGCACACCACGGTTTTACACATAGAAAGAGTATTTATTCATGCATAGAAAATACAACAAGATATCATTATAGCAGAGAGAAAGTGCATAGTATAGTGCTAAACCAGTATTTAGTACCAAAACCACAATGTAAGTAAAGTGCTAAATGCAAAAACCCATTTAAAAAGGTATACTGACCAAGGAGAAATGAAACCCCAACATTTTGGCTGTGAAGCTTTCCTCTGGGGGACCTCTCACTGACTGACCTATATTCCCACTTACATATCCTATAGGTGAAAACCAATTAACCTAAGAGCGATCAGCTGCATAAAGGTAGAAACTTCCAAATAATACAATGTTGTTTGGAAACACCTGTATCAGACCGGGAGATACTTCCGGGTTTGATGACGTCATTACGTATCAGCGTGGCCACTGTAGCGTTACTTACCTTATCCAGGGGCCGGCTGCGGTCCTCTCTTCGAGCCGCGCGCGGTCCTGCTGCTGCACGAGCCGCGCGCGGCTCATCCGCGGTCACGTGTCCCGCCTGAATCTAAGAGCGCGCCGCAAGTCTCGGGCGCGCTCTTAAAGAGACAGTGGGAGCCTAAATTGTCAAAAGGCTCCCATTGGTCCCTGTCATGCCACACTCCCCATACACTTACCTTTTGGGGGTGTGGATATGACAGGAGCCAATCACATTAGTTTAGAAGCTATTTAAACTTACCTCTCCCTTTACTCTCTGCCCTATCGTGGTTTCTGTTTCAGTTCCCTTTAGCACTTGTTGTTTCAGTTGTGTTTTCTTCATATTGACTTTGGCTTTGTTTCTGACTACGTTTTCTCTTTATTCTTATCTGTTCTGGTTGCCAGCTTGCTGTTTACTGTGTACCAGACCCCGATTAGTCCTGGTTTACGCTGTCTCTCTGTGCCCTTGACTTCGGATCGTTCCTGACTCTGTCTCCTCTCATATACGTCGAGTCCGGCCATTCTAAGGTCCGGTAGACGTATCTCTCCTCTGTGTTGTCTTCTGTTTAGCTGAATCCTGCGTGTTGGGGTATATTCTCGGTACAGACACATATTCCAGTAGTACAGGGAAACTACAGCAGGATGAAATGGCCAAAATTGTAACATTACAAATGTGAAAATCCTTCTAATGCGTAACGGCTGATTTAGAGTTTAATAAACAAGTGGCACATCCCACTATTACTGTAGCCAACTGGGGGTATAATGAATTAGCTGAATAGTAGTGCATAAATATATACAATCTAAAATAGATTATAAAAACATACACACTGTACCGGGAGTTACTTCCGGGTTTGATGACGTCATTGCGCGTGTGTGTCCAGTGACGTCACTACGTATGGGTGTGGCCGCATATACCGGTAGTACAAGGAAACTACCACAAGGTGAAATAGCCAAAATTGTTATATGTCAAATGTGGAAATCCTTTTATTGCAAAACGGTTAATTGGGAATTAAAACAAACAGATGGCACATCCCCTCATAACTGCAGCACACCATAGGTAAAGTGGATATGCAAAATAGTAATACATTACATTTATGCAATCTAAAACAGATTACCCCAGAAAGCAGGCAAATGTTATTATACATAATACCCCACATTATAACACATCCATAATACACAGTGCAAGAAAATGTAGTATATACCACTTGATTATGACAAGCAATATAAAGTACATACATATATCAATAGCATATCAGAGATAATAAAGTAAACAAAATATACATATAATCATATATAAATATAAGAAATATAATATACAATAAACATATGGGGCCCCATATGAACAACACATAAAGTGAAGAAATAAGAAATAAAACAAAACTGTAAATAAAGAATATATGCGTATACAGTATAAAAAAAACAAATAAAAATTATATAAGCAGGAAAGAATGTGGGATGCCAGAACCATGGGTTCAGGGGAAGTAATCCCCAGAATTCATGGATGTGTGCCACCACCCAAAAATAGAAATAATAATAATAATAATAACAAAAAAATAATAATATTAATAATAAAAAATAAAAATATATAGTAAAAAATATATTAAAAATGAAAAGTAAGAAGTACAAAAAATATACAAAAATATACATCTTCGATGTAAACCAGTCCATGTACTCACGGTAGAGACAATGGGTCCCCAGTTCATGGAGTGCGTACATCTAAAGGTGTTAATACATGAAAAGAAAAAAATACAAAATAGAAAAAATATACAAGTTGTCGTATCCACTGTGGTCTTGTCTGTATCTTTATCTACTGAGCTTGAAAGACTCCCTATTATCCCAGATCTTGCTGATCACTGCCACGATAATCATGTGTGAAAACTATAAAAAGTTTAACAAATATATACAAAAATAAGTAAGAACTAGTACAGAAAAGACAAAGATAGATGTTTTAGCAATTTGTTTTAGAAAAAGAATAAAGCAGATTATCTAAAGCAGGATAAAGCAGATTATCTGAAGCAAGCAAAATCTCTATCATCCTTCATGCCATTGGGGAACAGTGTGTCCAGCTTGTATATCCAATACATCTCCCTCTGGCTCAGGAATTTTAACCTGTTACCTCCTCTAGGTGGGACTTTAACCTGCTCTATGCCCAAGAACTGCAATTGTGAGACCCGATGTCCAGCGTCATTAAAGTGTCGGGCCACTGATGAAGTAATCACCCGATTTCTAATCACACTTTTATGTTCCCCTATTCTCACAATTAGATGTCTGGTAGTTTGACCAACTTAGCCTTTTCCTTAGGGGCATTTAATCAAGTAAATAATTAAATCAGATTGACAGTTGATGTAAGTCCTAATATTAGTATTATAGCCCAAACTGGGATGGGCAAATGAGGTTGATTTCATAACGCTGTTGCAATTGACACACCTCCCACACCTATACATTCCCTTTGAGGGTGTCAACCATGTGCTTTTCTCTGTGTTGTGATCATTAGTTCTGGCATGTATTAAATACTGTCTGAGATTCCTTGAGTTCTTAAAGGCCATGATTAGGACTGTCCCAAATATACTCCCAATATCTGTATCCCCACTTAACACATGCCAATGTTTTCTTATGATTTGTGCAACAGGACGGGACTTGGTGGAATAGGTGTGCACAAAGGAACATACCTAGGTTGTTCCTGATTCCTAAATCCCAACACCCTTTCATTGGCTGTCTTTTAATAATTCCAGAGGGTATTCCAGAGGGTATCCCCGGTCACCAAATCTCCCCATCATTCCATCTGCCCTTTCCTCAAAGACTTGATCATCTGAGATGATCCTCCTCAAGCGTAATAATTGAGGAGGATGGAACGACAAGAAGTGTAGGCTTGGAGAATATATCAAAGTAAAATCTATCTGACATCTTCCTAACTTTAACATCCAAAAAATGTATCTCTGTTGGACTATGTTCAATGGTAAACTTTATGGTAGGTAGCCTCCCCCAAAGGTCCAAAAGGGTCTCCAGTGGGCCATATCATAGAAAACAAATGTCGTCTATGAAGCGTAACCACAACTTCACAAACTGAAAGTCAGGATGAGTATAGACATAGTCCTCCTCAAAACAAGCCATAAACAAATTAGCATTCGACACCATCGCCGTACCCTGCAGTTGTTTATAAAAGGTGTCCTTGTACATAAAGTAATTGTCATGTAGTACCATTTTTAAAAGGATTACTGTGAACTCGCATTGAGCATCACAAACATCCAGTCCCAATAGGTGCCGTTTGACAGCCTGCACATCCCCATCATGTAGTATGGAGGTGTACAGGCTGCTCACATCCATAGTGCACAAGAATGTCACATCCTGCACTGGTCCAAAATTCCTCATCTTCGTCAAAAAAATAAGTTGTGTCCTTAAAAAAAGATCAAGTGGTTAAAACACAAGATTGTAATAATACATCTAAAAAAATTAGAAAGTGGCTGAAAGACTGAATCAGTGCCCGCCAACTTCAGGAGAAATACAGGCTGCTCTGGAAAAAGACAGTGTGGCTGTTTCAAGTAACACAATACGATGATACTTAAACAAAAATGAGTTGTATGGTCGAGTTGCCAGAAAGAAGCCTTTACTGCGCCAACACCACAAAAAAGCCCAGTTACAATATGCCCCAAAGCACCTTGACATGTTTTCATCTGGTGTGAAATATTGATTCTTTTCCACTACTTTGTTTTTCCCCATGATTTTTCCCTTTTCATTACATTGATGAATATTACTACTTGTTTATTGGTGTTCACTTTTACCACTTTTATATTTACATACAATGCAAGCTAATTTACAGTTAGAATCATTCTTGGTTTGTAAAACACAGTTGTCAAAATATACAAAGAATTTCAGTTTACTTTTAAAACACTTTAATAAAATGGAAAATATTTTTGAACTAATTTAAATGGCACTCTCATTGGTTTGAGGTCAAACTATCTATTCCCTACTATTGTAAATTATGCACACTCAAAAAGTAATCTTTGCATATAAATCTAATCTATAAATCAAAGAGAGTTACAAATATATATCAAGATACATAACATAGCAAATTAATTAATACATTATAAATATTTTTATGAAAATATATTTTATTGGAGGTTGAAAACCTGAAATAATAAAAATACTCATATAAGCTGTTTTAACATCATTGCATTTCTATAATAACTAGATAGACACATCTCTGCTCGTTGGCTCACTACTGAATAATGAAAATCAAAGATTGGTTTCCATGGGGAAACATGATTTTAATTAAGGGACCTGAATATTGTTAGCTTGTGAGAGTAACTCAAGATATTACATTGGCAAAATAAAACAGGATATAGACCTATATATAATGAGTTTAACTGTATGTTGTTTTTGTCTATTTACAGTGTGTTAGTCATTAAAAAGTCATAAAAAAGAAGAAATAAGCAATTACACAAAGACATTAAAATTACTAATTAAACAAAATCTAGAAATATATGAATAAAAATGCAAACAAACTTTTTTTTATTATTTGATTCTCTTTTTTGCAGCAATTTCTTGTCCGGGGCAATAGCTGAAAAATGAAATGCAAGTTTATGAAGATTGGGGCACTTCTACCAAAGTGCATTAAGCATGGACGAGACCAAACAGGACTTTTGAATACCATTCCAACAGGGTTAAAATAATATACATCGTATGCTCTGTTTGTGCTAGGTCATATAGGCATAGAATGCAAATCATAAAATGAAATTTGTTTGGATAATTCAGAAAATATTAGCACAAACCACAGCTCAGTTTTAGTTAGCTTACTGGTTTTGCAAAAAACTTACTTGAGACAAAATCATTTTAAATTACACCGGCAACCCTTGAACACTTAACTAATTTGATTAATGTCTGAAAGTGGGAAAGACTGTTTAAAATTAAAATCAAAATCAAATGTAAAATACTTTAAGTATATTTTACAACATATTAAGCCGTAAATCAATTGAGATAAAGCAAGTTTTTTGGTAGTATATAAATGAAGGAACTCTTTCCAGCATTGGCTTCATAACTAGCTATCTTATTTTTATGTGCCAGATGTTAGAGGGTCTGGGTGATGTGAACACAGATTAAGTAATAATTAATCGATGTGCATTTTGCACTTTCATAAATCTAACCATATGTGCAAAGATGTCCAGGCAATATAATGTAGAGGGAGGCAGAGAATTTCACAAGCAATTAATTCAGAAGACAGCAATAAAATTAAACACGTTCCACAAAACGGATTTAACCCTTTGTGCTACTCCACCATCTGGTGTGTAACAGGTTTTAAAGAAGGGTACTAAATTATATTAGTACCTGCAGACTGCTGGATGCTGCAGAACATTGGGTATCTCTACAAAATTTGGGCAAACGTTTGACAATGATCAGTTATCCGGAAATGTGCATTGCTTATAAATATTTTTTGTTCATAACTCCCATTAACACTTAGTCTCATCAATTGAATATGTGTTACACCTATTGTACAGCACTATGGAATTAGTTGGTGCTTTATAAATAATAATAATATTTATCAATGCTTCTGTTTAAAATCAAGAGTTGGAGTTGGTAAATTTTGTAATAAACAAGTGAAACATATTCAGGTTGCCACCTTTCAGGTTTCCCCATATTACTTCCTATGAACACATCTAAAATTAAACAAGAAGATTCTTTATTTTCTACATCAAGTAGCAATATGGGAAATGTAGTCAACAACATCTGGAATGCCGCTGTCAGGATAAACTAATGCCAAACACGCAGAACTTAAGTATAAAATAAAGAAAACCCTAAGACGTATTACAGGGCCTTAGAATGGCCGGATTTAACTTATAAAAGGAAAAACCACAAGACAGGCTGTGGACAAAGAACACAGAAATCAGGGAAACTATTAACAAGACAAAGGTCGAGGAATATGAAGCCAGAATAGTCAGGAGCCAAGCCAAAGATCATGGAATACAGAGACCGGATAGTCAGCAGGAAAGCCAAGGTCAAAATACACAAGAATCAGTACCAGAAATGTGCTCTCGGATAACCAGAATGGAAACCACGACAGGGCACAGAGAAATGGACAAAAAAAAGTTTAAATAGCCTTAGGAGCTCTGTGGCTGCAGGGAAGCATGTGATAGTGAACGTGTGTGTGTGACATCACCCACACGTTCCAAATGGTATGATACTATAAGGGTTAATAACAAAACCCTTAAAAGGTTCTAACCTGCAGCGGCCAGCAGCTCTAATGATTACATACCTGGCCGCTGTGTGAGGGGGAGGAGTTCCTTGTTTGTAACAAGTTGCTCTTGTTACAGACAAACAAGGTGACACACACAGGTTACAATTGCAATTAAAGGTTAATTTCCCACACATGTGGTTTTTTTTTCATTGCAATTAGTGTATGTATATAAATAGTCAATGAGTTTGTTAGCTCTCAAGTGGATGCACTGAGCAGGCTTGATACTGAGTCACAGAGAGCAGAAAAGAACTGTCAAAAGAACAGAGTAACAAGGTAATAAAACTTTATAAAGATGGAAAAGGATATAAAAAGATATCCAAAGCCTTGAAAATGCCAGTCAGTCCTGCTCAATGACATATTAAGAAGTAGAATATCGGGGGCGTGTCCTGGATCCCGATGAGACTAGTCACATGTACTAGAGACTCCGTACGGTGGAGGCCTAAAATTGAGCAAGGAAATAAAACTCTGATCATGTTGTACCCCAAACCAAAGAGGAATACGGAGATGGTGGATAAATCCCAATTCTTCACCTCTAAAACAGGTCAAGGCAAGATTTCTCCCCCTGATATGAAGAAATTCAAGATGGTGCTGATGAGCTTTCAGAGGGCCTGCCGTGCACTGCTGTCACAGAAACCCAGCTCACACACCACATCCTGCAAGAAATGCTGGATACCATGTCTGAAAAAAATTAAACTGACATCAATCGGAAAGCTGAAAAAATATCTCTGTGAATTAGGCATCAGAACCTCACACAGAACCACACACATCGAGAATAAAATGGCAGATCAAATGGAAGCACACAACGACTTGGTGAGCAGAGTGGAAATCGTTACTCGAACGAGTGGACTCCAAAGACGTCAAATTAGCCAATATGGAGGATCGCGCGTCAAAATAACTTCAGGATCAGAGGAATGGCTGAGTCTGAGAGCCACAAGGACCTGACGGCATATGTCACAGCTTTCTTCAGATCACTGGCTTCAGACAACATGGACACCTTGCCGTTCGACAGGATACATAGAACCGTGAGGCCTAAGTTCTTTCTGCCTGACTCGGCCAGGGACATTCTAGTGTGCCTGCACTATTTCCACACCAAGTAGAATATACTCCGACAAAGCAGAGCTCGCAAAGGCCTTCCCAAACAATATTGAGGACTACTCCTGTTCGCTGACATATCAGCCATGACACTACGAAAGAGACGGCTGTTCCAGAGGACGCCTCAGAGCAAACAAAATATTATACTGATAGGGATTTCCGGTCAAACTCCTGGTGCAGAGGGCAGGAAAGACCACAGTGATACTTACTCCAGAAGAAGGCAGGAGACTCTTTGGAGAGTGGGGTATTGAAATGGAGGAGCTGGCCGAGGAGACCCGGGCCCCAAGACGAATATCACCAGAGTGGAAAAGAGCCAGGAATACGTAACCATGTCTCAGATCAACATATCAGAGTGATACTTGCATTTAATATGGTCATGCAAGTACCACTCTGATATGTTGACCGCTATACCCTTGATTTGTCATGTGCTGTTATAGGATGATACAGGGTCTCACTATGCGAAGGCACACAGGAATTATGTGCTCAGACTTAGAGGGTGCTCCTGTTTATTGGTAGTTAGTACACAAGGAGGGAGGGAGACATGCTCTGGGATTGGGGACAGTGAGTCAGTGTTAACACCAAGAGCGAACTCTGATACTCCTCGTTCCTCATAAATGAAAACAAAGAAAAGGGAAAAAATAAATAAATAATTATATATATATATATATATATATATATATATATATATATACACACACACAATTCAATAACTGTAGAAAAACAAACAAAAAAAATATTTTACTTCGACGACACTAGCAGTATGGTTTAGCCAATATACTACTTTCAAGTGTCGAGTTCCCTCACTCATTTCGACAGCTCATGTACCCATCCTGGCCCTCATCCCCTTAGTTGAAGGGGAACACTTTCACACACATGGGCTCCTTTATGTTATTTCTATCCTGTGAGGCCTCCAAAGGGGGAGCCTCATCAGGATGTGAAGCCACTGGCTTCCACCCACGCGGCATGGTGATGCAGTGCCAAGCCAATTTTTTGGCAGTTTCCTATTCTGGATATACTTTCTTTCTCATTTGTTACTATTTTTCAGCTAGGTTTTTCAGTATGGTCAGCGAGGTACGACACTCGGTTTGATATGGCTGAGGGGAGCGGACAACCTCATTCTTAAAATATACTCAACGAAAACTATTAAATCACTATCACGCCAGCCACTCTGAAGATTTGTACTCTTAATGTTCAGGGACTTAATGTCCCAACAAAAAGACACCTTTTAAGCCAAGACACCTGTGATCAGGGTGTTGATATCCTCTGCTTGCAGGAAACATATTTCTGAACCAACAACCACCCCCAGTGCTGCTTACCAACTATCCCCACTAATGCCACTCCACCTCACTGACTAAGCCCAAGGTAGGAACAATTCGCATTAGCAGACAAGTAGCATTTACACTACAGTCCCAGGATATAGATCCCAATGGCAGATATGTTATTATAAAGGAAATGCTAAACAAAATGTTGTATACCATAGCAAACATATACACACCAAACGCCGACCAACAAAATTTTCTACACAAATACTACAAAAACTCTCTGGCATACAACAGGAAATTACAATTGTCTGCGGGGATTTTAATCACATTTTGACCCTTCTACTGACACGACACTCTCAAGAAATAGCATCAGATTTCGACCCCTCAGGTGACAATGCAAAGCAATACAAAACCTCCTCCATACTTACCATTATTATGACCCCTGAAGGGTCACACACCCCTTTGAAATAGCTTACACACACTTTTCTTCTGTCCATAAGTCCTACTCTAAGATAGATGGGTTTCTCCTGCATGTATTGAACTTAAGCCAACTGAGGTCCTGTACCATACACCAAAAAGTTCCCAATGCTAGTCTTGTTCAACCAATCAACTTTGGCCTAGCCGGACAATAACTGCCTGTCTGCAATGTGTCCTGGTACAGCCAATGGGGAATAACTATGTACAATGTTGGTAACTCTCATGTACAGCCTCTTGCCTTTTTTTTTTTTGGAGTGTCTAGCATCTGGGTTCATATGTGCACCTTTAAGTCCTGTACCAATCTCTTCAGCAGTGTGTGCTTGGTCCCCGTTCCGACTCCCCCACTCTAGTTGATCAGGCAGTAGTTGGTTTTTTTTGAGTATTTCCTCCACAAAGAATCCTAAAATCCATCTGCAAGTTGAATGGGAGCTGAAGGGTAGAAGCCCAGGAAAGCCTGTAGCATTCCCTCTACTGCACAACTCTCTCCGAGCTGGTTGCCGCTAGACGTGAACACTTCAGATGGATAGAGAGGTTCCACAAATACACAAATAACACTGGCATAGGGCATATGCCAGCGGTTACCTATACCCCCTTTTTAACTTCTACCAGCACTGACTTGACCAACCTGACAACCATAGACAACTATTACAAAAGACTGCATGCTGTCATTGATGCTAAAGGGGGCAATGCACAGTATGAGGGACTAAGGGTATGCAGACTTTTGAACAGGGGTCATTTAATTTCTTTTATTTGTTGCCATGTTTTGTTTTATGAGTGGCTTGTGGACAATTCAGCGACCAGAGCCTCAAGTAGTCTTTGAGATAGATTTGTATAATAAGGTAGCAATCAGAGTTGTACTAGTGCAAATCAGTGTCTTTGTGTAGTGAATTAATATGGAGAGGCATGGGTATGTAATGGGTATGGTAGGGACTATAGGCTATGGAGTGTCTCGAGTTTCCTATTTGTCATTCCAAATAGTGATTTATGTAAAGCTGGGTGGGGTCGAGTATGGACTGAGATGCCAGTTGTTGGTGACCTAGATAGATTGGAGTAGAGGGGTGCAGAGTACACTTATTTATTACTGGCATTTATAAAGTGCCAACAAATTCCGCAGAGCTATACAATTGGGAAAAGATAAACACAATAAGAACAGGCCGATACAACAGTTAGAGGACACAGCCCATGGGGAGATGAGACAAGAGGTAGCAGAGGGATTTGTATGTGATAGCAGATAGAGTCAATAGTATAACTGCAGCACAGCTGATAGCATGTTAAGGGGAATGAGGAGGTGATTGGCTATGGTTCCAAACAGCTGGAGGAGCATGCTATATAGTTAGAAGGAACCAGAATGGGCGGATAGAGCCGAGTAAAATTATAAGGCCTTCATGCAGGGATAAGGAAGAGAGATAACAGTTACTTAAAAAGCATTTACGACTGGCAGTGGCAAGCATGGGGAGGGGTGGATCAGGGGGAATAGAGCAGGCTATCCATTTTCTATAAACAAGTAAATATTTGGCAACCAGATTTCTAACAGCCAGATTATTAATAACTACATGTAACATCAAGTACAAAATATTACAGTAGTAAACTGTATGTAACAATGGTAGTATCATTATAGTAAAGTAATAATCTGTTAACAAAATTAAAGAAATCTGGTTGAGTATCTTCTCCATCTCAGTCCATACCTTACAGCTGCAGTGATCAAAATTAAAAGGCCTTCATGCAGGAATGTATGATGACTTGGGACTTACAGCTGCAGTGAAAATTAAATATTAAAATTAAATATAATAGTTATTGCTTGGACGTTCCCAGATAGGTCAATCAGAACACATGCTTATAGGTAACAGGGTGAGCTTAGGGGGTGGAAGAGTGGTATACATTATATGTATATATTACATCAAACATACAACAATGAGATACATATTGAGTTCCAGTAGCAAGGAATTGTGATAATACCTTGTGGTGGTGAGACAGGGGGAGGTGAATAGTTATGGAGAGGGGGAAAGGATGAGGTTTGGGTGTAGAGGTAGGATGACAGAAATCTGGATGATGATAGAAAACAAAGCACTTATACGATCAAGTAATACAATTCTTCACTTAATACCATTATACACAAATGGACCCAGTTACTGTAGCAATACAGAAGGATGGCATTGAAATAGCAGAAGAATATATATATACAGTGTAAAACATCAAGAGAAAAAAAGGGTGGAGGAACGATAAGAGTATGGGGAGGGGGAGTAGTAGCAGTGTATGCCAACATAATGTTTTAGCACCGTAGTATTGAGACATTTCTATCATACCTTGAGAATTGTGGGAATGCATTAGGGTAGTACAAAAGAGGAGGGTGGACTCAACACTTATCCCAGAGGATTTGTAAGGTATACATATTTGTGTAGAGATAGTTGTACAGTGGAAGGAGGATACCTGTAGGTTTATGATAGAGAATTAAGAGAATGGGAAAGGCATTGAGGGTGTAGTGAGAGAGGGCATTCAGAATACATATATATATATATATATATATATATATATATATATTGTTTTGTTTTTGTTTTTTTGGGGGGAGGTAACAGCTGTTCCCTCTTTTATCCACCTGGGCACATGTGGACCTTGGCTTACATGGTGGTATCAATAAGGGCACCAACAGTACTGTGAGTATGCAAGACCACCCTAACTGCAGCACCAATTTCTCTTTTTGGCATGTGACAGTGTCAGAACCATTTTGTTGTGAGTAACTGTTACCAGCATGGGATTTGGCAGTGGGGTTTTCTGAGGGGGAAACTAATCCTGCATTAATGCCCCAGGGGAGGGGGGGGTAGTAAAGGGAATGGAGAAGGGGGAGGTAGCGAAGGGTAAATAGCATAGGGTGTCATGTGGCAGATGGAAAATGGTATCACTGGGATTAAAGCAGTGGAGTGTAAGATAGTGGATGGAGGTCACCTGGCAAGTGGAGTGTAGTAGTTGATGTGAGATTAGTCTTGGTAGCCACATGTAAGGTATGGTTGAATAGAAGTGGAAGCCCTTGTAACGGATCCTGTATACTCCAACTGAATATATCCATTGTAAATTTCCAGAGTCCTGAGGTGAAATAGTGATTATAGCTCTGATATACCCAGATACCAGCCAATACTTGGTGAAGAGTACAAGAAGAATGTTTTATTATGGCTCCGTGGCCAGCTTATATACACAGACCACGACATGGGGTCTCCATTCACACGTTGTAGCGGTACTTACCCTTTCCAGGGGCCGGCCGGGGTCCTCTGTTCGAGCCGCGCGCGGTCCTGCTGCTGCACGAGCCGCGCGCGGCTCATCCGACGCTGTGACTGGAAAGCGGTCACGTGTTCCACCTAACTCTAAGAGCGCGCCGCGGGTATCGGGCGCGCTCTTAAAGGGACAGTGGGTGCCTAAATTGGAAAAGGCATCCCATTGGTCCTTGTCATGCCACACTCCCCATACACTTACCTTTTGGGGGCATGGATGTGACAGGGACCAATCAAATTAGATGTTTAGGTATTTATACTCACCTTCTTCCCTTTGTTCCTTGCCCTATCGTGGTTTCTGTATCAGTTCCCTTTAGCGCTTGTTGTGTTCAGTTGTGTTTCTCCGTATTGACCTTGGCTTTGTTTCTGACTACGTTTTCTCTTTATCCTTCTGTTCTGGTTGTCGGCTTGTTGTTTACTGTGTACCAGACCCCGGCTTGTCCTAGTTTACGCTGTCTCTCTGTGCCCTTGATTTCGGATTGTTCCTGACTCTGTCTCCTCTCATATACGTCGAGTCCGGCCATTCTAAGGTCCGGTAGACGTATCTCTCCTCTGTGTTGTCTTTTGTTTAGCTGAATCCTGCGTGTTGGGGTATATTCTCGTTACATTACGATAGGGCCATGGACCCCGCAGATTTGGCTCAGCAAATGGCTTCTCACGAGGCAAGGTTTGTAGAGCAGGATCACCGTATGGATCAGATAGCACAGGCTCTCCAGACGCTCTTGTCTAGAACCATTCCTGCAACCGCACCTAACCCTCCTACACCTCATCCTCCCGAAGTATCCAATTCAACCAATGCTTCGCCCCATTTAACACCTCCTCCTAGGTATGGAGGGGAAGCCAAGACATGCAGAGGTTTTATTAATCAAATAGAATTCCACCTTGAGATGTATCCTCATTCCTTTCCCACTGATAGGTCTAAAGTGGGGTTTTTGATGCATCAACTTACTGACAAAGCACTAGAGTGGGCAAATCCTATTTGGGAGGCCAATGGACCTATGGTTCATGATTTCAATAGTTTTCTTGCAGCTTTTCGTAGAACTTTTGACACAACAAAGAGGTCAAAGAATGCCGCAAGAGCATTAATGAGGATTAAACAGGGGTCTAGGTCTGTGGCGGATTATGCTATTCAGTTTCGTACCCTTGCTTCACAGGTAGATTGGACCAATAATGGGTTAACTACTGCGTTCATGGAAGGTTTATCTGACACTATATTAGATGAGGTAGCGGCAAGGGAGCTTCCTATTCCATTAGAGGATCTTATTGACTACCTCATTGATATAGATAATAGAATTCGCGACAGGCTCTATACCAAAAACAAGAATAGACGTCTGGTCACATCTATTAACCCCAGAGTTGATAAACCTGAGAGTGTTAAAGTACCCGAGGAGGAACCCATGCAATTAGGGGTTGCCAAACTCTCGGATACTGAAAAACTACTTAGAAGAAGGAATGGACTCTGCCTATACTGTGGTAGGCGAGACCATATGGTAAGGGAATGTCCTTTGCGTCCGGAAAACTCTCGCACCTAAGACCTTATAGGGGACTGGCCTTGGGTGTGATCTCTAAGTCTCCTAAATTGCCTCCTAATCGTTTGCTTCTCCCTGTTTCCCTTCATACGGGGGTGAGTTGTATAGCAGAATGCATATTAGCCTTGGTTGATTCTGGGGCTGCTGAGAACTTTATTGACTCTGAGTTTGTTACGAAAAATAACATTCCCGTCAGAGAAAGGGAGATACCCTTGGCCATTGAGGCCATAGATGGTAGACCATTAAGTTCTCCAATTGTTACTCATGAAACTGTACCATTACACATGTATACAGGGGTTTTACACTTTGAAACCATTCGATTCCAGGTCATCACATCTCCCTCTTCTCACATTGTGTTAGGGTACCCATGGTTACGTACTCACAATCCCATTTTCGATTGGGAGTCAGGGCAAATAAAATCATGGAGCGATGCCTGCCATGAGTCCTGTACTATTGAAGTCACCCCTTTGAATTCTATTAATGTTCCTACAACTCCTCCTTTGTCCACTGTTATACCCCCTCAGTACTTATTTCTCAAAACTGTCTTCGATAAAAGGGAGGCTGACAAATTACCACCTCACAGACCCTACGATTGTGCTATCGATTTATTGCCTGGCACAATACCTCCAAAGGGCAGGGTGTACCCTTTATCTGTTCAAGAAAACCGTGTCATGGAGGAGTATATTAAGGAATCATTAGAAAAGGGGTTTATTAGGAGATCCTCTTCTCCGGCTGGAGCGGGGTTCTTCTTTGTATCAAAGAAAGAAGGTGATTTAAGACCGTGTATCGATTATAGAGGTCTAAATAAAATCACCATCAAAAATGCATATCCTATACCTTTAATCACGGAATTATTTGACAGACTCAAACATGCTACTGTATTCACTAAATTGGATCTTAGAGGTGCATACAATTTAATACGTATTAAGAAAGACCACGAATGGAAAACGGCATTCAACACTAGATCTGGCCATTACGAGTATACTGTTATGCCATTTGGTCTATGCAATGCCCCAGCAGTATTTCAAGAATTTATCAATGACGTTTTAAGAGACTTTATTCACACATTTGTAATTGTGTACTTAGACGACATATTAATATACTCTACAGATTTACACACTCATCACAGGCATGTTACGACAGTTCTGAAGACCCTTCTTGCTAATGGTCTTTATTGTAAACTGGAAAAATGTCTATTTGACCAATCCGAAGTCCAGTTTTTGGGGTATTTAATTTCCGCTAAAGGTTTTCGTATGGATCCCCAGAAGCTTTCTGCTGTCATGGAATGGCCTCTTCCACAAGGTTTGAAAGCCATTCAGCGTTTTCTTGGTTTCTCTAATTATTATAGACGCTTTATTAAAGGTTTTTCCTCTATTGTAGCGCCTATCACCCGTATGACAAGAAAGGAAGGCAATACTCGTGTCTGGTCTCCCGAGGCACTTCAGGCTTTTGAGTTTCTTAAAACTACATTCTCTTCTGCACCTATTTTACAGCACCCTATCCCCACACTGCCCTATATTCTTGAAGTTGATGCTTCTGATATCGGGGTAGGTGCTGTCTTATCCCAAAGAGAGTCGCCTGAAAAGCCATTGCATCCTTGTGGCTTCTTCTCCAAACAAATGTCCAAAGCAGAAAAGAATTATGATGTGGGTAATCGCGAACTCCTTGCTATTATTTTAGCACTGAAAGAATGGAGACATTTGTTAGAAGGAACTAAAGATCCTATTCTCATATTTACGGATCACAAGAACCTATCCTACCTTAGTGAGGCTAAAAGATTGTCTTCTCGGCAGGCTAGGTGGTCACTATTTTTGTCCCATTTCAATTACATTATCACCTATAGGCCAGGTGACCGCAACACTAAAGCAGACGCTCTGTCCAGACAGTTCGAAACTGCTGACAAACAGGAGATTGATGTTACTCCTGTGATTCCCCCAGAAAGGATAATCGCTACCACTGTTTTGTCTATTTCTTCGTCCCTCTTGCAGGCCATACAAGCGAAACAAAACATGGCACCTAGCGAGAGACCTACTGATAAACTGTTCGTTGATGTTCCCGAGAGACGGGAGATTCTGTCGTTGTATCATGACACTAAGACTGCTGGACATCCTGGTATTTCCAAAACGGTGTCAGCAGTTTCTCGGTATTTTTGGTGGGATTCCTTACGCAAGGATGTCACTGACTATATAGGTGCTTGTACTACTTGTGCCTGTATGAAATCTTCTCGTAGGGTTCCTTGTGGGCTGTTGCATCCGTTACCTATTCCCGAGAGACCTTGGTCTAACCTGTCCATGGATTTTATTGTTGAATTACCTCCCTCGAATGGTAACACAGTTATCCTAATGATAGTGGATCGGTTTTCCAAGATGGCTCACTTTGTGTCTCTTCACAAGCTGCCCACGTCCAGGGAACTAGCACTTGTTTTCGCCAGAGAGGTGTTTCGATTACACGGCATTCCCGTATCTATTGTATCTGATAGGGGTAGCCAATTTATTTCCAGGTTCTGGAAAGCCTTTTGTTCGGAAATGGGCATTTCTCTCTCATTTTCTTCCGCTTACCACCCCCAGTCTAATGGAGCTGCCGAACGTGCCAATCAATCTCTGGAGCAGTACCTTCGTTGTTTCGTATCCCACCATCAGAACAATTGGTCTGACCTTCTTCCTTGGGCTGAGTTTGCTCGGAATAACGCTACTCATGATTCTTCCGGCAAGAGTCCTTTTTACGTTGTATATGGCCAACATCCTGTTGTTCTTCCGGCTGCTTTCTCCTCACAGGGCATGCCAGTTCTGGATGAACATTTGGCTAATTTGCGTAATACTTGGGAGCAGGTTCAGCGTTCTTTGGTGGATTCCGCTGCTCGCCAGAAGGTGCAGGCTGACAAGCATCGCAGGGCGGCTCCTTCTTATGTTGTGGGGGACAGGGTTCTGCTTTCTACGCGAAACATTCGCCTCCGGGTGCCTTCTATGAAATTGGCTCCCCGCTTTATTGGTCCTTATCGTATTCTGCATAAGGTTAATCCTGTTTCGTATGCCTTGGGTCTCCCTAAGAATCTGCGTATTCCTAATGTCTTTCACACCTCGTTGTTGAAGCCTTTCGTACGCAACCGCTACACCCGACATGCACCTCCTCCCCCTCCTGTTTCTGTGGAGGGTCATGAGGAATTTGAAGTTTCTGCAGTTCTTGACTCTCGTTTCCTTAGGGGCCGACTTCAGTACCTAGTGCATTGGAAGGGCTATGGGCCTGAGGAGCATAGTTGGATTTCCGCTGACGCGGTTCACGCTCCTCGTCTTGTGCGCTCTTTCCATTCTCGTTTTCCTGCCAGGCCTGGCCCTCCCCGCCCGGAGGGCGTGTCCTCAGGGGGGGGTAATGTAGCGGTACTTACCCTTTCCAGGGGCCGGCCGGGGTCCTCTGTTCGAGCCGCGCGCGGTCCTGCTGCTGCACGAGCCGCGCGCGGCTCATCCGACGGCTGTGACTGGAAAGCGGTCACGTGTTCCACCTAACTCTAAGAGCGCGCCGCGGGTATCGGGTGCGCTCTTAAAGGGACAGTGGGTGCCTAAATTGGAAAAGGCATCCCATTGGTCCTTGTCATGCCACACTCCCCATACACTTACCTTTTGGGGGCGTGGATGTGACAGGGACCAATCAAATTAGATGTTTAGGTATTTATACTCACCTTCTTCCCTTTGTTCCTTGCCCTATCGTGGTTTCTGTATCAGTTCCCTTTAGCGCTTGTTGTGTTCAGTTGTGTTTCTCCGTATTGACCTTGGCTTTGTTTCTGACTACGTTTTCTCTTTATCCTTCTGTTCTGGTTGTCGGCTTGTTGTTTACTGTGTACCAGACCCCGGCTTGTCCTAGTTTACGCTGTCTCTCTGTGCCCTTGATTTCGGATTGTTCCTGACTCTGTCTCCTCTCATATACGTCGAGTCCGGCCATTCTAAGGTCCGGTAGACGTATCTCTCCTCTGTGTTGTCTTTTGTTTAGCTGAATCCTGCGTGTTGGGGTATATTCTCGTTACACACGTACAGTAATCCCGCCCAGGCACCTCTGTGTCTGGGAGATAAGAGAGCTTGCTTTTGCTTAAACTAATAATCTCCCAGGCACTAGATGTACAAAATATTATACAAAAATCCCAAAATACTCATAACACATATGGGAACCCCCACAAGTATTATATCCCCAGATAGTTTTTTGCTCACTGCTGATACCCCTGAGGACGGCGTGTGGTCACGCCGAAACGTACGTCGGGTTCTTCTGTGTTTTTAATACTCTCTTGAGCACTTTGCTCTGAGCACCTTTTCATTTATGTTTTTCTAGTATGTGTGTGTACCTGGGGCTTCAGATGTTATGACAGCATTTAGATTAGAACACCCACGAAGGTGTTTTATAGGAGATAGGGTATTAGCATAGCACTACTGTTTGGTTGGGAGTGTGTGTTTCTCCCTTTCCCTGTTCTTTCCTACTGCTTTGTTACCTGAGTTATGTATGGGGGTACATATTGCCTTCTATCCCCTCTCCGTTTCTTGTGAGGGTTGGCTCTTGATTAGCCTTGTTCCTACCATACATATTTCTCCCTATATTATTCTGTCCATCACTGATTACCCAGGTTTTTTAATAGATTTCAATAAAGGCTTTTTTATTTTTGGCAACTACACTACTGTTGAGATTGGACTGGGTATTTACCCTCTGGGCGGTCTTTATATAAGACATCCCTTTTTGGGTTTTTTTTCTTCCTTTTTTCTACAATTTCCAGGGTTACCCCCTTTTACCAGTCCAGGTGACCTCTATACTCTGGAGGCTCGGCATTGGGATACGGGAGTGTCTTTTCCTCCCCTCCCACTTTCCAGCCTTTTGAGTTTCCTTTTTCTTGTTATTTATATCCCCAGATAGCCTGGATCTGAGTGCCCACAGTGTACAAATAGCGCTCAGATCCCATGAATACAGCTGAAACGCCACCGGTGTAAAATTTCGACCGCAGTCGGTCACTTTTGGAAGTTCCAAAATGAATTAAATGTCGAAAGGTTCCCCTGACTCATAGGTAGCGATTGTTAGCCTAGTTCATGCGAACAATCCTACCGAACAGCGCTCTCCTGTCTTGTCGGGAATAGCAACAGGCATCGAAGCAAGATCATCGATATTCACACATTGATGTATCTGACTTTGAGTTATTATTATTATTATTGCCATTTATATAGCGACAACAGATTCCGTAGCTCTTTACAATGTTATGAGAGGGGGGGGGTAGTAACTATAAATAGGACAATTACAAGAAAATTTACAGGAACAATAGGTTGAAGAGGACCCTGCTCAAACGAGCTTACAGTCTATAGGAAGTGAGGTATAAGACAAGTTAGGACAGGAAATATCGATCAAATAGGGTGGGAGTGAAGCAGAGCTGGAGGAGAGAGTAAAGCACTGCCCTATAGGAGAGAGCAAGAGACAGGTATGTAAGGTAGAGGTTACTCTGGGAAGCAAAAAGCTTTAATTTAAGGCCCTTCTTAAATGATTGAAGACTAGGGGAGAGTCTGATGGCGTGAGATGTCCTGCATGCGCGAGTCTGCTGTATGGGTGCTAGCAGCGCTCAGGAGGTGGTCACGGGCAGAGCGGAGGGAACGAGGAGGGGCATACCTATGAATCAGTGAAGAGATATAAGAGGGGCTAGAATTGTTCAGTGCTTTAAATGTATGGGTTAGCACTTTGAATTGACTCTTATAGGATACAGGGAGCCAATGTAAGGACTGGCAGAGGGGTGAGGTGTGAGAGGACCGACTAGAGAGGAAAATCAGTCTAGCTGCAGCATTCATTACAGACTGAAGCGGGGCAATACGGCTTTTGGGGAGACCAATCAGGAGAGGGTTAAAGTAATCCAAGCGGGAAATTACTAGAGCATGGACAAGCTCCTTGGTAGCATCTTGTGTAAGAAAGGTGCGGATGCAGGCTATGTTTTTGAATTGGAACCTACAGGATTTGGCAACAAACTGGATGTCAGCCGTATTGATGCCAAATTGTTTAGTAACATAGATAAAAATATAGATCACACATTTTAAGTTATTATTATTATTGCCATTTATATAGCGTCAAGAGTTTCCGTACCGCTTTACAATATTACAAAAGGGGGTATTTAACTATAAATAGGACAATTACAAGGAAATTTACAGGAACAATAGGTTGATCTATATTTTTATCTATGTTACTAAACAATTTGGCATCACTACAGCAGAATGATCAAAAGCACTTTTCTTAATTTCGATCTTAGTTTGTAAATAGAAGATTGTGCTTTTCCCATTCTAAATATAATAAAAAATGAGGTCTAATTATTAATCTGTGGGTAAGTATTAATGTTTCTTTTGGATATGATACGGGAACATAAGGGGTTTTTCTTGAAAGCTAATGACCATTCATATCAAAGAACTCCCTATCTAAGAGGGAATCAAGACATATGGCAAATGAGAGAGTTAGTTTATGACTTCTCACACCTTACAGAGTAGCTCTGTTGGTGTCCCAGCTTCAAATAGGAATTTCTGTTGTAAACCTTCTGACCTCCCATACAATCAAATTAACCCCTTTTGAAATTGACAATACCACCACTACCAGATGGCCAGTTCATATATGCACTACACAAATTACATTAAATGGCAATATTCTATAGTGCAACAATAAAGTATACACCCTTGTTGTGACACAGAGTATCCCAGCAAGCAGATTGAGCTTCAGAAAGGCAATCTGCTTCATCAAATGAGGTGACATTTGTGAGCGCTAAGGATTTAGTCATTTCCTGCTACTGCAAACAAATGCTCTCTATGGATAGTGGTTGGTGGACATGATAACAGTCCCTAGGCAAGAGACTAGACAAGCCATGCACTCTTCTTGTCATCACAGTATCTAAGAGGGTCAACAGTAGAGAGGTAAACTCTAACCATTTGGGGGGCACTACTCTTCTTTATGGTGTTTGCTATTTCAATGGGGGATCAACCTATAGACACGAGCACCCAAAATGCAGATCCCCCACTTAGTTGTTTTGTGGTGCTACTTCCCCACTGCTGCAGGAAGTTCTACCCCACTTCTGCAATGCCTTGATTTGGTATTTTGTGCAGATCAAGGTTAAATAGGGCCATTGAATGAGGCACCTGTGAAAGTCCCAGGGGGAAGCTTTTCCCAAGTAAGTTGATTAATCTAATGTAAGCTGGCATTGGGTTGCTACTGTAAGACCTGCCAAGAATGAGGTACATTGATGTTGTGGTAGACTTATGCCATGTTTAGTGAATGAGCGAATGCGCTGGATCTTGTATGTTTTATAAATTAACCCCAGCTGCACCCTATAATATATAGATATTTATTGTATAGTTAGCTAAGAAAGTGTCTGGTTTTATGTTTTTCAAAAACAACAATACAATTGTAACTGTTAACAAGTTGTGAATAATGTTGCTGCTTAAGTGTAGGTTAGGGTATAGCAGTTTAAATTTTTACTGTTCAGAGTGCATTATTTCATTGCAATGGAGAATGCAAGGTCACTGTGTTTGATTCCTGCTCTCGGCAGAAATAATTAAGGGCAAGATCTCTCTCTTTCATATATAGGCTTTACTTTTTATTGCTAGAGGCAAGAAACAAGGAGGACCTCGTGATTACAATTCTGATTCCCTTACCACAAGGCCAAATGCCTCTTTATATAAAACAGAAAAACTCAGTCAACACATCAAATACATGAAGCAAATGTGATTCATGAGTAATCTCAACATTTGTTAATACAGGATAGCAGTACAGCTCAGTGAGCAACATGTACATTGACACTTAATTTACTTTACACAGGGCCTCATAGGGAGGTGTGTGGCATACAAATTCACAACCTTTAATTCTAACTAATAATTCAATAATATACATTATGATATATATATATATATATATTTATACACTGGCGTACATAACGGGGTTGCAGCTGCGACCGGGCCCGGCCCACAAGGGAGCCCGGCCACCCTGCGACCTGTGTATGTACGCCAGTTTGCCAGCCTATTCTCCTGGGGGGCCCATGAGCTGGCCGTGGTATCACCGGACAGGCGGGCAAGCGAGGGAGCATTCTCCCCTGAGCGCTCTCTGCCCAGCTCCCTCGCGCGCCACAGTGATGCCGGAGCTGGAATATGACATGTCATTCCTGCTCTGGCATCAGTAAGTGGCCCGCGAGGGAGCTGAACAGAAGGATCAGTGCTCACTTGCCGCCTGCAGGACCAGCCGCCCAGCAGCCCCACTGGACCCCAGGAAATCTGGAATCCCCTCAGCACTCCCAAAGGTAGTGAGTGTGTATGTGTGTTAGTGTGTGTGTTAATTTTTGTGTGTCTGTGTTACTGTGTGTGTGTTAATTTTTGTTTGTGTGTGTGTGTGTGTTACTGTGTGTGTGTGTGTCTGTTACTGAGTGTGTGTCTGCTAGTGTCAGTGTGTGTGTCAGTGAGTGTGTGTGTGTGTCAGTGAGTGTGTTACTGTGTGTGTCTGTTACTGAGTGTGTTAGTTTGTGTGTGTCTGTTAGTGTGTGTCTGTTAGTGAGTATGTTTGGTGTCTGTTAGTGAGTGTGTGTTTTTCAGTGAGAGTGTATGTTTTGTAAGTGAGTGTGTATGTGTGTCTGTCTGTCAGTGAGTGTGTATGTATGTCTGTCACTGAGTGTGTGTCTGTCAGTAAATGTGTGTGTCTGATAGCTAGTGTGTATGCGTCTGTTTGTGAGAGTGTGTGTCTGTGGTTTAAACCTCTTCAGCACTTACCTTTCTCTAGTGCCGGGCTCCCTTGGCGTTGGGTATCTCTTCGAATGCGCATTTACTCAATGCCTTCCTATGGACGTCCAGCGTCTTCTCACCGTGATTTTCACAGTGAGAATCGCGGAAGCGCCTCTAGCAGCTGTCAGTGAGACAGCTACTAGAGGTTAAATTAACCCTTTCTCTGAAACTGCTATGTCTTCAGCTGCAGGTTTAAAACTAGAGGGATCTGGCACACAGACCACTTCATTGAGCTGAAGTGATCTGAGTGCCTATAGTGGTCCTTTAAGTGTATGTCTATCTGCATGCACCGGCGTACATACCGCGGACGCAGGGGTCGCAGCCCTGTGACCCCTGCAACCAGGTGCCCGTCGCCATGTGTTGCGAGAGTAAGCGTAGTGTAAGCGTAGTGTAAATGTAGTGTGTTTTGCAGTGTTGCAGTGAGTGCAGAGTGTGTATAATGAATGCCGAGTGTGTATAGTGAATGTAGTTTGTGTAGTGAGTGCCGAGTGTGTATAGTGAATGAAGTTTGTGTAGTGAGTGCCGAGTGTGTATAGTGAATGTAGTGTGTTTGTAATGAGTGCAGAGTGTGTATAATAAATGCAGTGTGTATAGTGAATGCAGTGTGTTTGTAGTGAGTGCAGAGTGTGTATAGTGAATGTAGTGTGTTTGTAGTGAGTGTAGAGTGTGTATAATGAATGTAGTGTCTTTGCATTAAGTGCATATTGTGTATAATGAGTGTGTGTGTGTGCTGGGTGATGTGTGTGATGTGTGTGTGCTGGAAGGTGTGTGTGTGCTGGAAGATGTGTGTGTGCTGGATGATGTGTGTGTGTGTGTGTGTGTGTGCTGGATGATGTGTGTGTGCTGGATGATGTGTGTGTGTTTGTGTTGGATGATGTGTGTGTGTGTGTG
>OW240914.1:187058333-187135234 GCA_933207985.1 Pelobates cultripes
CTAACTATAATTATATTGATCATATATAAATAGTACTATGTTAATAATATAGAATATTCATGCATCGAATATCAATGAATAAATGTCATATTATTAAAATAATATAGCTGAATGTGTAAGATACATGCATATATCACATGCTGTCACATTACTAACTATGTAGCTTCACACAAGAAAACCAGACACAGAATGACAGATAACAATAAGTAATTAGTTTTAGAATTAGAAGTTTTAGATTAGAATCTTACAAAGTTCCATTGTAGAGAGAGGGTAAAAACCAAGGATAAGACGTGTCAAAATCTAAGTTAATGACTAAAAAGTAGACGCTCTGTCTAGTAAAAACCAAAGAAAACGCTTTGAAGATTGACATGTTTGTGACAAATGTTTATCCAAAAGATAACCAAGATGACTTCAAACGCATCACAAAATTCAGTTAACCTATTATACAAAAATGAAAATGGAACCCCTGACAAGAATTTTCTATGATGTAATTGTGCCATCTACTGACCAAAATCTATGTGATAGTCTCTAGGGAAGACACACTTACCTTACTCTATTGGTCACTATCAACTAGTGACGTATAGAGAACTTCTCCTTTAAAAATTAAGAACAAAGGAGAGAGAGACACTCTCACACTCTGGGGAGGGACTTACCTTAACATCTGAGGGCTAACATCTAAGATCTAACATCTGGAGCCAAAGCTGGACACACCTAATTCTTTGTATCTTTTCCAACTAACACTTAACTTTGAAATTCTTTAAAATTCAGAACTCTGAAAACTTTTCTATTTTCCCCACAATTCTCATCATACTCGCATTCACCATTTCCAAGAGCTGGTAATTATACTGGGTTTATTAAATTAATTTAAATTAATTGATTTTACTAAAAGGCAAAATATACTTGGATAAAAGCTGGTGATTGCAACATTAAGGAGTCATGATTCATTAATATATAGAATTCGTAATTCCATTCCTTCAGGTGGACCAATGAACTCTACATCACTTTTAACTTTAAAAATAGAATGCCAGGCAATTATCCAGATATATTAGCTTACGTAATTTAGAAATAGTTCATTTTAATTAGGAAAGTTAAAATTCTGCAAAGTAAAATTTGTTTAGAATTATTCTTATTGGATGGACATAGGAATGGTCAAATGATTTAGTATAAAAAATATTGTATTTCTAAAATTGCAATATAAAGGGAGAACTGTAACCATATTATTATTATTATTATTATTATTATTAATTATTGTCACAATAAATTATATTTTTATAATTAATTTGTGATTAATGTGTGAAATAAAAATCCTTTAATGAGACGTGCTCCAGGATCTATGAGAATTAAACATAGTGGATCATTTTCAGCTTTAAAGTAATATAATTGGGGAAACAGTGCCAAGATATCAATTTTGATATAATAAAAATCATTACATTAGTTTTTGAATATTTTTAAGAAAATATTATTTTTAATATTTATCACTCCATAAATATCCTCACAGAGGTGAAGAAGGCGCTGCCCAAATGAGCTTACAATTTTTGAGGATAGGAAAACTTACTGGTAATATGGTCTGGCCAGGATAAGTTATATTCAGAATATTAGCATAATAAATAATTTGGAAAGGTTATCCAGCAAGATTGAATTGAAGACATAATATGGTGTGTCTCAAGCATTAATATCTACCAACTTCTCTAAACACAACTGAGACCTCCACACCCCAAAAACACTTAAGCTTGCTGTCATCTTTTGCATTTTAGAAAAAGTTTATATTTCAATATAAATTATCTCTTTTATAAGGTAACCTGTCTGTCAATTAAACAATCATTCTTATTACTCCCTGGTTTATTTAAACTCGAGAGTCAGTCAATTGCCCAGAGCATCTGCCAGTGGCGTACACATGACCCATGGGCCCCCGGTGCAAAAATTGATCCGTGGCCCCCCCGCGCGCTTACTCGGCGCGGGTCGGGGCCGGAACACATGGCGGCGGGCACCTGGTTGCAGGGCTGCGACCCCGCGAATGCGGTATGCTGCACACACACCTAAAGGACCACTACAGACACCCAGATCACATCAGCTCAATTAAGTGGTCTGGGTGCCAGGTCCCTCTAGTTTTAACCCTGCAGCTGAAAACATAGCTGTTTCAGAGAAACGGCTATGTTTCACTGAGGGTTAATCCAGCCTCTGGTGAGAAGACACTGAACATCCATAGGAAAGCATTAAGTAATGCGATCCTATGGGCCTCTCCTACGGCCTCTTGCCGCGCATGTGCATTCGGAAATGAGAGGCGGCGGGATCCCCAGCGCCAAGGAAGTCCGGCGCTGGAAAAAGGTAAATGCTGAAGACACACACTCTCACGAACAGACGCATACACACTAGCTAACAGACACACACATTTACTGACAGAGACACACTCAGCGACAGACATACATACACACTCACTTACAAAACATACACTTTCACTGACAAACACACACTCACTAACAGACATCAGACACACTCAGTAACAGACACACTCAGTAACAGACACACCCAATAACAGACACACCCAATACCAAACACACTAACACCCACACTAACACTTACACACACACTAACACACACTCACACACACACACACACACTAACACACACACACTAACACACACACACACACTAACACTAACACACACACTAACACTAACACACACAAACTAACACTAACACACACTAACACTAACATACACTGACACACACTAACACATGTTTTTTTTTAAATTGAATCCCCCCAGCCTCCTTACCTTTTGGAGTGCTGGGGGGATTCCCTGGGGTCCAGTGGTGGTGCTGCTGAGCTCCTGGGGCTCCTGGGCGGGCGGGCGGGCGAGCGGGCTGTCTGGGTGGCCGGCGCAAGAGGGAGCACTTTCCCCTGTGTGCTTCCCCTTAGCTCCCTCGCGCGCCGCGTAGGGATGCCAGAGCCGGAAGATGACGTTATCTTCCGGCTCCGGTATCAGTGCGGTGCGCGAGGGAGCGGAAGAGGGAGCACACAGGGGAAAGTGCTCCCTCGCTCGCCGGCCACCCAGACAGCCCGCCCGCTGGGGTCAGCAGGGCCAGCCTCGGGGGGCCCTGAGGTGGCCTGCTCCTGGGTCCCCCAGGAGAAGAGGCTGGCCCTGCAACCCTGGTATGTACGCCACTGGCATCTGCCTTGCAAAGACTTATCATTGAGCTGCTTTGGGAAGTCTGTGATTGGACAGTCACCGGAAGCCTTAAAATTAATGGGGGAGGGGTTTGTAAAGGCAGCAGAAAAAATATCTTCATGTTTTTCATGCTGTTTTAGATGTATCCCAAAGAAAACTCACATAATTAAATGCATGCATGTTAGCATTGGGGCATATCTACTAAACAGTGATTTTGATTTATTTATCTCTTTCATTATTTATACAGTGGACTATTTCTTTAAGTATATGGCATAGAGATAGTTTTCTGGTCTTTCCCATACCCTTAGCAGGAATTGGATGAACGATATACTGTGTTCATTCTGGTTCCCTGATGTTGACAACCCTTCTTATGGATACTTATTTGGCCTGTTCTTAGACCTGCAATTACCCAGTGTTACCTTTTACACTAGTAGTCTTTGAACACTATTTAAATTTGTTGGAACCAGTTTTCTAAGCTCATCATCCCCAACATGTCATTGGCTCTCCTATGGGACTCCCCATGACACCTTTACAAGAATATTGGTTATTATTTTTTAAGATGTGTTCTGATTTAGTAGACAGTGTAGTTTTTAATATATACAGAGTTATTCATTAAACACCGGATCTTGTTCGAATAGGCAAACTCTGGTGGTAATGACTGAAATATGTTCCCATTGGCAATTTGCTGATTTACTGAAGCCTAACATGGTCAGGATTCAATTGGTTTGGCCGATTCTGTACATGTGATCTGATGTCTTCTGAAAATCACTAATATTCACATCTGAATTAATGTAAAGCACAGGGATCAGATATTTATCAAAACTGCATGGTGGCCAAATATAAATCAAATGCATCCAGTAGGATGCACGTTCACAAGTTATCATTCACTCACTCTTTGCTTGTCCACTCCCCCAAATAATAGCTTTACCTCCCCGTGTGGCAAGAGGCACCTATCCCCTGCAACCCCTAAAAATAATCTAGTGAGGTGAGATAATAAATCTAAAACCTGTATGTGACAAACTCCCCGTCCCATGTGAGTTTGCCACAAGCTCCTGGAGGAGCCTGCTTGCCAGCCTCCTGCCCACAGACTATGAGCCCTGCAGAGAAACCTGTAAAAGAATGTTTGACTGGCTTGGTTAGTGTAATTTCCCTATACCGTTTGGGAACCAAACATCTGCACGAACCAGGGATTACTTGGGAGCTTGTTAACCCCTATCAACACCTTGGAACAGTTCTCACCTCAGTGTTCTAATTATTTGTTTGGGTGGCCGCAATTCAACCAGGATAATAATGGAAGGAAAAAGATTTTACACCGACAGCAGGACGTAACATCAAATTGGACAGCTACATGAGAGTGTCATCCCTTGTTACCAACCAAGAGAAAAAAAATCACAACACCTCTCACCCATGGAAAGAAATGCCTTGGATAACTTGATGAATAATAATATCATCATCAAGCCTCACTGGAGTTTGCTTGAAAGTAGGCTATTTAAAGTAGTCTCTTTTAAGAAGGCGTTAAAAATTTTTGCATTTTTTTTTGTATTTTTTTTAAACTTTGACCCTTTTTAATTTATTTTTCTCCTTGCTGTTTTGATTTATTTTATTTTTTGTAACTTTTTCCCCTTTTCTTATATATATATATATATATTTTCTTTGCTGGATTTATTTAAACTTTGTCCCTTTTTTTTTTCTTCTATATTCTCTCCTTGCTGGTTTTATTTAAAAGTTTTCCCTCCTTTTTTTAATTTTTTCCCCTCTCTTTTTGTTTATATTCCCCTCCTTGTGGGTGCTGCTGCTGCTGAGCTAATTAGGGGGAGTGTCCCTTAATTTCCACCTGTGTGGGATTTGTATTGCCAATATAAACCCACTACTGACCCACAGAGATTGCTCACTGGAGTTTGCTTGAAAGTAGGCTATTTTAAGTAGTCTCATTTAAGTAGGAGTTAAAACAACATGAGTTGAAACTATAAGTGAGTTTAACCCCTTAACGCCGTTACGGCGTTCTATGCTGTCCCGCATTAAAAGGGCTTTAAAGCCGTTGCGGCGGCATAGAACGCCGTAAAGGCTGAAGCCCCCAGGAGATTGGAGATACTTATCTCCGCCGCGATCCTCTTCTGGAGGGCTGCCTGACAGCCCAGGCAGCCCTGCCCCGGCAAATGAGGCCCGCGGGGGCCATGTGATCACTCTCAAAGAGCAATCACATGGCCCCCTATAGCTGTGGATCTGCCAGCAGAGGGACTGTCTGAAATGTCAGACAGTCCCCCTGCTGGTGGGAAAGTAAAAAAATAAATAATTAAACATGTTTAACCCCTTAAGGACAGAGCTTCAAAAGCTTGTCTTTCACTTAATGACAACAGCATTTTATTCATTTTTTGCTGTTTGCGTTCAACTGCAATTTGCATTTTACTAATTTGTTGCACCAACACATATTATACATCGTTTTTTAAAGGACAGAAAGGGCTTTAATTTGATGTAACACACATATACATAAATGCTTATTTATTATAAAATAATACAGAAAAATGTAAAACAAATGAAAATTTTGTGGGTTTTTTTTACAGTTTTTGCAATAATAATGTGTGCATAATTAGTGCAGGTTAAGAAAAGTAATTAAAAATAAATTCATTTAGTTGTTCTGATTTACAGAATATATAATGTGTCTGGGATTTTAAGTTTTTTTTGGTGGTTACAGGTCACAAAGCACAAGGAGTTAAATAGACTTTTAATGTGGAGCGATTTTAGAATTTGGTATGTTTGTCTTGTAAGCTTAATAGCCATAAAAGAAAACAAAATTGCCGCACAAAAGTTGATATTTATATAAAGTAGACAACACAGGCTATCGTCCTAAGGTTGTTTTGACACTTTCTACGTAGCTATTTCACCGCCAACCTCTGCTAAATATTGGAGTAAAATTGTGTTTTTTTTGGTTTTTGGCACACAAACTTATAACAAAGAAATTCTCATGTATATTTTGTAAAGTTGGTGTGTGCTATTCCTGTACAAAGTTTTATTTTGTGTTCAGTTACATCTGCTGAGTAAAATGACACCCCCATTGTATGTCTTTGGCTCTATTTCGTGAAGTTACAGTGCCATATAGGAGACCTGTCCTTTTCAGTATTCACAGTAGAATTTTGAGAGATGGATTAAATGAGCCTATGCTTCCATTTGGGGTATTATAACAGTTTGACTGTTCAAAAAAACCCCACAAAGGCCTACCATTTGTAAAAGTAGACACTCCAGGGTATCTCATAAGGTGCATATTGTGCCTTATATTTTTCACCAATATATGCCAAAGTATGTGGTAAAAAATAATTTTGTGCATTTTTTACATACGGATTGCATTTTTGCTGGGCATTTTGTATATTTCATATGTGCCACTAAGTTCAAAACTCCCAAATTATGCTCAGCTAAGTCTTCTGAGTAAAAAGACACCCCCAATGAATGTCTTTGGCACTATTTCATGAAGCTACAGTGCAATATAGGAGACCAAGCCATATACGTTTTTACCAAACTTTGAATTTTGACGCTGGGCCTATGTGCAATTTCCAAGCATCTTCGCAGGTTTTAAATTCAAACTACCCCACAAAGGCCTACCATTTCTTAAAGAAGACACCCCAGGGTGTTTCAAAAGGTATATTTTGAACCTTAGCGTGGGATAATTTTTCCGCTAGCTTGTACCAGATGTAGTGGTAATAAGCGTTTTTTCTGCCTTTATGACATACAAAGTGAGTTTGCACAGTATATTTTGCAAACCTTATATGTGCTACGACTGTATAATACTTCATATGTTGCTCAGCTATATCAGCTCAGTACAGCAATACCACCGTATGTACCTTTGCCAGGTATATGTGGATGTTGAAGGGGCGCATTTGAGACGCAGCCATTCAGTTTTTTTCTAACTTTGAAGTTTTACGCTGTGTCCATGTTCCAATTTGGAGTAGTTTAGACGGTTGGTTATTGAAACTTCCCCACAAACACATACTATTTATTAAAGAATACACCCTGGGGTAATTCAAAAGGCATATTTTGAACCTTGGCGTGGGATAATTTTTTCTCTAGTTTGTTCCAGGTGTAGTGGTAATGAGCGTTTTTAAAATGTATTTTTTTACTTTTTATAACTTTTTTACTTTTAAAAACTAGTTTTTAAACTTTTGTTTTGCTTATTAATTTTTTTTAAACTTTCCTAAACTTTCTTAAAACTTTTTTACAGATTTAACATTTTTCTAAGTTTTTTTTTTACCGTTAACCCCTAACTAGCAGTACGCAGCACTAACAGTAAATTCCCCATTTTCCCATAACTCCCACCCACCCCAGCTAGCAAAATATATAGTTATAAAATATTTAAATTAATTAAATAAATTGAACCCCTGAGGGTTAAAAAATAAATAAAAGTTAATCCTCAGGGGTTAAAAAAAATTAGATCACAGTATAATACTGTGATCTCTATTTGATCGCTGTAGGCAGTGATCGACTGGCAGGGAAGGGGTTAATTTTTATTTGGACTAGGTAAAGGTTTTTTTTTTTTTTACTTAAACGTTATTAAAACATTTTTTAAGCTTAATTTTTAACTTTTGAAAGTTTATTTTAAAACTTTTTTTAATGTTAACCCCTAGTTAGCCTAACGCCAAATCCCCCAATTCCCCACTAACTTCCACCCACCCCAGCTAGCTAAATATATAATTTTTAAATATTTTAATTAATTAATTAAATAAATTTAACCCCTGAGGGTTAAAAAGAGGTAAAAAAAAAATTAACCCTCAGGGGTTAAAAAAAAAAAATCAGATCAGTAAAATGTAATCCCTGCCAATTGATCACTGTAGTCAGTGATCAATTGGCAGGGAAGGGTTTAATTTTTTATTAAAATGGGTAAAGGGGGGGGTGGGACTTTAAATAAACTTTATTTTTTTCCAGCAGGGGGCAGGATCAGCACTGTTCCAGCTCCCTGCACTTCACAGAGAACCAGGAAGTGCAGGGAGTCGGAAGGTAAGTATGCAGAGCACATGTGCTCGCTCTGACTTGCGGACAGAGCGAGCACATGTACTGGGGAGCCTGACCGGGTGCTCCCGGTATGCCTCTAATGCAGAGGAATACCGGAGCACCATTAACCCCGCGATCGCCACGATAGCGGTGATCCGGGGTTAATTTTACCACGTGACGGACAAGGTCCGTCACTCGTAATTAAGGGTCTCCCCTCTGTGACGGACCTCGTCCGTCATCCGTCGTTAAGGGGTTAAAATAAAACAGAAATGTATTTATATATATATATATACGTATAATTACAATAATAAATAAATAAAATAATAAATAAATAAAATATTGTATAACTGTATTTTGTTATTAATGTATATATATTGGTAACAAAATACACTTAGAATGACATTCTAAGGTATTGCAAGTGGGGTATGTCCAGTCTTTCTGAGTAGCAACTTAGTCACAAACACTGGCCAAATATTAGTTTTTTGCATTTTTTACACAAAAACAAATATGAACGCTAACTTTGGCCAGTGTTTGTGACTAAGTGGCTACTAAAAAGGACTAAACATACCCCACTGTCAATACCTTGGGTTGTGTCCTTTTTCAAATGGTATGCCATTATGGGGGTAATTCTCATCCCTGGGCTACCACACCGTCTCAAAGGTAACATTACTAATCTGGTAAATTTCAATGTGAAAATGGAACGTTCTATATTTGACCCTGTAACTTTCCAAAACACCATAAAACCTGTTAATGGGGGGTACTGTTGTACTCATGAGACATCGCTGATTACAAATATGTGCATTTTTTTGCATTAAAACCTAACAGTATTATGACATTCACAGCTAAAATGTCAGAAGCAACTACAAATTAAAAAAAAAAAATCTTATTTATAATAAATTATGTTCCATATATGAATAGTTAATGGTAAATTAAAGCCCTGTTTCTCCTGAACAAAATTATATATAATAAGTGTGGGTGCACTTAATGTGACAGCGGTGAATTACGGTTGAACAGACATATAGCGCAAATTCCAGTTTTTGTTTACGTTTTGTTTTGATCAGAGCGTGCACTATTGACTCCGTCCTGAAGGGGTTAAACCAAGAGAGTAAATATTGTTTTTTTCTCACTTGTGTTTTTTGTACCTTGGGATGAGTGCTAGCAAGATTGCAAGTTTTACTCAGTGTACATCATGCTGCATGTATGCATGCCTGGATAAATCTGTCCAGGGTCCATACCTCTGTGGTGGGTGTGAGCGAGTGGCTTTTCTGGAAGCTCAGATTGGAGAACTGGAGAGGCAAATTGCAACACTGAGGGAGATTGACAATCTTGAGAGGAGTCTGCTGCTCACTGAGCAGAGTTTAGTGGGTGCAGGTAGTGGAGTGGGAGGAGATGAGACAGTTGGAGAACAGGCACATAGCTGAGTAACAGTGGGGCGAGGAAGCAGAGGGGCAGGGAAAAGGAAAGTTTTAGCTAGTCCTGATCTTGTGCAGCCTAACAGATTTGCCCGTTTGAGTGAAGTTGTTGGGAGCATCAGCTCAGGAGTAACTGTACTGCAGGAAGCTGTTCCTTCTAACAGCCGTGGGAATAGTCCCTCTAGTACGGGTGTGGTTGAGAGGGTAAGGAAGTCTAGACAGGTTGTGGTAGTAAGGGACTCTATTATTAAGAGAGTAGATAGGGTAATCTGCCACTCTGATCGACTCAAACAGACAGTTTGCTGTCTTCCGGGTGCTCGGGTCCGGCATGTTGCCGACAGAGTGGAGGGATTATTGGGAGGGGCTGGGGATGACCCAGCTGTCATGGTCCATATTGGTCCTAAAAAATTAGTTCAGGGAACTAGGAAGTAAGCTAAAGAAAAGGACCTCCATGGTAATATTTTCAGAAATATTACCTGTGCTGCACGCTACAGCAGAAAGGAATCGGGAGATTAGAGAGGTCAATGCGTGGCTGAAGTCTTGGTGCAGGAAAGAGGGTTTGGGGTTTTTAGAGCTCTGGGCTGATTTTGCGCTTGGGTACAACCTGTATAGTCGTGATGGATTGCACCTAAATGGAAGAGGGTCTGCTGTGCTAGGGGATAGGATGGCTAGAAGGTTGGAGGAGATTTTAACCCCTTAAGGACCGGCCTGTTTTTGCGATGCTGTACGTAAAGAACCAGAGCAGTTTTGACACTTTTGTGGTGTTTGTGTTTAGCTGTAATTTTCTGTCTCTCATTTACGGTTCCCATATGTGACGGAACACTGGCACTCTGACTGAGTACCTCCGCCAATCGATGCTCCTAGCGCTTGCCGAGGACTCCAAGCACTCCAACCGACACCATCAGCACTGCAGACCCCACTTCCAGCGATGCAACTGCGCTGGGGTCTCTGCTGTCTCCACCCTCCCTGGACCCAAGGCCAGGATCCAGCTTCCAGTGGGTGAACCTCTCTTTCCCCAGAGAGCAGGAACAGGAACAAATCAAGCTATTGCAAGAGCTTCCTGTGGGGAGTAAGTGATTATAGCAATCCCCAGAGTGTAGGTATCCCTTCCCCCAAACATGAGCCAAGGCTTAATGCTGGAACAAGACTGATTTACTGGCACACAGAACTCACAATTTATGCAACACAAAACTCCTCCTCTGGGCCAGGCTAGATAATTGAGTTTCTACAATACACAAAGCTCAATTATCTGCTGGCCAGAAATAATACAGTTTCATAAAACACACAGGGACCCCAAAACATGCAATAACCCCATAAAAGTATATCCTTGGAACCGGGGGATCACATATCCAAAATTCACCCAGATCCGTTCAGTACTTTGGAAAATACAGTTTAATGCAGATTCTGCAGAACATATACAGGCTAAATGAAAAACAATCACTTTATAATGTGTCCCCTGCTGTATAGTCCAAAACCACTGCACGATGTCTCTGTGCACCAAATACTGGCGAGATGGCACCGTGTTGAAAAGTCCAAACAGTGTCTGTGAGTTAAAATGGCCGCCATCCATTGTTCTCACCATGTGCTTCTGATACAGGAAATGGTGGCCACCCAGTAACTCCACAGTATGTCCCCAGATGGTTCTTAAAGGGCCAGCAGCAGCACAACACAAATCCATTATGCCCAAATCATGTCTTTAAAGGGAAATACATCCCAGGGGCCATAGTCACAGGGCAAGAGGCGGGCAAGCAGTCCTCTCCAGGTACAAGTGGCGAAGGGCACTTCGTCACACCATACAAGTTATATGTTGTCATTTTCAGGACAAGAAGGGCTTTCTTTACATACTATTATTTGTATCATGTCATATATTTTATTTCCAAAATTATAAAATATGTTGAAACATTGAAAAAAAAAACATGTTTTTGGAATTTACTTGAAAAATCTTTTACTTATCTACAAAAGCTAATAAAAAAAAACTGCTAAATAGATTCAAAATTTTGTCCCGAGTTTAAAAACACCCAGTGTTTACATGCTTTATTGCTTTTTTTGCAAGTTATAGGCCTATAAATACAAGTAGGAAATTGCTGTTTCAATATATATATATTTTAAATTTATCAATAGTGACATTGTAACACCGTTATCTGTCATAAATCCCTGAATCACACCTCACATGTACATATTTTTTTAAAGTAGACACACCAGGGTATTCAATATGGGGTATGTCCAGTCTTTTTTAGTAGCCACCTAGTCACAAACACTGGCCAAAGTTAGCATTTATATTTGTTAAAAATGCAAAAAACGCTAACTTTGGCCAGTGTTTGTGACTAAGTGGCTACTAAAAAAGGCTAAATTTAGCCCATTTGCAATACCTTGGGTTGTCTTCTTTTGCAAATGGTATGCCATCATGGGGGTAATTCTCATTCCTGGGTTACCATACGCTCTCAAAGGCAACCTAACCAATCTGACAAATTTCAATAAAAAAAAAGTAAAATCAAGCCTTATATTTGACCCTGTAACTTTCACAAACACTATAAAACCTCTACATGTGGGGTACTGTTATACTCAGGAGACTTTGCTAAACACAAATATTAGTGTATCAGAACAGTAAAATGTATCACAGCAATAATATCATCAGTGAAAGTGCCGTTTGTGTGTGAAAAATGCAAAAAACGTCACTTTCACTGACAATATCATCACGGTGATATGTTTTACTGTTTTGAAACACTAATATTTGTATTCAGCGAAGTCTCCGGAGTAAAACGGTACCCCCATGTACAGGTTGTAGGGTGTCATAGAAAGTTACAGGGTTAATCACAGTGCTAGCAAATTAAATTATGTGGACTTTCGGCCTGGGTTGTCAGGCATGTCCCTCAAATTGCAATCATTAAAATTACTTAATTAGGTAAAAATATCACATAAATATGCATGTAGAATTTTAATATATATACATATTTATATATTTGACGTCTACGTATATATTTATGAAATTATTTCTGTAATTATGTATATGGACATGTATATTTTGTATTATTTTTATTTATTTATTTATACATAGATATATATAGATATATATATCATTACATTCTAAGTGTATTTGATATAAATATATATACATATATTAATATGAAAATACTGTTAGAATAAAATTACATATATATATATATATATATATAATTTTTTCAAATTATTAAAACATTATTTTTACTTTTTTAATTTATTTTTATTAACATATTATTTATAATTTATAATATATATATATATATATATATATATATATACAATATATATAGTTATTATATATATTGTATATATACATGTGTAATTTAAATATAAGTGTATTTTTATATTAACATATATAAATATAAAAATACACTTAGTATGACATTAGATATATGATATGTATACATATATTATTTTAAAAAAGTCAAGGTTGAGAAGGTAAATCATGATTACAAATTTCATCAGGTTTACCGCTGGCTAAGTGGATCAGATACACGTAGCCCTGTTCCTAGGTTTAGGACACGCATAAGAAATCCTGCTTTACAAACAGTGGACATTAGTTCAGGTGAATCAGCCTCAGACGGGGAAAAGAGGGCTGAGACTCAAGCGGAAAAACTGGTTCCTTTTTAAAAGGATGGAGTACATCCAAACGATCCGCCACGTTCAACCAATATCAGCGAACAAAATCGAAGAGATATAAGAGACACCTTAGACGTGGACAAAAGGGTCACAAGAAATATAGGAGCCATGGGAAAACCTCCCAGACAACGGAGATAACATCTATATTTAACCTCTCAAATAAGATTTTGGACCATAACCACATCTCGCTCTTACAAAAAGGACTTACGTTTATACCTGTCGCTAAACCTAGGAAATTTGATATGGCCATTGATCTGTATAAATTACAAAGAACGCTATACAGTAATGAAATAAGGAAGGATGATAACCCCACTAAGACACATATTTTTCCGAATCGCAACAAAAAAGATATTTTTACACCTAACCCTTCGATTAGGACCTTCATGCAGGTCTTACGACATGAGATAAGCCCTATTGTGACAACACCACCTGACTATAGAGATAATCTCTCTAAAGATGAACATGCAGCACTAAAGGATTTGATTCAAGATCCCACCATTATAATCCGGCCAGCCGACAAGGGCGGTGCCATTGTCATACAAACATATGAGGATTATAGGAAAGAAATCATACGTCAGCTGTCTGATACCTTTACGTATCTAAAACTCACCTTTGACCCAGTTGCAAAATTTCAGAAGAAGATTGAAAAACTTATTGATGAAGGACTATTGCATCGGTATCTCGATGAAAACACTGCTAAATTTCTATTTGTTAAGTACCCCAAACATCCGGTTATGTACACGTTACCAAAAATACATAAGGACCTAGAACGACCACCAGGTCGTCCAATTGTGTCCGCGAAAGGTGGATTAATTGAGCCGATAGCCCAATTTGTTGATCATTATATTAATAGCAGTATAAGAAAATTACCAACATGTTTAAATGATACACAACATTTCATCAGTCAGATACAGAACATTGACCTCAGGGATAAAGAAATTATTTTGGCTACCATGGACGTCCAAAGCCTCTATACTATGATACCTAAGAAAGAAGGCATTGAAGCCATTGCTGAGATCTTGGCCAATGATGATATGTACAAGGGTCCTTATATCCCATATCTTATGGAATGGTTGGATATTGCTTTATCGTGTAATTATTTTAAATTTGAGGATACATTCTACTTACAAACTTCCGGGACTGCCATGGGTGCAGCCATGGCACCAGCCTATGCCAATGGCTTCATGTATTGGTTTGAACAGAAATATATTTTACATGCATATCAATCACACATAATAAAATATGCTAGATTTGTGGACGACATCTTTATAATATGGGAAGGTACTATAACAGCTCTTGAAAATATGGTTCAGCAGATTAATATGTTATCTATTTCAGTAAGGCTAACACTCAATTGCAACAAGCATAGCATTGAATTTCTTGATGTCAAGCTGTACAGAGACGAAAACCACCTGGGCTTTACTCTGTTTAGAAAAGCTACAGATCGGAACACTCTAATATCTGCGACCAGCTTTCACCCTCAGCATGTTAAGGACTCACTACCTATCTCACAATTCCTTCGGGTTATGAGATATAACAGCAACCCAGTCAACCACGAACATCAGCTTCAAGAGGTCTGGGATCGCTTTCTGGCAAGAGGCTTTCACCCTAGGACTCTTGAAAAAGCTAAAAAGAATGCTTGGAATAAATTCAATCAAACCAACATCATGAATCCCAGGAAAAATAATAATATCTTTCTTCCACTTACGTTCAACACGGCAACTCCGTTCCTTAAAAAATGTATATACAAACATTGGAATATGTTTCAGGTAGATCAGAATCTTTCTGATAGATTCAAAACCAATCCTATCATCAGTTACAGACGTAATCGCAACCTTAGGGATCTATTGGTGAAAAATGATCCTCGACAGTGCTATGCTAAGATGCCCAAAATCCAAAAAAAGGGTTGTTATAGATGCAGTGGCTGCGTCACATGCAGCCATATGCTAACCGGAGCTACATTTGTTCATCCACATAGTGGGAAGAGAATCCCTATTAACCATTACATTTCATGTATGACCACACACATGGTATACATGATCACATGTCTGTGTGGACTGTCTTATGTCGGGAAAACTGACATGACTTTAAGGGATCGGATTAGGGGACATCGGTCTGGGATTACAACTGCCTTCAGAGATCAAAGAACTGACAAACCAGTGGCTAAACATTTTTTAATAGCACAACACCATTTGCCTACTCTTCGTTTCACAGCTATTGACCATGTTCCAGTTCCACCGAGAGGAGGTGACAGATCTAAGCTATTACTTCAATGCGAAGCCTACTGGATCTATCATCTAGATACAGTGACTCCAAAAGGACTTAATGAACACTTGGTTCTTTCAATGTTTCTGTAAAATCATCTCTCTTAATATCTGTATGGTATTTTTGGGACTTAAATCTTTCTTCCTGTATATATGATTCATTATTAATGGCATTTTGCCATTTACATTGCAGCATATTGTGTGCTACTACCATCTGAATAGACAGTTTCTATTTTTTATCGTTTGGTCTGTTTCTGCAAAATACTAGATATGTTGTTTGACCACTAAATATAGTTTTGAGTTCATACGCTAATTGTATAGTTAACATGTAAAGTTTGGTTAAGACACTTAGAGATTGTGTCTAGTATTATGAAGATTAACTTTATAATTATGGCGGAGTGTCCCCTGTCTATATTGGTCAATAGTAGTTAATTGATATTATTAGTTATGATGCTCCTCCTTTAATTACAAGGTTTACCATATAGATTTATATATTATCTCTTTATTCCCCAATAGTATTATATATAACTATTGGATATATATTATTATAAGATGTATAGCTTTGCTTAAAGTTAGTTGTACCACACCTCAGAGATTTATCGATCTGTTCTGTATATGTCACATTTTGTTCACATTTTTTTACACTTATAGATTTTTCGTTCACTTTCACTATACTTAGTTCACTATCAGATCGATTCTATCTTGGTGATCATAGTTAGTATTTCCTCCATAACTAGCATGCATCTCTTTGATTCTAATTCTCAGTGTGAATGGAGTTGATGCTTTGTTTCTAAGGTTGCTCGGCAACCCGGTCACATGCACGTTCACGCACGTCACATGCACGCTCCCACGTGGGTCTCTCACTTCCGGGTTCCTCAGCCCGCCGGCTGTCTGATCATCTCATTGGTAAGCTTTATTTCACCTACATGTATATATTGTTGTAGATAGTAATGTATCACTGTGATCTTGAGAAAGACCCCAGGAGGGTCGAAACGTCGATTTTCTGTATTCTGCACAGGACATGTATTATTTTATAATACAGTAAATACCATTTTTTGCCACTCAGAAGTAGTCCTAGTGTGCTCCCTTTATTCTTTATTGTATACACATATTTTTTTATTTTTTACACTAATTAATTTTTTTCTTACTTTATTTTAGGATTTTTCACTTGCAGGGAGACTGCCTGTCAGCACAGACAGTCCCCCTGCAGGCAGATACACAGGCACCTATTGCGGCCACGTGATCAAGAAGGATAGGAAAAACAAGAAGGGTGGTGGGTTATGTTTGTATGTCAACTGTAACGGACCGTTTTGCACAAAAGGGGGAAAAAACGTTTCGGCGATCGGCCCCCTTTCCAGAGATACAGGCACAGCTACTGCAGAACACCAAACACACGAACCGCCAATAAGTGAATGCTCCAAACTCCCGAACGGCATACAAGGGAATAAGGTAGCACTTCAAATAAACGAACAGGAACCATACGAATAGCTGCTAGCAGGCGAACAGGAAAAGCTTCCAAGCGGCTTACACTCCTGGCAATCAGTCCTTAGCAGCATACAGTAAATCCCCCCCAAAGACGAGACAAGGCTCCGTGTTGAGGGTCAAGCAGTGGTCTGTTTAATGAGGGCTACCTGCCCAGTATTTATGCAGGTCTCCCACCTGGTGGACACTCCCCTAGGGGACCAAATGGAAGACTGTGACAAGGGACAGACAAGCAGACAAATAGGACACACAGTCACAGTATTCCCACAATGCATCCTGGCTTCCTCCCCTCTGCCTTGGGAGATAATTGGGAAGTAACTCAATTATCTCCCAAGACAAAGGCAAAACTCCATTACACATGTGGGGACACAAAACCAGTATTATACTTTAAAATACATAAAGTAACATTTATTACATAAAACACAGACATGTAACATATCCCCAGATAGCTCAGGTCTGAGCGCACATTATTAAGCGAATGGCGCTCAGACCACACGAATACAGTTTAATCGCCATGGAGCCAAAGTCTTTACAGTCAGTTTCATACGAATGGGCTCCATGGGATTCCTATCTGGGGTATAACACATTCAACAAAACTACCGAACACCGGGCCGTTCGTGCACTTCCACCGAACAAGAAGGGAGGTCGGCGGCTTCAGCGGTGTTCGCGCAAAACTGTGTCCGATTTTAGTTCCATGAAAATAGGGGCGAACACCGCTGTGCATTCGTATGTTTAAAATGGCCGCGACCTCGTGTTCGGGATACGAATGGCGGCCACCCAGCATTCGTCAATTAAGCTGCGGTTAACCGCAGCTTCAGGGAGGTTAATTGCCGGCACACTCCAGCTCCCAGGTGGTCTATTCATTCGTGCGGTTGTTCGGTAGATTGAATCTACCGAACAACCGGCAGAAAAGCACGAACACGGCTTTTCTGCAGGCGAAATAAAGTCTTTTAACAGGGGGCCATAGTCCAGAGGCAGCAGGCGAGCAACCAGGCTTCTCCAATGCAATGTGGCGAGATTGGTCTCGTCACATCAACCATGAGTTAAAGTCAAATCTTAGGCATGTGGAGTGTGACGAGGAAAATGTGGAAGCTTTATGGGTAGATATCTGCTTGGGGCAAACAAAGGGAAATCAATTATTGGTTGGTATATGTCATAAACCACCTAATGTAAATATTAATGAGGAAGAACAGCTGTTAGAGCAAATTGGGAAAGCTGCAAATCGGGGTAACACGTTAATTATTGGAAATTTTAATTACCCGGACATAAATTGGGATAGAGGGTCTATTACTTCAGCAAGGGGAACCAGGTTTTTAAATGTGTTACACCTTTATGTCACAACTGGTACAAGCACCAACTAGAAAGGATGCTTGTCTGGATCTTGTTATAACAAACAATGTTGATCTTTTAACCAACATTCAAGTAGGGGAGCATTTAGGAAATAGTGATCACAATATGGTAGTTAAATGTTTGTACCGGAGGATTGGAGGAAGGCAGATGTTGTTCCTATATTTAAAAAGGGTTCAAAATCCTTGCCTGGAAATTATAGACCCGTGATCTTAACTTCTGTGACTGGGAAAATATTTGAAAGGCTTTTAAGGGATAATATTCAGGAATTTATTGGGAAGAACATTATTAGCAATAATCAGCATTGTTTTATGAAACACAGGTCATGTTAAGCTAACCTAATTGCATTCTACGAAGAAGTAAGTAGAAGTATAGATCAGGGTGTTGCAGTGGATGTGATCTACTTGGATTTTGCCAAGGCATTTGATACAGTTCCTCACAATAGGTTAGTTTTCAAACTAAAAGAAATTGGTCTAGATGAATATTCTTGTTCTTGGGTAGAACATTGGCTTAAGGATAGAGTACAATGAGTTGTCATTAATGGTAATTTTCACGGTGGACAAAAGTGGTAAGTGGTGTCCCTCAGGGTTCTGTTTTGGGACCGCTTTTATTTAACATATTTATAAATGATTTTGAAATAGGCATTGAAAGCCATGTATCAGTGTTTGCATATGACACAAAACTTTGTAAAGTAATAAAATGTAAGCAGGATATTGCTTTGCTGCAGAGGGATTTGGATAGATTGGGGGACTGGGCACTAAAATGGCAGATGAAATTAAGAATGCACAAGCAATTTATACCCTAAATGGTAGTGAATTAGAGATAACCACACACGAGAAGGATTTGGGAATTGTTATAGACAACAAATTAAACAGCAATATGCAATGTCAATCTGCAGTTGTTAAGGCCAGTAAGGTTTTGTCATGTATAAATAGGGGCATAAATTTTTGGAATGAAAATGTAATTTTGACTCTTTATAAATCGCTGGTAAGACCACACCTTGAATATGCTGTGCAATTTTAGGCACCTGTTCTAAAGAAAGATATCATGGCACTAGAAAAAGTGCAGAGACGAGTTACAAAATTGATAAAAGAATTGGAGCATTTTAGTTAAGAAGAAAGGTTAAAAAATGTAAATCTGTTTAGTTTGGAAAAAACGGCGCCTGAGAGGGGTTATGATAACATTATATAAATATATTTGGGGCCAGTACAAACCTTTATCTGGAAATCTATTCATAAACATGGCTATACATAGGACACAAGGTCACACATTTAGGCTGGAAGAAAGGAGATTTAATCTAAGGCAAAGAAAAGTTGTTGTTTTTTTTTTACAGTAAGAGCAATAAGGATATGAAATTCTCTGCCTGAAGAGGTGGTTTTGTCAGCGTCTATAAAGATGTTTAAACTGCAATTGGATAAATACTTGCAAAAACATAACATACAGGGATATAATTTCTAATTAGTGGGGTAATAGCTGCTTGATCCAAGGAGACATCTGACTGCTATTTTGGGGTCAAGAAGGAATTTTTTCCTAGTTTGTTGCAAAATTGGAAGCATTTCAGACTAGGTTTTTTGCCTTCTTTTGGATCAACAGCAAAAACATATGTGAGGAAGGCTTAACTTGATATACGCAAGTCTCTTTTCAGCTATGTAACTATGTAACTATGTAAGCTGGCTGACAAAGGTGGATCAGTAGTTGTCATGAACACCCAGGACTACATTACAGAAGGGAACAGACAGTTGTCCGATGTAAACTACTACAACAAACTGGACAAGGACCCCAACTAGGAATATACAGCTAAACTCGCAAAACTTATCAAATAATTTCCGAAACACATATAGCAAAAATTAAAAAATCTGATGCCTTCCAATCCTCATATGGGAACCTTTCAAAGACTCGAATGAACGAAAGACATTTGAGATGAAAATGACCACACATTTTAACACCAAAAATTAAGGATTTAATGTAGACTCTGGCTTTCTCACACACTACCAAAACTTTTTATAAACACACATCTTAATGTCGTATATAGTTCTTTTTCAATATTCTCATTTCACCTTTATTGGATCAATTTATATACATACATATCAGCAGTATTATACTTGCATTCCCTGCTCTGCTATTTCCTTAAGGACGGCGGGCGTGCTATGCCATCCTTGGGGATGCGGCTCTAAATGCCAGCGGGTGGAATAGTACCTCCCTGCCGTACAGGGGACTTACCTGCTCGCTGGTGATCCCCCGCCTGCGATCAGGATGGGGGGACTTACCTGGCATACCAGGCAGTCCCACTTCTGCTGATCCGGCCCTCCTGGGCCATGTGATCACGAGGTCCTTGCGAGGACTTTACCATAACATGGATGGAATAGCCGTCCATAGCAGTGCCAGCAGGGGGAGTACCTGGAATGACAGGTAGTCTCCCTGCTGCCTGTAAAAAGTTATTCTCAGCCAACCTGCACCTTTCACTTTCAGGCACATCTTCTGTTATTTATGACACCTCTCTCACCCCTCCCCTTCTCTAACATCAGTTGTTTTAAGTGTTAAACTCTATAAGGTTGATCAGTATTGTTTTAGACACGAGGAAGAGAGGAACGCTCTTGAAAGCTTTTCTTTGAAATATTATGTTAGTCCAATAAAAAAGGTATCATTGCATGCTGCAATACTATGGTATTTTGGCATTATATATATATGTGTATATACATATATATATATATATATATATATATATAAGGCTGGGCATGAAGTTGTGGGAGGGCCTTGGTTTCCCTTCATAAGGAGCACCAGCCCCCTTCACACTACCGTCTCCGGTCTGTGCAAATCGCCATTTACTTACCTGCATGGTGGAAACACTCACCTGGTCCTGAGGTCCCTGGTCTTCCAGAATCCAGATAGGAGATCTGCACCTCTGCACCGCTTCGGTCTCTTCGAGGACTGTGTCCAGTAAAAAACATAAGTCAAGCTCCCCATCGACCCTCGGTCACGGGCACTCACGTCATTCTGGGTTGGCTATGACTCTTATTCAGGCATCTCTGTTTGTTTTTATCTATTTGCAGCCATACGAACGAGCGCTTAGGTTTTAGTACTTGTCTTTCAGCTACTTCCAGCTATTCGTGCTCATTAGGTTTAGCAGGCTTTTCGGGAGATGGGCTCGAATGGTTTGTCGTCTAGTTCTTAAACTGTTATTTCATATGGGTTTCGTTGGCATGGAGCATTTCGGTTATATATGAAACTTAGCCACCACATGGCCGTTTGTATATTTATAACCTATGTTAGCTATAGACTTTCACATGCTTTTTTTTTTTTTTTTTTACATGGCGGCCTCTGGTGGTCAAAGTTTGCAAGTAGTTATTTAGATTGTCTGCTAGTTGTATTAAGATAATTTGTTTAGGTAAAACAAGCATTTGCTTATTGGTTTTTGTTACGCTAGTCGATCCTGGAATAACGCTTTTCTAGACACCGTTATTTCTGTGTTTACCAGGTCTCTTTGTTCTTATCCTAAGTATGATCTTTTGACTTAACTAAATGTACATTAAACTATGGTGTTATCACTTATGTGCAGAGACTGAATTTTATGCATTTTTTGTGTATATTTTATTTCACTGTGTAGATAGACTAGTGGTTATAGTAATTCTGGCCACTTCTGGTCTCATTAGTGTCTGGTCCTTATGTTTAATTCTTCTATATTACTAGGTAGTAGGCCATCCAAGCCTCCTTTCGAGTCATTTAGTGCCGATCCACTTTCCTCAAGTAATATACCGGTATGTATCTTTGTAGTATGAGATGTAAAGGGTACTTTACGATATGGGTTCTACAACTTACAATTACTCTCATAGGTTATTACAGAAGGCTGTTTCACCTGCTCCTGCTCCTTTTCTATAGCTCATCAGGTATGTCAATCTCTATTCTGTTCATACCCCCCTACTCCGTTATGGTTCTTAGAATAGGTTCATACTGGCTTGTAAGGATAGGAGGCCTCTAGTGATAATTATTTCCAGGCCCTGTATGCCTTAGCATTGTGGTCCCATGAGGCCATCAGCCATCCTCAACTCAGAGATACGTTCGCCCCTTAGGGCCAAAATCATACTTAGTGGCCTCACTTGGTTGCATAGTTAGGGCCTCACTTGTCATTCCTATTCTGTCTTATGCTTGTACATGTCAACAAGAGGCCGTCACCCTGCCACAACATTTTGTGGCCACGATTCACACTCATGCCAAATCACAGATAGAGCCTCTCAAGCCGCTTGGCGATTAGCAGGGCGTCATCTGTCACATTTGTAGGTAATTTTTCGCCACTTGGCATTAGCTAGCCAGCCAATATAAGTAGAAGGCCCCGCATAACCTCCTATTTTTAATTCTAGTATGTCGCAGCTACCTGAAGGCGGGGAGGAATTATCTATCCCCAGTACACCAGCCATATCCATAACCCCATCTCAAGGTGGTGATACCGCAATCCCTTCATCCCTCAGATCACGGACCATTCTGAGGATCACAGTAGAATTAAGCAAAAGAAACATCCCCTATCTGGCTATGGCCAGGAAAGCTGAACTGTATAGGTTACTTAATACCCAGACCGATAACACCAGGGCTGGAGAGGGATCCAGTAGTGGCCAGTCTTCTGATTTACAGGCTGTTTTGTCATCGGTTCTGTCCTCTTTGGGGCAAATCAATGACAAGTTGGATAGGATGGACTCAGGTATCCAATTGAGTTCTCCATCAGCACTGTTTACTCCTGATTCCGCTAGTCTCCCCAGCACCCAATCTGTTAATATTCCAATTGGCCCTAAGAACCCACATATTATTAACCCTGCACATATGGTGCAGGCTAACATAAAAAAGGACATCTTGGAGGGGAAAGATGTGTATTTGGTCTCACTGCTCATTGCCTCCCAAGATCTACTTGAGAACAAGACTCACGCTTATGGTGACGTGTCTGTAGTATTGAAATCCAGGGATCCCAGACTGAATCACAAATTAGGCATACCGTAATTTGTTCTCGCATTTGGGATATATCGGGATGTGGTTTGTTCAGTATATCCTGACAGGAGGGAAACATTTTATCTTTACCTCCACAAGCTGGTGGACTTGGGGCACAAGTATGGTGGCACGTTCTTTTACGACTACCACCATTCTTTTTCCGCAAGGGTGTCTGCATCACTAGCACAATTCAACTACCAAGCAGACTGGAGCATGCTGGATACAGAACTGCTTTGTAGACACTTTTAGGGCCTCAAGACACCAGCTTGTACTGTCTGCTCATTCACTTCCCACACCGCTAACTTATGCCCAAACACCCCGAAAGTGAGAGCCTTTTACCCCAACCCGACTACCACAGCGAGGCCTGAGAGGGTTCTGAAAGATAAATTGGAATGGAATATTGTGTTTTTAGGGAAGTCACAAATATGTAACAATTTCAACGCAGGCACTTGTGGTTACAGTGCTTGCAGACTGTTGCACGTGTGCTCACAGTGTTTCCTGGCACATTCTAAGACTATGTGCCCTAATGAATTATACCCTAAGCCTTATCTTTCATCTGTCAATATCTCACTACTTAGGGAATTGTTGCATGACCACCCCAGACAAAATTTTGTGGAATTTCTGGTGTCTGGCTTTACGGATGGGTTTCACACAGGTATCCTTTACATGCCTTTAGGGATAGTCGAATGCAACAACTTACAGACAGCTCTTGCTAACACTGACACTATCAATGAGCTGCTCAAGAAAGAAGTAGATCAGGGGTTTTTACTAGGTCCGTTCAACTCTCCACCTTTTTCCGTGTGGAGAACTAACTCTATAGATGTGGTCACTGGTAATACTGCTAATAAGCAAAGGTTAATCATCGACCTCTCTGCTACTACAACACCTAGTCTTAACTCTCTTATTCCATGTGAGGAACTTTTGTTTCAATACGCTACCATTGACAATGCTATAGATGCCATCCTGTCAGCCGGAGTAGGAGCCTGGCTTAGCAAAACCGAAATAATGAACGCCTTCAAGCTCCTCCCTATTCACCCTTCACTTTGGCATCTACATGGTGTTAAGTGGCAAGGGTCATACTATTTCTTCATACGTCTCACTTTTGGTTCAAAAAGCAGTCCAGGGATCTTTGATATGTTCGCTGAGACGTTGTGTTGGATGCTGCTTAACATCTGTAGATGCCCAACAGTGATTCATAACCTGGATGACTTTCTGACTGTAGAAGATCACTTACTTCCTCCTAGCAGCCTCCATGCTGCTATACAACTGTTCGAACGATTGGGTGTCCCCGTGTCACCAAATAAGACTGAAGGTCCTGATACTATTAACAATTTCCTAGGGGTAATTTTGGACTCTGTTCTTATGCAAGCCAGCTTCCCCACTGAAAAGATTGAACACATCCTATCTTGTGTCAACTAGTCCTTTTAAGCAGGTTCTTGCAATAAGAGGGAACTCTAATCACTGTTGGGTTCCCTCAATTTTACTATGAAGATCATTCCGCAAGGGAGGTAATTTATATCCAGATTACTTTGTCTTTTCTCCCAAAATCAGTTGGATTCCTCCCGCATTGCGCTAGATCTGCATTCCATCGCCGACTTATGCATGTGGAGGAAATTCCTGCTAAATTGGAATGAAAGACGCATATTTGTTTCGGTACTAAAAGACAAGTATTTTTCAATGTGGACAGATGCTGATGCAACATCCGGTTTTGCAGCAATATTTGGCAATAAGTGGATGTGGGGTAATTAGCCAAATGAAATTAAGGAGGTCCACTAACACTTCGGCATTATTTGAACTTTCTCCGTTCGTGGTGGCTGCAGTCAAATGGGGCACATGCTGGTCTGGTAATACGGTACGGTACTTTTCCGACAACATTGCTACATGCCATATTGTTAACAAGGGATGCTCTTCATCCCTGACCATCGTGCGTTTCATGAGGAAGTTGATGTGGCTAGCTGCTGGACATAATTTTTTTTGATATGTGCACATGCTCCTGGAGTTTTGAATGTTGCAGCTGACCATTTGTCTCAATCTCGATTTTAGGAGTTCCGTGCATGATTGACAACAGCAGCCCAGGTTGCTACCCCTACACCACAGTGGAAGGAACTCGTCATGGACTAGATAATCTACTAGCTCATGGGTGCTACCTCTCACAATTAGGTCTTTCCGCTCACACAAAGAAATCTTATGATAGGGCTTTTCACATGTTCGACAGATTTTTGCTTGAATTCCACATTATAGACAAATTCTCTATGGAAACTTTGGTTGCTTTCATTTCCTTTTGCCACCTTCACCTAAAGAAATCCTTCAACACTATTAAATTATAGCTTACCGGCATTCAACACCATATCCTCACCACATAGCCTAATAAACAACGCTTCCTGTCATCCAGGTTACCAGGTTAAAGCTATATTGAAATGTATCAAAGACTCCACACCTATACCTTCCATGATCACTTGTTCCAGTCACTTTCAGACCTCCTAGATGCCTCATCATTTTAAACACAGACAAATCCCGTAGTTAAAACTGCCATTTATTTAGCATTCTACAGTTTTCTCCGGGATAGAGAATTCATCACCACTAACACTAACTTTTCTTACTTCATAACAAGAGCACATCTGGTATAAACACATGACCACAACCTACTTTCACTAAACCATACAAAAACTGGTGGAAGGGGTCAGACAGTTACAATCACGTATTACCCCAGAAGAAATCAATGGTGCCCCATTAAAGTTTTGGATCATACATGTGAATACACTCACTACTAGTAGTTATGCTTTATGTTAACATGTTATTGGTACGGTTAGGTGTTGACCCGACAAATTACTCGGGTCATTTATTCCACATAGGAGCCGCTACCACGGCATCCAATAATATATTCCCGTACACATAATCAAAACGTTAGGTCGGTGGAAGTCCACTGCATATACTAGATACATACCTCAACATGTACAAGAGGTACGTCTAGCTTTCTGGAAATTTCCGCCCCCCCACCTTCTATTTGATGATGCCCCACAAATGCTCATTAGGGTTCAGGTCTGGAGCATTTTTGGCCAGTCCATTACCTTTACCTTCAGCTTCTTTAACAAGGCAGTGGTCATCTTGGAGGTGTGTTTGGAGTCGTTATTATGTTTAAATTCTGCCCTGCAGTCTCCAAAGGGAGGGGAACATGCTCTGCTTCAGTATGTCACAGTACATGTTGGCATTCATGGCTCCCTCCATGAACTGTAGCTCCCCATTGACGGCAGCACTCATGCAGGCCGAGACCATGACACTCCCACCACCATGCTTGACAAGGCAAGACACTTGTCTTTGTACTCCTCACCTGGTTACCGCCACACATACTTGACTTGTCGTCACACACGCTTGACACCATCTTAACCAAATACATTTATCTTGGTCTCATCAGACCACAGGACATGGTTACAGTAATCTACATATCCTTAGTCTGCTTGTCTTCAGCAAACTGTTTGCAGGGCTTTTTTGTGCATCATCTTTAGAAGAGGCTTCCTTCTGGGACAAGTGCCATGCAGACCAATTTGATGCAGTGTGTGGCGTATGTTCTGAGCACTGACAGGCTGACTCTCCACCCCTTCAACCTCTGCAGCAATGCTGGAAGCACTCATTCATCTATTTCCCAAAGAAAACCTCTGGTTATGACGCTGATCACGTGTACTCAACTTCTTTGGTTGACCATGGCAAAGCCTGTTCTGAGTGGAACCTGTCCTGTGAAACCGCTGTGTGGTCTTGCCCACCATGCCGCAGCTCAGTTTCAGGGTCTTGGCAATCTTCTTATAGCCTAGGCCATCTTTATGTAGAGCAACAATTTTTTTTTTCAGATCCTCAGTTCTTTGCCATGAGGTGCCATGTGGAACTTCCAGTGACCAGTATGAGAGAGTGTGAGAGCGATAACACCAAATTTAACACACCTGCATCCAATTTTGTACAGTTCCATCATAGAAAACCATGGCAATGCCCATAATAGCTTTATTATATTTCTAAAATGCATGTATTTAGAACAGTTTCAAATTCTTTATCAATTTCTGGACTGGTAATGCAATATGAACAGTGAAATAGTAAAGTCCATTTTGTTTTGTATTTACCCTCTCTGCTGACCCAAGGCCAGTTTCCTGAAGTTTGGTTTATATGAAGCTTTGTGTATGTGATTGGAAGAATGAATATGACTAGTATACTGTATGTGATTGGATGGATGTGTCAGGGTACCTGTTGGTGATGTATCCAGGGAGGACATCCTCTCTGCTTAGGGGCTCCCTTCCCCTAGCATTTCGGCATATTTCGGCCGTTTTCGCGCCGGCCGCGCTAGCTCCTCCCCCTTTTATGACGCGACGGCTAGCGTCGACGTCATGACGTCGGCATTTGCATAAAGTGCCGGGAACCGCTATTCCGGACCTTTTGGGGGCGTGGTCTCTATTTAGGTACAGGGTATTTAAAGGAAACCTTTACTACTGCTCATTGCCCTGTCGTGGTTCTAGCTTGCTAGTCACTCAGCGCGTTCTTTATCTAGTGTTTCCGGTTTTGACCCTTGCTTGTCTTTTGTCCTGTTGTCCTCTCCTCTCCTTTGACTCGGCTTGTATCTCGCTTACCTGTCCTCCGGCTCCCTTGACCTCGGCTTACCTTTTGACTATTCTTGCTTTGTCCTTACGTTAGTCCGGCCATTCTAAGGTCCGGTATACGTACCTCCTTCTGTGCGCACTCTGCGTATTGGATCCCTGTCAGTTTCCTGACATTACGACAGGGCCATGATGGATCCTGCAGGTGCTAGTCCTCCTGACCCCAGATTTGAGGCCATGGACCATAGAATGGACCAAATGGCTTTAGCGTTACAAACTTTGTTGACACGCTCCAGTACCCAGTCTGAAGAAATACGTTCCACTGCTAGCCACTCGCTAAGTACTGGTTTGGAAGTAGCCACTGTAGGCGCATCTTCCCATGTCACGTCACCATTACGATATGGGGGTTCGCCTGATGCTTGTCGTGGTTTTTTAAACCAGATAAGTATACATTTCGAACTACAACCCCGGGCTTACCCCACTGACAGGGCTAAGGTAGGCTTTATTATAACCCTGCTAATAGATAAAGCACTTAGATGGGCCAATCCCCTTTGGGAGAATGACAATCCTTTAGTCTACAACTACACTGCGTTTGTCACGGCTTTTAGAAGAACCTTTGACCCCCCAGGGAGGAAGATTAATGCGGCCAGATCCCTGTTACGCCTTAAACAACAAGATAGGACCCTTGTAGAATATGCTCTAGAGTTTAGATCATTGGCAGCAGAAGTGAAATGGAACGAACAAGCTTTTATGGATGTTTTCTTGAATGGGTTGTCTGATGAAATTCTAGATGAAATTGCCACAAGAGAACTTCCGGAAAATTTAGAGGATTTAGTATCCTTCATTTCCAGAATAGATGAACGCATGAGACAGAGGCAGAACACTCGGGAAAGAGTTACTAGACTTCCTGTAAGACTCGCTCCCTCATTTCAGAACCCTGACTCCTATAATCCTACTCCACCAGAACCTATGCAAATAGGTAATACTCGCTTATCTGAGGCTGAGAGACAGTACAGAAGAAGGGAGGGTCTCTGTTTATACTGCGGGCTGAGAGGTCACCTACGTCTTAGTTGCCCTAATCGTCCGGGAAACGCTCGCACCTAAGTTCCCTTAGAGGACGGGCCTTGGGTGTTTCATTACTGTCCTCTATGCATAATAAAAAAGACCATAGGCTTCTGATTCCTGTCTCTCTAGCTTGGGAAAAGGGGTTTATTACTACGATGGCATTATTAGATTCTGGAGCAGCAGAAAGCTTTATAGACCAAACTTTCGCTAATAAGCATTGTATCCCATTCCAATTGAGAGATACACCCTTGGCCGTTGAGGCCATAGATGGTAGACCTTTATCTGAACCAGTAATATTCCATGAGACCGAACCCGTTAAGCTTACTGTTGGTATTTTCCACGAAGAGTTGATTTCCCTTCTGTTAATTTCCTCCCCGGCAGTCCCAGTGGTTCTAGGATATTCTTGGCTCAAGAGACACAACCCTCAGATTGACTGGGAGGGTGGAGAAATCGTTTCTTGGGGTATGGGTTGTAGGAAAGAATGTCTGCAGAGAGTTACTTCTGTTTGCCCCGTGAACTCTTATGCTAACACTTCTCAATCCACTGACGTTCAGATACCATTACAATATCTAGACCTCAAATCTGTATTTGACAAGGGTAAGGCGGATACTTTACCTCCCCACCGGTCTTATGACTGTTCTATTAAACTTTTTCCTGGTACTATGCCTCCCAGGGGTACGGTATACCCTCTATCCACCAAGGAAAACTTGGTTTTAGAGGAATATATCAAGGAGAATTTAGACAAGGGATTTATTAGAAAGTCTTCTTCTCCGGCGGGGGCGGGTTTCTTTTTTGTAGAAAAGAAAGACGGTACCTTACGTCCTTGTATAGACTATCGGGGATTGAACAAAATTACTATCAGAAATGCTTACCCTATTCCTTTAATTACTGAACTCTTTGACAGACTAAAGGGGTCGAGTATTTTTACTAAACTTGACTTAAGGGGAGCATATAACTTAGTGCGAATTAAACAAGGAGATGAATGGATGACAGCATTTAATACCCGTTACGGGCATTATGAGTATACCGTAATGCCGTTTGGGCTTTGTAACGCCCCGGCCGTCTTCCAAGACTTGATCAATGAAGTTCTTAGAGAATTCCAACATGAATGTGTAATTGTATATTTGGATGATATACTAATCCATTCTAGAGACATTAATTCACATCATAGACAAGTCAGAAAGGTATTACAGAAACTTTTACAACATGGATTGTATTGCAAATTGGAAAAATGTAGCTTTGACCAGTCTCAGGTAACTTTCTTAGGTTACGTAATTTCCAAAGACGGGTTTATGATGGACCCGACCAAACTAAAATCGATTTTAGATTGGCCCTTACCTAAGGGACTCAAAGCCATACAAAGATTTCTCGGATTTTCTAATTATTACAGACGTTTTATTAAAGGGTACTCCTCTGTTATCGCTCCTATCACTAATATGACCAAACAAGGAGCCGATACCAAAACCTGGTCTACTGAGGCTTTATCTGCTTTCGAAACGCTCAAACAGTCTTTTGCCTCAGCACCTGTATTAGTTCATCCTGATACCTCTCTACCCTTTTTACTTGAAGTTGATGCGTCTGAAACAGGGATAGGCGCAGTGTTATCCCAAAGACAAAGTTTAGATAAGCCGCTGCACCCTTGCGGTTTTTTTTCCAAGAAACTGTCACACACTGAAAGGAGATATGACATTGGTGATAGAGAACTTTTAGCTATCATTATGGCATTAAAGGAATGGAGACATTTGTTAGAGGGCACCGTCCTCCCAGTTACTATCTTGACTGACCACAAAAATTTATCGTATATGGGGGAGGCCAAAAGATTATCTGCCAGGCAGGCACGTTGGTCTATGTTCCTTACACACTTTAATTATGTGCTTACTTACAGGCCTGGTTCTAAGAACACTAAGGCAGACGCTTTGTCACGTCAGCACGAACCTACCACCTCTACAGAGGATACTTTGTTCCCTATTATTCCTGAAGTCAATATTATCGCCAACACCAATGTCAAAATACACTCTCCATTGCTCGCTGATATTCAGAGCGAACAATCTCTTGCTCCCGAACGTACTCCTGTGGGCCGCTTGTTCGTGTCTCCCAAATTCCAAGTGGACATTATTCGCTGTTTCCACGATAGCAAGATCGCTGGTCACCCTGGCATCCACAAAACGTACTGCCTGATCTCAAAAGACTTCTGGTGGCCCGGTTTACGTAGGGATGTGGAAGACTTTGTCAAGGCTTGCAATGTTTGTGTCAGGAATAAACTTCCGCGGGATCTCCCTTGTGGTTTATTGCAGCCCTTAGTCGTTCCCAACAAACCTTGGGCTTGCTTGGCTATGGATTTTATTGTTGATCTACCAGCTTCCAATAGGCATACAGTTATACTCACGGTCCTTGACAGGTTTACTAAAATGGCTCATTTCGTTCCCTTGCCTAAACTTCCGTCCTCCCCCGAACTGGCCGTGATATTTGCTAGAGAAATTTTCCGTTTACATGGTATTCCCAATGAGATTGTGTCAGACAGGGGTTCCCAATTTATTTCCCGTTTTTGGAGATCCTTCTGTTCACAGTTGGGCATCAAACTGAATTTTTCTTCGGCCTATCATCCTCAATCTAACGGAGCAGCCGAACGCACTAACCAAAAAATTGAGCAATATCTACGTTGTTTTGTTTCTGAACACCAGGATGACTGGGTCGGTCTGATTCCTTGGGCGGAGTTTGCTCACAACAACCTTGTTTGTGGTTCCACTCATAATAGCCCCTTTTTCTTGAACTATGGCTTTAACCCTACTGTTCTTCCGTCGGTGTCTCCTTCCCAGGGTATACCGTCGGTTGATATTCATATAGCCAACCTGAGAAAGTTGTGGGATCAGACTCGACAAATTCTTGAACGTAGTTCCGCGGTGTTTAAGTCACATGCTGATAGGCGTAGACGTCCTGCTCCTATTTTTTCTCCGGGGGATAGGGTCTGGTTGTGTACCAGACACATTCGCCTGAAAGTTCCTTCCTTGAAGTTTGCTCCTCGTTACATTGGTCCTTACAGGGTACTGAGGAGGATCAACCCGGTTTCTTATTTGCTGGATCTACCTCCTACTCTACGCATCCCTAACTCTTTTCATGTGTCGTTATTGAAACCTCTTGTTTGTAACAGATTTTCCTCCCGCTCTACTCCTCCATCCTCGGTCCGTGTGGATGGTCAGGAGGAATATATCATCAAGTCCATCCTTGATTCTCGTATTTCTAGGGGGAAGCTGCAATACCTCATAGACTGGAAAGGTTATGGTCCAGAAGAGAGGTCTTGGGTTCCTGGTATAGACGTGCATGCTCCTCGTCTTCTACGGGCCTTCCACGTTCGTTTTCCTTCTAAGCCAGGTCCCATCCGCCCGGTGGGCGTTTCTAGAAGGGGGGGTACTGTCAGGGTACCTGTTGGTGATGTATCCAGGGAGGACATCCTCTCTGCTTAGGGGCTCCCTTCCCCTAGCATTTCGGCATATTCCGGCCGTTTTCGCGCCGGCCGCGCTAGCTCCTCCCCCTTTTATGACGCGACGGCTAGCGTCGACGTCATGACGTCGGCATTTGCATAAAGTGCCGGGAACCGCTATTCCGGACCTTTTGGGGGCGTGGTCTCTATTTAGGTACAGGGTATTTAAAGGAACCTTTACTACTGCTCATTGCCCTGTCGTGGTTCTAGCTTGCTAGTCACTCAGCGCGTTCTTTATCTAGTGTTTCCGGTTTTGACCCTTGCTTGTCTTTTGTCCTGTTGTCCTCTCCTCTCCTTTGACTCGGCTTGTATCTCGCTTACCTGTCCTCCGGCTCCCTTGACCTCGGCTTACCTTTTGACTATTCTTGCTTTGTCCTTACGTTAGTCCGGCCATTCTAAGGTCCGGTATACGTACCTCCTTCTGTGCGCACTCTGCGTATTGGATCCCTGTCAGTTTCCTGACATTATGAATGTGAATAGTTTAGGGTATGACTGAATGGTAATTATGACTGAGAGGGTTGCTGGGCGGCAATAAGTGCAATTAGCTGGATGTCAATAAGCGGGTGGGAGTAGGTGGCATGTTATGTGACCAAGTGTGTGATTGTGACAGGGTGAATGGGTATGAAATGGAAGGTGAGATGGGACTATCTGACTGGGTATATAGGGAATATGATAAGTTTGGAGTATAAGTTTGTGAGGGCATGTGAAGGGTCAGTGTATTTGTGTAGAATGGTAGTTTATGAATATAGTGGTTTGTTATTATAGAGTGCCAGTGTGTGCACACAGGAGCATATTTGTATGAAGTGTTAGTGTGGTTATTTAGTGAGTGTGTATGTATAGGTGTGTTAGTGCACTATGTTTCCAATTCCCATATGCTTCTTTTTATCTCTCCCCACTCCCAATTCATTTTCTCTCCCTCACATGTGTTCCTCTCCCCCTTTCCTTAATTATGCCCTCTCTCCATAACCCTCCTTTTCTCTGAATCTTCCTCTCTTCTTGTTTCCCCTTTCCTCACTCATTCCTCTTTTATTTTTCCCCTTTGCTCACTTTTTACCCTCTTTATTCTTACCACCCCTCAATTGTTTCCCTCACTTGTTCCCCTCTTCATTCTTCCCTTCCCTCACTTGTCCTCCTCTTTCTTAGCCCATATAATTCCCGTGTGCTGCTGCAAGGTTATGACCTCGACTGCCTTATTTCACTATTTTCATATTTTAATATATGATATATTTATGATATTTTACTAATTGAAAGATCATTTTAAAAGATTATCCCAAAATGTGCCTCTTTACACTGAAAATATTTTTCTCTTGTACTGAATTAAATCCCTTCTTTTACGTTTCTCTAGATAGATGCTGTGATGGACCGCCTGACACTCCGACTGAGTACCTCCGCCAATCGATACTCCTAGTGCTTTCCGAGGGTTCCAAGCACTCCACCAGAAACCATAAGCATTGTAGACCCCACAAACCACTGCAGCTTGGTTGGGGTCTCGCCGTCCTCCATCCACCCTGGACTCAAGACCAGGATCCAGCTCCCAGTTCGTAGACCTCTCCTCCTCCAGAGAGTGTAACAGGAACAGCTCATGATTATACTCAGGGGAGTATAGTGATTATAGCAATTCCCAGAGTGTAGTTCCCCAATCCCCCAAACATGAGCCAAGACTTCATGAAGGGGTAAAGCAGGTCTGTTTAATGGAAGCCAGCACTTACAATTTATACATACATTTAAACCCCCAACAACCTCATTTACATACAATAGGTTACATAGAGCACTATAGTACAAGGAAGAGTGGGGTCAGACAATAGCAAGGGCTGATGGGAGATTGAGGAGGGACAAAGCAGACAGTTTAAACTGTTCTGGCAGTGTCCCTGGGACAACACCCTGCTGGGGAAACAATAGGACAGAAAAAAGGGGGAGGGGGAGAGGCACAGACAAGCAATACATTCAACATACTCCTCCTCTGTGTCTGAGAGATAATTAATTATCTCCAGGTACAGAAAAACACACAATATACAAACACCCCAAAAGTACTCCCAAGATCCATGGAAACCCCACAAGAGTCACATCCTCGGATAGCCATGATCTGTGTGACTAACATATCACCCAGATCGGTTCAGTGGTTTGTTTTTTCCATGGAAGTCACTTTTTAACATGTCTTTTTGCAGGGCCCATAATCCTGGGGCAAGAGGCTGGCAAGCAGGCCCCTCCAAGTACCAGTGGCGAGGTTACTTTCGCCACAGATACTTACATCAAATCAAATTTTATACATATATATATATATATATATATATATATATATACACACACATTAACCGATTCTTGATGCACACTATGAAGTAGTGATTTGCTCACATGATGCATTTCATTATTAAAGTTTGCTTTATGCACAGTCTCCATTGTATGTGCACTCAAATTAACATCATTTTTTCCTTATTTACTGCAGAGACCCAAACAAAGCTGTGCATTTTTTGAGAAACGTATTGCAAGTAATGGCGACTGACCCATTACACATTGAAGGGGGTGTCTTGACAAACTTGTCCCTGTACTTTTCAGTCAAAGGAAGATGTAAGATATTAAAATTGCAGCTGCCTGGATCCCTATAAAATGAGTCAGCAGGTTGAAGCTGTGGTGTGCTTCTTCTGAAAAGCAAGTGATTACTGAAACACTATCTGTACATAGCTACAGCAGAGCTGGAGCCCGACTGTGACTTACAATGTTATGAATAACAATAATAATACAAATCGTTGTAATAATAATCATAATAATAAAAGTTGTGGGCCTCTCCAGGCTTTATCAGCTTGAGAATATTGCAGAATGAGTGTTCTTTTAAGGCAAATTAAACATTCCCCCGCTGGACAGAGTAAATAGTTTGTTATCTTGTAAAGCACAATGGCTTTTTTTTTTAGTTAGAGCTCTTATCTTGTTCAGAGCTGTACTAGCTACTCAGTTATTGTTTGTAAATAAATTGCATTTCCTTTTGTGTACCACTCGTCCTTCTCCCCTCCTTCTCCATACTTTTACGCTTATTCAGTGCACTTTAACTATTTAAATACATATGAAGCTTGACAGTAAAATGTATCAAAGTATTTGACCAGGAAGGATGCATTAATGCTTTCTTTTGTTTTCAAGTATGTCACAATAGAGTTGTTATTGTCATCCTTCTTACGTTTACGAATTTTACTTATCTTAGGTTGAGAAAAAGGATAAGAGACCTAATTGAAATCAAACCAGTGACAATGAGATGTCATCTGGTACATTAACCTACCAAAATATCTCATACTCTATTAAGGTTTACTTAAGACACTCAGATTCACAGTGCACGTTGTTTTAAAGCATTTATTATATCATTCATTGCACCATTTACTACCATAATAACTAATATAATAATAACTCTATATATATTTGCCCAGGGAGGAGTGTATACAAACTATCTTTTCTCTCTTTCTCCTCTGCTAAAATGCAAACATTCACAAAACACACTTGTGATTTTTAAAGAGTCACTATATTCACCAGAACCACTACAACTTAATGTATAGCCCATCCCTGCAGTGTTAGCACTTTAAATGTAGCTGGCCAGTAAACACCTCTAGTGGCAGTCACTCAAATGGTTAACATTAAAGGTCATTATTTGGGCTCACTAATAATGTTAGTTCCATGCAGCAATTATGTGAGCATAATTTATTTCTATTGGATAACTGAATATTATTTATTTATTTTTTTGTTGGTTTTTCAGGACAAAACTTTTAATTCAATATATTTGTCTAATATATATATATATTTTATCTAAAATAATGGATTATTCTTATCCCTGTGAATTAGGAATATATATCAATGTATTTTCTTCTAATGTATATTTCACTATTCAAAGCATTTAAGTAGATTTAGTCTTTCACTAGTAAAATTTTTGTGCAAGTTTTTCCAAACTACTACCGCAGAAATGTCTGCAAAATGTTACCATAAAACCAGCCTCTTCTCCATTACGTTTCCTCTATTCCAGTGCCACTCCAACTGAAGAAACAATAAAGCCCCAGAGTAAAGGATCAGACCCAAATGGATAACCAACCCCACAGTGCAAAGCACCAACCTTAAGCCTCGTCCCAATGGAGTCTCAAGAAGCAGGATAGGCAGCAGTTCTGAAGCAGGGTGTCACACGACACCGAATGATTCTGTGGAGAAATACACACCCAAAATGGCCACCACAAGATGAGTCGCAGAAAAATGCGGGGAAAAGTCCTGAACCTTCAGGCTGTGAATGAGAGGCCGTTTGTGAGAGAAGGTTCGGGAGTTAAAGTGAACGACACTAGATGCGAGTGTGGATAGAAGGTGCTGTTCGTGAGATGAATGTGCGAGTATTCGGTGCGTGAAACCAACAAATGTGGAAGCGCACAGAGAACCTGTGAACCCATTTCGCGCCGTGAACGGGAATTTGGAAGCGCAAGCGGACGGAAAAACAATGGCGGTAGAAAAACCTACGAAAAGAAATGTGCCCTCAGGACGATAAAAAGACCTGAACCCCACACAATATACCCCAACTAACTACCCACCATGTCTAACAATAGGTAAAAGAGAATCCAGGGAGCAGAGGGAAGGGGGTGGGGCGGGAGGAGCAGAACCAACACTGCAATGGGAAACTGAGAAAAGGGCACAGGAAAGAAACAAGGAAAATATATATATAGAGAGAGAGAGAGAGAGAGAACAAAGTAGGGAGAGAAACCCCTCAAATATAGATCAAAAACACACAAAACCACAGACAATTTTTTAATACATACATAACCATTATGTATCTTGTCTCTATCAGTCTCTCACTATCCAAATAATTTTAATCTTTACTGAATATTTGGCTGATTTAAATTATTGTATTTATTATTCCAGTATCCTGGTATCATAAGTAAAATTTGACTCAACTTTTAATGTACGCACACAGTATGTAAACTGCCTGGGAATATCAAAATGTTTTTTTCCTGTACACCAGTCTGGAGAGACATTTTAGAAACCATTTTGTGGTGTAAAAACATGGAACATATGGTGTGTTTTTCTATAGATTGTGGGATTTAATTTAGCTTATCACGTTAGAGGAGTGAGTTGAGAAATAATATTAATTTGTAAATGACTTGTTAGTTTTATTAAGAATGTTTCATTCTCACATGTTTAGTGATGGCTCACACGCCTGTGTAGGACCATCTCAGGGTCATCAGGCTATGGTAAAAAAAAGTGTGTGTACATACATATATGTGTAGGAATGAATGAATGTTAACAGCAGCTGGACTGACAGGGAACAGACAATCCCTGTCATTTAATTTCTTGTATAATAAAGTATTAGATAATAAATAAGATATATTATGGCAAAGGGCATGTAAAGAAAAACAGTTCCTTCCCATAACACATAAATCACAGGTAATTCACACACACACACACACACACACACACGTAAAAAAACAGCCAAAAATGTGCATCTTGTAATACCTTTTTTATTACACTAACAGAATTTTTAAAGACAAGCTTTCGGGAGAACCTCCCTTTCTCAAGTCTAAAGCATTTCTGAGCAAGGAGGACACATAGAATTCAAAGTTGAGTTGTGATACAGGGGTTAAAGCGACATGAGTGCAGATAAGACACAGGTTTCATAGAAAATAGACACCATTCTCACAGTGAGTCATAAATATCTTGTGTGAGGATCACAGAATGAGGGGGAAAGAGAGAAAAAATAATAATAAACAAACAGTGTAGAAGAAGGTGGTAGAAGGGGATAGTAAAAACAATATTATTACTCATTTGCATACGCCTACCCAGAAACCCTTGCAGTAGTGAGAGCACTGATAAAGTGAGATATCTGTGGGAAAAGCAAGTCTTATGGCTTGACTGGTGTGTGTATTTGTGTTTAGCAATGTATTAACTATCCACCTACTTCAGATGAAGAGGGTTTTCATCCACACTTTTTTTCCCCACGACAACACTCTTGGTATGTACTTTACAAGTAACACCAAGCCTCCATAGTAAGCCAGTAACCAACCTCATGCTGATGAGTTGCATTATGTCACGTATTCATCCGCACATAAAAATGTGGCTAAAAGGACACTCCAGGCACCCAGACCACTTCTGTCCATTGGAGTGGTCTAGGTGCCAACTCCCACTACTCTTAACCCTGCAAGTGTAATTATTGCAGTTTTTTCTCCCACAGGCCGACGCAGTCAGAAGGAGGAGTGGCGCGGAGGGAGAAGCAGCGACGAGGGACATCGTTGCTGCCTCAGGTAAGTTACTGAAGGGGTTTTCACCCCTTCAGCAACCTGGGATGCGGGGGTGGGTGAGAGAGGGGACCTGCAGTGCCAGGAAAACAGATTGTTTTCCTGGCACTGGAGTTTCCCTTTAATGGCATTTACTGTCCTGACAGGAAAAGTTGGGCCAAACAGCATTACTATACAAAACATAGAAGTTACAGGGCGTCACATTGAGAAAAATACATATAAAAGCAGCACCAACAATGTGCAGTAATACAAGATATATATATAAAAAAGCCTCAATAGGCTAAAAGACCCATAGGCAAAGCAGTTCTATATAACATGAAAAAGTGCAAATACTAAAGTGCAGACAGTCAAACAGAGTGAGAGAGCACAACTCCCATCACTATGGTAGGTGATGAAAACAGATGCTGCCCACACAGTCCTTCGCAAAAAAACATGTAAAAAAGAAACTGCTAATACCAAACTGCAGGGTCCCAATCATGTGAAACGCGAAATGATACGAAACGCGTTGAGCATCATTGGGGCCCTGCATCATTGGGACCCTGTAGTTTTTGCCTATTGAGGCTTTTTTTATATATATATATCTTTTATTACTGCACATTGTTGGTGCTGTTTTCATATGTATTTTTCTCAATAAATTGTGTTATCTTAATCTTATTTCAACCCTCATTTATCTATCTGGTGAATGTGGCGCCCTGTAACTTCTATGTTTTGTATTGTATTATCAAGGTTGGAGTGACCTTTTATACAGTGGCTAGCCTGCACCTAGGTATCACTGCACTTTATCCAACTCTATTTTCTTCGAACAGCATTACTGCCCTGACAGGAAAAGTTGTGCCGAGCAGCAATCATGCACATGGAAACCTGGTAATTGCTTTTAGGGGTCAAAGTCTGGTTACAGCCAATCGGATCCACAGGAGGAGTATTTAAACCCAATTCTCCTTTTGCTCATTGCCCTGTCATGGTTTCATCCTGATTGTAATCCAAGAGTGCGTTCCTGATCTTGATTTTCTGGTATTTGACTTTGTCTTTGTTTTGACTTCCCTTTATTCTGGTATCTTTGACTTTTGGCTTTCCCTCATCGCTGTGTCTGAGTCTGTGTTCCTGACCTCGGCAAATATTTTGACTATTCTTGGATACGTTAAGTACGGCCATTCTAAAGTCCGGTTATACGTTATCCTTATAACATAGTTCTGCGTGTTGGATCAACTTGTAATCCTTACACATTAACAACGAAACAGCTGTCCATGAATGGTTCACTGGCATTGCTCCTCTTCCTGAGTTGTGTTTCAAAGCTGTTGTATACAGCAGACACATACTTTAAGGAATCCACGTATAAAGTGGAAATATAAGGCAAAAATGTAGTGCTTTGTTAAGCTCATTTGCCTACACCTACCCAGAATCCCTTGCAGTAGTGAGAGCCTTTGAGAACCTGTGATTTGTGTGTCATGGAAGGAACTGTTTTTCTTTACATGCCCTTTGCCATTACATATATTTGGTATTATCTTATACTTTATTGATATTGTGGTATACAAGAGATGAAACAGGGAACAGAGATTGTCTGTTCCCTGTCAGTCCAGCTGCTGTTAACATTCATTCATTCCTACAGGTATATACAAATACACACACACACAAACACATGCTGACTAACATGTAGATATAGATATTTCTAAATACACTGCATATACTCATATATTGACACAGGTGCTTGTATTTCCTATCACAATTAATTTTCTTATTCCAATTACAGTATGCAGTATGAAATAAATATACACGATATGTAATTAAAGTCGAGTAACTATGTGTATAGTATAAATCACCATTCAAAGGATACTGGATGTCTTTGCTGCTGTGTTCTTTATATTATTTACACTGATGATAGCTGTTGCTTTACATAATGATTTGAAAGAATTGTCATTCTCTCAGAGTTATTTACTAAAGAGATAATTCAAAGTGAATTTTACATTTTAGGTCAAAATAGTCAGCTTTGCTTTCAAAGCAGCTCCTCTGGCCTCAAATTTGAAATTCACTTTGAAATCACTTTGAATTATTACTTTACTAAATAAACCTGCATGTCCTAAATCTTGTGAATACAGTATGCTTTCCTTTCAATTTGATTTTGACTATGACATAGTTTAACCTATAAATAACACTAGGTAAACAAACTTATCATGCTAACTAATCACTAATCTATAAGTGGTGTGTTTTTATTTAGCTTACATTTTGACAGTTATAATCGTCCTTGTATACTATTGATTCAAGGAGATAAAAGTCAATTAGACTGTTAAAGATCACATTACATGCTTTACTCATTCATTGCAAAGACTTTGTCTTTAAATGACTAAAATCTAATCTAGAATTACGTGAATTGCTTCTGTGTTAATTTGAAAATTCACGAGTGAATACTGTAATGCACTCATATAAGAAGAAAATACAATGCACAAAGGGGCAGTCCAAGCATCAACAGCTACGTATATACACCTACAGCTAAATATCCTAGGGCTTTTTAAAAACGTTTGAAATCGAATTACATTTTGTAACAAAATAACCACTAAAATTTACTTTTTGGTTATGGTGCTTAGACTACCATTTTAGTACTGATCTGGATTTCTACTTTAGTGGTATTAAAAGCAAGGGTAAGCAGTTTTTTCCAATGTTGTTGCTAACTTTTCCTCCCTACATAAATGTCACCATAAGAGTTAGGTACTACCTATTGTTCCTGTTAAATTGTATTGTCTCATTTGGTAAATGCCCCTCTTATTGTAAAGCGCTGCAGAATAAGCTGGCACTATATAATACCAATAATAATAATAATGATAATAATAGGTAACTACCAGTTGATGCTACTGGTAATGGCTTCCATAGAGCAAAATTGGGGCCATTTAAAGCTAGTTAGTGTCTATTTTTTAACTTTGTCATTACATTTTACCACTAACCTAATTTTTTAAAATATGTGTTTGTCTGACACCCAAAGAGCTGATTGGCCCCCACAGACTAATAAAAAAATGTCCCAAAAAAATTAAATATATAGTTTCCAGGGATCCCAATAATATTGTGTAGAGTCTTGATGAGACAATTCTATCCCATAATTCATTGCATATGCAGCAGGATGAAAGGTAATGAGATTCAAGGCCTACAAGATACCAGTATCTAAGCCCCCTAATCAATATAGCCTGAAATAGTCCATATTTCTAAATTTCCAGTACCTGGTTAGTTGGAGTACTGGAAACTATCAACCCCTCCTGACAATAATAATACTGAGAAGGTGCCCCAATAAATTTTAAAGAACAATTAGAAGTTTTGTTTCTTCAACCATTTGAGAGACTTTCCTTGTGATGCATAATGTTATAATCGATACATATTACCAGGACACACCCAAGAAAAGGTTTGATTTAAATCCAATCAATCACAGTGATGTGAAGTTTTGAATGAGTATCAATAGCACAGAATGTATTGGAAGATGTTCCAACTACACTTTTATTCCCTTTTGTTCGGCTGTCAGTACACCCCCCGTTCATTTACTCTGTGTGGTCCCCTTGTTCGCACTACCTAATAACTGACCACCCCAGGCTGTTAACAACCACTCATTCAAAACTTCACGTCACTGTGATTGATTGGCTTGGGAGTCTCCTGGTAATATTTATTGATTATTGATCATTAGTGCAAGTGTTTTCCCTGTGTGTCCGCCGTTTGTATAACTGAACACACATGCTCCAAGAATTGGTTGTCATTTTGTCTCCTGAACACAGGCACCAGTACTAGGTGGTTGACGGCATGAAACTATATCATGGATACACGACCCCGCGAACTCAAAACTTCATTCAAATGGCGTTACAGAACCATGAGTATCAACAGCATGGATACATGACCCCGCAAACTCAAAACTTCATTCAAATGGCGTTCCCAAACCATGAGTATCAATAGCACAGAATGTAGTGGAAAAGATGCCCTAACTACACTTTTATTCCTTTTTGTTCTGCTATCAGTACACCCCCCGTACATTTACGGATGACAACTCTGTGTGGTCCCCTTGTTCGCACTTTCTTATAACTGACCACCCCTGGCTGTTAACCACCACTCATTCAAAACTTCATGTCACTGTGATTGATTGGCTTGGGAGTCTCCTGGTAATATGTATTGATTATTGATCATTAGTACAAGTATTTTCCCTGTGTGTCCGCCGTTCGTATAACTGAACACACATGCTCCAAGAATTGACGGCCATTTTGTCTCCTGAACGAAGGCAGCGGTACTTGGTCTATATCATGGGCATGAAACTATATCATGGATATATGACCCCGCAAACTCAAAACTTCATTCAAATGGCGTTCCCGAACCACCAAAGGGATCTGAGCGCTATTTCGACAAATTGGGTGCTCAGACCCAAGCTTTTTGGTGATATGACTATCGTGGGGTTCCTCTGTTATTAATATGTATTTTTGGGGTGTTTTAAAAATATTGTTTTTCTGTATCTGAGAGATAATTGAATTATAGTTTTCTCACGCAATTATCTCTTATAAACAGAGACTCTTGTGAGGAAAGTCCTTGTATTTTTGATGTAGAGACCTCATGCTAGGGGTCAGTGCATAAATGCTGTGTGTGGCCAAAATAAAAACAGTTTACCCCCAGAACTATGTGTCATCTAGTTGCTGGTGGGACAGGGTTTTGGATTACTACTTGCTTCTTTCAGCTTCGAGGAAGGAATAGCGGAGATACTTAGTCGTGGTATTGGAGCTGCGCTACATGGAAAAACATTCATTAAGGCCTTTCCCACCTTAAAGGCTCAGCATGTGCTGAGCCCTTGATGGGTTCTAATGGATTATAATTTAATGCATTGTGTTTTTAATTAATATTAGCAGAATGTTCTGTCTTTATAAATGTGAGCTTGATTGTAATTACTAAAGTAATATTTACAGATCCAGCAGCAATAAGATGGTGGTGCTGAGGAGGGCAGCTTAAAGTAAGTGTATCTCCCTGACATCTTCCTCTTTAGTGGACATGTCATCTATTACGTTCATTGAAAAAATGAAGACCCCAAAAGTGTCAGTGTCACTTTAAGTAGGCTGACAATATCCAATAATTTAAGAATGCTTGATTTGGTGTTTGATAAATAATGTAATTTAAAAATCTGTGTTATATCTAAAAACTATGTTTAACCCCTTAAGGACCTATGACGGTTCAGCACCGTCATCGGAAACATCTACCGGTGACAGTCCTGAACTGTCATAATGGAGATATTTACTTACCTGATCACCGCCGTTCCCTCGGCGGTGATCTGTGTTGCTCCCAGTCTGGGGGGACTACCTGTCAGATGAGACAGTCCCCCCTCGCCGAATTAGGCCCCACGCGGCCATGTGATCACTGTAATAGAGGTGCCTGTGTATTTGCCTGCAGGGGGACTGTCTTTGACTGTCAAACTAAGTGTATTTTTATATTTATATATTAATATAAAAATACACTTATAATTAAAATATACACGTGTGTATATATATATATATATAGTATATATAATAACTATATATATATTTATATATATATATATATATAAATATATATTATAAAATATAAATAATAAGTAAATAAAAATAAATAAGAATAAAAAGTAAATAAAAATATTTTCAAAAATTGTACAATTATTAAAAATAAATAAAAATAAAAAGTAAATAAAAATATTTTCAAAAATTGTACAATTATTTATATATACGGATTTCGAGCTTTAGTGGTAACATATATATATATATATATATATATATATATATGTTACCACTAAAGCTCGAAATCCGTTAATGTGCACATTACCTAGCTAATCTGCAGATTAACTGATTTGCTCCGTTAAAGTGCAGAATCAAGAGTTTTACGCGTTTTACCTAGGTAATGTGCACATTAACGGCTTCCGTATCGTTAAAGTGAAAAAGTTTGGTTCTCTCATTTTGATCAGAAAATACAGCGTGATGAATCCAAGAAAGGTTTAGAAAAGCAAGCAAAGAAAATTTTAGCAGTTGATGAAGGTGTCACTGTGAGATTTAAAGTACCCGAAGTAGACAGAGCAAAAACTGATGCTCGCTTGATTTTTGCTGTGGTTCTTAGTAAAACAGAGGATGGCTTTTATAAACTTGGTACTAAAACGGGTATTTTAAAACAATTGTATGCAAAATCGAAATTCAGTGCTTGTAAAGAGAGATTTTTAACGAAAGAAGATATTCCTGCTGTAGAAATATTCAAAGTGTCACCAATCTTTAGATTTCACTAATAAGTAAGCATAAATTTATCCTTTGTTTTGCAAATGCATTTCCTTAATTGTTTGATTCTTTCTATTGTAGTTTTTTAATTGATTGATGATTGATTCAACTAACTTGATTCTTGTTTGATTGTATTAACTTGATTATTCACTTTAACGAGTGCCTAGTAGGTAATGTGCAGATTATCTAGGTAATTTGCAGATTACCTAGGTAATTTGAAAAATATTTGAGAAATGAAAGAATTTTTGGCACTTTAAAGGACCACTATAGGCACCTAGAACACTTCAGGGTTAACCCTTTTTTCTATAAACATAGCAGTTTCAGAGAAACTGCTATGTTTATGTTAGGGTTAATCCAGCCTCTAGTGGCTGTCTCATTGAGAGCTGCTAGAGGGCTTCCGCATTTCTCACTGTGAAAATCACAGTGAGAAGACGCCAGTGTTCATAGGAAAGCATTGTGAATGCTTTCCTATGGACTGGCTGAATGCGCTCGCGGCTCCTGCCGCGCATGCGCATTCAGCCGAAGAGTAGGAGAAGAAGGAGGAGATGAGGAGGAGAGCTCCCCGCCCAGCGCTGGAGAAAGGAGGGGGACACTGAGGGTGGGGGCACCCTCAGGGCACTATAGTGCCAGGAAAATGAGTATGTTTTCCTGGCACTATAGTGGTCCTTTAACGGATCACCCTAGTTAATCTGCAGATTACCTAGATAATCTGCAGAATAACTGATTTCTGCACTTTATCGGTAACATATATATATAATTTTATTTTAACAGTATTTTCATATTAATATATATTTATATCCAAATACACTTAGAATTAAATTATATATATATATATATATATATATATATATGTGTATATATAAACAAATAAAAATAATAGGAAATATATATATATATATATATATATATATATATATATCTATATACAAACTTACATAAATAATTTCATAAATATGCACATAGACTTCAAATATCTAAATATGTATATATGTTTAAATTCTACGTGCATATTTATGTAATATTTTTACATAATTAAGTAATTTCATTGATTGCAATTTGAGGAACCTGCCTGACAACCCAGGACGAAAGTACAGAGAATTTAATTTTCTAGCACTGTGTTTAACCCTGTAACTTTCTATGACACCCTAAAACCTGTACATGGCGGGGGGGGGGGGCACTATTTTACTCGGGAGACTTTGCTGAACACAAATATTAGTGTTTCAAAACAGTAAAACATATCACAGCAATTATATTGTCAGTGAAAGTGACCTTTTTTGCATTTTTCACACACAAACAGCACTTTCACTGATGATATTGCTGTGATACGTTTCACTGTTTTGAAACACTAATATTTCTCTTCAGCAAAGTCTCCCAAGTATAACAGTACCCCCCATGTACAGTGTTTTATAGTGTTTTCAAATGTTACAGGGTCAAATATAAGGCTTGATTCACTTTTTTTTTACATTGAAATTTGCCAGATTGGTTATGTTGCCTTTGAGAGCGTATGGTAGCCAAGGAATGAAAATTACCCCCATAATGACATACCATTTGCAAAAGAAGACAACCCAATGTATTGCAAATGGGGTATGCTCACTCTTTTTTAGTAGCCACTTAGTCACAAACACTGGTCAAAGTTAGCGTTCATAATAGTTTTTTTGCATTTTTAACACACAAACAAATATAAATGCTAACTTTGGCCAGTGATTGTGACAAAGTGGCTACTAAAAAAGTCTGGACATACCCCATATTGAATACCCTGGTGTGTCTACTTTAAAAAAATATGTACATGTGAGGTGTGATTCAGGGATTTATGACAGATAACGGTGTTACAATGTCACTATTGATAAATTTAAAATATATATTGAATAAATAATATAAATATAATATAAATATATATTGAAACAGCAATTTCCTACTTGTACTTATAGCCCTATAACTTGCAAAAAAAGCGAAAAGGCAGGTAAACACTTTGTGTTTTTAAACTCAGGACACATTTTGTAATCTATTTTGCAGTTTTTTTCATTAGCTTTTGTAGATAAGTGAAGTATTTTTTTAAGTAAAAGTTAAAACATGTTTCTTTTTTCAATGTTTCAATATATATATATATATATATATATATAGCAAAATATATGACATGATACAAATAATGGTATGTAAAGAAAGCCCTGAAAAAAACAATATATAATTTGTATGGGAACAGTAAATGAGAGAGAGGAAAATTACATCTAAACACAAACACCACAAAAGTGTTAAAACAGCCCTTGTCCTTAATGGAGCACTATATGGTCAGGAACACAAACATGTATTCCTGACCCTATAGGGTTAAAACTACCATCTAACCACCCTGGTCCCCTCATGCCTTCCTAAATATAACAATGTCTTACTTGTATTCAAGTCTGCAGCTGCTTGCTTTGTCACTGTTTCCTTTTGACCTGCCCACTGCCTGCTGACATCATCAGAAGTGGTAGCCAGATCCAATCACAATGCTTCCCCATAGGATTGGCTGAGACTGACAAAGAGGCAGATCAGGGCAAGAGCAAGCATGATTCAAACACAGCCCTGGCCAATCGGCATCTCCTCATACATTAATTGAATCAATGCATCTCTATGAGGAAAGTTCAGTGTCTGCATGCAGAGGGAGGAGACACTGAATTTTTGGATGCATTTTAGGCAGCCATGACCCAGGAAGGATCTCTAACAGCTATCTGAGGGGTGGCAAGTGAAGTTATCACTATGCTATAATTCAAACACTGCATTTTCTATGAAAAGACAATGTTTACAGCAAAAAGCCTGAAGGTAATGATTCTACTCACCAAAACAAATTCAATCAGCTGTATTTGTTCTGGTGACTATAGTGTCCCTTTAACGTACAACATTGCCAAAACAGTCCGTTTCTTAAGGGGTTAAATCCTCTATGGAGCAGCTCAGAAAAAAAAACATTAGTACAAGGGAGGTTTTGTACTGCCCATATGTCCCACTCGTCATGCTGTGAGTGAGGGAATGTCTGCTAAACAGCAAGCAGCCAGTGTCATTTGGGTGGGTACTTAAATTTAAAGGACATGACTTGACAGTTCAGAATCCACCTTCCGATGCCCCAGGGTGGGGATATCCATTACAAAGATAAAGTGGGAGGACAATTATCCCCCTCTGCTTAATTAAATACTAATTCAGGGAACATTGTGTCGCTCCTGTGCCACCAATCGTGGCCAGCTAATGGGGGCTATAATTAAATTGACTGAGGTATAACTAAGTGTCACCAGCCTCCACCCATAGACGATGGGTTTCTGCTCTAATATTGATAACAGAGGAGGTACAAAGTGTTCCCTCCAAAGCACCCACTTGTGAACATTGAGTAGGGTCTCACATTTAAAAAAACAAGGAATTGATAGATTACTGCCAAGTCCCTGTTCCCCCACATTGGACTATCAGTCAAAAAAATTAAGCAAGGGACCATAGTGCCTCTCTGTGCCCCTACAGGGAGCTTTAATTAAATAACTATATGGGTGGCATATGACCAGTGGGTTGTGTTGTAATTCAAATAAAAGGGCCGTGGGTGTGGGGTAAAATATTGATAACCATAGGCAATGTTTCCCCCTCCTAGGGTTCCCCATGGCCCCAATCCATTAGTGGTAGCTGGGAGATCTAAATACACATAGAATTGTGTGGGCATGCCATTGTCTACCCCCATAAAAATAAATTATATCCACTCTCTTCCCATCGGCTGGTAGTAGCCCACAAGCACCCAGCCACCCCACCACAATAAAAAAATTTAAAATGCTTCCTATCCCCCTCACTCTGATAATAGTGAGGGGACCAATAAAACTAATATATTAAAACAAAAAAAAAATACTTATCATTTGATGTATTCTGTCTTTTTATTTTCTTTAGCCCAAAAAGGGCCAAATAAAATTGTATTTATCCAGCAATTGCTCAATGTCCTAATAAATCTATTCCAGAATACCATGTATGCAGAACAGACTTAAAAATGCCAAGACAGACACATGCACATATATCATCCAAGCAAATACTGGTGCGCCCAAAAGGAATAGTGTGAGCAACCTGTCAAATTATATTATATTTGTGGCTGTTTAGCTATCACTATGTATAGTATTTTAACTAAAATGGTAGTGAAAACATGAACACGTGTCAAACTCCCAATCTCTGTAAAAATAATAAGGTAAGTAGTAGAGGGAAGGGGGATGGTGGTTCCTCATCCCCTAGTTGCATCGTGCGTTACAGTGCTAGATAGACCCGGCAATAATATATATGTGTCAATGTGAGTTAAGTGGGCTAGGCAGGTCTGCTCTAGCCCATTTATCTATTCCTTGTTGGTGGGGCTTTCAAGAAGAGCATGTTCGTCTGTTCTTTGGTCGTGTTGGGGGGGAGTAAAGGGGAGAGTGTGTTTCTTGGAGGCATCGAGCCTCATATCAGCCATTGTTTTGTTTGATGTTCTCGTGGGGTGATTGGTATGGTGCTTTTGGTGTTCCAGATTGTCCAAGTCTTGGACCAGAATTTTGCATGTGGCTGTGTTCGTCTTGCCATCTCTTCATATTGGCTATTGGTCTCCACCGCTTGCATGCATTGATCAATGGTAGGGGAAGTTGTGACTTTCCACTGCCTGCTAATGACCGTAAGGGCTTCTATGAGGATGTGATAGAGAAGATATCGTTGGGTCTTTTTTATGTTTTTGGTAGTAGTAGGAGTAAGAACGTCTCTGGTTTGAACAGGAGTTTTATTCCGGTGCACTTCCCTGCCAAGGCTGTTACTTTTTGCCAGTATGTAATGAGTCGAGGGCAGTGCCACCAGATGTGCAACATCGTTCCTTTGTCAGTGTGGCATCTCCAACATGTGTCCGATACATTAGGGAAGCTTTGTTTGAGGCATGTATGGACTAGATACCACTGGTAGAGGCTTTTGTGTGATAGTTCGATATGGGACATGCACAGCATCATTGATTTATGGGCAGTAAATATTTCCCTCCATTGGGAGTCTGTCAGTTTGCGTGTTAAATCCTTTTCCCATGCCTTCGTGAAGTTGAGGGAAACAGTGTTTTGTGTAGAGTGTTCAGAGGTGTAAATTATGGAGATAAGCTTACAGCCCAAGCAACCTAAGAATTTAATTTGATAAGGGACATTCATCTTTTTGCCTGACCCCTGGCATTACACACATTTCATGAAATCCAAAATGAAAAGAAAGCTAAGAATCTTGGGCTATCTGTGAAAGATCTTAAATGCCTGTCTATTTTAGTAGCCCTTCTGGGCTACTAAATTACCAACTACTACATTTATGCCACTAAGACCAAAAAGTACCTTTACACAGAATTTAAGGAATATCAAAGCATTGACATCTTCGTTGAGTTGACAATCAATGCAATTGAACAAATTGAGAAAGACACCCTAGAACTGGTCCCCCATGGCAACCTTTCCAGACAAGAATAGTTTGCCCTTAATGATCTTAAGGAAACCCAATCGTTGATAATAAAACCTGCTGATAAGGGGGGAAATGTTGTGGTCATGAGTAGAGATGACTACACCACTATGGTGGAAAGGCATTTGATGGATGGTAACACCTATATGATACTCAAGAAGAACCCCATAATACAATACCTGAACGAATATAAATCCCTCTTGGATGAAGCTTTAGAAAATGAAATTCTCTCCAAAGTGGAATTTACCTTTATCTACAACAAATCTCCCAAAATTTCAACTCTTTATTGCCTACCCAAAATACACAAACAATACTCACATCTAACTGGTAGACCAATTGTGTTAGGGGTAGGCAATCTGACTCAAATGGAAGCTTATATGTGGATAAGATTTTAAGAGATTTTGTGGTCAGTTTTCCATCACATTTGAAGGATACCAAAGATACCCTGAGCTACCTAACCAAAATAGAAATACCTACAGGAGCATTTCTGTGTAGTTTGGTCGTTGAGTCTCTTTACTCCTCTATACCTCACTCTATCGGATTGCAACACACAAAACACTTCCTGGAACAAAGAGGGGCCAATCATGAGGCACATACGGAATTTGTGATAAGCTTATTGAAGTTTATCCTCATTCATAATTTTTTCCTCTTCAATAATTCATTCTACCTACAGGTGCAGGCGACTGCAATGGGGACTTCTTGTGCCCCATCGTATGCCACGCTGTACCTGGTATGGTGGGAAAAAACTGTGTTTTTTTCAGAGGAGCTCATCCATTTCACCAAATATATACTGTAACGGCACCCGGGTATAGAACGGTTAAAGCCGTTTAGGATATTCCCTTCCCGAATGTAAAGGCAGCTACCGAACACTCCAATCAGCCGAACAAGCAACCATACGAATAATCCACACTCCAAACAGGCGAACAGGAAAACCATACGAATAATTCCCCCAAGTACGAAACGGGGCTCTGTATTGAGGGTCAAGCAGGAATCTGTTTAATCTGGGCTACCTGCACGCCTTTTATGCAGGTCTTCCACCAGGTGGACACTCCCCTAGGATGTGCGGGGGTTCCCCCTGCTGGCTTTTTCCAAGACTGGGACTGCCTGGCTGGATTCAACGGGCAGTCTGGCTTTTTGTGCCCTAGCCGTTTGCATTCAAAACACCTGATGGGTTGTGATTAGTCCTGGGAGTTGGTAGGCAGCAGCTGGAGGGGGTGCCGCCGATTGATAATCCATCCGAGCTGTTGTCTTGACCACAGGGTTATCCAGCTTGCGGGCGTCCGTGTACTCGTCCACCAGGCGAGCTGCTTCAGGTAAGGTGAGAGGTTTTCGGTCCCGGACTCACTCTCTGAATCCTGGGGACAGCTTGTCAAAGAAGTGCTCCAGCAGGAACAACTGCAGCACTGCTTGGCATTCAGCGACCCAGTGGGATGCTGTGCAGTGTAGGCGGCATGCCCACTCTGCATATGAGTCTCCATTCTGTTTACTAGTGTCCCGGGAACCGCCTCCAGTATGCCTCCGGTGTGACGACATACCTGGCCAAAAGGGCTTCTTTCACTAACCCATATTCGGTAATATCCTCGTCTGGGATGGCCCTGAAAGCTTCGCTGGCCCAACCGGACAATTTCCCGGACAGGATGGTAACCCATTCCTACGTGGGCACCCGATGTAGGGCACATTGCCGTTCAAAATCAGCAAGGTACCCATCAATTTCTCCCTCTGCTTCAATTAAATTTTTGTAAAAAATGTACCTTTCTCTTTTCTGTTACAGTTGTTACTTCTGCTGCTGCAGCACCTCTTTGCTGAAGGTGCAGCTGGTTTGCTTCCACAGCTGCTATAACACGTTCTATAATGTCCGCTGTAGGCTTGGGACTAAAATGTGACAGTCTTATGTTGACAGCCCGATCAAAACTTGCCTCTTCGGGTGTCCTGTCTGTTATGCTGGGTCTTTCGGCTCTATCCATTTCCAGCACTTCTGTAATGATGTCCCTCTTCTTTCGGTTACTAGCTGGTCGGCCCAGGTTCTCCAATAAGTCCTTGAGGGTAGAGCGCTTTAGAATATGCTTCCATTGGCTTGTATCACCTTGTAGCTGTCCTTCTGGGCTGTGGGAAACATCCCGCCGATTGCCACCAGTTGTAACGGCACCCCTGGTATAGAAGGGGTTAATGCTGTTTATGATATTCCCTTCCCGAATGTAAAGGCAGCTATCGAACACTCCAATCAGCTGAACAAGCAACCATATGAATAATCCACACTCCAAACAGCCAAATAGGAAAACCATACGAATAATCCCCTCAAGTACGAGATGAGGCTCTGTATTGAGGGTCAAGCAGGAATCTGTTTAATCTTTGCTACTTTCCCGCCTTTTATGCAGATCTTCCACCAGGTGGACACTCCCCTAGGGGACCTGGTGGAAAACTGGGACACAAATAGTACAGTGACCAATCAGAACACTCCCCTTTGGACAATGTGGACCCTCCTCTCTATCCTGGAGATAATTGAGAAGTAACTCAATTATCTCTGAGAATAGAGCATAACCTCCATTTTATACAGGCTAATAAAATACATAAAAATATACAACTCTAAAACTCACGAACCGAACCCCCACATTCAACAAAATCCCAGATAGTCTGGATCTGAGCACACATTATTACCGACTAGCGCTCAGATCCCATACACACAGTTCAATCGCCATGGAGCCAAAGTCTTTCACATAGTCTTTCGTTATACGAATGAGCTCCATGGGATAGCTATCTGGGGTGACTCTGTTCGTGGGAAAAAGTACCGAACGGACGGCGTTCATATGAATGGGAGAATAGATGAAGGGAGGTCAGCGGCTTCAGCGTTGTTCGTGTAAAAATAGTGGCCATTTTTAGTTCCATGAAATCGTCGACGAACACCGCTGGGCATTCATATGTTCAAGATGGCCACTGCCACGTGTTCATTCATACGAACAACGACCACTCTGCCGACATTCGACAATTAGGAAGTGTCTGCGGTTAACCACAACGTTCTGATGGGGCCAAGAGGTTAACAAGCAGCAAACTTCAATGCTGGGTGGCCGGCCGTTCGGCAAGTCTTTCGGTAAAAGGGGAATTAAGCATAGGGACTGTACGGACAGGGAAATAGCTGAACAAACAGACGGATGAAGGGGGAAGAAAAGTAATTCCTAGACAGAGAGGTCTGTCACATATACACACGTGGAAACTTTATTTTGATGACGTGTTTGTGATATGGACGGGCCCTTTGGAAACCTTTCATGAGTTTGTGGATATTCTCAACTGTAACAAGATGAATTTAAAGCTTACCAAAGAAGTGGGTGAATTTACACTAAACTTTTAGGATCTCAGAATTACAGTATATCAAACCAACCATCAGCCACAAATAGTGTATTAGAATGGGGAAGCTACCATGCAAAATCACTCAAAAGGAGTATTCCGATAGGGCAATAACTAAGAGTGAGGAGAAATATCTCAACTTTGGATGAGTTCAAGTGTAAAGCCAAAGAACTACGTATGCAATTTAAAAAACGTGGGTATCCAAATCGGTGCCTGAAAATAGTTCACAAGAGGGCTGTGGATATTGACAGGGATGTGATGTTACAAAATGCCCAACAAAAAAACAGAGAACAAGTAGATAAGATGCATTGTAGATTTTGATCAGGGGTGGGGAATCAAAATTATATTGGACTAGTTTTGGCCTATACTCACACAAGATCCACACCTAAACAATGTACTAACTCCCAATGCTTCATTAATTGCTAGAAGGGGGAAGAACCTCAAAGATCTTCTAGTCCCAAACCATCTCTTACCTATTAACCCCTTAAGGACACAACATCTGAAATAAAAGGGAATCATGACAGAATATTTCTGTCATGTGTCCTTAAGGGGTTAAACCTACTGAGACCTGGCTTAGGAATACATTGAGAGGCCAATGCGGTAGGTGCACGGCGTGTAAATTTGTCCTACAGAATTCCAAAGTCATTGAGGATACCTCTGAGAACATTAAGGTCCAAGTGAGGGACTTCTTTAATTGTAACACCATGGGGTTTGTCTATTATTTGACTTTCTCCTGTGGGAAAAAAAAATGTCAGGAAAACTTTTAGACATTTCAAACTGCGTATTATAGAACACATACATTCAGTTAAATATAAAAATGACACCTTTGGGAATATCAAAGCAACTTGGATCGCCTTCTGAGACAAAGGGAATGCTATTGGATCTACAGATTGAAGACCTTAGCACCTCTAGGCCTAAATGAAGGGTTTACTTATACCCCATTTCTGAACCAGTTCTAGTTAAAAGTTTGGATGCCCTCTTTGCCTTTTCCAACCAAGCATATCCAACTACTCTTATTTTCCATCTTTGTTCAGTCACACTTAAATGCAGAGAATGTAGGGGGGGGGGGGGCTTTTAACACTAGCCCCGGACAAAGGCTCAATTTAGTGGCTCCGAAATGCGCGTGGGGCGTTTTTAACGCTTTTTTATTCACTTTATTTAGGTGTTTTTATATGGGCTTTATTTACTTTTATGGACACTTGAATTAATTTTGAAATGTTTAGTTTAAGCCTCTAGCTTCTAGTAGTTATTAGCTATGTATTAGGCTAGGTTCCTGCAACAGATCAGTTGACTAGTCTGGGTCTACCATGCTATAGGGTTCCTTTTCTAAGCCTATTTTCAACTATCAAGCAGTGAGCAGTGTATGGGATATGAATTTAGCTAAGCCCTTCCTAAAGTCTATATTGGTTAGCTAGAAGTTCTGTGCAAGTTCAAATATTTAGCTTATTTCTAGACAGCAACGATCTACTATCGAGCAGTATATGAGTTCTTTTTACAGTTTACATTGGATAGCCAGGAATTCTGTACAGGTTTGAATATCTTGCCTATTTCCAGCTTTAGATAGTAAGGATTTTCATCGAACATACAATATCCTTTCTTGCCTTATAGCTTACTACCATGGCTAATCTATTGCCACTTAGTTGGAAGGCGAAACCAATTTGATACATTTTATTGCAACATTTTCTCTGTTAGAAATCCCTTCTAAGCATTTTCTGAGTCCTATTTAGCTGTGTGTTTAAACTTTAAATGAGGTAATGCGCCTAAACTTACATTAGACATTTAATAGACATACCGCCACAATTTACGCTAGCACTTAATAAAGGATTCTCCCAAGTATTGACAAAGGTTATGGGAAGGTATTGTCTCTTAAGAATATATTGGTTTTCTTTATGGTTCATTTATGAATCACGTTAAATTCAAGCTGTCATTTCATGATTTTCACCTTATACGATATGCTCTTATTTTATGAATAAGGGTTATCCATCAACTTTGGTTCCGTTTCTTTGGAATTTTTTTTGTATGTAAACTAGGGTCAGGCCCTAAATAGTTGGACATCCCTTAATTCTTTCCCTTTTCTCAAACCGCCTAAGAACCTTATCTTCTTCATCTCTGTTAACCGAGGCCCTGATGGCTTCAGAGACGCAGTCGTTGGTCTCCTTTTTATCAATGATTGAAGTTGCAGGTAGTAGAAGCAGCTATAATAGACAGATTGAATTCTGTTTGGAGTTCGGTGAATGTTTCAAGGTTGGAGTCGTTTAGGAGTTGGGACAAAGTGTATACCTTGTATCTGCTCCAGATCATATAGTTAAAATCCGGGATGATGAGTGGCAAGGTGGCTATTGGCAGGGCTGGAGAAATGTGCTGCACTATGCCTAGGTTAGTTCGGTAACTGTCCCATAAGGTCAGGGTAAGTTGTGTAGTGGGTAGCATTTTTTGGCATGCAGGTCGCTGCTCTTTAGGTAGCCATGCCAGCTGCATCACGGGGATCCCCTCGGTGAAGCTTCGTTCTGTCTCCATCCATGTCAGTGGGTGTTTATGGTGGAATGCAGATAGCAAGGGGCGATGTGAGCCACCCTATAGTAGCCCGTCAGGTCAGGTAATTCCATTCCACCATGATGGAACACTTTGTATGTAGCAGAATGAACCAGCTCCAGGCTGTCCGTCCCCCTCCTCATTTTCCCCTATGTGTGAAAGTTACAATAACTGTGCAAGACATACTGCCCTTGCTTTGAAACCTAAGGTTTTCCCTGTTTCATCTGGCTGTTCGTCAAAATCCATTCCCTTAAGTGGTTCCCATGGTTTTATTCATCAACCAAACAAACTACCGAAAGGTAGACCACCCAGATATGGAGTGTGCCACTCATTAACCCAGTTTACACCTCCATAAACCGCAACCACATGAACGTTCTAAGCGGTCGGCTGGGTGGTCGCCGTTCATATAGACGAACACGTGGCGGCGGCCATCTTGGGACACGAACAAAGGCATCGGTGTTTGGTCGTCGAGTGCATGGAACTAAAATCGGACACTCGATGGCGCAAACACTCCTGGGACTTCCACCTCCACCCAAGTTCGACTGGAAGTACATGATAGAAGCGCTATTCAGTAGAAATAATCTACCAAACCAGACATGTACACTAACACTATGCACAAACAGATCCGTTCAACGATTTAAACATTATTTGACTGATAAGATAGACCGGCCGCACATCCTAATCCTTTGGAAATATTTTGGGCATAAAGCTATGCGTGCGGTTGGTCGAAAGTGACTTCCAAGGAATTTGTGAATCCCTGCTCTGATCTGGGTGATTTTTGGATATGTTGTTCACCCAGATCAGAGCTATCCAGGGATGAGGATATGTGATGTTTTTGGGGTACTTCTGAAATCTTATAAAATATGTGGTTTTCCTGCCTGGAGATAACTGAGTTATTACATTATCTACCTCAATTATTTACCAAGCAGAGGGGAGGGCTTGTACGTACTATATGGAAGTGTCTCCATGTACAACACTGTTTCATTGGCTTGTTAACTTTGTGTCCTGGTGCCCTACAAGGTCCACCTGGGCATCTACCTTGTTGGGGAAAATCACCTAAAAGGCAGTATTAAAAATCAGTTATTCCCCCAAAACTGAGTGTTGTCTAGTTACTGGGGAGGTGTTGGAAGAATATTGGCTGTTCCCTTGGAGTAATTTCTTTGTTCCTCTTTTCTTCCTCAATGTACATCTTGGAGAAACCAGCGGAGACGAGTCCCTGCTAAGACCAGCACTACGCTACATTGTACATTGTCGATTTTGCGACTTTAGATTTGATGTTCCCCCCAAAAATGTATATAGGATCTTCTGCACATCTTTGAGGTACTTTGCCAGGAGTAGCAATCGAAGTGTTCTAAATAGATATTGAATCTTCGGCAGAAGTAACATTTTGGCCGCCGCTATCCTGCCGGTCCACGTGAGATATCTTCCTTGCCACCCTTGAATAATATCTTTGAGTTCGTTGAAGAGTTTCGAGTAATTGTCCTTGTGTAGAGTGTTAGTTGTGGGTGTTATGTTTACTCCCAGGAATTTTATGTGGTCTCGTCGCCAGTCATATGTGAAATTTTGTTTGAGAGAGGTCATGTCGTGTTTGTGGATGTTTATGCCCAGGGCTTGTGTTTTGGTGACATTCAGTTTGTAGTAGGAGCATTTGCTATATTGGAAAAGGAGGTCGTGAAAGTTGGGCAAGGATATGTACGGCTGTTTTAGCATTAGAAGGATGTCGTTCGCAAATAGAAACAGTTTGTATTCGCGGCCTTAGAGTTTTATGCCATACATTTTTGCGTTGTCATTTGGGTTAAAGGTTCCAATGCTAGGATGTAAAGTAGGGGAGATAGCCGTTTGACATAGCAAAATGGCAAGATATGAAGCCCCCATTGACCACTCAAGCAGTTGAGGATGAGTATAGTTCGGTGATAAGAAATATAAATGGGGGTGGGAAACCAAATTGTTAAGGACCGTGAGGAGAAAGGGCCAGTGCAACCTATCAAAGGCTTTTTCAGAGTCTAACAAGAGCAAAACACTAGAGGCTCCTCCTCCCCACGACCCATGCAATATGTCAAGCAGCTTCCTTGTGCCGTCTGCCCCCTGTCCTCCCCGCACAAAGCCCACTTAGTCCTCACCTATTAATAATGGAATAATGGGCGCCAGTCGGTTGGAAAATATTTTTGCAAGTAGTTTTACATCTGTGTTTAACAGGGAAATAGGCCTGAGGCTTTGCCTTCTAGTCGGTGGTTTGCCCGGTTTCGGGAGGGTGGCAACATGTGCTGTTAGCATGTCTTGAGGCATGATGCCTTTGTGAATGATGTGGTTTAACATTTTTTTCTAGGTGCGGTGCATGTGAGGGAGCAAATTGTTTATAATACATATTTGATAGTCCATCTGGACCTGGGGATTTCCCATCGGGAGAGCTTGAATGGTTTCTAGTATTTCTTGTGTAGTGATAGGGTCTTATATAGCTGCTTTCTGCGTGTCTGTCAAAGTCAGAACAGTTGTTAGTTGCAAGAAGTTTGCGATTTCTAGGTTGGTCGGTTGGTATAAGGCCCTATCTTCCTTAAGATTGTATAGCGTATGATAATAAGCTGCCATTTTGTCATTAATATCTTGGCAGTTGTGTAGCTTTTTACCAGTACGGGTGACAAGGTAGGGGAATTTGGAGTTGGCTTCTTTTTGGCAGAGCATATTAGCCAATGTTTTCCCGGCCCTATTACCTTGGGAGTAGGTCCAGATGTTGTAGCTGTAAAAGCTTTTTGAGATGCGTAGCATGACTTATCAGTAGGTCTCTGATCACTGGTTTGTGAGCCTGCCAAGTGGAGAGGATATCAACCTTTGGGGTGATATTGAGTTCAAAGTATGTGTGACTATGTTCTGTGAAGAGGGTGTTGTGTAGGAGAGTATCGTTGAGGCGCCAGGGTGGTTTGCCTGTGTGTTGGTAGTGGTGCCTAAGGGTCAATGTCATTGGGGCATGATCAAACCAGACTATGTTGCCTATTTCACAATGGGAGATGTTGGGAAGGAGCGCCCCGGATACTAGAATTAGGTTATTTCTGGAGTAGGTTTTGTGCACTGCTGAATAATAGGAATAATCCCTATCTGAGGGGTGTTGCGTTCTCCAGGTGTCATACAGCCCATGTTCCATTAGTAATTTTGTGAGTGCTTTGCAGTTGGCCTTGAGGGTGGTATGTCTATGTGAGTCATGAGGTATAGTGGTGTCTACTCAGGAGTCTAAGGAATGGTTAAGGTCCCCCTATACTATCAAGGGGTTGTGATGGTCGTTTGTAATTTTGACAGGACCTTGTGGAAGAAGTTTCTCTGATGTTCATTTGGGCTATACAGGCCTACTATGGTGTATTGTAGATTGTTGATGACACATTGAAGTATCAAGTACCGTCCCTGGCCATCTTTTTTGACAGTGGGAATTTCTACTGTTGATGAGCTGTGGAAGAGGATGGAGACTCCTCTGGAGTTTGAAGAGTGAGTTGCATGATATTGTGTTGAGTAGTCTTTGAGACCAAATTTGGGAACCCTGGAAGTAACAAAGTGTCTCTCCTGTACACATACTATATCTGCCGTACTACATTTGACATCCTCCAGTAACATAATCCGTTTATGAGGAGTATTTACACCTCTGTTATTATGAGAGTATATTTGCATAGTTCAAAGTTGTGGTGTTGTTTAACACGTAGTCTAGTACTGTTGAGGTCTATGAGGTACCAGCTGTAATCTGGGTTTGGAGTTGTTGAGAAAGAGAGAGGTTGGGTGGATTGGGTCAAAGGATATATGCAAGGTGACCTGTGTGGTCTCAAAGTTAAAGATTAGATATGTGTAATCGACCTCTGGGGCTCGGGGTGCAAGGGTCTTACCAACAGGGTTAGGAGTAAAAACTTCCTAACGGGTGGCTGTTTGAGCTCCAGTGTAGGTTGTGTTGAAGCAGAAACCTTGTTCTTAACAGTGCTAAACATATAATGGTAGGTTATTTAAAAACAAACATTTGCAATATAAGCCTAAATATGACATTGTTCTTCACATAATATGTGGCTATACGGAGGTGATTTAGTGTCCGCATCTGTACATGACAGTCTCTCGTACTGCACTCAAAGCAGTTTGGGAATGCACTCTGGGCATTTGTAGCTGTCAGCACTAAATGGCCCTGGAGGACTCAAGTGTAGGTTTGAGATGCACAGTTGCAATCACGTCTTCCCACTTTTACTGTCAGGGTGGTGAAGTGTAGGTTCCGCTCTGTATGGGTCACCTTGTGAGATAGGTCTCACGCCCTATGTGTGTGTTACCCCAAGTTATGTAATTGGGGCCTGGGTGTTTGTGAGCTGCAGAGGGCTTATAGGGGATTAGAAGGTGGTGGTGTCCTGAGCGTAAGATGTTTTTGTCACGCTAAACTGCGTGTAGTCAGAGTGCCCAGTGTGTCACACCACACCACCGCTGTCTTAGGCAGTTCAGGTCCTGACCACATAGCAGATATATTGTTGCGGTTGTTACCCCTGTTACCCATGTGCATATCGGTCCTGTTCTAGGGCGCCATATGCGCTGTCTAACCTAATTACGTCAGTGTAACAATTTTGTGCCAATGATCATCTAAACTGCTATTGCGTGCAATTAGCATTGCCAGAGTTCTAGTTTTTTAAAGCTGTCAGTCGTTGTAAGCTTAACCCGAGTTGCCATGTGGCTGCTGGCATCCGAGTCCTAGGCGCCATCTTGTAGGGCCGCTTACGCGGCCTCTGATGTGAAGGATGGCTTTAGGCAAAAGAAATGTATCTAATCAGCTTTAGAGGAAGATTTTTTGGTTTTATGCTGGGACATGTTGAAATAGAGGCTTTTTGAGATTTCTGCATTATGAATTTTCGTTAAATTTGGAGCTCATATGCCAGAGCAATTTCCTACGCGTCCATCTTGTTCGGCAGTCAGCCACGCCCACTATATTAGCACTTGTAAACACCTTCAAAAACAGACTGTTGTTTGCGATTTTATTTTTTTAAACTCTGATATATCGAAAATGATTGATTATTTTGTCTCTGCAAAACTTCTTTGTGTGCTTTTTACTGCAAAACCTTTACAGTTCTGGATGTGCTTGTTTTCCTGTCTTGATTTTGTTCTTCTTACTACATTTTGAGTTCATTTAGTTCATATAAGTTTCCATTGAACATGGAATAAATAAAGGGTCTGTTCAAGGCATGTATCTTAATGGAGCTTATTGAAGACATTGGTCATTGATTAAGAAAGCCAGCTCAGAATCTTCAATTCCCAGCCAGGTCAACTCAGCCTTGGACCATTCCGAGGTTTATAATTTGAGTTATGTTAGTTTGGTTATTAATGCCATCCAGAATTCCGAATATTCTTAAAAACTGCACAGCATACCTTCCCTAGCAAAATAATATGATAGCATTATGTTCTATTGTGTACCATTTATTTTATTTCCAAGCCTGACTCAAAAGGGAAGTGTTTGTTTTGATGTGGCAAATGATGGGTCAGTAATTATTGTTTTATTTAAAATAATGTATGTAGATATACTCATTCAGTGAGATGTTATATTATGCATACTTTATAGAATAATTTGTTACTAGTACTTTGTGTATAGAAAAATATGAAACTACCTTCTCATGCATAACCACAATAAGTTTATATATGACAAATACCTTAATGTTTATAGTTGCTATACCCATTATTTTATAAGGCACAATTATCTGCACGTTTTATTTCCATTGTGTAGTACAGGGCATATATGGAAGTTTTATATAAGGCCAAGTAATATCAACAAAATGTCTCAAAATCACTGTATTTTTAAATGTAATACATTTTACCTATATGCATTGGTTAGTGTGAGTTCAATTTCGTCATTGTGGAATAGTTGTCAAAATGCAATTTTATAAATATATGTTATGGATAACTGGCTTAATATGGTATTATACTTAACACCGGGATTCAAGGCACAGCTGCTGTTACACATCTACCTTCGTGGACTCTTCCCTGCTGCTTGTGTCTTGCTGCTCCTGGGGTCACTGAAATATAAATCCTGCATTAAAGAAGCACATTGGTATTAAGGGCTCATGGAGAAGAGGAGAAGCTGCTTGATTTTGATAGGCACCAAAATCCGTGACATAGAGCTGCAGCTTACGGCAGTGGCCCCCCACCGTCTCTTGATTGAGCTGCTGAAGCCATTGTAGTGTCAGTCGCAGCGACATGCTGAAGAGCCTGTTCACAAGGAAAGGGATTAAAACTTCTCATCTCTGTTTCAGACATTTCAAAGGAGAAAGCCAGTCACAACTCTCATGTCTGCCAAGCCCATTTTCATCCTATTTCTCTCTCTCTCTCTCTCAGTTTTCCTTGCAGCCTCAGCATCCCTGTTGCCGCATTACAGATACGAGAAGGAGGCACAGACAATAGTATTTGGCATTCTGTACTTGATACCCCTGGAAAACTGGGAGCCCCCAGGCTGAGAGCAGCCTGCACAGCGAACTAAAATTACACACTTCCCCACAAATCAATGAATTTGAGACTTCCAAAGCACTGTGGACTCCAGCTGGTGCCACAACTCAACAAACAGAGCAGCTGCACAATAACATACTTTGAATATTATGAGTTGTTCTGTTATTTTACTAGCTTTTTAATGTTTTTTTTTTTCCTCTAGTTAGATTTCTAGCTGGGTTGCTAGTGTCCATCTGCAATGGAAATCTAATATAATAAATAAATAAATAAATAAATGACAGCACTATGTAACATCTATATTACGATTTGTGCTATGCAATTGGCTTTGAAGAAGGTGATCTAATTCAGAATCCTACTGGCAGCTCTTTGTCACCTTCATTGAGTTATGGGCTTTCCAGCATTTCAGGCACGAAAAAATAGATTGTGTTCCCGGCAGGGTAGAAATTCATGTCCAAGATGGTGTTTGCACCCTGCTTTGCACCATTCTCGAAGGCAGCAATATTGTGAAAAATAAAGTGTCTTGAAATCCTATTGTTCCTTCAAAGTGAAAATATGTTTTGCTGGATTAACAACATAATCACTCTCATCTTAAAGTACCTTTCGTGTTATTCTCCATATAAATTTGCTTTGTATAGTGAGCTTTACACTTAAAGGGACACTATAGTCACCAGAACAACTACAGCTTAATGTAGTTGTTCTGGTGAGTATAATCATTGCCTTCAGGCATTTTAATGCAAACACTGCCTTTTCAGAGAATGCATTAAATTTAGATTCAATCCATCTCTATGATTGGCCAAAATTGTGCTTGGCCCCGCCCCTTACCGATTTTAGCCAATTCAATGCTTTCCCAATGGGAAAATGGGAACCTAGCAGAATGCTTCAATGCTTTCCCAATGGGAACCTAGCAGAATGCTTGGTTGTATAGGGAGAGGTATTAGCAGTAGAAAGAGGGAAGTGCTCATGCCATTGTACAGAACACTGGTGAGACCTCACTTGGAGTATTGTACACAGTACTGGAGACCGTATCTTCAGAAGGATATTGATACCTTAGAGAGGGTTCAGAGAAGGGCTACTAAACTGGTTCATGGATTGCGGGATAAAACTTACCAGGAAAGGTTAAAGGATCTTAACATGTATAGCTTGGAGGAAAGACGAGACAGGGGGGATATGATAGAAACATTTAAATATATAAAGGGAATCAACACAGTAAAGGAGGAGACTATATTTAAAAGAAGAAAAACTACCACAACAAGAGGACATAGTCTTAAATTAGAGGGACAAAGGTTTAAAAATAATATCAGGAAGTATTACTTTACTGAGAGGGTAGTGGATGCATGGAATAGCCTTCCAGCTGAAGTGGTAGAGGTTAACACAGTAAAGGAGTTTAAGCATGCGTGGGATAGGCATAAGGCTATCCTAACTATAAAATAAGACTAGGGACTAATGAAAGTATTTAGAAAATTGGGCAGACTAGATGGGCCGAAAGGTTCTTATCTGCCGTCACGTCACATTCTATGATTGGCTAAAAATCGTAGTTTATGATGATGTCACCAAGGGGGCGGGGCCAGTGCCAGCGGACCGGTGGTGCAAATAAGGTGAGTTTATTATGCTTTTAAGAGAGCTAAGGTGTGGGGGGAAGGGAACAAGCCACCTAAATGGTGAGTTTAACACTATAGGGTCAGGAATACACAAGATCCAACATTTTCCACAATCCTGGCAGGGGTATACCTTAATACCCCTACACTACCCGGGTTCTGAGATACCAACGAGCTTGAAACCCACCAACATCTTACTAACAGGTAACCAACCATATTAATCAGCCAACTAACAGGCAAGTAGCTGGGTGACAGTGGGGCGAGCAAGCAGGGGGAGAGGGAAGAGGAAAGGGCTAGCTAGTCCTGATTTAGTGCAACCTAGCAGATTTGCCCATTTGAGTGAAGATGTTGGGAGCAACAGCTCAGGAGTAGCTGTATTAGAGGAAGCTGTTACTTCTAACAGCCGAGGGAACAGCCCCTCTAGTACGGGTGGGGATAAAAATGTAAGGAAGGTTAGACAGGTTGTGCTGGTAGGGGATTCTATCATTAGGAGAGTAGATAGGGCAATCTGCTGCTCTGATCATCTCAACCAGACGGTTTGCTGTCTCCCGGGTGCTCGGGTCTGGCATGTTGCTGACAAAGTGGATGGATTATTGGGAGGGGCTGGGGATGACCCAGCAGTTATGGTCAATGTTGGTACCAATGACAAAGTAAGAGGAAGATGGAAGGTCCTAAAGAATAATTTCTGGGAATTAGGTAGCAAACTTAAGAAAAGAACCTCGAAGGTGGTATTCTCTAAGACATTACCTGTGCCACACGCTACAGTGGAAAAGCAGCGGGAGATTAGAGAGGTCAATGCATGGCTGAAGTCTTGGTACAGGAAGGAGGGCTTGGGGTTTTTAGAGCACTGGGCTGACCTTGCACTTGTGTACAATCTTTATAGCAGTGATGGGTTGCACCTAAACGGGAGAGGGTCTGCAGTGCTGGGTGATAGGATGGCTAGAAGGTTGGAGGAGATTTTAAACTAGTAGTAGGGGTCATATCAATCTACAAAATGGAGATGGGACAGAAAGGAGATGGGCTTTAGCTCAGTATAAGGGGGGTGGAGACGGGGGAGGGACAAGCTCAGAACAGAGAAGGTATGTAATGTTGATAATTCACAAAAAGTACAAGTGACTCTTGATATTAAATGTATGTTTACTAATGCAAGGAGCCTAAATAACAAAATGGGGGAACTAGAGGCAATTGCATACACTAAACAATATGACATAATAGGCATAACTGAAACATGGTGGGATGAGACACATGATTAGGCAGTTAACTTAAATGGGTACATGTTATTTAGAAAGGATAGGAAAAACAAGAAGGGTGGTGGGGTATGTTTGTATGTCAACCATGAGTTAAAGCCAAATCTTAAGCAAATGATAAGGGAAATGTGGAAGCTTTATGGGTAAATATCTGCTTGGGGCAAAAGAAGGGGAATCAACTATTGGTTGAGATATGTTATAAACCACCTAATGTTAATATTGACGAGGAACAACAGCTGTTTGAGCAAATTGAGAAAGCTGCAAATCTGGGTAACACTTTAATTATTGGAGATTTTAATTACCCGCACATAAATTGGAACAGAGGGACTAGTAGCTCAGCAAAGGGAATTAGGTTTTTGAACTTGTTAAATGACACCTTCATGTCACAACTTGTACAAGCACCAACTAGAAAGGACGCTTGTCTGGACCTGGTTTTAACAACAACGTTGATCTTTTGACCAACATTCAAGTAGGTGAGCACTTGGGAAATAGTGATAACAATATAGTGTCCTTTGAAATAAACTAAAAAAAAACAAAAGCACACGGGGTATACTAAAACATATACTTTAAAAAAAAGCCAATTTGTATAAGTTAAGGGCAGCTTTACAATATATTGACTGGCATAAACTCTTTAGTGAAAAGAACACTGAGGATAAATGGAACATCTCAGAAAGGTATATTTCTCAGTATGTACCATTGGGAAATAAATATAAAAGAAACAAATTGAAACCAATGTGGCTTAGTAGAGAAGTAAAACAAGAGATTTAAAATAAGAAAGGGACATTTAAAGCATTTAAATCAGACAAATCAGATGCATCCTATAAAAGATATAAGAAAGCCAATAATGCGTGCAAAAAGGCGATTAGATTTGCTAAACTTCAAAATGAAAAAAATTATAGCAAAAGAGAGAAAAACCAACCCCAAAGCATTCTTTAAGTACATAAATAAAAAATAAAAAAATGAAAGTGTAGGTACACTAAAAACTGGAATGGGGTGTTCGTTAATGAAGACCAGGAAAAGGCAGGAATTTTAAACAACTATTTCTCCTCCATATACATTAAGGAAGAATCCATGGCAATAGATGTACAAATGATTGCTGCTAAAAACTTGCAGAATAATTGTAATTCGTTAACTCAAGACAAGGTGCTGTAGCAACTAAAGAAAGTTAATATAAACAAAGCTCCAGGGTCTGATGGTATTCATCCACGAGTACTTAAGGAATTAAGTGTAGAAATAAGTGAACCTCTGTTTTTAATCTTTCAAGATTCTTTTCTTTCAGGAAGTGTTCCAGAGGATTGGAGGAAGGCAGATAATGGTTCCTGTATTCAAAAAGGGATCAAAATCCTTGCCTGGAAATTATAGACCTGTGAGCTTAACTTCTGTGGCTGGGGAAATATTTGAAAGGTTATTAAGGGATAATATTCTATAATTCCTTGAGAAGAACATGGTTATCAGAAAAATCTGAATGGTTTTATGAAGCAAAGGTCATGTCAAACTAACTTGATTGCGTTCTACGAAGAAGTAAGTAGAAGTATAGATCAGGGTGTTGCAGTGGATGTGATCTATTTGATACAGTTCCACAAAATAGATTAGTGTTAAAGGATAGGATTGTTGAACATCTAAAATCATGTGGATTTCAAGATCAGAGACAACATGGATTTACTTCAGGGAGATCATGCCAAATTAATCTAATTGATTTTTTGATTAGGTAACTAAAATAATAGATCAGGGTGGTGCAGTAGACATTGCTTACCTAAATTTCAGTAAGGCTTTTGACACTGTTCCACATAGAAGGCTCATCAATAACTGCAATCTTTAAGTTTGGATTCCAATATTGTTAAATGGGTTAGGCAGTGGCTAAATGACAGGCAACAGAGGGTTGTAGTCAACTGAGTATATTCAAAGCAAGGTATAGTTACCAGTGGGGTACCTCAGGGATCTGTACTTGGACCCATTCTCTTTAATATTTGTATTAGTGATATTTCAGAAGGTCTTGATGATAAGGTATGTCTTTTTGCTGATGATAATAAAATTTGCAACAGGGTTGATGTTCCAGGAGGGATAAGCCAAATGGAAAATGATTTAGAAAAAATAGAAAATTGGTCAGAGCAGTGGCAGCTGACATTTAATGTAGATAAGTGCAAGATAATGCACCTTTGATGTAAAAACCCAAGGGCAGAGTATAGGATATTTGATACCCTACTAACCTCAACATCTGAGGAAAGGGATTTAGGAGTAATTATTTCATATTACTTAAAGGTAGGAAGACAATGTAATAGAGTAGCTGGAAATGCTAGCAGAATGCTTGGTTGTATAGAGAGAGGTATTAGCAGTAGAAAGAGAGATGTGCTCATGTAATTGTACAGAACACTGGTGAGACCTCACTTGGAGTATTGTATGCAGTTCTAGAGACCGTATCTTCAGAAGGATATTGATACTTTAGAGAGAGTTCAGAGAAGGGCTACTAAACTGGTTCATGGATTGCAGGATAAAACTTGATCCAAGGAAAAATCTGACTGCAATTCTGGGGTCAAGAAGGAATTTTTTTACTAGTTTGTTGCTAAATTGGAAGTGCTTCAAACTGGGTTTTTCTTGCCTTCTTTTGGATCAACAGCAAAAAACAAATGTGAGGAAGGCTGAACTTGATGGACGCAAGTTTCTTTTCAGCTATGTAACTATGTAACTACCTACTCTTGCTCCTATCTTCCCTAAGCAGGCCCATTACCCCCTTAACCTTCCTTATCCCAGCCCACCACAAGCTCAGACCTTGAACTCTTAAGCCATCTGAGCTCCGCTACCCCAAAGAAACAAAGCCTTAGCCAGCCCTTCCTGCAGCCCCAGATTAAACAAATCACATCCCACATCTGAGAGATGCACCCCATCCTTTCTGAAATAGCCAGGTAGCAAGACCTCCATTTCCTTGTGCCTGACTACCACCCCGCCTAATTTCCGTATAAAACTAGCCATCAACCCGTTAACCTTCCCTCAGAAGCGCCCCACAGCTGTCGAATCCCATGCATGCCACCAACGGAGCCGGGAACTATCTCTGACCACACCAATTGAACCCCACGGCACCCAAGTCCTAATCCTATTCACATCCTGCTTAATTCTCTTAACTAATAGCCGTTGCGGGATAAGCCCAAAGTCATTACCGCCTGCATGCAGCATTAACACATCCGTCCACCCACCCCCTGCTACCATACTAAGGATTACATACGTCCCGCCAGCCAAAACCCCTATAACCGAGCCATTGTAACTTAATCCGGTCCACAGGAAAGCCCAGCTGCTGACCGCAGAAACGAACTGCGGCTCTCATCTTGGCCCAGAAAATAAAGGAATGGCCCACGATCCAAGCCACTTGACCTAGGGAAGCAAAAGAAAATTGTCCGTCACCATGTGGCTGCCCCTATTCAGATTGAGTGCGTCCCAAACTGATTCATTCGCAATCCCAACCTGCCAAGCCCGCCCTGAAAGACCCGGACGAATTGGAAATGGGAAAGCGAGAAACTATGTTCGTGCATCAGAAAGGAACCCGGCTCTAGCGGGTGCCGTCCCAAATATTGAGCAACATTAGCCACCAGGCATAGGGGAGACCCCAGGAAGGCATACAGCACAACATCTGTACCCTGACTCTGAGCATCTGTTTTGGACCGGCGGAGATGTACCACAACCCTATCTGCCACCCACCGAACGTCCGAAAGCTGAACACCCCCACAACCAACCTGATTCGAGCTGACCAGTTCCCCAATCCGAAAAGCCCAGAAAAAAGGCAAGAGGAATGCCACTTCAAACAAACCTGCCTCATACCCATTGAAGCAAAGCCCCGTAAGACTGCGCACCAGGCCTCCAAGTAAGTCGAGTGAGACTGGCCTCCTCATGTCAGGGACACTGCACCCCTTACTGAAACCCTTCAAGGCTTGACGAATGATAATATTTTTGGTATAGTCCTCCCACCCCTGAAACTTAAACCAAAACGCGAGCGCAGACATATGCAGATCAACGACCGTAGGGGACAAACCTAATGCCAAGAGTTGGAAGACATACCAGAGTAGCGCGTCCAACCCAGAACCCCCGACTACCGCCAATTCCAACCCTGCAATATACTGTTCCCAAGCATCCCAAACCTTACAATAGGCCGTCCATGTACCGGGGGCCAATGAGGACCTCACGAGTCTCCCTAGAAAACCGTTCCAAGACTCCACATGTCCCTGGGGAATTCCTGACCATCTGCCATCGCCTCTGGTGCCTTCTTCCAAAATTGGGACCACTGTGAATGAGACAGAGCATCAGCCACCACATTCAAATACCCCGGTACATGCCGCATGCAGAACACCAAGTTGAGCGGCATACAGAGAAACACGAAGCGATGTAAGAGACACACCACCAGGGCCGAAAAAGCCGATAGATTAGTAACTGCGTGCACCACAGACATGTGGTCCGTATAGAACATCATCTTCCGATCCCTAAAGAGATCGCCCAAGAGGCATAGGACCACCAACAGAGGGAAGGCCAAGTTCCGCCCCCAAAGCCTATACTGCCCGAGGCGTCAATGTTCAGCTCTAAGTCCGCTGCTGACACCGCTGCCTTGCGAAAGAACACCGTCCCATTAAATTGCGCCAAGAAGGTGCCCCAGATATCAAGGTCCGCCCACATAGGCTTGTAGATCCAAAAAAATAGGGGCGGCGACCGTAACAAATTGCGACTGAAATCCCGCCTCATTGGGATCACCCTACAAGCAAAGTTGAGCTTCCCTATCAGCAACTGCAGTTGTTTCTACCACCACCTCCCGCAGCCCCACGATCTTTTCCTGGGGAAGATGACATTCTCCCCACAAAAAGTCAATTCCAGTCCTAGCAAACTGAGACCCTCCATTGGGCCTTCGGTCTTGCCAGCTGCTAGCGGCACCCCGAACACGCCGGCCACCCATTTGATTGTCCGCAGCAGATAGTGGCACACCTGATAATCAGCCGGGTCCACACTTAGAAAATCATCCGAGTAGTGACAACCGATACCCGATTCCTTCCAAACCACCCATTCCAGGGAGGTGCTGAACTTCTCAAAATACGAGCATGAGATGAAACAGCCCATCTGGAGGCAAAGATCCACAAAGTACTGGCCCTTAAAGAAACACCCCAGCAGGTGATGGCATTCCTGGTGCACGGGTAACAGCCGGAATGCCGTCTCAATGTCTACCTTGGTTATCAGCGTCCCCCGCCCAGCCTTCTTAACCAACTCGACCGCTTGGTTAAATGATGCATACGAGACCGAGCATATTTCCCTGGCAATATCGTCATTCACAGAAGCCCCTTTTGGGTGCGACAGATGATAGTAGCGATGGTACTTTCCTGCTTCCTTCTTAGGGACCACTACTAACGGAGACAACCGCAGGTCGAGCAGCGGGGGTTCCAAAATGGCCTCGCCATCTGCCCCAACTGAACCTCTTTGAAAAGCTTTTCCCGAAACACCTCCGGAAATTCGCCCGCCGACTTCAAGTTACAAAAGCTTGAAGCAAACTCCCTGTCCTGAAACGAAACCATGCATAAAACCAGACCGCAACAACTCCGCATCACCCCCTATTACCATTACCCTATTACCATCTTAGCCACGGCAGCATTGCGTCTATTCACAATGGCGTTTGGCCCCGAGACAGCGGGTGCCGCCCCAGGCGCTGAAGTTCCCCCCGCCGCTCCTCCTTTTTCTGAAACATCTGTGCAGGCCGTGGGAGCCCCCACATCTGGAACACTCATACTTGTACTTGAAGACAGTGCCCTTTGTTAAAGAGCCAGCAAAACCCTTTCTTATGAGAGGCCGACGCAGGGACTGACACCCTGTGCTGGCCACGTGCTGAAAGGGGGAAGCCCTCTGAGCCATCATAAGCTTTATCCACAGATGGAGATCCATCTTATCCCACCTCATCCCTGGATTAGCTGCCAACTGCTGTAGGAACTGCTTGTCGTATTTCCAATAGGCCATTCCCCATACGGTAAGCTTCCTAGATCCCATCCAGGTAGGAGAACAAGGAGGAGCAAGTCCCCTGGGACTTCTAGTTGATCACACTGGCCAGTATGCAAAACACCCGTAGCCAGTTCCTGAACGAATTAGGGATCTTACGATACCTCTTCCGCTTCTCCTCCTCCTTTTTGGCATCCTTCTTCTCCTCTTTAAGGTCAATATATTCCTCCAAAGGAAGGAGCGCAAAAACTTCCACAAACTCACCCTTCAAGATCCTGTCTTTCATGTCCTGTTTGAGGTGCACTCCAAGGGGACCCGCAAACGAAACATATGCATTCTGGCATGCAGCATCCAGCATGCACCCCACTACCCCCAAAGATGACACCCCCCGCTGCGACACTCTGCAGTGTTTGCACTGCCCCTCGGGGGCCCCGCCACCAGAGCCAAAACATTCCCCACATCTGACCTATGTGTACCCCCCTTGTCCCAAACCTCAATTAAGTGCTGAATAGATTGTAACAAGACAAGTGAAGATGCAGTAGGGTTTGACTCACCAACCAAGCCCTCCGCCGGCAACGGCCTCGAGGCTGCTAGTTGAGTTCCCAAAGAACCAGACTGCTCCACCACATCTCTCCTCATGCCAACCGGGGAATCCAGCCAATGCCAAGAATAACCGGAATTCCATCCACTGTCCGACCTGGAACAAGAAGAAAAATGCCTGGTCCGGTTGTACTGTTCTATACTCTCCCTACCCTAGTGTTCCCAGATGCACCGTGATCCCCTTCTGGCATCCCACCCCTGATCCTGGCCCTGCTGACCATCATGAGTCCTTGAGGCCCCACTGGCCTTACCCTTGGGACTCCTGCTCCACTCTCAGGCCGACCTGCACCTAGACCCATGCCCCGGAGTCACCGAGCGCTCCCCAGAGGAACCACTGGCATCTGATGCCGCCCTGGCCACGTAACCAACACCCCTGGGGGCACTGAACTCGGGTTCCAACGTGACCTGCCCAATGACAGCAGCTGGACCCGACATGAACCTCAGCATGGCACCCAGGAATCTGCAACTCCACAACCTGCCCGGCACCGTGCACGATCCTGATTGATTCCTACGACCCGCCGTCCTGGGGCCCCTAGCCAAAGCACGACCCCTGTGGTCTGCCTACTTGCATCATTGTCTACCAGTGGGCCCTGCCCCCAAGGTGCGGTCCGACTGATTCATCCGCTGCCCATTAGCCTGGGCCAGGGCGGCATCGGCCCCAGCAGCCTGGCCTTGCTGTACTAGTTCCCGACCAGGAACACCCAACGGGGCCAAGGGGACACCTGATGAGAAGTACCCTATGGCCCACCCCCGATAGCCACCCTGCTGCCCGCAAGTGCCACTGTCTCAGTGGCCCACGACCAACCCCAGCATGCAGGTTTTGACCAACCCCAGCATGTGGGTCTAATCCCAGTATGCGGCCCTAGCCTCAACCCCCCCACGAGAAGGCCATGTAGAACCAATGGGCCCTGGACAAGCAAAGGAGGAGGATTGACGTCAACCCCAATGGCACCGCGTGCTCCCAAGGGGTCCACTGCTCCACCACCCGCCCCGGCACCAGGCCAGGAAGTGGGAAGGTCCCTGCTATGGCCCCCAGCAGCACGCCCCTGGGGCCTGAACACCATCGGGGCCTCTAAGGGCCAGGTCTTGTGGTGCACTGGTTCCTGTCTCCTCCCAGTCCTGCTCACGTCCTCCAGGGGGCTCACGGTCTCCATGGTCCCCCCATGGTACACTTTCTAGGCCAAACCCGCCAACTGTGGGGGCCTGCAATCAGAGCGCAGTTCCCGCCAATCCTGGAGCCGCGCTCCTTCTCCAGTGCTTGTCCTAGCACTCACATAGCCGGCCGCGGCCCCACTCATCCAGTTCCCAGCACCCACTGCATCCGCAGGATCCGGGCTCAAGCGTTGCGACGGTCTCCTCTGCCGAACCTGACGCGAGCCCCCACGGCCGTCTTGACCCATCACCTCCAGGACCGCACTGAGTAACTCCCACAGCCATGCCGTCGTCCCTGTCCTGTGCAACATCCTGGATCCCGGCAATCAGCTCCTCCAGAGACCGCTCAGCCATCCTGAAAAAGAAAAAACAAGCTTACCAGGCCCAATCAATGCAAAACACCAACTCAGCCTGGTAAGTCAAAGTAGTAATGGGGATATCTAAAATGGCTGACATTTATATCAGCCCAACCCCCTAAACCCTAACCAACCAATCACCATCAGACTCCCTCTAAGCCCACCTCCAAGCCCTGTCAAGGCCCCCTGTGCTAAGCTGCGCTTTCTTCTTGGGGCTACAGGTGCAGGGCAACCATCCACCAACACACTGTAAAGTCATGTAGTTAGAGACAAGAGAAGATGTTGCAGGTCCATTAACAAATTGTATTTCTGTTAAGTTTACAATTAATATGTATACATAACAGAGATGGGAACCTGACTATAGAGGATCACACCAATAGGTTTGGTTTCTCACAACTCTCACACAGACCCGCAAACAGGCAAGCATACCATTAAGACTCTGCAACACAAATAATTAATCCAACACATACACAACACTTATCCAGCACGTAAAGTCAAACTCAAGCTTCCCCCATACAGCTGTCATCCTCATCCACGCACACAACAATCAGCCACTGCACACACATAACACCCACCGAGCCCAGGGCTCTGGGAGGGTGGCTCAAGCTGATATCCTGCCTAGGGTCCTGGGAAACCGAAACCCAGCTCTGATGCTGGATGAAAAATGTAGCCAGATACAGAATATTGTATCCAAATGTGTGGTATGAGTATTTGTGTTTTACATATATTATAGAATATGTTTCATAATTCACATGTTAGACAACGGTCCTGAATTTCTTTTTCTTTTTTTAAACATGTCAATTTATTTCACTTTACACAGAACACTTCTGCTATGATATATTATTCCCCTTCAAATAATCACTATACAATGTCAGACCATATTAAACATTATTCCAGTCCAAGAGATATTGTGTCAGCCTGCTATAAAATTTAAATCAAATATCATAATCTCATTAATAGGGACAAAATGTCCTTGGACAAAAAGAAAGGAATTTAAATCCAATTAAATCGAAATCATGAATAATAGTTTTGTGCCTATAAAATAATCAATAAACATAACACCCATGAATATGCTCTAAACATTTTAAACATAACCATCTTGGATCAATTCTAACACTACTATATTGAAACAGAAACTCTATATTTCTCCCGTCAGTGAATTCAATTTAATTTGTGTAACTTAGGTGCTAAAGTGCACAGTTGCAATGCCTAAGCAATTGCATCCTACTTGGTGCAAATTACTGGTTTTATGTTAACTCAGTAGGAAAATTGTACAGAGGAGGTTTCATTACTGTGAAGTCAACAGCAAGTGTTGCACATTTCTGATATGAAATGCTGTCCAGAATGTTTGCAAGCAAAGAATTGTAGCAGATGGCTTTTTTGAAGATCTTAATTTGAACTTGAAACCAATTGTCATATGGTTGAAATATGCTAATTATGAGTTAAAACATTGACAAAAGTGACTAGGAGTCACCTTATACTGAAAAAATATATATCTATGTATTCTGCTATAAATTTAGCCATTAAATATATAAACAGAATATTATTCAATGTTGAAAATTTAAGAACAATGACCAATTGACCAGTGTATAGATTGAATGTGTTCACTTAGCATCCAAGGATTGATCTGTGACGAAGTGCCCTTTGCCACTTGTGCCTGGAGGGGACTACTGGCTAGCCTCCTGCCTTCGACTATGGCCCCTGTGCTGATAGCTGTATTTTACCCTGCAATAAGGTTTATTTGCGTATTTCTGCCGGGTTGTTAGGGACTTCCAGTATGTGAGTAGTGCTACCCCAGATAGCTATGCCATGGAGCCAATTCATGTAACGAAAGACTATGTCAAAGACTTTGGCTCCATGGCGATTGAATTGTATGTATGTGATCTGAGTGCCATTCAATAATAATGTGCACTCAGATCTAAGCTATCTGGGGATATGTTGCAGGTATATGTTTTATGTAGTAATTGTAACATTGTGTAATTTTATGTCTTTTTGTAACCATGTGGTTAATGGAGTCTTGCCTCTGTCCTGGGAGATAATTTGATTACTTCCCAATTATCTCCAGGATAGAGAGGAGGGATTGTGATGTCACTGTGGGAGTGTTTTGTTTGTATTGTCTGTGATTGGTTATACTGTGTCCCACCCTGTGGGATGTCCCCTTGCATGGGGACTTGCATAAAAGCCAGTGTGTGGTCATTAAAACCAGATCATCTTGTACCTTTCTTGAAGCCTTGGCTCATGTTTGTGGGAAGGGATACCTACATTCTGGGGATTGCTATAATCACTTACTCCCCAGAGTAAGCTCTTGCAATAGCTTGTTTTTTTCCTGGTCCCTGCTCTCTGGATTTAGGAGAGGTTCACCCACTGGAAGCTGGATCCTGGCCTTGGATCCAGGGTGGGTGAGAGACGGCGAGACCCCGGCGCAACTGCATCGCTGGAAGTGGGGTCTGCAGTGCTGATGGTGTCGGTTGGAGTGCTCGGAGTCCTCGGCAAGCGCTAGGAGCATCGATTGGTTGAGGTACTCAGTCTGAGTGCCAGCGTTCCGTCACATGATCTTTTTGCAATGTGGGATATAATCAGGGCCGGTGCAAGGATTTTTGCCGTCCTAGGCAAAAGAAAAATTTGACGCCCCCCCCATCCCCTCCATGTGACATCACAATTCCCCACTCATATCATCTGTCATAGTGTGTGTTTACATTAAAAAGCCTGCAGGGGCAGGCTATAGACACCATAACCACTTCATTAAGCTGGGGACTATAGTGTCCCTTTAATGTGAGGTAATTAGAGATTAATATCACTAATAATAGATTGCCCACTTACAACCAGACGAGGATGGTGATAGGCTCTGGCTGCAGTTTGGCTCCACTGGTCTGGTGTAGAACACCAAGCAATTTTCTCTGGAGGCTGTTTGTGACTGTGGTCACAAAATTCAATGTTCCGGGAGAACGGGAAGCAGCTCCTTTTTTTTGGGCCCCTTACACAGCTCAAGGTCTGGGCCCCAGGACTTGACCCATAAGAACACCTACATGTTCCACCCATGAGTTTGCTCACAGGGAGTGGAGTGTGTAGGGAATGTGTTATGTGTTATTGTAGAGGATCGAATGTGTGTGCTTATGGAATGTAGTGTATACCACAACCAGTATATGTATACCAGTGTATATCAGTTTGTGTAGGTGATGCAGTGTGTTTGTGTTTTTGTGTAAGGGATATAAATCAGTGTGTGTTTGTGTATAAGGGATGTATTGTGTGTTTCTGGTTGTGTGTAAGGGATGCATTGTGTGCAGGGCCGGCGCTTCCTATAAGGCGTGTGCAGGGCCGGCGCTTCCTATAAGGCGAACTAGGCAACCGCCTAGGGCACCATATAGGAGAGGGCGCCCCTATTGCCGGCCCTTTAAATGCCACAGCTGCCTGA
>OW240914.1:187149908-187316846 GCA_933207985.1 Pelobates cultripes
GGCATCATGTATATACTTTGTTTATGTTTTGTTGTTTTTATTAATGTTATTGTTTATGTATATGTTCATGTACCTACCACTGCCCAATACCCGGCTAAGCCACCTGAAACCAAGCAAACACTCCCGAACCAAGAGTATCCCGAGCCAACCCTTAGAGGCGCAACCTGATACGCGCAGCACTAAAACAAGGCGCACTAACTTCCCCCCAGATGAATGCCTAGCACTAACTGCACCCAACTCCCCCGACCCACAACCCTGATGGCTAACACATTACAACTACTTTCTCTTAACGTTAAAGGCCTTAACAGCCCCCATAAACGAAGGTTAGCTGCGCAGGAACTACGCTCATCCAAGGCAGCAATTGCCTGCCTGCAGGAAACCCATTTTTGTAAACGTAATCCACCGAAATTCTCAGTGAAACAGTATGCACAGGCCTTTCATGCCTTCTCCCCAACTAAGTCCAGGGGAGTCTCTATATTCTTCCACGACGATTGGGCATTCACGATGAGCAAACAGCATACCAATAGAGATGGCAGGCTACTTATATTGGTGGGAGCCTTAAACGGTATAGAAATTACCATAGCCTCACTGTATGCACCCAATGAGGGCCAAAAATCATTTCTCGCCTCAGCAATGAGAAAACTAGACAGATACAAGAGGGGCCATGTAATCTTATGTGGCGACTTTAATTGCACGACTGACCCATTTGCGGACGTAAAACGAACGGGGAACAAAGGCCCCAAAAGCACGTCTATCTCACTAGGACGCCACATGACCATATTAATCACGCTACATGACCTCTATGACTCATGGAGATGCCTCCACCCCGCAGACAGGGACTATACGTACTTTTCCCCGGTCCATATGACATATTCTAGGATAGACTTATGCCTCATTGACAAGAGCACCCTAATGCTTGTTGACGTCTCTATAGGTCCAATAACATGGTCTGACCACGCGACGCTTGCGGTTACGCTTCGCGTCCCGTACCCGGCTTGTGGAAGGGGCACATGGCGCATGAATGAAGCTTTAGTGGACAACCCAGACAACTCCAAAACCTTAAACAAACAAATCACCGACTTCTTTGAGAATCACGCAAACTGCACAACAAATATTACAACCCAGTGGGTAACACATAAGGTGGTAATAAGAGGGACACTCATTCAAATGGGAGCTAAAAACAAACGACGAACATGCTTGCAGAAAACTGACCTAATATCGAAACTCACAACTTTAGAAGCCTCCCATAAGCAAAAACCCAGAAAACATACCCAGAAACAATTAGAACAAATACGGCTCCAACTCCATGCCATAGATCTGAACAACACCGAAAGGCACATGCGCTATCTCAAACAATCCCACTATGTTGAGGGCAATAAAGCAGGGAAATTGCTAGCTAGGAGACTTAAAGAACGATATCAAGCGTCCAAACTGCCATACATAACGTCCGCAGCGGGTGACAAACTCTTCAACCCACAAGACATGGTGGAGGAATTAGCCTCCTACTACGCCATGCTTTACCAACTAGATAATGACAGGAATACTCATCAACCTACAAGGAGAGACTTACAAGCCTTCTTCACTGACATTACCCTCCCGACCCTTACCCAAGAACAGAAAACCTCTCTGGAAAGGCCATTCACAGATGAGGAAATCCGTTCCACGATAAAGTCTTTACCAAAACGAAAAGCGCCAGGCCCAGATGGATTAACGAACCACTACTACCACATATTTGGAGACACACTGACCCCACATCTTACCAAACTTTTCAACCATATTAAACGAGTAGGAGTCGTCCCACCAGAAATGCTGGAAGCCCATATCGTAACCCTTCCAAAGCCCAACAAACCCCCCACCATATGTGCCAATCTCCGACCCATCTCCCTACTAAATGCTGATATCAAACTTTACGCCAAACTACTAGCCAACAGAATAAAACCATTCCTACCCAGATTAATCTCGAAAGAGCAAGCAGGGTTTGTCCCCGGAAGGCAGGTAGGAGACAACACCAGGCACTTTATCAATCTAATAGAATGGGCACATAAATCGAACCAACAAGGGATTCTCCTGGCTCTCGACGCTGAAAAAGCGTTCGATCGCCTGAACTGGGAATATATGACAATGACACTCGAAATCATGGGATTCCCCCAACCCTTTATAACCAGCATTTTGGCGTTGTATAGCTGCCCTTCGGCAAAAATATATAACACCGGATTCCTCTCAAAAGCCTTTAATATCCGCAATGGCACACGCCAGGGGTGCCCACTCTCTCCACTCATCTTTATCTTGTGCTTAGAACCCCTGATCTATAACATAAAAAATAACCCCTCAATCCGAGGGCTCAACACCCCAACAGGGGAGCAAAAACTGGCCCTTTTTGCGGACGACATAATAGTATTTATGACAAAACCGATACAATCTATCCCGGCTCTCACTAGAACACTGAACTCATATGGGTCGGTATCATACTACAAAAATAATGCAGCCAAAACCCAAGCCCTCCCCATAGGCTTACCACATAATATAATTAAAACACTGAAGGAAACACATAACTTCGACTGGAGGTCGAAATCGATTCAATATTTGGGGATAAAATTGACAAAAAATGTGCACTCACTAACGACGGAAAACCACACACCTATGATTCATAAACTAATGACCCAAATGAACAAGTGGGAAGGACTGGAGGTGTCATGGTTGGGGCGCATTAACACCATCAAAATGATGATCCTGCCACATGTGCTCTATCTCTTTTGCACACTTCCCATACCCATGTCAGCCAAACTGCTAAAAAGGTTCCAAACCATAATCAACGCCCATGTATGGAACGCAAACCACCCAGACTGGCTGCTGCCAAACTAAGCCTTTCATACACGAGAGGAGGCCTGGGAGTACCAAGCATCCGTAACTACTATAGAGCATCCCTTCTTGCACAAGGCCTGCGTATAATCCGAACCACGGGCGCCGACCAAACTCCACTATGGCTAACCCTCGAAAACGCCTGCATACACCCAGCCACTATCCCAAATGCTCTCTGGCTCCACGAGCCTAAATCAGTGGGTAAAGAAGGACTATGGTGCACGCAAACAACACTACATACTTGGGAACGTTGGGGTCCAGAGGTAATAGACGCACAGACACTACATAAGGAAGCACCACTAACTGCACTGCAGACCAGCTCACCCGACCTCTCCCTCCTCACATGGTCAAACCTAGGAATACATAAAGTAAAAGACTTATACACCCAAAACGAACTGAAAACATTCCCCACTCTGCAAAGCGAATTCTCCCTCAATCCAAGAGACATCTTTACATACCTAAGGGTTAAGAACATACTACAAACACGAATTAAACCGGCAGCACCCACACCACCTTTAGCAATACCCTTAGCCCGTTATATACTGACATCCCGCTCCATCAAACCACTAGCCTTATGCTATAATGCACTAGAAAAGGGAAAATCCATGCATAAACACTCCTATATGGAAAAGTGGGAGGAAGACATAGGGGAGCCAATCACTATACAACAATGGTATGACGCCTTCCAAGCCACTAAACGAGCATCAAAAAGCCTATCTCTGTGGGAAGCATATAGCAAAATAGCAATGCGTTGGTATCTAGTCCCCCTCAGATTGGCAAAGATATTCCCCAACACCTCACCACTGTGGTGGAGATGTGAACAACAGCAAGGGTCTCTACTGCATATTTTCTGGGAATGCCCAGTCATAAAACCATTTTGGATCGCTATCCAAAAAGTCATAAGGGAAACTACTAACTTGTCAATTCCACTAAACCCAGCACACTACCTACTCCACATACTACCTACGACAAGCCCAACAAGAAACCCATTAAGCACAATCGCCATAATCATACTAACCGCGGCCAAAGTCGCGATCGCATCAAAATGGAAACACAACGTGCCCCCAACTCAGGAGGAAGTAACACGCAGAGTAGACAGTATATGCATATATGAACAGATGGCACACAAAATGCAGGGAACATCTGAGAAACACAACACCTACTGGAGAGGATGGCTGGACGCCCGGAAAGAGACGGTACAGGAAGACAATCACTAACCTACATACAAAACTAAGACAGCTGAAATCGGGAGTAATTGCATCACACAGAGAGTGCAACTTACGGCAACTGACAAATAGACGGCCCTATAAGGACCCAAGTCACATACACTGCACGCACTCAGCTTCTAGGCTGGATGGGTCAGACATACAGTCAAATTATAGGTACAGTTAAAGTTAAAGGTTATCCCCTCCCCAACCCCTCACCCTATCCCCGGTTGCATGATATGACAGACACACCTAAAGTCACAGACTCACCAATAAAGAGGCACAGCAACCCAAATTCTAAACAATAATCGCTCTCACCCAGCCCCTACGCAGACGACAACCCTGAAATAAGCGCAACACGAGCGACATTAAGACATGATACACATAGGTTAGAAGGACTACCTTATAAAGCTGAAAATGTTATACACGACAAAAGATGACATTAATGCAACAATGTTTGATGTAAATGGTCTATGTGCTGCTGCGCCAGCACAACATTATGTTTATCACTATGTTTATCACTATTATTAATGTTATCATTACTGTCTGTATCAACATCAGTATTATGATTATGTATCAGCACCGGAAAACTCGATAAAACCAATAAAAATTATATATGGAAAAAAAAAAGAAGGGGGGAAATGAGGGAGGGAATGAAAGCATGGAGTAAACTTTGCCCGTAGTGCCAGCAACCTATGACAGCCCATTAAGCAGGCATGCCTTTTAGAGCAACACAATACATTTACACACAAAAAGTTCAAAACCCGGGGGGTGTGGCCTGGCAACTCAATAACCAATAACCTCCTTGGGCCGGCTAAACTAGCCTTTCTCTAAAAGGGCCACCGGGGCAGAGGCACAGGGTAATTGATGCCAACAAGCCCTCCCCCATTCTGGCTCTATAGGGCCGCTAAATCCCTACCTGACGACAGATATTCCACATCTGTATGTCCTGCTGTATATAGTTGCCCTCGGGCACCCAATCCTCATAAATATTTCCCTTGGTTCTCCCTATACCCTACAGTTCGTGTACACAAAGGCAGATAAACATGCTGGATGCCCAAAAAAGCAGAACCAATATGCTCAGACCCTACATATAACACGGCGCACACATGGGTCAACAAATAGTGGGTTGTTCTTAGATAGAGAGCAAGGTTCACAACAGGAAAAAACAAACCACATAAGTCTCATTGTTTTGAAACAAGGTTCATTAGTGGGTATGCTTGCATTGGTTCATCCATGGGTAAAAATGAGGAAATTGACAACTACACATGGGTACAATACTGACAACACCAACACACTATCTCACAGATATTTTAAGGACTGCGCCCCGCAATGCAGGACACATCTAAATTACCCCATAATACCTGAATGATGGCGTTAAATATACTGTCACTAAATGCCAAGGGACTTAATTCCCCTCACAAAAGGAGAATGGCTCTCTCAGATGCCAAAAAGATGAAAGCTCATATCGCATTTTATCAAGAAACGCATTTCCTTAAAGCCAAAATGCCTAAATTTTCCTCAAAACAATACCCTGTGGGATACCATGTAGGTAGGATATGTTAAGAAAAAGAGAGGAGTATCCATACTGATTAGTAAAGATGTCTCCTTTATGTTACATAAAAAGGTAGTGGATAAAGAAGGCCGGTTCCTCATGATTCAATGTATGATAAATAACGACCCCTACACACTTCTGAATGTATATGGCCCACACTACAATCAGTTGGCCTATATCAACAAGATAATAGCAATGGTACAGAATCAAACATATGGCTATTTGGTTATTGGGGGAGACACCAACTTTATCCTGGATAGCACTCTAGACAGATCCTCCAATGACACTGTTACCCACACAACGACCCAAAAGCGCACCAATATTGCGAATCAAATTAGGAACACGGTCCATACTGCAGGTCTCTTAGACATATGAAGGGTTTTACATCCCTCCAAAAAAGATTTAACTTTTCATTCACAAGTCTATAACTCATACTCTCGGATAGACAGTTTTCTGATACCCACCTCCTTGATTCCGAAAGTACAAAAGACCCATACAGGGTTGATAACATGGTCGGACCATGCCCCTATTCTCCTAACACTACACAAACGTTTCCCAAATAAAGGGCAAGGTACCTGGCGACTCAATGAGTCCCTGCTGAAAGTCCCCCACATAGTTAACCACATTGCGGAAGATATAAATACATATTTCGAAATAAACAATACTAGCGACTCTTCAGCAGAAATGATATGGCAGGCCCATAAGGCCGTAATTAGAGGAGCTTTGATCAAACACGCCAGCTATGCGAAAAAACAAAGGACTGCCAACTATAACGACCTTATCCGACAGATAACGGAGCTCACGCACGCTAACAAACACAGCCCCTCACAAATACAATGGGACAAACTTAGAACACTGCAAACACAACTCAAGGAAATGGAGGTAGATAAAACTAACTATATTCTGCACAGATACAAACACAAATTCTTTGCACAGGGGAATAATTCGGGATCAGTACTCGCAGCCAAGCTCAAAGCATGCATGACTAACTCACGGGTAGCTTACCTCCTCACCCCAGACAAGCAGAAACTTATGAACCCGCAGGATATAGTGGAAGAATTCGCACACTACTACAGTACGCTATATAACCTTGGAGAAGACAGTGCTACACATGTACCTACTGTGTCCCAAATTCAGGAATTTCTGAACAAAGTTAATCTGCCCAGACTCACAGACATAGAAATAGAAATGATCACTAAACCTATCACAAACGCTGAACTGGCCAACATAATAGCAAAACTGCCCTTGCATAAATCACCAGGGCCAGATGGTTTCACCAACCTTTATTATCAGACGTTTTCAGAGGCACTGACAGCACACTTGACGAACCTCCTTAATCATTGCTTTACCTCAGGTAACATGCCAACTGACATACTACAAGCACACATTTCAACGCTGCCAAAACCAGGAAAACCTGCCAATCTTTGCCAGAACTTTAGACCCATCTCCCTTCTTAATTGTGACGCGAGGATCTATGCCAAGATCCTGGCGGAAAGACTAAAAGACATACTAACACGCATAATCCATGACCAGTCAGGATTTGTTAAACAGAGGCAAGGGTCAGATAACACCAGGAAAATACTTAATGTCATTGCTCACATGGAGACACACCAAATGGAAGGTCTTCTCCTAGCGCTGGACGCGGAGAAGGCCTTCGATAGGCTTAATTGGCATTACATGGAACAAGTTCTCTTTAAGTTTGGATTTCCAAAAGCTTTCGTTCAGGGAGTCCTGGCCCTATACTCGAAACCATCGGCCAGAGTAACCAATGCAGGCTTTGTGTCGAGCCCATTCTCTATTACAAATTGCACGTGACAGCGGTGCCCGCTCTCACCCCTGTTGTTTGTGCTCTCCCTAGAACCACTACCGTATGTGATACGACACCACGCAAACATCACAGGAATACCGATATGCAAGACTGACTACAAATTAGCTATGTTTGCAGACTATGTCCTCATATCCCTATCTCAACTAACAAGATCACTGCCACATCTTCTACATATACTAGAAGAATATAGCAAAATATCTTACTACAAACTAAACCAAGCAAAGACCCAGGCACTGCCAATCAGACTATCGACCCACATCGTCCATTCCTTAAAAGAAAATTTTTCTTTTGATTGGAGACATGCCCACATCACTTATCTCGGGGTGAAAATAGCAGCCACATACAGGGGCATAACTACACACAACCTGTCACCGCTCCCACAAATGTGCAGGCAACTATTGCATAAATGGAAAGATGTGTTGCTTACGTGGCTTGGCAGGATTAACGCAATAAAGATGGTGGTCCTTCCGAAAATTTTATATGTTTTCAGAATGCTGCCACTATCACCCTCACTTGGTAAGCAGATCCAAAAACTATTATATGCCTATATATGGGAAAATAAAAAACCTCGCCTTCCACTCACCCTTCTCCAATCCCTAGTAAACATGGGAGGGGTAGGCATCCCTAATATTATGAACTATCAGAAAGCTGCGATCCTCAAAAACAGCAATTAAACTTTATGCCCCTAAGCTAACATTACAATGGGTAGACATGGAAAACGGCTACAGCCCCAGGGGCTCGGCCACAGACTACATGTGGACACCTAAACACTTGAGAGACAAAACCTCTGTGCTATTGCCCCTCACTAAGCTCACAGTTCAGACATGGGACCACCTCCATAAATCACAAACGAATAACACCAATTTCATGCCATGAGCATCACTTACGGCACTAAACTCCATATCACCATGGTTATCCTTACAAAAATGGAAAGATTTGGGTATCACCCGCATCAATGACCTATGTACGCAAGGGAATATCTTACCCTTTCCGGAACTGCAAAACAAATATACCCTGACTCCATCCTTCATATTTCCATATGTCCAACTTAAGAGCATTATTGCAGATATGGTACAGAGGCCAATACACAGCACATCTAGACCCAATCCTGAGCTACTCAAGATATATGATAGATGCCACAGATCACCGGTTAAGGCTAAATCTTTATCTCTAGGCTATGCTGCTCTGTAACATCACCCCCCAACTCTAGAGTTCACATTCAAAAGCCAATGGAGCAAGGAACGCCTGATGATTCTCACAGACGAGCAACGGCTTCAATCTCTTGGGGCATTGGAAGACATAACATCCTGCTATTCACATGCAGAATCCCACAAAAAGCTAATATACAGATGATACCTCACTCCAGAAAGATTAAACAAAATATACCCACTAACCTCGGACCAATGCTGGAGATGCGGTAGGGCCAAAAGCACTATGTGCCACATCTGGTGGGAATGCCTGACTGTTAAACCACTATGGACAGAAGTCCAGCAGCTGGGTAACGCAATGGGACTCAAACAAGGAGTGCTCACACCCGAGATAAGTCTTTTCCTGTTGTTCCCCAAACAAATCCCCCTACAAGATAGGCAATTATTAGTGCTAATGATAATGATGGCACGTAACCTCATTGCTTGCCATTGGAAACAAAAAGCATGCCCATCCCCAACACTGTTGAATCACAAAATGCAGCAATACCTTAAATACGAGATGTTGACCACATCCACACCCAAGCATAGGGTCATCACCCACAACAATTGGCTAAAGTGGTGCAATCAGACGATACAATTAGAGAACCCCCATGCTTCCCAGGAAGCTGCTGGAGCACCTTCCCAAAGGGATATGGGTGAGGAATGAAGTATAAAGGAACACAGACAGAAGCAAAATACACCATAGCTTAGGGCTAGACACAACGATAAGGGATGGATATGACTGAAGCCAGGCCTGAGTACGGGTCGGCAAACCATAACTTATACGCACATTTTGTCTACAACTTGTATGCACATTTTATTAATTACCAAGTGTGGTTGGGATGCACTAAGCGAGATGGAGAATGAAAATCCATGTAACCACATAAGTGGATATAGGAATCAATGCATTGATACATACATAGAGCTGTGGCTATGCCAGCATGAATGTAACTAATGAAATTACGCATGTACTAATATATTGCAATGTTTGACCTGTGTATATTCCTTTTTATCCCTACCCCTCTTTCCTTCTGTACCTCATTGGATTTGAATACTCAATAAAATACGAATTAAAAAAAAAGTTCAAAACTCAAACGGAAGAAAATAATTATATAACCTTATATATTTATTTTTTTGCAGGTTTTACTACAAATTGAGAGGGGACCTTCTCCACAGTGCTCAATAGGGCACACCAGAAAAGCCCCAACTTTGAAAAAGGTTATTTAACTAAAAAGGTGTAAATTTTCCTTACAACAAATCCCAAAGCACATAATCAAATTAATCCTCAATTATTCATCAATAAATTCTAACTATATTTTGGCAGTGCACATTTCCCATTAATATTTTGGTGTATGGTTAGATCCCAATATCTCATACATATTAAAAACTATCCTCCAGTGATGCATCTATGAGATCGAGGGAGGCTTCAACACCTCAGTCAGCTTGGATTTATTTCTATTCCAGCCCTCAATTGACTACAACTTGCTCTCACAGTGTAAATATAGATGTTGAAGCAGGCTGCATTGTACCTGTGTCCAGGACTGATTGAGTTAATAGTCTCCTATTAAAGGGAGTATGCAAGTTGTTTCAGTAAGGCAAATTTAAAGGGACACTGTAGGCACCCAGACCACTTCTACCCATTGGAGTGGTCTGGGTGCCAACTCCCACTACCCTTAACCCTGCAAGTGTAATTATTGCAATTTTTTTAATAAACTGCAATAATTACCTTGCAGGGTTAAGTCCTCCCCTACTGGCGGTCTACTAGATAGCCACTAGAGGGCACTTCCTGCTCCATAGCACAGTTTTTCTGTGCTACAGCATCGCTGGACGTCCTCACGCTGTGTGAGGACCTCCAGCGTCACTCAATTCCCCATAGGAAAGCATTGAAAGCATTTTCAATGCTTTCCTATGGAGAGCTCTAATGCGTGTGCACGTCGCATTGAATTGTTTTCCTGGCACTGGAGTGTCCCTTTAAAGCATTTCTAAGGGTTGACATTAAACCATTTGTATCCTGGCCGAGACGAGAGCCGCAGCTAGAGTTCAGGGGCAGCAGCTGGGACCAATTGGCTCTTTGTTGGTTTGTTTATAGGGGATTTTGTTGGGGGGATGTTTGTTATGCAGTGTTTCGCATGGTAGCTGGTGGAGGAATGCCAGACATCCTAGTTCTCCACGCAGGGGGGAATGATTTGGGGCTGATACCACAGGTTCAGCTGGTCAAATGGTTGAAGCAGGACCTGAATATATTGAGGGACATGCTTCCCAGGGTACTGGTGGTGTGATGGTTAATAGCCTGATGGCTAGTTTCATCAGGAAAGTGGGGGGAGTGGTAGTGAGACATCGGGAATTGGAAGTGGGGCCCCCTGAACCTGGGTTGGCAGGAAGGGCTGCAGAAAGCACTGTTTCTTCTGGGTGTAGGAGCTCAGACTGCTTAAAGGTTCAAGGTCTGAGCTCATGGCGGTATAGGACATAGGCTCCCCACTAGGAAGGTTATGTTAATGGTTATTGGTAGATTTCAAGTCCTGTCCGTGACTCAGAACCTGGTGGGGTAGGGGTTTCCGGGTATGCACACGAGAAAGGTTGCCTAAAAGGGTGAAAGAGTGAAGGGCTACCTGCCTTTTCTCTAACACTCCCCCTAGGTATACCCACAGTAGTGAAAATAACTCATAGGGTATGAATAGAGTAAAAATTAAAAACTTATTGAATTCTATTTAAAAATCTCTTTAAGGACAAAAAATAATGAAATAGATGAAACACACAGTGTTGGTGAATTTAAAAAGGAAAGGTTTGATGCAGTCTAGACAGTCTCTTGTATATGTATATGTAACTAACTGTAAGTGGTTACTAATAAATTGATTTATACAATAAAATACGGTAATCTCTTGTATATAGAAGTGTAACTACCTGTAAATTGTTACTAATGAATTGACTTCTACAGTAGACACAATAGTCAAGAATATATTTAAGAGATAAAGGTCAAAAGCTAGTAAATAAGTTGCACTTAGTTGGATAGTATGTGATAGGAGCTCAAATTGATAAAGCCTCTATATATCCACTAGTAACAGATAGATGGGACAATGTTCAAATACTCTCTACCTTCCCTGTTAATATGGAACTATATTCAGGTAATCTCTCTCTAATAGTGCTATTATCAATACTAGTATAAATTTAGCTTACATCAAATAAATGCAAAGACGCCTAATAGTGGTAAGAGGCTAAACTTGCTTGTTGCTTATTAATGGCAGAAAGTGCCAATTGGCAAGCAGGTTTATTAGGGTGACTGTAGCTAACATCCGTGTAGAAATGGAATACAGTTATAAGTAATATAATGCCATGAATATTCCTAGGAGTTAATACACATAGTAACCCAACATATAACCTTAAAAGAAAAACCTCAGCATATAACAGACACACCATCAAAGTCTAATCTGTTTGAAATTGCACTTTAGAACTATAGAGAGAGAAAAATAAAAAATAAAAAAAAATATAACATGTATATATGTGTGTGTCTTTCACCTATTTCATTAATTTTTGTCCTTAAAGAGATTTTTAAATGGAATTCAATAAACATCAGTTTTAAATTTTTACTCTATTCATACCCTATGAGTTATTTTCACTACTGTGGGTATACCTAGGGGGAGTGTTAGAGGAAAGGTAGGTCACCCTTCACTCTTTCACCCTCTTAGGCAACCTTTCTCGTGTTTGTATTATTGAGGGTTTAGGACCCTTTATACCCACATAGTCCATTTATATGTTGGCTTCGGGATTAAGCTTTGCTTGACCCCTAAGGCTTCATCTTTTCTTTGTTTCTGGGTCTACCCCTACCATGGTTAATTTATAATAAATGGTTGGCACTTAAAGTGATGTTTATGTTGGTATAATGTTTTATATATATATATATATATATATACATATGTTATTTATAGTGGGGTCATTGCCTGTTATACCTGACAGAAGGATACGGAAGCGAAGGCAGGGCATAGAGCAATGACCCAAACTTTTATGTTAAGTTGTTATATTGATATATTTAATATACCTGGATGAGTTTGTCCCACCATCCTTCCCTGGGTTTTTGGTTATAGTTGGGTTGTCCCGTTTTGTCACAGCGGTGGGATAGGGAGCTCAAGGAAAAGAAATAGTTTCCCCATTAGGAAGGCTATGTTAATGGTTATTGGTATGTTTGGTAGGTTTCAAATCCTGTCGTTGGCTCAGAACCTGGTGGGGTAGGGGTATCAGGGTATAACCCCACCATTGTTAATTTATGATAAATGGTTGGCACTGTTTATGTTGGTATAATGTTATATAAATATTTTTTATTTATAGTGGGGTCATTGCCTGTTATACCTGACAGAAGGATACTGAAGTGAAGGCGGGGCATAGGGCAATGACCCAAAAGTTTTATGTTAAGTTATTATTATATTGATATATTTCATAAAGCTGTGGACAACTTTACCCATATACCTTAGTGTTCGTGTCTTATTGGAATAGGTACGTGGGGGGGTTGTTCAAGGTTCCGGATGCCCATATGGTGACGATACACCGGTCATGGAAATTAGGAAGAGTATTATAATTCTTTTACTACTTTCACTCATTTGTAATCAAATCTATTACTCCAAAATATTCAAAAACAAATACTAAAAGACTAAAATCTACCGACAAGAGTAAATGGAAACATCGCATACAGAGTTTTCCTCTTAAACCATTTCACTAAAATTGCAATTATCATATTCACTAAAGCCAAATATCTTTGGAATTTGATCAGCACAAACGAATCTGCAGCAAATGCATTAAATGCACATATTAAAGTAGCACCAGTTTTACTAAAATTCATAATCGTTGGCATCCAACAGGATATACATTTTCAAATTATTGTTCACTTGCTTTGTGCAAGTGAATTGATAATTTAAAGTGCCAATTGTCAGCAGCCAGTGGGCAAATAGTTAAAAACCCTAGTCAATGCAAAAATGATGTGGCAACTTACTAGCTTGCTAGCCGCCACATTAAAAAGTTAAAATAGAAAAAGAAATTTAAAAAAGCCTATGGTCATCAATGAGACATCCACAATACTATAAAGGAGGTTTTAAACCTACTTATGCCATTAGGTGGGGCATATCTACGAAATATTTGAAATTAGTGATTAGCAAGCTAGAGAGGCTGCATGCCATGAGGACGGGAGATAATGCAATGTGCCCACACCTGTGAGCATCAAGTAGGGGACTTGAAAATAAATGACAGGTGTACAGATGATTGTCCACATCTCTGCCCCTGACTGTGGCCAACAGCAAGGAGCTATTTAATAAAATAAAATGAGGGGCAACCTAATGTCCACTCTGTCCCCTATTTGTGGTGTAGTCAACAGGTAGAGGCTATTATAATTTGCAAGGGGAGATGTCTTCCCCACCATTCATCCATGGTCAGTGGGTTGGGGCTCTAAATAATTGGAAAATGGCCGGTTAATATGCAATTTTCTACCAAAAATAGGAGATTTTTTTCTAACAAAGCTCTGCAAATATTAATCTGCCAGAAAATATTAAATCTGCTAAAATTCCTGCAAATATGTGAATTTCTCTACCTTCAAGCTAAAAGCATGTGCTTTTATTTATAATGTATAATTATACCGCATTGGAGTATAATATAAATGTTGTATATGTTATCCAGGACATGCTTGAAAACAAGAGAAATATCAACGTATGTTTTCCTTTTTAAACTAATTTCCAGTAACCTCAATTTGTCACAATTATTATTATTATTGTTTGTTTTTTGTGTGTGTTTTTGTTTTTTTGTTACGTCTTGTTTATTTTTCCACCTAATGTGCTGTGGTACTGTTAGTGTCATAGAAATAGCAATAATAATAATAATAATAGAGATAATTATAAACATTAGACTAGACTAGATGTTCTTTTAGCAGAATTTTTAAAAACCCTCTACAAAATTGGTGTTTTAAAATTCAGTTTCCTCTCAAAAACTTCAATTAGTAGGTTAAAACCATTTGCTTATAATATTATTATTTGGATGTGGAACTTTTTTCATTGCAAGTGGACAGCAACAGAACATAGTAGAGTGACAAATATTAATCAAAACACTTTACTTTACATAGAGAAGAAAGATTATATTTTGGTGATATCAACCAGTACAACGTCATATGCTATTAAAATGATCGTTAAAGAGATACTATAGCAATAGGAATACAAAGTTGCATTCCTAGCACTATAGCTCCCTTGTGCATTCCTAGCACTATAGCTCCCTTGTGCCCTTCTTCCCCTCGCGGCATAGTAAGTTATAAAATATGTGATTCCAGTGCCAGTGTCTCACTGCGCTGGGTCTGCGCTCTGACCCTACAATGTCACCTCACTAGGGGAGGGGGGGGAGGTGCACAAAGGCTCATGCGCAGCAAACGCCACAAGCACATTAGTCTCTCCCTATAGGAACGCTTTACTGCAATGCTTTCCTATGGAGAACTAACTAATGGTAAATGCCTTCATGCAGAACGTGGGGACATCCAGCATCAGTTAGACGACAAAAAGTCACCTAACCACCCAGAAGTGCCCAGGGTGCAGGGGAAAGGGACACTGCACGCAGACCACTTCAATGAGCTGAAGTTGTCTGGGTGCCTATAGTATCCCTTTAAGACAGCACAGGTTGTTCAAATAACAACCTCATAAACATTACAGAAATGTACATTAAAGACAATTATATCTAAATATGGATAAACCATTTAAGTAGATAGAGTACACTGTACAGATTGTCTTTTTAATAAAAAAAAATGCATGCAATGGTATCATGACAGAGTGAGCCATGATTTTTCACTGTCATGTGTACAGAAAATATTTGGGGAGGATCACACTAATAAAGCAAATACAAACAGATGTTACTAAATAATGACTATTCTTTTTTGTTTCAGCACTAGTAGCCATTTACTAATTAAATAGCAAAAACATCAAACAAAGAACTTCAAAATACATCACAACTATGTTTCCAAATTCAGCCTATTTTAGTACATTGACTGACCATTGTAGACTTGTCCATTGACAAGTGGTTACAGTAGGTGGACAGTTCTAAGATGGGGCAAACCATTTTAAAAGGCAAGAGTAAACAAGCAGCACATCCTCCCAGTACCGTATTTGCCACGAAGCAAACAAGACATTTGCCGTGGGCGGCACTTTCCAGGGGGCGGCAAAAAATGTTGCCCCAAAAATGCCCAGGCAAATTATTTGTTATCCTCAGGGCATGTGGCTAGCTGAGCTCCAGGCTGGCTGCAGAGTGATGCCGGGTGCTGGAATATGACATCAACTGGTCACCTGCCTTTCTGCATGTCTTCTTGCCCAAAGAGCCCGGCCAGTAGCCCCACTGGACCCCAGGTAAAAAAATCCACCCAAAATCCTCCCAAATGTACGGAGGCTTAGTGAATTTAAATTAAAATTGTGAGTGTTGGGGAGGGGGGGATGTGTGTGTGTGTGTGTGTGTGTATGTATGTCTGTCAGTATGTGTGTATGTTATGTCTGTCAGTGAATGTGTGTATGTCTGTCAGTGTGTGTCAGTAAGTGAGTGAGTGTATGTGTCTATGAGTAGGTGAGTGTATGTCTGTCAGTGTGTGTCTGAGTGATTGTGTTTGTCTGTGAGTGAGTGAGTGAGTGAGTGAGTGAGTGAGTCTGTATGTCTGTTAGTTTGTGTCTGTGAGGGAGCCTGTGTGTCTGAGTGACTGTGTGTGTCTGTCAGTGTGTGTCTGTGAATGAATGTGTGTTTGTGTCTGAGTGAATGTGTGTGTCTGTGAGTGTGTGTGTGTGTGTCTGTGAGGGAGGCTGTGCGGCTGAATGTTTGTGTGTGTCTGTGAGTGTGTGTGTGTGTGTGTGTCTGAGTGATTGTGTATAACTGTCAGTGGGTGTGGGTATGAGTGTGTGTGTGTGTCTGCGTCATTGTGTGTGTATGTCAGTGAGTGTGTGCGTGTCTGTCAGTCAGTGTGTGTGTGTCTGTCAGTGTGTCTGTGAGTGAGTCAGTGATTGTGTGTGTCTGTCAGATTGTGTCAAATCAGTGAGTGTGTGTATGTCAGTGTATCTGAGAGTGCCTAGGGCAGCACAGATCCAAAATACACCACTGCATCCTCCATTCCTCCAGACTAAAAGTTTGGGCTTGAGTGGCACGGTAAGTACAAGGACTTGACTCAGTTTAAATTGTTAAGGCTTCATATCTCTCTGTACAATGCCACTCTCAGTCCATGCAAATGCAAGTGGCTATATTTTATTGATTGTTAGATATGATGAATACATACTATAGGAAAAAGGGCAAGAAATCAACACCATAGTCTGCACTATATTCTGAAGTATCCTAACAATTATTAATTCATGTTTTCTTAGGACGAGAAATATTACTATCAAAGGCATTAATTCTCTGCCCTCTGCCCACAAATGCAGCCCCATACATCAGGTTGTTTAATTGAAAATAGCTCTGCTCCTAAAACAACTCTATAAAGAAGAGAGTGGTAACTCACTATCACCAGGAACTCCCACAGCAGCCTCCATTTTCCATCTGCACCATATTTTAAACACTGCAAAGGAAGTGATAGAACAGTCCTCAATTAGGTTGTTTTGGTGGCAGAAGTCACTAGTACTTTCTTCCTCCCATCTCCTCATTCAACCACAATACAGGTGTGTGAGAAAGGGTGTGTACATTTCTGTGCCTGCCGGGAACATCAGCATCCCATCAATCAGGATGCCAGAGGGGATGGGAAAAGGGGGCAAGCTAGTGATGTGAACTGAGTCACCAGAAATAGGGGGGTGTTTGCCTGAAGGACAGGCTTGACACCTTGGCACAAATGTATGCCAGGCTGCCTGCCAATTACACAGACCCCACATCACTATTGGATTTTTTTTCCCTGCCTTTGTGTTCTTCTGTTACATGGCACATGGAGAATCATCATACTTAAAATTTAAGAAAAACCTGAATATCACTATTAGTAACATAGAAACATAGAAACATAGAATGTGACGGCAGATAAGAACCATTCGGCCCATCTAGTCTGCAGAATTTTCTAAATACTTTCATTAGTCCCTGGCCTTATCTTTTAGTTAGGATAGCCTTATGCCTATCCCATGCATGCTTAAACTCCTTTACTGTGTTAACCTCTACCACTTCAGCTGGAAGGCTATTCCATGAATCCACTACCCTCTCAATAAAGTAATACTTCTTGATATTATTTTTAAACCTTTGCCCCTCTAATTTAAGACTTTGTCCTCTTGTTGTAGTAGTTTTTCTTCTTTTAAATATGGTCTCCTCCTTTACTGTGTTGATTCCCTTTATGTATTTAAATGTTTCTATCATATCCCCCATCTTGTCTTTCCTCCAAGCTATACATGTTAAGATCCTTTAACCTTTCCTGGTAAGTTTTATCCTGCAATCCATGAACCAGTTTAGCAGCCCTTCTCTGAACTCTCTATAAAGTATCAATATCCTTCTGAAGATCCAATACTCCAAGTGAGGTCTCACCAGTGTTCTGTACAATGGCATGAGCACTTCCCTCTTTCTATCGCTAATACCTCTCCCTATACAACCAAGCATTCTGCTAGCATTTCCTGCTGCTCTATTACATTGTCTACCTACCTTTAAGTCATCTGAAATAATCACCCCTAAATCCATTTCCTCAGATGTTGTGGTTAGGACTCTATCAAATATTCTGTACTCACAGGATCTCCCCTGTCGGTCCATGCAGAGCCGGCGCTATCCGAGCGCCAGCCCTGCTGTGTGCCTCAAAGATCTCCCTTACCAGCCCACATGCAGGGAGGGAGGCAAGAGAGGCCAGCAGCTCCGCTGTTTTCCTCTTGCGAGGTCGGAGCATTGCCACAGCATGAGGATGCCGTGCTATGAGGAGAAGGGACAGAGTGCAAGCCTGTTGCACAACTTACCTCCTGATCCCACCTCAAGTCACGTCTGTTTCTGTGACAGGTATCTACAATTTCAATAATGCAACACTGGACTGGATATCCAGACACTCCCAACACTCACAGGATACCAAGGTGACCTGTATCTGCTGCTGCATTCCCCGGATGAGGACCATGACCTCGGTCTTTCACCCATACCTCCTAAAGGAGATGCACTCTACACCAAGCTAAAATCCTCTCTTGACATTGTTCACAGTGCCAATACCGCATTTCCAGGATGAGGGCCATGAGGGAATTGAGTTCCTGAGGAGGTGCACACCAAGCTACACTCTGCTACTCTCTGGACATTGATCACAGTGCCAAGAACAATCGGATCAGTGGTTCATGTATGTGGGCTCTTCTCACCGGGACCACGTTGCATCCGATACCAAAGACCGGATCCAAGCACTCACTCGCTCAGGCCAAGGGACCACAGTTCCAATGGGCAAGGGACACCCTCCGCATCCACTCCCGGTGCAGCCTCCCAAAATGCCTGTTACTGCCAATGAGAAAGAGCATCTGCTGCGATATTCTTCAAGCCCGGAATGTGCACAGCTCAACAAGATACATTTAAGGACAAGCAGCTCAATATCAATACCAGCGACCACAACAGCCAGACCACCGGAGGAGAGGAGGCCGTCAGGTTGTTAAAGGCCAAGACCACTCCCAGATTGTCGCCAGGGAATACGACCTGCCGGTCCCGAGGGACTGATCCCCACAGATGAACCGCTATGACAATAGGGAACAGCTCCAGGAACTCTAGGTTCCTAGTCAGACGCGAAGAGTGCCATGCCTCTGGCCAGGACTCCGACCCCGCTGCATCTGTGAACAGACGTAGCACCGAATTCGGAACTTGCTTGTTGCCAATTGGACCTGCCATTGTACCCATCGAGAAAGGTACCCCATACAGCCAGATCCTCCCTAAGCACCCTAGTAATGCGCACAAAGTGGTGTGGCTTCGTAATTCCCGACGTAGCCACAGCCAAACAGGGATTGAACACCCTGCCCATAGGCATGATCCAACGTGCGAAGTTCAACTTGCCTAGAAGCGATTGCAATGTTATTTTCTGAAGGCCCTTTGCCACCTCAACCACCCCTCGTATATCCCGCACCTTATCCAAGGGCAGGCGGCATTCCCCATTAACTGAGTCAATCTCGATCCCGAGAAAACTCAAACACAATGTGGGACCCACCATTTTGTTGGGGACCAACGGGTCCGATTGCAGGAGCTGGGCACACACCGGTGACTGGGCAGGCCCCACACACAGGAAATCATTAAGGTAATGAAGAACGGAGTCGTGACCTGACTCCACTCTCACCACCCATTCCAAAAAGAAGCTGAAGTATTCAAAATAAAAACACGAAATTGCACACACCATCCGAAGGCACAACCCAGGAGGGTGCACTGGGAGGAGCCAAAACGCTGATTCCCTGCAGGGGATGGGGTCGAGGTAGCAACCCCAGGAGTAACACCCACCCAGCCAGTCTGAATCTGGCCATCCAAGGAAGAAGGCAAAGGAGATGCAGCGCGAGTGCTACACTCCCAGGAATCCAGGAAACCCTGCATACTCATAACAAGGTCATCCCAGTCTTGAGACCACCTATCGCCTGTGCACCTAAGGCCCACCCTGCTGGAATACTCGCCGATGGACGCAGGAGAAGTAGGCAACAGTGAAACCAAGCCAGGGCTCCTAGGCTGAGTCGGCTCCAAGGGAACCGCAACTGCAGGAAGGACCGCGCCAGCTACTGTGTTGGAAGACCGGGTGGGAAGCTCTGCAGGAGTGACCCATGAAGACAGCAAAGGTAAGTGAGATCCCAGCCCACCCACCCCAGCAGACAAAGGCCCAGCCACAGAGGAGCTGGAAGGAAGCCCAACAGGGACAAGCCCAGGGGAGGCAGAGGGGAAAGCAAGAGGGGTAGGAGGGGGGCTGTCAGACTCACTAGCCGACCCAGATTCCATGCCCTGTCCCCCCGGGGCTGCGCCCGGTGGTGTGGGAGACTGCGACCGCTGTCGGGAGAAGCAGCAACCACGACTGCACTTTGCATCCTTGCCAGCTGGGCCTGCAGGTGCTGGCCACCGTCCTGGAGGGCCTTAGCCCTGAGGGCAGCAAGGATGCTATCAATATCCAGGCGGGCATTCCCTCCAGTGGGCATTGGAGTAACTAAATGACCTCCATTTGTTTAAATATACATAGGAATTAAGGAGAGAGCGCAGGTAACTTTTTTTCTTTGGTTTTTACTATATGTATTAGCTGATGTGTACTGTAGTTGTTGCTGCCACCCATGAGTGATGGGAGTGAGCGCAGGACTTTTCTTTTTGTATTTGTAACAAAACGTGTAACAAAAACACCCCAGTTAACAAGTATAATGGCTGCTTATATATGTATGTGAACTCAGACTATTTGTTGTTTTGCCTTCAGTAATCGTTTATTTGGGCTCATGGACTTGTAAAAGACTGTTTCTGGCTCTTTAAGTACCTTGGGAAAAGACCTGCAGTTTTGAATTGGCACTTCGGATGCAGCTGAAGTGCCGAAGTAGTCGAAGTGGCCGCCATTCGAAAATCGAACACGTGGCGGAAGCCATTTTGATTCATTCGAACGCGGTCAGCGGTGTTTGTCGTCAAATCTATGGAACTATTTTTGGCTACCCAATTGCGCGAACACCGCTGACCTGTACCTTCTACTCCCCTTCGACACTGTAGCTGGAGACTAAGTCCCGTTCGAAGATTCAAACGCATGTTCGAATGGGACTTAGTAATTTTTTCAGGGTAAAATAGACCGACCGCACAGCCCAAATCTATGGAATTGTTTTGGGCAGGAAAATGTGCTTGCGGTCGGTCCAAAGGAACTTTTTACTATCTTTGGATTCCCTGAATGGATTTTCACGAATCTTGGATATGTTTGTTCCCAGGTTATACTGGTTATAAAAATATAAGTTTTATGCATGTACAATATAAAATCAAGAAGTTATGAAAATATTTTTAAAAATTTACTTTTCAGCTTGGAGATAATTGAGTAGATACAGTTAATTAACTAAATTATCTCCTAAGCAGAGGGGAGGAATTCACTGTAACTGCTGGGTGTGCTCTATTGTCATCTTGTGTATGATTGGTTGCTGTAACTGTATTGTCGGTGCCCCACAAGGTCCAGTGGGTGGTGTCAAACCTGAAAATCCTGCATAAAAGCAGCAACAAACGCTCAGTGGAGTCAGTTCTTCTTCACCCTTCAAAACTTAGCTGTGTCTCGTTGTTGAAAGGGAATTTGCAGCTTAATCACTAGCTCTTTTCAGAGCTCTGCCTCTCTTTTGCTCCAGGGATCCAGCGGATGGGACTTCACTAGTGATGTCCCGAACGGTTCGCCGAACGGTTCGCCACGGATGGCGAACATATGCGCTGTTCGGTCCGCCCCCTATGTCATCATTGAGTAAACATTGACCCTGTACCTCACAGTCAGCAGACACATTCCAGCCAATCAGCAGCAGACCCTCCTTCCCAGACCCTCCCACCTCCTGGACAGCATCCATTTTACATTCATTGTGAAGCTGCATTCTTAGTGAGCTGTCCAGGAGGTGGGAGGGTCTGGGAGGGAGGGTCTGCTGCTGATTGGCTGGAATGTGTCTGCTGACTGTGAGGTACAGGGTCAAAGTTTACTCAATGATGACATAGGGGGCGGACTGAACAAACCGTTCGGCAAACCGTTCGGCGAACCGTTCGGGACATCACTAGACTTCACCTCTCCCCTACAGCCCAGCATCTTGCCCGGAGGAAGGACGTCGCCAACGGCAGATACCCCTCACTACCCTGGGTAGCTGTTACAGTATTCACTCTTTGTATCACACAGCTAGGTTACAATGCTGCCGCCCATCCCATGTGTTCCCTAGTAAAAGTTAACAAGTATAGCAACTATATTTTTAACAAGTATATTTTTGCCAGAAGTTCAAGAAAGCAAAGTAAAGGGTCAGAGTAGGACCCGTCTAAGGGGGTCTGCCTTGACGTTGGCAGGCGGGCATTCCCTCCAGTGGCCATTGGTGTAACTAAATGGCCACTGTTTAAATATACATAGGGATTAAGGAGAGAGCACAGGTAACTTTTTTTCTTTGGTTTTTACTATATGTATTAGCTGATGTGTACTGCAGTCGTTGCTGCCGCCCAGGAGTGATGGGAGTGAGCGCAGGACTTTTCTTTTTGTATCAATATTCATGCCCTGGCCGTGTAGCAAGCACTCGTAATACAATTCCTGAAGCAAGGTACCTGGAAGCTGTTACCAAGCCGTTCTTTTAAGATGGCTGAAGTCAGGAGGCAAAATGCCTGCCTATTTATATAGTCCAGCCCATTAGCCATTTCTTTAACACTCGCCCATATTACACCTACACTCACCGCACCCACACATACCTCTTGTCGGGCTAGCTTTCAGCCTGCCTCCTCAGGATCTGGAACACCACTTTAGCATAATTTAATTTCTTCCTTGACTATTTTTCTTTTGCCTACATATAGATATGTTGGTTACATTACATTACATTGCAGCAGCATGACTATTAGTGTATCATTGTTCTTTGTTCATATATAATAACAATCTCTTGTTTCATGCTAGCCTGCATATAGCTGTATGTTTCACACAAATCTGTCATCTGTTAGCTACATTGGTGTCCTTTAACTTAGCCATAGAGTTCATTCATGAACGCATCATATACCAAGCATGACACTATTTGCACGATGGTCATGTTTTGTCTATTTTCTTTAAGACTAACTAAATGTTTGCCTAACTTGGTTTTCTCTGTTTTGTTACATTTAAAAAAAAAAATAGACTGTCATATTATATCATAAATCAATACTCTTGATTTGTGTTCAATTGCCATAACTCCTTTTTTTTCTGTATTGCCTGATTCTCATGCCTCAAAAAGAAAGATTGAAAAAAATATATAAATAAAATGTAGCATACAAACTTCAGGAAGAAGAGAAGCAAGAAGCTTCAGAATGACACTGGGACCTTTTGGCCTTAAAACTGATTCATCAGTTAGGATTCACTAGATCTTCTAGATATGTACTTGCACACTCCTCCTGGGCTGATTCTTCTTCCCGTCTTCTATTTTTTTTAAAGAGAAATCATGACAGTCTTTTAAAGCATCATATGATGATGTTATAAGATGTGCTTACTGTAACGGTACCCCAGGCATAAAAGGGTTAAACCGCCATTTAGTAGATCTTCCCCTCCCAGAGACACAGGCACAGCTACTGTAGACACCAATCCACCGAACTGGAGAAGCATATGAATGCTGTAAACAGCCGAACCGGAACCATACGAATGCTGTAAACAGCCGAATAGGAAAAACCATACGAAAGGTTTACACTCCTAGCAGTCGAACTGGAACAGCATACAATAAATCCCCCCCAAGAACGAGACAAAGCTCCGTGTTGAGGGTCAAGCAGTGAACAGACAGAGCTGTGGGTTTGTTGTTCTTATATACACATTCTTACACATTAGTACCACCCACAGGGTTTTGGAAAATCACCAATAAACACGTACAATACACTCAGACACTCCCACACAAAATCCTTACACAATGGGTTAATGTAATTATCACAGACAGAGAAATACAGTTTTTCCACATTATTCATACATCACATTCACATTTTCAGAATCAGCATACTCCAAATACAAGCATATGTCAAAATCATCACAATTGGTCCATTGGTTCAAAAGATAGATTGAAGTCCTTTGTGACCAAATGAAGCATGGCTTTTCTGCCCAAAACCAGTTCCACAGAGTCTTCTATCCTGGAGATAATTGGGAAGTAATCCAATTATCTCCAAGGACAGAGACAAAACTCCATTGAACACATGGCAGCAAAAGACAATAAAATACATAAAAATATATAACTGTGCAACTATTGCATAAAACAGGTACATTCAACATATCCCCAGATAGCTTAGATCTGAGCGCACATTATTACCGAATGGTGCTCAGATCACACACATACAGTTCTATTGCCATGGAGCCAAAGTCTTTCACATAGTCTTTCATTATACAAATGGGCTCCATGGCATAGCTATCTGGGGTATCACCGCTCGAACAGGGCAAGCACCGAATGACCCGGCATTCGTGTCTTTGCAGGGGAAAATCAAGCGTTTCAACATGGGGCCATAGTCTAAAGGCAGCAGGTGGGCAACCAGGCTCCCCCAATGCACAGTGGCGAGATTGGTCTCATCACACTTACAATTTTAGCTATAGGAGTTTGCAGGAACATATATACCTATCATGTTCATCTAATGCGAAATACGGAATCAATATACTTTAATTAACAGAATTCATCATTATTTTTTTATAAATACCATTGACACTTTTGTTAGTCTAAATTGCTTGCTTAGTAATACTTTTTGAATTCACCTACAAATTTTTGCTTGGTTGGCAGGATCTTGTGGTACTCAACAGCCTTATCAATGCTCCCCTCAATGCCACTGATTATATATATCAAGATAATGGTATTTAGTGGCTGCAGCACATAGGTGATCTTGGTCTTCTTGTTCCATTGGTATAATTGGTCCATTGGTATAATGCCTGCTTGCTCAGCTTACACTTCTGCTTCATTCTGCACAGGGCCAGCACTACCATAAGGTGGCACACGCAGCCGCCTTAGGGCACTCTGGCCTGAGGGGAGCAAATATCCAGTTGACCGACAGTAGAGAAGTGCACAGCACTCCTCTTCTGACGTTCATTTACTGTAGCACCTCCATAGCCCGGTGCAGGTGGAGAGGCCACGCAAGGGAGCTCTGATCCAGATCTGCATTTCCTGTATAGCTCCCTCGCCCTTTAGAGGTCCTGGGAGCTGGAATATGATGTCATATTCCAACGTCCAGGATCTCTACAGGGCACGCGAGAGAGCTATACAGGAAATGCAGATCTGTATCAGAGCTCACTCAGAGGAGCACTGCGCCAGCCCACTGGACACCAGGCTGTGGATCCACTCCAGGTCTCCAGAAGGTAGGGAGATTGGGTGAATTGAAGTGTGTGTGTCCCTTACAATACTGCCCCTGTTCCCTTACCTCCACAATATCCCCAGTCCCCCATAATGCTGCCTTAGCCCCCACATTGTTCCTACCCCCAGTACCCCACAATGCTGCCCCCTGTCCCCCTCCCTCCATAGACCCTGTCCCCCACAATACCGTCATTCCCCCCAAAATAGCCCGAGTCCCCCGTAATGCTGTCCTGTCCCTCAAAACTGTTCCAAAGCCCCAGTCCCCCACAATGCTGCTCTAGGTCCAACATACCGCTCCTGCCCCCCATACTGTTCCTAACCCCCCAACATAGCCCCAGTCCCCCACAATACTGCCCCTGTCCCCCCACTGAAGCTCCAAACTCCACAATACTGTTACAATCCCACCACCATAGCTCCAGATCCCACAATACTGTTCCTACTCCCCCCATCATAGACTCAATCCCCCACAATACTGTTCCTATGCCCTCACTAATGCCCCTGCCCCACACAATACTGCCCATATCCGACCACACTAAAGCCCAATTCCCCACAATTCTGTTCCTAACCCTACCACTAATGCCCCAATCCCCTATAATACTGCCCCTTTTCTCCCCACCCTAAAGAATCAATCACCCACAATATGGGTGCTGTCCTCATACTAAAGAATCAATTTGCGACAATATGGCCCCTGCCCCCATCACAATAAGGCACCAATCCCCCACAATACTACCTATTCTCCCCTCGCTAAAGTCCCTATCCCCCCAATAATAGTGCCTCTATTTCCCAATACTACTCCTATCTCCCCTTGCCTAAAGCCCTAGTCCCATACACACACACAGTACTAAAGCCCTATTGTACAGCACTACAGAAGTTGTTGGCTCTATGTATATTATAATAATAATAAAGTCCCTACCCCACACAATTCTGCCCCTACCCCCACATTAAAGCACAGTAACACAGAAAGGGGCTGGTGGGCAAGTAAGAAACACGGGGGGTGCAGGACACTAAAGGGACATATAATACACTAAAGGGGGTGTAACACACACAAGGATAACACATTCAATAGGGGATATGTAACACTAAAGGGGGTAAGAAATTCAAAAGAGGGTTAACAAGGCCCACAGGTGAAGACACATTTTTTGGGGGGAATGTATTCCCGCTTTTATTCTATTTCCAACCAAAGTCTCTTGCTTCTATTTCCAACCAAGGTTCATTAACCAAGGTCTCTTGCTCTTAGCACTGTACTTCTCTTCTTCCAGCCTTCCTGAAGCACAAGCAAACTCTCATCCTCTCTCCTATGATCCAGGATCAACACTCCTTCTCAACCTAAATATGCTGGTGACAGCTCTCCTACTCATTGATGATTAGTCACAGGCTGTCCTAGTTTTCTATGTTCTATTTAAGTGTGTCCCCCTTTTCCCCCATCTGAGTTCTCTGACTCTCCATGCCATCTCCAGCCCCTATGCATGCTTGCAAAAAAAAACAAAAAACTTACTATCTTTTTTAATTCCTGTGAAAAGTACAGTTGTGTTGAGCTAACTCAATTGCTTTTGTTTTCATTGCAATTTTTTTCATTGCATACAGCGGAAAGTCTGTAAATTTTGACAATAAAACCCATTTTTAATTGGGGTTAAATAATTTTCATTACAACTGTAAATAAGGTGGGTAATAGAGAAAACAGGCTTGTAACAAATATGGTATGGAAAGATATGGATTGGAAAAAAGTAATAAATACATCATACATAAAATGTATGAGCATGCTGTATGAATATGAACAGAGGAATGGTGTGTGTTATTATGTGTTGGTTTTGTATGTTTTTTTATGTGAGTAGGAGATTGTGTGTATATAATAAAAGAAAAATCCTATCTAGTGTGTTTATGTTAATATGGGTGCCAAACTGCTTTATGTGAACTCCTACCTGAAACAAGCTCTTGTTAACGCTCTGTCTTTATCCCAACACAGCTAATCCTTACTATCTTTTTTACACTACCAACATCTACCAGCTGTTTCCAACCATTACCAACCTCTGCCAACGTCAAATCACATCAACCATCTCCTTTGTTTATCTTGTTAGAGTTGATCAAGGTTAGTTGTGCAGATATTGACTAGAACTTTTAAAGTGCCCTGATTTATGCTATGGTAATGTAATAGACAATGTGCTTTTTTTTTTTTTTTTAAGACTTTTTTATTCAAGTTGCAAAATGGGATGATTCTGAAGTATCATTCATAAAACAAATGCAGGGGTGAACTACGTAAACAGTCAGTATTTTGTAAATGCAGTGTACATTTTTTTTTTTTTTTAATTCAATTTTGCTGAACAGCTGCTTTTCAAAGTAAAACATAGAAAGTATTCCTTATTTACTTTGGATCAGTTGTATCATTGAGGCACAATTATGTTTGCTATTTTGGCTATTTGATTTTTAAATAGTAAATAAAGAACATTAGGTAGAACATTCAGTACATAGTCATTTTTTCACACACCATTCATTTTTACAATTGTTTTTCTATTGCGTCTTTTTTTATTACATGCCACGTAGAGTTTATTGTCTATAAGACATTGTCAGTAACATATTTTTTGCAATAATATTAATAATAGTTCCTAGAGAAGTTGACAACAGTTCATTTGCTGATAAATGTCTTAAGGTGACCTACCAGAAAAGAAAAATGTAAGCCAGCTCGTGGTGATAGAAGTATGTGTATTAGAAAGTAGATTCATATACCCAGCTATATAAATTGTTTGGCATGTAGCAGTAGTCAAGGGGAGTATAAGAAAGAGGGAAGAAACACAATTTGAGAGATTCTATTCTGCTGAAATATTTCTGTGTAGAAAGGAGAAGAAAACCATTTTCGATCTTTCTGCAGAAATTGAGTGGGACCATGAGAACTGCATCTTCAACTCTATCATTCTTTTGTGTTCAGAAATAGACAGATAAGTGGCACCAGGCTTAGGCTTGCTTTATCTATCTATCTATCTACCTATTCTATATCATGATATTGCGTGCGATATAAATAATAAAATACATTTATGGGTTTTGTTTTTATCTAATGTTTCTCTCTGTTCTATTAGGTGCAGGAAGTTCAGATTACAGCAATGAAACAAGGCTGTGGACTCGGGATCGTACGATTATCAGTCCGGCTGACATTATAGGCCCAAAATTCATAATTATTGCAAATACCTGCATTGGCCTATAATGATACCGATATTGCTGATAATGCGTGTGGTGGTGGAGACCCAGTGCACACTATATTTAACTCCTCTTTCCAACTCTAACGAGCCCCTAAACATTAAAGCAATGCCATAGGTTACCAAGACAACTCTATGGGAGGGCACACCAGGCTCGCGATAGTTGTAGAGAGGACCTGCTGGAAACAGAATAGCGAGTGTGCCTCCCTCTCTTAAATGAGCAAGTTCCTGGCAGCCTACACAAAGCCACTAGACCAACAGGAAGTGTAATTACCTTCTACATTTAAGTAAGCCAATTAGGGCTTTTTCAGTTGTTGGTATATTTCCCTTATAACTGTGAAAATGCTGCCATTTTGCACCTAAAGGTCTAAATTACTTTAGGTACCCAACATATTTAAAATCAGTTTTGTACCATTAAAAAACAAAAAACAAATGTGTGTTAAACATATACAGGTTTTATAAGCATACAAGAAAAGGCTGCTTATGTTAACCACCAGGGAGTGTCATGTTCCCCTCTCTGACCACAGTTAAAAGGCGGGATAATATTACATTTTTATTTTTAAAATGCTTTTGGCCCACAGAATGGACTTGCCTCAGAATCCTACCACACATATTTACACACACACACAAACACACACACACTGCATTCACTACACAAACACACACTTCATCCACTAAGCAAAAACACATATGGTATCCACTACACACAAACACAAAAATAATCTTGAAAGCATTAAAAATCTGACTGTCATATTTTGTGCAATTACCACTTAATAAAAGAAAGATTTAAAAAAAAAAACATTAAATAATACACATTTTCAGTTAATGGAAGATGTGTGTGGAAATTGTTCCTTTTTTCAAAACGGTAAACGAACAGAATATGAGTACTAGTTTTAGGTTATCGGCTCAAAAGGCCACCATAATCATTATTGGCCCTAAAAAAGTTATATTGTGAACCTCCTAGAAATCACAGCATGTTAAATTATCACACTATTAGGTATTCAAGGGCAAAGTTTATGGTGCATCATATCTAAAAGACAGTTTGTAATGGATCCAACAATTGGGGCTCATTCAAAGGTGCAGTGTCCCACCAGATAATTGTCGTCATAATAAATATAAAAATTCTATTGCCAATTGTAAAAGTGTGAATTAGTGACATTGTTTAAATTTTGAAAAGGGTTAACTTGCAAATTTCCATATTATATTCCTATTGAAAATGTTGTTCATCCTCCAACATTCAGCAATGTACTGGCTTGGTCCAGCCGAATCTACTGTCTCATAGCAAAACATTTTCGTAAACGTACATTTTTTCGTGAAAAAATTTATAAAAGCAATAAACACAATAAATGGAATCCTTGTGAGCCTCATTGGGGTTTGGCTCAGAATGAGCTTGCAAGGTGGGGAAATGCTATGCTATTCAAGTTCAGTCACAGAGTTTTCACTCTGATCTCTATTGTCCTAATGCAACTTCACACAATAAAAACATTCTACTGGGCTCGGCTCAGAATGAGCTTGAAAGGCAGGGAAACACTTTATAAGGGCTTTCACACATTACGTATTATCATTTATAGTACTTTGATTGGTTGGCTTTTAAGCCAACAAATTATATTGCTCCAAAGGAGCCACTGCAAGGTTCACATGGATTATTTTTACTGTGTCACATGTCTTATTTTATCCATCTTTTTTATCTGGAGTTTATTTTTATTTTCGAAGTTGTGACTGTACAATATGGATTTTTATTTGCCATTTTTGGGGGTCTAAAGAGCAGAAAATAGAAAAAGAAAAAATACATCTAATGGTAAGTGTGAATTTTTAGTTGTTAACTGTTAGTAGTTGTTGTTAAGACACCTCTAGTGTCTTTAAGCCAAACCGCCGTTTAGTAGACCTTCCCCGGCTGCAGTACAGTCTCCGTTCGCTTACTCTGTAACACACGAACCAAAATGCAGGGGAAGCGGCAATCTCCCGATCGAGATCCGTGAACGGCTCCAAACTCCCGAACGGCAATACACGAACTGCTGGTAACCGTCGAACAGCAATATTCCCCAAGCGGCTTTCGTTCCATCCAGCAGTCTCTAAACGTGAAGAAGAAATCCCCCCAATAACGAGACAGAAGCTCTGCATTGAGGGTCAAACAGAATCTGGCTTTACTGTGGGCTACCTGCCTGTATTTATGCAGGTCTCCCACTTGGTGGACACTCCCCTAGGGGACCAAATGGGAGACTTAAATTACAGACAGATCTGGGGACATCCCAGACACACAGTCACAGATTTTACCCACAGTGCATTATGATTCCCTCCCCTCTGCCCTGGAGTTAATTACCAAGTAACTCAATTAACTCCAGGACAAAGCCAGTCGCCATCTTAGACATAAAATAATAAAAGACATAAAAATATATAACTACATGAAAACTGAACATTTCCCATTCGTATTACATGTCCTGGATCTGAGTGCATATTATTAGCGAATAGCGCTCAGATCCCACACACATAGTTCAATCGCCATGGAGTCAAAGTTCTTACAGTCTTTCGGTATACGAATGACTCCATGGGAAGGCTATCTGGGTTAAGTCTTTTCGTATGCTCTCAATCTCCCGAACGGCCGGTGTTCGCATGCTTTCGTGGAGGCAGCCAGGCGTTCCGTTGTTTCAGCGGTGTTCGGCAGAAAAAGTGTCCGTTTTCAGTTCCATAGAAATAGAGCCAAACACCGCTGGGCATTCGCGTGATTTAAAATGGCCGCTGCCTCGTGGTCGACATACGAACGACGACCACCCTGAATTCGGTTTAATTGAGAAGTGTCTGCGGTTAACCACAACGTTCTAATTGGGATCACTTCATTAACCAGCAGCACACTCCTCACTTGGGTGGCCCTTCGTTCGGCAGGTTTGTTCGGGAAAAAGAGTCATTCGAATGGCTGGGCTATAGAAAACAGCCATTCATACGAACGGGGGACAAACAGACAAACGTAGTAAAAATCCAAGTAGACAGATGGTTCTGTCACAGTTGTCATCCTCACTATTATTACAGTAATTGGGGTAGATAGGGTTTGAGTTGGCTTGGGATGAACCCACCCTCCCAACGGGAAGATTGGCGGACATAATTTGTTTGAGATTTGATCAATGGCATGTCTTCCTTCTTCTGTATTTATTTTGATTACTCGCCACTATTGTGTGGGGGCTGGAGTTATCAATATTGGAGACCTCACCTGCTGCCCATGATGGCGGGTTGAGGGGGAAATTAGGTGCACTCCCATTCATCAATAATAGAGCCCTGTATGGGGGAACACTAGTGTCTGGTAGGTTGGGGGAACGTCCTCACAGTCCTGATGTTCAGAGCACTGGCTACAGCACTCTGAGTCAATGAGAAGCACTGAGACCCTGAGGGACCTCTTAAAGTGATCTGCACCATATAGTGTATAAGTGTAACACAGAGCTTCATAGCAATAAAACTTACAATAATGTGGAGTGTGCAAGAGAATATCACAGAACTCCATGGCTATACAACTCACCTAAGTGCATAGTACATGAATATATTACATACCTTTCTAAGCAAATGTGGTTGAGTGAGTTTACAGATGGATGAGTGTTGTTAATGAATGTGGGGTGGCCGCGGGTTGTGAGTGTAGGATATTTGTGTAATTGCTAAATATGATGTGTGTGGGATAGGCTGACTGTAATTGGTGTTTGGTGGCTGAGTATGATTGTCTGTGGGGGTTAGCTGCATGTGGTGGTTGGTGGAATGTGATTTTGTGTCTCGATAATGGGAGGATAAGGTGGGAGGGTTGGGAGCCTAGAAAAGGATGGAAGTGATGGACACATAAAGATGGCTGGTAGTAATGGGAGGACATGGAAGGATATATTGCAGTGATGGGAATAAAGAGAGAATAAACTAAGGGAGAGTAGGAATGGCATGTGAGAACAATGGGATGTGAAGAGAGGAATGAACTAGAGATGCGAGTACAGAGAGGAAAGGATGGATTAGATTGATTGGAGGGCAGGAAGGTGTTAGGAAAAAGAACTTCACATAGGTATTGAAGGTCTGGTGGGTTAAGGAGGTAGAAATTGTAGGGTTGGGAGCATAAGGATGGATGGTAGCATAGGGATAACTGGGTATTATGGGTGTGAGGTTCGAATGATGGGAGGACATTGTGGCGAAAGTGACCTCGCCACTGGTTTTTGGAGGGGCCTGTTTGCCAGCCTTATGCCCTGCGACTATGGCCCTAGGATGTATTGCTCTTTAAGGAACTTATTTGGGCATACTGTATTTTATTATGCTGTTGCTGGCTCTTTAAGAACCATCTGGGGAGGAGAGGTCTTCCCCACACGGTCCTGGAGGACAGAAGCTGATCCAGGGTGGAAGGAAGACGGTGAGACTCTAGTTAAGCTCCGGCGGTTGTGGAGTCTGCGGTGGTTGTGGTGTCCGGTGCGGTGCTTGTGGTCCTCGGCGGAAGGTACTCAGTTGGAGTACGGGGAGTTCCGTTACAGACATGAACAGAGAAATGAATTGGAATGATGGAAAAACAGGAAGGAATGAACTGTGTGATGGTAGGAGATGGAGGGAGAAAATAGAGTGATAGAAGCATAGAAAGGCTGTGGGCAACTGGAAAAAAGGGAGTGAGGATAGTAAGGAATGGATTGTAGTAATGGGAGTACAGTAAAGGATAGAGTGGAGCATAAATAGGTATAGCAAAATAGAGATGACTAGGTGGATGAGGTTAGAGGGGTAGGTTAGATGATTGATTGGAGTGATAGTAAGACAAGGAGGATTGGATGAAAGAGAATGACACAGGCAAGCTGCCACACTGCCTGCCCTACATTTTACCACCAATGGTAGAGGGTGATCTAAGGGTGTGCCCCTGGGCAGCATCTAACATGGACCCAGAGCCAAGCAGGAAGATCAAGGAGGGCCTCCAAGACAGAACTGGAGCTTCAGAGTGGGTCAGGGTCCAGGGCCATAATCTGGCTCTGGCAAGGGGATACTAAATCCCTTATGTTCGTTTTATTTATTGCCCAATGTTCTCTTCCCATTATTATTATTTAATTATTTAAATTGAAGCCCTCATCCATAGGCATCAGGTGTAGACTAGTCTTTTATTTCAGCCACTGTGTGCTCAGTTTGTTGTTGACATGCCCCTACTTGTGGCATGAGGAATGGGGCATTAGTACAGGGGAGGTACAAAACCTCTCCTGTACTAATGTGAGGGTCATAGTCATGGGCGTCTGCAGGGGGGGTAAGGGGGGAACTTACCCCCCGCTGGATTTTTCAGCTTGTGCTGCTATTTTTGGTTTCAGTGTTAGAACACACTGCAATACCAGCGCCGGCCAGAAGGTGGCGCTGTGAATGGAGAAAGGCAGGAAGCTGAAACCGCAGGGGAGCAACACAGAGGCAGCCTACAGATCAGGTAAGTGAGGGATGGGGGTGGGGGAGACAGCATAGAGGAAGGTAATGTAGAAGGAGCAGAAATGAGCAGGAAGGGGCAGCAAGAAGCAGGAGGGGTCAGCAAGGAGTAGAAAGGGTCTGCAAGGGGAATGAGGGGTAAGCAAGGAATAGGAAGGACAACAGGAGGGGGTAGGGACAGTCTACAAGGAGAAGGAGGGGTGACCAAGGAGTAGGAAGGGTCTGCAAGGAGCAAGAGGGGTCAGCAGAGTAAGAAGAGGCAGCAAGGAGCAGGAGGGTTCAGCAAGAAGTAGGAAGGGTCTGCAAGGAGCAAGAGGGGTCAGCAAGGAGTTGAATGAGGCAGCAAGAAGCAGGAAGGGTTTGCAAGGGGCAGCAAGGAGACAGAAGGGGCATCAATGGGCAGGAGGGGTCAGAAAGGAGCAGGAAGGGTCAGGAAGAAGCAGGAGGGGTCAGCAAGAAGCAGGAGGGGTCTGCAAGGGTCATGAGGGGTCAGCAAGAAGTAGGAAGATGCAGCAAGGAGCAGGAAGGGTCTGCAAGGAGCAAGAGGGGTCAGCAAGGAGTAGGAAGAGGCAGCAAGAAGAAGGAAGGGTCTGCAAGGATCAGGAAGGGGCAACAAGGAGAAAGAAGGGGCAGCAAGGAGCAGGAAGGGGCAGAAAGGAGCAGGAGGGGTCAGCAAGGAGCAGGAGGGGTCAGCAAGAAGCAGGAAGGGCAGAACAAATCAGAAGGAGGACAAAGATAAAGTAGGAGAAGGAACAGAAAGAGTCAGCAAGGGGCTGCAATAAGCTGGAAGGGGCAGAAATAAGCAGGAAGGGCAGCATAAGCAGGAATGGTCTGTAATGAGCAGAAAGGGGCAGGAAGGGACAGAAGGAGCACAACAGTAAAGGAGCAAAAAGAAGCAGAAAGGAGCAAGGGGGTCAGCAAGGAGTAGGAAGAGGCAGCAAGAAGCAGGAAGGGTCTGCAAGGAGCAGGAAGGGGCAGCAAGGAGAAAGAAGGAGCAGGAAGGGGCAGAAAGAATCAGACGGAGCACAAACGTAAAGTAGGAGAAGGAACAGAAAGGGTCAGCAAGGGGCTGCAAGAAGCTAGAAGGGGCAGAACAAAGATGGAAGGGGCAGAAAGAAGCAGGAAGGGCAGCAAGAAGAAGGAAGGGTCTGCAAGGAGCAGGAAGGGCCTGCAAGGAGAAGGATTGGTATACAAGGCGCAGAAAGGGATCAGAAAGAGAAAGGAGCAGAAGGGCGTAAAATAAGCAGAAAGTAGCAGAAAGGTAAAGGAGCAGAAGGAGCCTCAGAAGAAAAAGAAGACTGAAGGAGAAGAACATGAGATTGGAGCACTTCATTCTGAACACCACATCATAAGGCTTTGGTACCTGGGCCTGGCAGGGAAACTTTGGACCTTTTCATCTCATATTTAAAAAAAAATATCAGTGTTAATGTGTTCACTTTTATTTACCTAGTGTCAGGGAACACAGAGGGCCGCTTGGTAGGGGTGTCACTGATTGGCTAGAGGGTCAGCTGGCACTCTAAGCCAATCAGTACCTCCCCATTCATAAAAACGTAAAACATTTTTATGAATCGGGAACTAGCGATTGGCTTAGAGCGTGAGCTGACCACTCTAGCCAATCAGCGGCACCCATGCCTGACGTCAATCTGCACTTCCTGACACTCTGTTTCAGAAGCCGAATACCACTGAGCAACCTGGAGATCTGGAGCTGGAGGAATCCTTTGGGGGTAAACCATTTGAGAGCAGTTTCACCCCTTAAAGGAAAGAGAGCGCCCAGGGGCCTCCTTGCATCATAGCCTTTTCATTTAGATGAAGTTGTTATGGTGACCAGAATGTTCCTTTAATCTGATTAAAGGAACACTATAGTGTCAGGAAAGAATGAAAGGGAGAGAGAAGCGAGGGGGAGAGAACGGAGGGAGGAGGGGGGACAGAGAAGGGAGGGGGAGAATGGGAAAGAATGAAGGTGAGAGAAGGGAGGGGGAGAGAAGAGAAGGGAGGGTAGAGGGGAGAGAGAAGGAAAGAGGAGGAAATAAGAAGGGAGAGAGAAAAGGAGAGGGGAGAAAAGAGAGAAAGGAGAAGGGAGGGAGGAGGAGGGAGAGAAAGGGAGTGGGAGAGGGGAAGGAGAAAGGGGGGAGAGAAAGGGAGGGAGAGAAAGAGGGAGGGAGAGAAATGAGTGGGAAGAGTGGGAGAGACATAGGGGGAGAAGGGGAGAGAATGGAGGGGGAGAAGAGGAGTGAAGGGAGGAGGAGAAAAGGGAGGGAGAGAAAGGGAAAGAATGAAGGTAGGGAGGGAGAGAAGGGAGGGGCGAGAGGGGTAAAGAAGGGAAAGGGGAGGGGGGAGTGAGGGAAATAAGGGAGGGGCGAGAGAAGCGAGGTGTGAAACGAGGGAGGGGGAGAGAAGGGAGAGATATGGAAATAAGGGAGGGGATAGAGAAGTGAGGGGGGAGAGAAGGGAGAGAAGGGAGAGAAGGGAGAGAAGGGACGGGGGAGAGAAGGGAGTGGGAGAGGGGAAAAACAAGGGAGGAGGAGAGAATGGAGGGGCAAGGGGAGAGGGGAAAAAAGGAATGAGGAAGAGAAGGGAGGGAGAGGGGGGAGAATGAGGGAGAGAAGAGAGGGGGAGGTGGTAGAGGGGGCAAAATGAATAGAGGAGAAAAGGGAGGAGAGGAGGGGTGTTATGCAATTCTCAGGTACGTGTCTTCAGCTGGGGTTCCTGGTCATCATCGCAGTGGGTGAGGGCAGTCAGGCAGGCAAATCATCAGTAGCAGGTCCAGGGAGGTGAAGCCTGTCCAAGCAAGGAGATAACACAAAATTCCTCATTATGAAGGGACTCCTGCAGCACGGGTGGTCATTTGACATGGCATATTGCAACGTAGCTGGGGAGAGATCAGGGTATAACTGGAGCACCTCTGTCTCTTGTGGACTTGAGTATGGACTCCTTTTTGGCAAACACCTCTCGGCACCATATATCGTCCCTGGGTGGTGCATCTGGGGGTCCCTTCAGGCGTAAAGTGTGGTGGGCTCTCACAAGGTGCAGTAGTGGGGTCAGTTCTCTATCCAGCAGGCCATTAAATATCTCCTTCAGGATGGCCAGGAGTTGTGGGGGGGGGGGGTCAGTTTCCGTCTCAGGGAGGCTTCGGAGTCTTAAGTTGTTCCGCCTCCCCCTGTTATCTAAATCCACCACATGGAGTGCCATACCTTGCAGGATGTCTTCATGTCATGTCAAGGTGTCCCCTGCTTGATTATGTGTCGACCGTAGCTTTAACGGAACTCCCCGTACTCCAACCGAGTACCTTCCGTTTATGGTCGCTTCCTAGCCTGCGCCAAGGACCACAAGTACCGCACCGGACACCACAACCATCACAGACTCCACAACCGCCGTAGCTTAACTGGAGTCTCGCCATCTTCCTTCCACCCTGGATCAGCTTCTGTCCTCCAGGACCGTGTGGGGAAAACCTCTCCTCCAGGAGAGCGTATCAGGAACAAGCTCTTAAAAGAGCTAAGTGATTTAAGCTCAGGGGAGTATGCAGAGCATAGCAATCCCCAGTGGGAGTATAGATGTCCCCTCCAATCATGAGACAAGACTACGTGTTGAAGGTCAAGAAGAACTGTTTTAATTAGTACCAAAGGGCTTTCTTTTATGCAGGTTTTCCCTACATAGGACCACCCACAGGGTTTTTCAGAACAACCAATAAAAACAGTACAACACGTACAATAAAGTAAACCACCCCCATTCATCCCAGCAGAAATCCTCCCCTCTGCCTGTGATACAATTAGCTCAACACAATAGACTTACTTAATCTTTACAGGCAGAAAATATACGTTTTTTACACATACACTGTAACTTTAAAACCGCACGTCCAATCTTCATAAATTATTAATCAAAAAAAGTTAGACGGAAGTCCATTGTGCGGTCGGTCTATTTTACACAAAAAAATGACTAAGTCCCATTCGACTAAATGTGTATCCAATTTCAATTCCATGGATTTGGCTACACATACCGCTGACCTTGTTCGAATGAACAAAGATGGTTGCCGCCACGTGTTCGTTTGCACGACCTGCGGCCACCCAGCGGTCGGCAATTTACTTACAGCAGGCTCCCAGCGTGGGAGGTAAATTGCCCCATTTACTGAACCAAGTGTAAAGAACCCATGAATAAAGTACTTTAACACCCCTTAAGACTGCAGCCAAAAGTACAAAACGTAAACAAAACCTGGCATTTGCGCTATATGTCTGTCCAACCGTAATTCACCTCTTTCATATTAAATGCACCCACACTTATATATCATTTTATTCAGGGGAAAAAGGGGTTTCATTTAACATCAAATATTTAGGTATGGAACATAATTTAATATGAATAAAATATAAAATAATGGGAGAAAAGATTTTTTTAAATTTTCTTAGTTCTACGTGATATTTTAACTTTGAATGTCAAAATACGGTTTGCTTTTACTGCAATAAAATACACATATTTGTATTCAGCGATATCTCACATGTAAAACAGTACCCCCTATATACCGATTTTATGGTGTTTTGGGAAGTTACAGGGTCAAATATAGCATGTTACATTTTTAGTTTTTTTCACATTGAAATTCGCCAGATTGGTTATGTTGCCTTTGAGACCATATGGTAGCCCAGGAATAAGAATTACCCCCATGATGGCATACCATTTGCAAAAGTAGACAACCCAAGGCATTGCAAATGGGGTATGTCCAGTCTTTTAGTTAGTGTTAATATTTGAAAATGCAAAAAACTAATTTGAACGCCAATTTTGGCCAGTGTTTGTGACTAAGTGGCTACTAAAAAAGATTGAACATACCCCATTTGCAATACCTTGGGTTGTCTACTATTGCAAATGGTATGCCATCATGGGGGTAAATATCATTCCTGGGCTACCGTACGGTCTCAAAGGCAACATAACCAACCTGGAGAATTTTAATGTGAAAAAACTGAAACGCAAGCCTTATATTTGACTATGTAACTTTGAAAACACTATAAAACCTGTACATGAGGGGTACTGTTATACTCAGGAGACTTCGTTGAACACAAATATTAGTGTTTCAAAACGTATCACAACAATTATATCGTCAGTGTAAGTGCCATTTGTGTGTGAAAAATGCAAAAAATGTCACTGTCACTGTTGATATCGTCGTTGTAATACATTTTACTGTTTCGAAAAACTAATATTTGTGTTCAGCGAAGTCTTCAGAGTAAAACAGTACCCCCCATATACAGGTTTTATGGTGTCTTGGAAAGTTACAGGGTTAAATATAGTGCTAGCAAATTAAATTCCCTGAACTTTTGGCCTGGGTTGTCAGGTAGGTCCTGCAAATTGTAATTATTAAAATGACCTAATTATGTAAAATTATTACATAAATATATCCGTAGAATTATTTTATATATATATATATGTGTGTATATATATATGTATATAATTTTTTTAATTATTTTTATTTATATATAGTAATATATATAGTGATATATACGTATATACTTATGTATATAGATATATATATATTATTTCATTCTACATGTATTTTGATATCAATATATATATATTAATTTTAAAATACAGTTAGAACGAAATTACACATGTATATATATTTTTGTTTTATTTTTTTATTTAAATTTTTTAACATATTTACATATTTATTTATTTTTTATTATACATAAATATATATATATATATAATGAAAATTATATATATTTAATCAATATCATTGTACGTGTATTTTGATATTAATATATATATAATTATGTATATATTAATATTAAAATACACGTAGACAGTGTATGTGTGTATATGTGTGTATATATACGTAAATCATATATATAATAAATATATATATATACGATCTAAGTATATATTATTTATTTTTACACTGTTTTAACATGTTTTATTTTATTTTCAGACAGCAGGGGGAGTACCTGTCATTACAGGCACTCCCCCTGCTGGCAATGCCTTGGACGGCTATGCCATCCATCTGATCGTGAGGTCCTCGCAAGGACCTTGCGATCACATAGCCCAGGGGGGCGAAGAGGACGGAGGGGGACTCCCTGGGCTCCCAGGTAAGTCTCCATACCACGATCGCCGGTGTGGGATCGCCGGTGACCTGGTAAATACATAAGATCGCAGGGTGTTCTGTGCCGCCTTGCGGCTTTTAGAGCCATCTAAATAAGGACGGCATAGAACGCCCTGCAGTCTTAAGGGGTTAACCAAGTCTGGGGACACTGTGGACACAGGCTTAAAGAGGCAGTGTCCCAAACAGGTCTGGGGACACAATCTTAAAGGGGCATTGACCCAATTTTCCCCATGTCCCAAAAATGTGCTTAAAGGGCCAGCACCAGTCCAATGAAAGTCCAAAAGCCCCAATAATGTTCTTAAAGGGCCACACACCCCCTGGCCATTGTCACAGGGCAGGAGGCTGGCAAGCAGGCCTCTCCAGGACCAAGTGGCGAAGGGCACTTTGTCACAGTAGCTGATCGCACATGGCTTCCATATGGCCCTCGCGGTCTCCAAGATATTTTAAGCGGCCATCTCTGATCGTGGTCAGGCCCCACAACCCACATCTTTGTAAATATTTTATTATATCTTTTCATGTGACAACACTGAAGAAATAACACTCTGCTACAATGTAAAGTAGTAAGCGTACAACCTGTATAACAGTGTAAATTTGCTGTCCCCTCAAAATAACTCAACACACAGCCATTAATGTCTAAACCATTGGCAACAAAAGGGAGTACACCCCTAAGTGAAAATGTCCAAATTGGGCCCAATAAGCCATTTTACCCTACCTGGTGTCAACTGACTCTTTAGTGTTGCAAGGTCTCACGTGTGGATGGGGAACAGGTGTGTTAACTTTGGTGTTATCACTCTCACACTCTCTCATACTGGTCACTGGAAATTCAACATGGCACCTCATGGCAAAGAATTCTCTGAGGATCTGAAAAAAAAATTGTTGCTCTACATAAAGATGGCCTAGGCTATAAGAAGATTGCCAAGACCCTGAAACTGAGCTGCAACATGGTGGGCAAGACAGCAGTTTTACAGGACAGATTCCACTCAGGACAGGCCTCGCCATGGTCGACCAAAGAAGCTGAGTACACGTGCTAAGCATCATATCCAGAGGTTGTCTTTGGGAAATAGACGTATGAGTGCTGCCAGCGTTGCTGAAGAGGTAGGGAGTGAGCCTGTCAGTGCTCAGACCACACGCCGAACACTGCATCAAATTGGTTTGCATGGCTGTCGTCCCAGAAGGAAGCCTCTTCTAAAGATGATGCAAAAGAAAGCCTGCAACAGTTTGCTGAAGACAAGCAGATTAAGGACATGGATTACCATGTCCTGTGGTCCAATTAGACCAAGATAAACTTATTTGGTTCAGATGGTGTCAAGTGTGTCTGGCGGCAATCAGGTGAGGAGTACAAAGACAAGTGTGTCTTGCCTTCAGTCAAGCATGGTAGTGGGTGTGTCATGGTCTGGGCCTGCATGAGTGCTGCCGGCACTGGGGAGCTACAGTTCATTGAGGGAACCATGAATGCCAACATGTACTGTGACATACTGAGCATGATCCCCTCCCTTTGGAGTATTCAAACATGATAACGACCCCAAATATACCTCCAAGACGACCACTGCCTTGCTAACGAAGCTGATGGTAAAGGTGGTAAATAAAATATTTACAAAAATGTGAGGGGTGTATTCACTTTTGTGAGATACTGTACATAAAGAGTTACGTTCATACAATAAGGATCACAATTAAGATAACTAAAGCTCCCGAATATTGTAAGCTCATCAGAGAAGATAAACTGTTAAAAGTGCTTGGTACAGTTGTGGGAGGTGTAATATTAACAAAACTCAATGGAGGACTGAGAAAAACGTTGGAGCAGAGGTGTAGTGCTACTGCATGAAAATATTTTTGTATGTAAGAAACAATAAGCAATCAATAAGTCGAAATGAGGGTGATCATTTGGAGGATGCCAGGAGGACAATGTTAGGTAGTGTAGGTCAAGCAAATGAAAATCCATTTGATGCTAACTGTGAAACATGTTTGCTGGCCTCTTTTGAAATAACAGTAGTAGTAGTTTAAACCACATGGTTCTAAAGTTGAATCCCATGGTAGTAGTGAAGAGAAGCAACAGGCATAGTTTAAAATGGATGCACAATGCTATGAAAATGAGATTGCCTGGCATCCACCGGGCTACGTATAAGAAATACAGAAAGAAACAATGAGGTAAATAAAAAAAAGAACACATTTGTGGATACAGAACAAATCTCACAGTGTATATTTTGGCTTTTTATTTTTACATGCCAGATTTTAATAAAGAAACCAAGAGGCTTGGCACAATAGGAAGAGTCATTTAATCCATTAAACAGTGAGCGTGATTGCAACATGTGCCATTACCAAAGGGTACGCTCAAATTCTTAATCTTTTAGTAGTCAGTGTGGGATGCTTTTATTATCTGTGTTCCCAGAGATTGCAGTTGGATTAGGATCCAGAGGAATTGATCATAATAAATCTTTATGCTTGGTCTGGAGCTTGACACTTAGGAAGTTATGAAAAACTTTTGTTTAGGTTTACCTTGGAATTCAATTAGCATATTTGAATTTATTAATCTGGCTTTACTGCAGACATATTAGAAATCATAATTAAATTATAGCACAAATGATTTGGGATCTGTAAGTACTAAGGACTGTTTGATATTGGCATATTTTTATTCTATTGTTAAAAACACCCACGTTTCTACGCTGATATATTTCTGCACTTAATGACTGCACTTTGAACTTTTGCAAACGTTGTCTTAGTGCTTTCTGAATCACACAAACCTATGCCTTCATTGTTTATATCAATAGAAAATTACAACAACCAGTGTCATTGCCGTATTATTTCATTACTTGAACATGACACCAATAAATAGATATATTAGACAAATTGCATCAAGATCCTGCGGTGAGGTTAGCTCATAATGTACTTAAATAAAAGGATGTGGCACTCTAAATATGCTAAGCTTTATTCATGCAGAGCCATTTGGTCAAACATGGGTCTAAAATTCCAGATGTACTCAAATGATGATTGTCAGGATGTTTTTTTTTTTTTAATATGAGCTGTCTACTTTTATTCATATTTATTATTTAAAGCGGCACTGTCATTCCAAACATACCTTTCTCCTATTGTTTCCTTTTCTCTTCCTCTCTTAGAATCTGTTCTTTTCTTTATTTTTTTATCTAGTTTTCTTAAAAACATAAGATAAAGTAGGGGCTACTTTGTCTTTTGTATTTTCCTACGCTTGACTTTTTTTGACCAATGGAGGAGTTAAGTCAGCTACATTTCCCGTCAAGGAGAAAGGCGAATACTTTATCTGGCGCAGGAAATGGAGCTTGTGACGAGACCAGTCTCGCCACTGTGCATTGGAGGAGCCTGGTTGCCTGCCTGCTGCCTTTTGACAATGGACCGGCATTTAAATACTTTATTTTCCTATGCAGGAAGGTCTATTCATGTATTTCTGCCCTGGCGTTCGGTAGATTCTCAGATTTACTGAATGAACTCATTTAACCCAGATAGCTATGCCATGGAGCCCATTCGTATAATGAAAGACTATGGGAAAGACTTTGGCTCCATGGCAATTGAACTGTATGTGTGTGGTCTGAGCGCCATTCAGTAATAATGTGCGCTCAGACCTAAGCTATCTGGGTTGCATGTCTGTATTTTATGTAATAAATGTAACCTTGTGTATTTTATTGTATTTTACTGTCTTTTTACTGCCATGTGCTTAATGGAGTTTTGCCTCTGTCCTTGGAGATAATTGGATTACTTCCCAATTATCTCCAGGATAGAAGACTCTGTGGAACTGGTTTTGGGCAGAAAAGCCATGCTTCCTTTGCTCACAAAGGACTTTGATCTATCTTTTGAACCAATGGACCAATTTTGATGATTTTGACATATGTTTGTATTTGGAGTATGCTGATTCTGAAAATGTAAGTATGTGATGTATACTTTTAAAGTTATGAATAATGCGGAAAAACAGTTTTTTTCTGCCTTCGATAATTAATTAACTCATTGTGTATGGTAATTGTATCACAGGCAGAGGGGAGGATTTTGTGTGGGAGTGTCTGAGTGTATTGTATGTGTTTATTGGTTGTTTTCCAAAACCCTGTGGGTGGTACTAATGTGTAAGAATGTGTATATAAGAACCATAAACCCACAGCTCTTGCTGTTCCTGCTTGACCCCTCAAAACGGAGCCTTGTCTCGTTCTTGGGGGGATTTATTGTATAATTCAGTAAATTATATAATTACAAAAATAACAAGATGTACTAGGTAAAAGATTCCCATATTAAAATCCAGACCAGAACCTATTGTTATTGTTAATTGACATTTTCAAAGTAGTTATTTCTTTGTGATTTCTAGAACCATCTGCTGCTTGATTAAATGATAAATACTGTTTTCCCAGTTCTTAGGATGATTAGGTAAGGGCAGCCATAATAATTATTTAATAGAATAGGTTTGGAGTTTATCTTCATTATCCAATCAGGTCCGTCGGCTTCGTAGGCGTTTTCCTCACAGCTGATCGTGTTCATCGTGCCGATTTCCGGAAATGACGTCACGCCTATTCGTCACTTCCGGTGTTGGTATCGCCATTTTTCTTGCTGGCATTTACTTGTAATCTTACAAGTCTCCAATGTTAATACGTAAGGATACTTATACCCGTAAGTTCCTTATAGCTCATATACATATAGAGATAATAACAGAGAGAAAAATGTTAAGATATCAGTTCGGTGATATAAATTATCATAAGAAATTATTATACCTAGATGAATTAAATAAAATAAATTAATTAATAAACCAAAGCTGTATTTTCCTCCTAGATTTAATCCCAGGTATTATAAATGACCTATATCAAGATATATTGTATACCAATAGTTTGGGTTGGTTTTAAATTGTTGGAAAGAGTTCTAAAAAATACAAGTAAATAGAATAAATATAAAACTAAATGTCATTAATATGGTTAATGTCTAAAAGGCAAGTAAAAAAATCATACAAAAATGATAAAATTAAATAAATAAATATAAATTAAAAAAATTGTTTAATAAAAAATTGTTTATAAAAAATGGCATAGCTCAAAATCACTATTTAATCCAAGGGGGAGGAGGGAGTTAAGATTAAAAATCCATCTCATTTCTGTTTTTCCCATTACAGTAAAGAGGTACTCTCCCTTCCAATTAATTACAACGTTTTGTATTCCTAGGAATGTAAATTGAGTTGGATCGATATTGTGTTTTATCCTAAAATGGTAAGAAAGACTGTGTTTCCCAAATCCTAATTTAATATTTCTGACATGTTCCTGGATTCTCACATGTAACGCCCGTGTGGTCCTTCCTACAGTCCGCACGTACAGATGATTATATAAATTACTCTTTTTGAGTGACAAGTAATTAGCTGCTTTATTGGGAATTTTTCTTTCTCATTTTTAGGGTGTATACACTCCTTAATATGTCTCTTTTTGTTTTTCATGTTGGTACATGCCCCGCAATTGCCACAGCCATAAAAGCCACCTTCTTCACTGAATGGATTTTTTGGGGCCTGTTTTTTCTGCAAACTAGCTTGCTTTTTAAATTTGGTACTCCCCTGTAGATTATTCTTGGTTTGTCAGGGAGTATGGAATTTAGTAATGATTTTTTTTATCAAAGTTCTTCCTTATACTCTTTTTCTCTAAAAGTTTTCAAAATTTTCTTAGATTGTTGATTAAATTCCTCCTCTTCTGTGCAGTTGCATCTAATCCTTAACAGTTGTGAATTTGGGTACATTTCTTAGCCATGGGGAAAAGTGGCAGCTTCCCTCTTCTACATAGCTATTCACATCTACTGGCTTAAAATAAGTTTTAGTCTTAATCTGGCTATCCTCCACATAGATGTTCAAGTCTAAAAAAATTTACATTTGTTTTACTAAAATCACTTGGATGCCCCAGTCGTTGTAATTTAAAAAAATTAAATATGTGGTTAATAATTGCCCTATTCTGTCACCCAACTGCAAACATTTTAGCTACAGGTTTTACATCTGATAACTTTTCGTTTTAAAAAATCAGACCAGAAAAGGGTGCCTGTTTTCTCCACTATTATATGTTCAGACGATGGAGCCACTGTCTGAATTAATTAGACAGACTCCAGAAATAGAAGGTATCTTAGCTGGTGAAAAGTCCATAAAATAGGTTTAATTTCAGATTACATCACACAGTCACTTAAAAATCCAAATAAATACATTAAACCACTTCAATCTATTCTGCAAGAGTTTGGTGATATGTCTTTTAATAATCTTAATTCCCATAAAACACAGGCCCATCCATTCCATATTCTGTGGTTGGATCTGGATAAGCTGAAGAAGGAGTACCCTTTTGAAAAGAGAGTTTTATTGAATATTTAGGTACTAACTTGTGCAAAAAAAAATGTATCCAGGATGCATGCACAAAATTTAGTGACGACATGGCCTAACCTTACAAAAGAGATGGAGAGATGGTACCCTATGTTTTTGCACTTTCTCTGGAGCAATAAATAAAACTTTAAAAACATTACAAGCCCTCAGGCAAATACTTGGCATATATTTATGTTATCGTAAGCAAAAATTAAATATGCTAGAGCACTGAGAACATGCGTGTCTCCAGTCAGGTCTTAAACTTAAATTTTCTTATCAGATAGACCTCATCAACAACTGTAGTGCTAGCAGGCCCCAAGATCCACTCATGAGAAAACAGCAACCTCAAATGATTGCTATGGACTTCTCTGGGCCTCTACAGTGAGACGTACCCGATACAACGCTATGCATGGTGAACAGAGATTTCAGGTCTAAATTGCCCTTTAACCTTTGTAAATTGTAAGAAAACATAATATACGAATATTTGTAAGAATGTACAAATAAGCCAGGGTAAATTCTATCAGACTAATAAGAGCAAACACTTATTAACTTGACTTTTGATTAGTCCATGTATTTGTGCCTTTCCAAAGAGATCTTGTGTCAACTTAAGTTTAAATCAAGGGCACTCAAAATAACTGTGATTTCTGCATTTGCCAAATTCATTAATCACTTTTCAACTTACAGATACTGCACTGAATTCATGAGTCCACTTGAATCCACCTTTTAGGAAAGGGAACATTTCACAACTGCTTAGTTTAAGAAATATTTTAAGCTCTAAATCCTGAAAGACTGAAAAATGTTTACAAATATTTCAGGTCAGTGTTCATAGTCCTTAGTTAAAAGACAAATAATATTAAAACACCCTGTGGTCAGGCCCTGGGGAGATAGTGCAGCTAAGCAGACAAGGGCACATGTATGAGTGTAGGGATAGATGATTAGGATTGTTTGGGAAAGAATGTGTGGGTGGGATTATGTTCTGTGTAAGAATGCGTGGGTGGGATTATGTTCTGTGTAAATTAGTGTGTCTTACCTCTTGGGATTCGGGCCAGCAAACAGCTTCCTGTCCTCCTGCTCCTGTTTGCCTGGGCTTGTAGTTTCACAGCTTGTGGGGTGAGGTTGAGGCCTGCTGGCTTCCCTCAGGGCTGCTGCTGGATGGTGGCCGGCAACTGAGTATTTCTGTGTGCATGTGGAGCAGGACGTCCTGTACCACCTTGTGAGTAATGTATAACTCAATTCTTGGTATTTTTAACTGATAGAGCATTTGTGTGAAAGGGTGAAGATTTTGTCCCATTCCTGTGTGGTGAGCGTCGTCTCCGTGTCCCTTTCCCTTAATGTAGTGCCCCCTGATCATGCATTTGTGCACCTCCCAGATGGTCAGTGGGAGCAAGTCTGGGGAATCGTTTGTGTCGAAGTAATGGGTCAGTTCCTGCCTTACCAGTTCTATGTCTTCTAGTCGAAGTAACAGGTTTTCATTTAGCTTCCATTGGCTTCCATTGGCACTCCTTGGTTTTAGTTAGTGGACCGCTAACGGGGCCTGGTCTGATTCCACAATGATTCCCATGTCAGACCTTTGTAAAAGTGGCAAAAATTCCAGAGCTAAGAAAATGTAGTCTATGCGGCTGTAGCCTTTGTGCATGGCCGAATAGAAAGAGAAGTCCCCGTGCGCCACCCTCCAGCAATCTATCAGTCCCACTCTCCTTAGGGCCCGCCCAGCGGAGCGGATACAGTGTTGTGGAATCGAACACTCCCCCTGAGATGAACCAAGCCTGGGATCTAGGGGAATGTTTAGGTCAACAGCTACAATCAAGAGACCCTCCCTAAATAGGTTCAGCAGTGTCAGTGTTTTCGATAGAAAGACGTATTGTTTTGGTTGGGATTATAAAGGCATGCAAATGTGTAAGTGTGATCAGCTATGGTCCCCTTGAGGAAGATGAGGTCTGGAAGTTGGCCTGTGCATATGAAAGGGACTGTATAGGAGAAAATAATCTCTACCCCTGCCTTCTTGTCGTCTGGGTGGTTGGCGTAGGGAAAAGTCTGTTCTTCAGGGTGGGAGCAGTAGTGCACTTTAGGTGGGTTTCCTGGAGAAATGCCACAAGGCACGCTCTGACCATAGGGTTTGGAGTATTCTGTGCACTTTTCAGGAATGTCTACTCCCCACATGTTATTAGACCATAGTCTCAGTGGTGCTGTAATTCGACCTCATCATGGCCTATCGCCATGGGGGCTGGGGGAGGCAGAGAGAGAGAGAGAGGGGGGGTGTAGGGAAGGGTTAAGTTGAGGGTTAGGGGGCTAGGAGAGAATACCAACAGATAACTATGACCTTTCTTGGGTCGAGTCGTTCAGTGGTGTCGGTCCCTCAAGACTCTTGTCACCCAAATGAACCCTGAATATATGTACAGTAAGAGTCTGTCACATGGGGGTCGAGGAAAGTCGGGATTATAGATTGTGTATCAGTAGTGGTGTTCAGCTCCGGGGGCTCCCAGCCCACTGTCCAGGGCTTTATGGAGTATTCGTGCCAGGATAAGTGGGTTTGGTTGGGTATTTTAGCTTTGTCTTGGCCACCTTTGTGTTGTGTCACCCAGTGTGCCATCAGGGGCCCTGCATTCAGTCTGCCATACAACTCTACCCTTGCAGCTCGAGGGCCTCTCTAGATCCCCTCTGCCTGCCTGCCCCCCTGGCCCACAGCCGCCCGAGCCCAGCCACATGAGAGTGTCAGTTGCTTCTGTGTCATCATGTGTCTGAGTGTCTTGAGTCACTAGTGTGTGCGGGTAGGGTGGTCCCAACATAAAAACATATATTTAACAGATGAAACTGACCTTTGCAATGCTGCCCTTCCCCCATCCCCCGCCAGGTTCATCCCACTCCCCCCTGGCAAGGCTCCCATGCGGTCCAGGGGCAACGGTCCTAGGGGCCCCCCAGGGAGCACCCTGCAAGGTCAGGGCCTCACTGCTTGGGTGCGGCAAAATAAAAAAGGGGGGGAGGGGTCGAGAGACCATCCCAATGTGTGATAGTCCCCGGGTCGGGGTCCAGCTTCTCAGGGTTCAAGCTCAAGGGGTGAGAGCAGGGGTGGTTCGTAGGAAGCATGGGACATCAGCAGGCCAGCGAATAATAGGCCAAGAGTTGTCAACTCTGGCCTGCAAGCTGAAAGGGAACCCCCAGTTGTAGGGTATCAGCTTGTCTTGTAAGAGTCTGGTTAAGGGCCTTAAAGCTCGTCTGGCCTCTAGCGTGAGAAACAGAGACACCTGGGTATCCATGTAGGTGATATTTTGTTGAAATTGGGCCAGTCTCATAATTGTTTCCTTCAGGGTGAATGACAGCAATCAGCAGATTACATCTCGTGGTGGGCCCTCTCTACTGGGGGGATCTGAGTGCTCTGTGTGCCCTTTCTATTCCAAAGTCCTCAGGTGCACTGTCCCCAAGAATGTGAGTAAACAGGCCTGTCAAGAGTTCCGGCAGTGCTTCCTCTGCAGACTCAGGATGTTATTCTGCCTCCCACGGTTGTCTAAGTCTTCAACAAGTGTACAGAGATCAAGCAAGACTAGTTCTTCCACCCTGTGCTCCAGGGCTGTGAGATCTCTCTGCACATCCATAACTTATTCGCAGATTGACGTTCTTATTTCGGCCAGCATCTCCACCTTGTCTGTATAGGAAAGCATGTTAGCAGAGATTGCAGCTAGATCTGCCGAAATTTGAGTGAGGGTCTCCCCTCTGTGCAAGCCTTGCTTGGAGCTAGCAATGCTTTCAGTGCCCGAGGAGGATAAGCCATTTTGTCCAGTGCCCGGGCAGACCACGTGTCTTGTGGGGTGGATAGAAATTCGTCCATGGGGCCCGATGCGCAGCCTGGTGAACTTGCCTGGGAGGGACCAGGGGTGAGTATTCTTCTAGATTTTCCCATTTTCTGCTCATTTTGTGCTGTTTTATCAGTGCTTTTGTGAGCAGGGGCCTCGGAGTTGCAAAGAGATGCATCTTACTCCATTGTCGGTCAGGCCACGCCCCCATAAAGTATTTTTTTAACCCTGGGGGGGTTAGGGATCAGTGGGAACTATAGTGTTCAGAATACATCTTTGTATTTCTAACACTATAGAATCCCTTCAAGGACCACACTAAAATTACAATACAATAGTGTGGCGAAAGTGACCTCACCACTGTTTTTTGGAGGGGCCTGTTTGCCAGCCTCCTGCCCTGCGACTATGGCCCTGGGATGTATTGCCCTTTAAGGAACTGATTTGGGCATACTGTATTTTATTATGCTGCTGCTGGCCCTTTAAGAACCATCTGGAGACATACTGTGGAGTTACTGGGTGGCCACCATTTCATGTATCAGAGGCACATGGTGAGAACAATGGATGAAGCACAGGGTGAGAACAATGGATGGCGGCCATTTTAACTCACAGACACTGTTTTGACTTTTCTACACGGTGCCATCTCGGCGGTATTTAGTGCACAAAGACATCGTTCAGTAGTTTTAAACTACAGAACAGGGGACACATTTAACAGTAATTATTATTCATATAGCCTGTATATGTTCTGTGGAATCTGCATTAAACCGTATCTTTCAAACTACTGAATGGATCTGGGTGAATTTTGGATATGTGGTTCTCCCAGATCCCCCGGTTCCGTGGATATATATATATATATTTTTATGGGGATATTGCATTGTTTTGGGGTCCCTGTGATATGTTTTATAATACTGTATTTTCCTGCTTGTGATAATTAAGTTAGTCTATTGTGTTGAGATAATTGTCTCACAGGCAGAGGGGAGGATTTCTGATGTAATGAATGGGAGTGTTAGCTGTGTTGTAATGTATTGATTGGTTGTTCTTCAAAACCCTGTGGGCAGTACTATGGTTGTAGAATGTGAATAAAAGAGGCTGTATGTGCCAGTACAGACAGTTCTTCTTCACCCTCAATCTAGAGTCCTGTCTCTTATTGGGGGAATTGCTATATTACTACAAGGGATTGCTATGCTCTGCATACTCCCTTAGCTAATCACTACTAAGCTCTTTTAAGAGCTTGTTCCTGCTTCACTCTCTTGGAGGAGAGGTTCACCAACTGGAACCTGGAGCCTTGTCGTAGGTCCAGGGTGGGCAGGAGACGGCGAGACCCCAACCAAGCTGTGGCGGTTAGTGGGGTCTGTGGTGGTTGTGGTGTCTGCGGAGTGCTTGGAGCCCTCTGTAAGCGCTAGGAGCATCCTTCAACGGAGGTACCCAGTCGGGGTGCCAGGTGATCCATTACAAATAGAGCACTAAAAAAACATGTTAATTGGGCCTATGTAGGTAAGTATAGAGTTACTGGTTGACCATCATTTGACTCTGTCAGAAACAAACTTTGTAAATGCATTGGGTATTAGCTGTTAGCAAGATCAAGCTAACCTGTCATTGTTAACAGTATAAAATGTATCTGCAGGAAAAGAAAAAAGTGTTTTCCCAAAATATATTTAAACTTCATATTTAGTTTCTAGTTGTAGACATCAGTATATAAGGATAGTAGTGCTTCAATGATTTCTTTCCGTAGTATGCTGTTAGTTTTATTGACTTTTTTTCACATGATAACAGCACTAGCTTCCTGTCTAACAGTGTTATCCAGATTGAACTAATCCTGTGTTGATAAAAAATAAACAGAAGTTAGAAATCAGAGGTAAATTAAGGACATGTTATAACTGTTGTATAAATCCCTTGTACAATAGAGCTGGTTCCCTTTCTCATTGCACCAAGTTTGAGTGTTTGTTTGGTGTTTGACCTTTGGACATGCTTATTTTAAATGTATTTTTATAAGTCTAAATATTTTAACAAATAAATGTAAATACAGTTTTATATGTAAAAGAAATGTGATAATACAACAATTTTGAACTATAGTAAAATATATAGTAAGGATTCTGAAATGAACATTATAATGTCAGGAACACAAACATGTATTACTAGTTAGGTGCCTGCACTCCCCCTCCCCTCCCCTGCCCCCCAATTTCATTATACGTTAAAAAGGTGACTTTACTCACCTTTTTCCAGCATGGCACTGTTTTCATGTAGTGAATGTAGTGTGCTTGTAGTAAGTGCAGTGTGTGTATAATGAATTTAGTGTGTTTGTAGTGAGTGCAGTGTGTATAATAAATGTAGTGTAATTGTAGTGAGTGCAGAGAGTGTATAGTGAATGTAGTGTGTTTGTAGTGAGTGCATAGTATGTATAATGAATGCAGTGGGTAATGAATGTAGTGTGTTTGTAGTGAATGCAGAGTGTGTATAATGAATGTAGTGTGTGTAGTGAGTACAGTGTGTATAATAAATGTAGTGTGATTGTAGTGAGTGCAGAGAGTGTATAGTGAATGTAGTGTGTTTGTAGTGAGTGCAGAGTGTGTATAGTGAATGCAGTGGGTAGTGAATGTAGTGTGTTTGTAGTGAATGCAGAGTGTGTATAATTAATGTAGTGTATGTAGTGAGTGCAGTGTGTATAATAAATGTAGTGTGATTGTAGTGAGTGCAGAGAGTGTATAGTGAATGTAGTGTGTTTGTAGTGAGTGCAGAGTGTGTATAATGAATGCAATGGGTAGTGAATGTAGTGTGTTTGTAGTGAATGTAGAGTGTGTATAATGAATGTAGTGTGTTTGTAGTAAGTGCAGATTGTGTATAATGAATGTAGTGTGTTTGTAGTGAGTGCAGAGTGTGTATAATGAATGTAGTGTGTTTGTAGTGACTGCAGAGTGTGGAAAATGAATGTAGTGTGTGTGTGTGTGTGTGTGTGTGTGTGTGCTGGATGATGTGTGTGTGTGTGTATGTGTGTTGGATGATGTGTGTATGCGTGCTGGATGATGTGTGTGTATGTGTGCTGGATGATGTGTGTGAAACAGAGCTGGAGAGGGAACACAGCGTGTGCTTGCTTCCCGTGTGCAGGTAGCAGGGCAGGTCCTGCAGGATCACTAGCGGGAACGACGTTCCTGTTTTTGAAAAAGTGCAGGAACGCCGTTCCCATGCGTTCCTACAGGACTCGAGCCCTGGTGAAAGTGAACATTGTATGAAAACAATATGTTCAATTTCTAACAACTTGTCAGTTTGCAAAATCTCTCAAAGACAAAGTACACAGTTTAAGAAATACAACTGTTCAGTATAAAACTTGTAATATTTGCATTTGCCCATAACAGATGCCCATCGTGAAAGTGTGAACCTATGTAATCGGGTTAAGCCATCGCAGGCTAGGCACGTCCACAATTCCAGAACAGTTAGTATAAAGGAGAAAAGTAGTGAGAGAACAGAAAGAAGAAAGTGTTTCCGGCACAGAATACGTTATTTTTAATGTTAAAATGTATATTTTGGTTTATGTGTGAAAAATAAAAAAGCACTCACTAATGTGGAATGGTTTCACAACATTGCAAACATATGCACTAATGTAAGTGCAAGTGAGTGTATTCAAAAGGAACTTGAAATCAAAATTAATAATAGAAGAACCTGCATTGTAATGTTCTGATGAATGGAGTGGTGGACAGTTGGCAGTATTTCAGTGGACCACTAAAGCTTTTATTCAGTAAGTCTCAGAATGTAAATTTATCACACAAATATCAAATATCCCCTTCAAAGCATTTTTTTTTTAATTCTTAGCCTGTTCTACTACTCAAAGCAACAGTATCTGAAAACATTAAAAATTTATAGACAGCATTATATTGCTGACAGATTTTACCTAGCAGGTAATCTGAAATAATATTCTTACAGTGTCTGTTCCTTTAAACACATCACTGATGTTTTTAATAAATACCTTCTTTATCAGCTTAGACTTCTTAAACAGATCCATTTACGTACAGAATACCGGAGAGCACGATAAACGAGAGCACAGCACATTTTCGTAGTGCACTGGCAGAATCAAAGAGCACTACGAAGCTGGCTATATATCATCTAAGGTTTTTTTTTATAGTCCTCTACTCACTTTATCGAAAATTCCGTCATCGTGACAAAGGAAGAATTATTTTTCATTGCTTTAGATGGAGAGCAGGAACTGATAACAGCCTGTCCTCCACATCAACTAGTTAACTCTAACAAGTATGATTCTTTTTTATAGAGCTCAGTTTCCTGCAACTTGAATTTTCTATCAATATTTTGGAGGAAGGCATCTCTGTAAAGCCATCATCACAAGAAATGCTATAAATAAAAATAGTAAATAAAGGTGACGAGGAATAAAAAAAAAAACAAAAAAAAGAAGTTAAAAATGAGAGAGAAAGAAAAAAAGTATTTTGAAGAGCCTTGGAATATGATGTAGCAAAAAATGAATGCATGAAAAATTACTTTTAAGAACTCCTTCTTACCTTTGACAAAAGGTTAATTGCACTTAATTACAATCAGACTGCACAGTTTTTATAAGACAGCCATATTTATAGTTGAAGTCATTTGTAACACATAGAGAATTATAAGGCATGAAGAACACTGAAATTCATTACAAATCTTCCGGATGTTCTATTTCTGGAACAGCACAAATCTGTTCTATTCCCATTCATGTTTTTTAATCATGTAATTTACACTTCAACCCTGAGAAATTTGTGTTTCAGAGGAAGCAAAAAATGAAAAGAACTAATGATAAATTTCAGTGCACTTCAACTTGTTTACTACTATAGGGTAATAATTTAATGAGAACTGGAGCAGTCGTTTGAAATCTAATTAGTCAAGTACTAATGTGTAAGTCTGTTGGTGTTTTTGGTCCATTAAAAGCCCAATGTCCATTTTAGAGTTTATTGGCATTTCATCCAAATGTACTGTGGACTGTAGAGGTACAAAAAATGTGCTTTAATACGTTTGTTAAAAAAAGAATAATTTGATTATACAATTACATAATAATTTCTAATTGAGCAGACTGCATTCATCCTCTATGTGGGGGGAGGAGTGGTGTTATGAGACAATTCTACATGTTGATTTCACTGTGAATAATAACTGCATCTGGTCAAATCTATTGAACATGCATTAGTTTGCCAACACATGTGCAGCTTTGAGCGACAATGTCCATATCAGACTGATATATATATTTTCCTTATTCAGGTGGCCTTTGGGATTGTCACCACTGCTTTAAATTCCAACATTGGCATGCCTTTATAGTCCTGCTACACTCATTTTTATACCTACTAATGTCTGGTGAACTCTCTTTGTGATTTATTTTAAGCAAAATTCAAGTCAAATCTACTAAATTCCTGCAAGATTTTGTAGAGTAGAAAGGACTATATTGTGAATTTTATTTTTAAGTTTGTTAATGTGTTTGCACATCTTCGTTTAATGGGATACCCTAGACACCATAACCACTTAATCATCTTGAATTATGTATGGTTTCTATGGAAACTCTTTGTGGTACTGTGGAAAACCAATTTCAAACCATAAACCATAGTATAATAATGAAAGAGGGAGGTATGGAATAGCTTAAGTAGTGAGGATGGTATTCTCATACTGCTGCCCATTGCTCTGCAGAATATAGTAATAGCAAGAGTAGCATAAAGGCTGGAAGCACTTTTTAAGTGTTAAACAATTTAAAAACAGTTTAATGCTGCAGTGGTACAGCAACATGGGAATGTAGGCACAATTGCTTCAAAGAGATGAGGTGTTTTAAAAAAAAAAAAAAAAACTGTAGTTAGTCACGGCTCTAAAATTGATTGAATAAAAAGAAAAGGATTACAAATGGAGTCAGAATATATCAAAACATCAAGGTACGGACATAAATTGTGCAACTAGGAAAATGTAAATGGTTTCTAAACCAGCACCCTGACAGTATGATAGACCCATAAGTTAAAACCGGCCTGCTCTCCTCGCATGAATATGTCGACTCTGATTAACTACGCGTTATACTTAGCAACAGCCAAACAAATAATGGAGGAATAATAAAGAGAAACAGAAAATATTGAATATGGTATTTTGGAATTAAAAATATAATTCATGATGCAGCAGTGGTTTTGGCAGAGATTGAAAGTATCTTAATAATTTAAGTGTATCCCTTGAGATACCTGAATGACTGTCCACTTGGCTTGATGCTGTGATGAATCCTTGCTAACAATACAAGGAAAAGAACAACCATCTGGGGAGACACATTCATGATATACAGGAGTGCAGTATTTCTGTTCTTGCTGATAACACTCTTGATAGCTGTCAGTTTCAAAACCAGTGGACTGATTCTTCCTCTACTAACAATTTTTCCATAAGTGCTTGAGTGCATTGCAATTCCTGACTGTTCAAGGTTCCCATGGGGACTCCATTTTGATCTAAGGCAATCCTGTTACATTCTCCCTATTACTATTGGAAAAGCAGTTGCGAGGTTAAGTAAAACACTGCTGGAATACTTATTATTTTTTTTTGCTGTAATGAGACTGTAAACATCATTAATCAGTTTTCTGAAAAAAAAAAAAAATACCTTCTAACCTGTGTTTAGTTTACACCAAGCATGTGAAACTTGCGGGCCGCATGCGGCCCAGAATGGACATCTTTGCAGCCCGACGAGCCGCTAGTACATGCTTAGTGTTATAGCAAAGTAGGGACCTGCTTTCCCCACATTGCAGGTGCCTACTCTGCTAAAACTTACCCGGCCGGGGAGGATGGCCATCGAGGGAGCTCAGTGTTCCTGCAACTCACTGCTTCTTCGCGCGCTGTCTGTAGTGAAGCCTGGCGCCGGAATATGACGTCATATTCCGGCACACGGCATCACTGAACTGCGCGAGGGAGCAGTGAGGAGCAAATAGAAGATCCCCACTACTCCCAAAGGTAGGGAGCAATAAAGAAAATGATGTGTGTGCAAGAATGTGTAAGTGTGTGTGTGTCTGTCAGTGTGTGTATGTCTGTGTGTGTGTGTATGTGTTTATCAGTGAGTGTGTGTGTGTGTGTGTGTCAGTGAGTATGTGTGTGTCAGTAAATGTATGTCTGTGTCTGTCTGTGAGTGTCTGTTTGTGTGTGTGTGTGTCTGTCTGTGAGTGTCTGTCTGTGTGTGTGTGTGTGTGTGTGTATAGAACGGAAGAAAGATACAACAGAAACAATAATAAATAAGTAAAATAAGTAAAAAGTGGCAGCACAACTAAAAAGTAGGGCTCCCTCACAGGCCTTACAACAGAAAGGGTACAGAAAAAAGAAGGGAAGGTAGCGCCACTACAAACCACATAAATTAAAAGAGCATAGAATAGGCAGACTAAAATGCAAAATATATAGTAGATAATAAGCAAATAGAAGTCCAGAATAAATAGTCTGACTGGTAGGTGAATCAAACAACGAGGTATATCTTTGTAGAGGTGAATACAGTCTTTAGTAGTGGGGGATTCTTCAGAGTGGTGTAAATGTATCTTTGTACATCATATGAAATAAAAAAAAAAATTACAACTGATGGTGTAGTATGTCCCGAAAGGGGTAGAAACAATAAAAGAGTATATGGTCCTGCTCATGTTTTCAAGAGCTATGGACTTAGCTCTAGTGTTGATAACGTACAGTGGTATAAACCCCACTTATGGGATACGTGAGGTCTTAGTATTCTTTCTTGATTAGGGAACCATATGTGGAAATAAAAGCGGGAACAGCAATAGTGCTCAAAGTATAAAATGCCAGAGGTGAGAAGATAAAAAAATAAGTGGTTACTCACATTTAGTTGAACAGACTAACTGTTCAATGAATACAGCTTGAGTGGTATAATCCCCAATTAGGATTCTTGGGAGTAATATCCTCACTGGAAAGTAAAAACACTTCTGGTGCTGGATAAAAGGATGGTAGTAATAAAAAAGTAAAATAATAATAGTAATAAAAAGTGGGGAGATCACCCCTGGAAAGCAAACCTAGTATCCTATTTTAGATACATAGATGACTTGTTTTTTATCTGGAAAGGTCCTGAAACCTCACTTAAACTTTTTTTAAACCACCTAAACAACAACAATAGTGGCATCATTTTAACATCAGAACACAGCAAAGATTTAATTAATTTTTTAGACATCCACATTTTTATCCAGGATGGGAATATTAACACTAGAACTTTTTTTTTAAAAAGTGTGCACCAACACAGTCATTGACAGATCAAGCTGCCACTACCAACCATGGTTAGATGGGGTCCCTAAAGGTCAGTTCCTACATCTTTGCAGGAAATGTTCCCTCAATACAGATTTCGATGAACAAGCTAGAACACTAGAATATAATACGAATAAAAATAAAGTATTTTTTATACTGTACTTTTCATGAGGGCTAAAATTCCACTGGAACACTCACAGAACTGGTGTCTGGCCATGCATCTTGTTTGCAACAGGTCATAACAGCAAAACGTGCTCTACTACGTACTAAAGATGCTTGCCATGAAGGGGTTAAATAATTCTGCGACTGGAAAAGTCATTATAAGTTGCATTTTCAGTTGAATTTAGGGAAACAACTCAAAACATTTGCTGTGTTGAGCTATTTCAATTGATTTTGTTTGAATTTTTCATTGCAGACAGCTGAAAGTCTGTAATTTTGACAATAAACCTGATTTTCAATTTTGATTGCAACTGTATATGTCTGTGTCATTGCATGCCTTTCTACGTATATGCTTTTGTGCACCTGCATATATGTGTGTCTATGTGGGCCTTTCCATGTTTTTGTCAGTACATGTCTGTGTACCTGTGTGTATCTGTGTACCTTTGTGTGAATGTCAGCTATTTGTGTCTTTGTTTTTGTATCTATGGCTTTATGTATGCATCTGTGTGTGTCTGTAGCTACATAACTGTGAACTTGTATTTTTATCTGCATATATGGCAAGAGGCATGTTAAGGGAGTTTGGAAGTGGATAGGGGGAGATGTATAACAAGTGCCTTTGTAGCAAAGTTCTAATTATTTATTAATCACCACAAAAAACAAATTAATACTTGTTCATTTGGTTTTCAAGGTGATTACCTGAGTTTTAGTACTTTGCCTCAGAATTCCATATATTTCTATAAATGACACTTTTATAAATGCCCCACATTGTATGATTCCCAGTAGCAAGTATTACAATTAATTCTGGAATTCCTGCATTGCAGTGTTCTTTAATTACATTCCAGTCAGTTGCCCTAAGGAATACCTCACAGAAAAGATGGCTGACACAAGGAAACAATACATAATGAACGATCATCCAGCTATATATTTGGTGCTTCTAATCCAGAGAGGTAAGCAAGAAATTAGGAAAATATAAATATGTTATCTACAGTGAGTTCATTCTATTTATAGAAATGTAATGCTACATTTAATTTCACATATAATCTGTATTAATAAAGAAATTGTGTGCCCTTTAAAGACTTAATTGGAAGGCCAAATATGCAAAGGTGGAACAGAAAATGTTTAAATTATTTTCAGTCAAGCTCATCCACTAGAAACCAATGTAACCCATATTTAGCATGTCATCAGTTTTCTTGTAGATTTCCATGGAATCTCTTACCAACTAAAATTGTTCCACTAAAACACAATTGCTTGATCCTAATATCACTGGAATTTCAAATAAGTTACTGGACTGTGACAGGAGCAGCTATCTCAGGCCCAGCTGTGTAATATCTATATGCTGTCTGAATGCTCAAAATTATATTAATTTTCTCTGACACAAAGAAATGTGATTGTCAGAATGTTAATATAAGAGGGTGTTTCTAAGAACGAAGCAAGAACCATCAATCATTTTAATGGTGATTTACAGAAAATGTATATCTTCTGATTTCGTATTCCACGTAGGTGAATTGTGCTTTCATTTCAGTAGAACAATGACAAAGACAATAGATTAATTTCATTATTTCTTAGTTATTTTTTTTGTTAACATTTCCCAGCAGTTTCCTGCATGTTAGACATGAATGACAATTATCAAAATCTTGAGGCTCAAAATTTAAGAAAAAGTAATAGGTTATGTTAAAACAAATGGTATTTTATTATGGTAAGTAACAGGAATAAGCAGGCGTTTCTTTTTTCATACTTTTGCTGCATACCTTCTTGTAATAGTTCATCACAACAATTCAATAAATGTCCTTTCATCTGATTGTTGTAGAAATAAAAAAAGAAAACTCGGTAGAAAACAATTCGGTAGAGTAATTAGTATGAGGAATTTCAGTCATTCCTTGAAAATACTGTTAAAATCTATTTTATTTTTCAGTTCTTGTAATTTCAAAAACATACAAAAAAAACACTATTTAGTAGATATACCCCAAATGAAAACTTGCACTGATTTAATTATATATTTGTTAATTGGGGATATAGCTATAATCAGCTTGCAAAACCTGCAGGTCTCTTGTCTGCTGCCTTTGAAACTCTCCCCTTCTATACCCAACCAGACTTTCTGTGGCTGCCCAATCACAGACTCAATGTAAGTTAGGTGCTCTGGGCAATTGCTGCCTTTTGAGGTCAGCTAGAACACATTATGTATGATGGAACTGTCTGCATAACCTATGTGCATGATTCCATAACCCCATCATAAGGGCAAATTGATACTTTTATTCTCAATCAGACATAAATATATGAACATTGTAACTCTTAATTTATAGAGATTTGTTTACCCCTCTTACGAATACTAGACTTTTTTAGCAATATATCTGGGAGTATATCAACAGCACTGATTTTAGACAATATTGCTAAAAAAGAGCCTTAGTTAATAAAGTAATTTTTGCAATTTTAAACATAGAGCTGATCCTCTAATATACTTCCTAAATGGTTAAATTGGTTATTAGGTTTAGGAGTAGCCTAATAAGGCTAGTCTCACAGTAAGTAATATTATTTTGGAATTTGATTTATTCTGATAGAGATCCTCTCCAGTGCGATATATATATGAGTCTTTCCTATGTTCCATACAGCATAGGATGCTTTCGATAATTCCAGGTCGCACCTATCCTTGTGACTAGGAAAAGTGCCTCTTTTTTCTAGTTTAAAAAGTTTGTTAATAAAAAATAAAAACAAACTACATATATATATATATATATATATATATATATAATTTTTTTCTACATACAAGTATTTTATTCTAAGTAAAATACCGTTAGAACGAAATTACACATCACATACACACACACATATACAGTCAGGTCCATAAATATTGGGACATCGACACAATTCTAATCTTTTTGGCTCTATACACCAACACAATGGATTTGAAATGAAATGAACAAGATGTGCTTTAACTGCAGACTTTCAGCTTTAATTTGAGGGTATTTACATCCAAATCAGGTGAACGATGTAGGAATTACAACAGTTTGTACATGTGCCTCACACTTTTTAAGGGACCAAAAGTAATGGGACAGATTAACAGTCATAAATCAAACTTTCACTTTTTAATACATGGTTGCAAATCCTTTGCAGTCAATTACAGCCTGAAGTCTGGAATGCATAGATATCACCAGACACTGGGTTTCATCCCTGGTGATGCTCTGCCAGGCCTCTGCTGCAACTGTCTTCAGTTCCTGCTTGTTCTTGAGGCATTTTCCCTTCAGTTTTGTCTTCATCAAGTGAAATGCATGCTCAATCGGATTCAGGTCAGGTGATTGACTTGGCCATTGCATAACATTCCACTTCTTTCCCTTAAAAAACTCTTTGGTTGCTTTTGCAGTATGCTTTGGGTCATTGTCCATCTGCACTGTGAAGCGCCGTCCAATGAGTTCTGAAGCATTTGGCTGAATATGAGCAGATAATATTGCCCGAAACACTTCAGAATTCATCCTGCTGCTTTTGTCAGCAGTCACATCATCAATAAATACAAGAGAACCAGTTCCATTCACAGCCATACATGCCCACGCCATGACACTACCACCACCATGCTTCACTGATGAGGTGGTATGCTTTGGATCATGAGCAGTTCCTTTCCTTCTCCATGCTCTTCTCTTCCCATCAGTCTGGTACAAGTTGATCTTGGTCTCATCTGTCCATAGGATGTTGTTCCAGAACTGTAAAGGCTTTTTTAGATGTAGTTTGGCAAACTCTAATCTGGCCTTCCTGTTTTTGAGGCTCACCAATGGTTTACATCTTGTATTCACTCTGGTGAAGTCTTCTCTTGATTGTTGACTTTGACACACATACACCTACCTCCTGGAGAGTGTTCTTGATCTGGCCAACTGTTGTGAAGGGTGTTTTCTTCACCAGGGAAAGAATTCTTTGGTCATCCACCACAGTTGTTTTCCGTGGTCTTCTGGGTCTTTTGGTGTTGCTGAGCTCACCGGTGCGTTTTTTCTTTTTAAGGATGTTTTTGCTATCTCTCTGATGGGTTTGTTTTGTTTTTTCAGCCTAATGATAGCTTGCTTCACTGATAGTGACAGCTCTTTGGATCTCATATTGAGAGTTGACAGCAACAGATTCCAAATGCAAATAGCACACTTGAAATAAACTCAGGACCTTTTATCTGCTCCTTGTAAATGGAATAATGAGGGAATAACACACACCTGGCCATGGAACAGCTGAGCAGCCAATTGTCCCATTACTTTTGGTCTCTTGAAAAGTGGGAGGCACATATACAAACTTTTGTAATTCCTACACCGTTCACCTTATTTGGATGATTTGGACCATTACTTTTGGTCTCTTGAAAAGTGGGAGGCACATATACAAACTTTTGTAATTCCTACACCATTCACCTGATTTGGATGTAAATACCATCAAATTAAAGCAAAAAGTCTGCAGTTTAAGCATAACTTGTTAATTTTGATTTCAAATCCATTGTGTTGGTGTATAGAGCCAAAATGATTAGAATTGTGTCGATGTCCCAATATTTATGGACCTGACTGTATATAGTGAAGAAAATAGCATGCCATTCAAGACTTTTTATGCTTTATTGGTTCGGTAGCTGTAACTACCAAACACCTTCTTCCAAGGAAACTGTCAATTAAGCGCTCTCCCTGTGTGGCCGCCGTTCATATAGCCGAACACCACGTGCAAGAGAAACTGGCAGCCATCTTGTTTGCACGGAAGGAGGCAGTTGCACTTGGCCGTCGAGTGTCTGGATTTAAAATCACTTTAAAGACACTCGTCTTCCCAAACACCGATCAAAGTATATGAACGCCTGCTTCCTTTTCCAGAACAGCCAGGAGAGTGCTGTGCTGTTCAGTAGTTTGGTTCCCATGAACCAGAGGAACAATTGCTACTATGAGCCAGGGGGTTCTGTTTGTGAATTATTTAGTTTTTTTGACTTTTTGAAATAGACTGACTGCACAGCCTAAACTCATGGAACTGTTTCCGGGCAGGAGCCTCGTGTGCGGTCGGTCCAAATGAGACTTCCGTAAAATTCGAAAACCCCTGAACTGATCTGGGTGATTTTTGGATATGTTGGTCACCCAGATCAGGGCTATCAGGGGATATAACATTTATGTGGATTTTATTTGTTTTGGGGTACTTAAGTTTTTTTTTTTTAATTTTTTTTTTCTGCCTGGAGATAACTCCAGGCAGAAAAAGTTATTACTTTATCTGACTCAATTATCTCACAGGCAGAGAGGAGGGAATCATCTGTTTATATTGGGAGTGTCACACTTTGTCACTGTATTATCATTGGTTGTAAACTTTGTGTCCCTGTTCCCCACAAGGTCCATGTGGGAGTGCCACTTGCATGGGGACTTGCATAAAAGCCAGTGTGGCACCCATTAAAATCATTCCTGATGTACACTTCATGAAGTCTAGGCTCATGTTTGGGTAACTGAGGAGCTGAGGAGAAAACTATTTGGATGCTGCATTCGTCTGGAACCGTTCAAATCTACTCCCGAACTGCCTGCTATAATCACTCAGGCTCAGCAGTTCTTGAGAAATAGGCAAACAGGATATCTACTATACCCGCGTTCATATATATAATAAAAATAAACAAATAACATTAAAAAAAAATAAAAATATATATATATATATATATATATATGTAATTTTGTTTTCTCTCTATATATATAAACATAAAATTGAAATGTATATATATATGTAATTTCGTTCTAACTGTATTTTGATATTAATATATATATTGATATAAAATGCACTAAGAATGATAAATAAATATATATATATATATATATATATATATAAAAAATAATAAAACATTTGTGTATATATATAAATATACATATATTTATATATTTGTAGTCGGGGCAATATAGCCGTATACAGAAATCTAGCATATAATAACCATAACATCAATGAGTTGGAACCAGTCGGTTGTGGTGTGCCGGAACCAACAAAGCAGTAGGCCTGTAATAAAAGTGGGCCCACATTAGAGGGTGTTTATGAATAGAGGGAGTGGTGGGAGGGGTGACTCGCCAGACCAGCAACGGTGAGGTGGGAATGGATTGGCAGCCCTTTTAAAGGGAATTAAAGCCCCTCCCACAACTACAGGCCAAGCCTTCAAATTTGTAGTCAGGGCAATATAGCCATATACAGACATCTAGCATATAATAACCATAACATCAATGAGTTGGAACCAGTCGGTTGTGGTGTGCCGGAACCGACAAAGCAGTAGGCCTGTTATAAAAGTGAGCAAAAGAAAATACCATAAAACGTAATTCGGTTAACCAACTTTATTTATTTAGATAAGTCACAGAAAGCTTGTCTTAATTCTTTAACAGGATTAGGTATGTAGAGTGTGTAGGCGGAGGATTTCCAGCATCCCATTGCCTTGATAATGTGAGTGGGTACGTGATTAGCAGATGCTGTAGATGCTGCCCCTATTCGGAAAGAGTGAAAAATTATTGGGGTTTAGGCCGAGCCTAGTCAACAGTAGTCGTACATAAAGCATGAATTTTGTTGTAGTCAGAATGTTTCCATGCAGTTCGAGCAATGGTTGTAGAGGTTATTTTTGGAGTGAAAGGAAATAAGCATCCAAAACTTGTACTGGGCACCATTTATTATGAGTAGGATACAAGGGGATTTTAAGAGTATGACTTATGGTGCTGTTTTTTGATTGTTTTAAGAATAGTACGTAATGGTCATTATGTTTTTGTAAGTCCATTGTTCTTAGGTAGTCGGGGATTGTAATGGTCCTAGTCGTGAATTCGTTGGGATGGAGGAACCCATAAAAAAGCTAAATATATAGCTGTCTTTATTATGGTATTAGTTATGGGTTCAAAAGGAGAAGAATCTAATAAAGTGATTAGTGAATGGAATATGTTGTTGTCTATGGGCAGTCTTTGTGAGGGGACGTGTGTGTCCAATTTTTTAATGCCTTTAAGTACGGTCTTAATTTGATATGAGGTCAGGAAACATGTAGCGTTGGGTTGTCGGATAAGCATGTGGTGCTGAATGCCCATAAGGTACAGTTTTATAGTGTTGAAGGATAATTTAAGGTTGATGTGGCAAAAAGAAGTGAAACACAATATTGATTCTAATGTGAACATGTCGTGGATGTGGAATTTAGTGATAAATTTCTTGAATACGTGAAAGGTCCTGTCGTATGTGTTCCTAGTGTTTACTGAAAGTGTGAGGTGAGAAATGTGACATGCGTGATCTAACAAAGCCTCTAACCCATTATCATGTCTCGGAAAAGTGGGACAGGAGTCGCCAGTCTGGAAGCGGAGGGTAGTGTCGTGAAGAAATCCTGAAAACGAAACTGAGACAGGTGATCAGCACAAGTGTTTGTTCACCCCGGAACGTGAATACATGTGATAAAGAATTGACAGGTGGCCTCTACCCATGTGAGTCATCTTAGAAGTCTCATAACAACCAGGGATGCTAACCGGTCTTTATTGACAATATTGCACGTAGCCATATTATCCGAGTAACACCTAACCGTGTGACCGGACCAATGTGGTCCCCAGGCAATGGCCACCGCCACAATTGGATACAGCTCAAATAAAGCTGAGATCTCTGTGAATTTGGGAAGTGATTTGACTTTGGTCAGCCATGGTCCCCAAAGCCATTGATCTCCCCAGACGGCTGCAAAACCTGTATTTGCTGCGGCATCTGTCCACAGTGTAGGTGAAGCATCAGAGTGGGGTGGTATGAACATGGCTCGCCCGTTCCAAGAGGTGAGAAAAAAAAACCACATGTGTAAATCAGAGGTTGCGTTGTCGTCTAAAGTGATACGTGAAGTGTCTGAGGTGAATTGTGGAAATAGGGATAGTAGATGTGAAATGAAAGATCTACCTTGTGGAATGATCCTCATGGCAAAATTGAGCGACCCCAGCAGTGATTGAAGTTCTTTCCGGGTGCAACACCCTTGCTGTAGGTAGTGTTTGATACTTGCCAGGGTACGCTCAATTTTGTCATGAGGGAGGCTAGCCTGCATGTGTGGGGAGACTGGCCATCAAACAAAGCCAACAAGCTTCTGCAAATGTGTCAAAAATACATGGGCTACTTTTGGAGCCAAAGGTGAGACGGGTGAAGAAATAATATAACCCTTTCCATTTAATGCCGTGAAGATGCCAAAGGGAAGGGTGCATGGGAAGTAACATGAAGGCACTCACTACATCAGTTTTGCTTAACCATGCCCCTGTGCCCACTTTAATGATGGCTCCTATGGCATAATCGAAACTGGCGTAGTGTAGTGAAAATTCTTCGAAAGGTATGAGTGAGTTTAGGCTGGGGACCGTGGAGGAATGTGGTGTGGATAAATCAATGATCAGTCTAGGTTTGAGTGAATTCTTCCCCGTGACAACCCCATTGGGGTTGGTTTTCCAAGATGTGAAAGGTGGTGAAAAGAATGGGCCCAACAGAAACCCTTAATTCACCTTTGTCATGATAAGTTTATGTACCAACTGTGGATCATCTAATGTAGATTGTAGGTTGTCACATTCCAGTTTGCCGGTAGGTAAATGTATCAACCCGGTGTGAAATCCCTCAGTCAGTCCCGTGATAAGGTAGTTACTGAAATGGCATGATGGGTGTTGTTGTAACAATGTGGTGAATAATGTGAGGTTCATGCACGTAAGATATGGTTTAGGAAATGCTTTATTTGGGCACATCGTCTTAGAATGGGCCCTGAAACAGTGGGAACATACATGCATTAGCCTGCAAGAGCTGAAACCACAATTACCCACATTAAAATTATTGAAAACTTGAGATTTGCCTAGAAATACAAACCTACCAGGTTTGTCTTTTAATCATCTAGCAGGTCTTTGGAAGTTAGAAGCAGTTTGGCTTTGTGCAATTTCTGCCGAGTTCTGCACAAGCTGGGGGCCTGAGGCCTGCAAAGTGCCTGCAGAATCGTTCAGTGTCCAATTTGCTCCAATTTATGCTTAAATTGAACTGAGCCAGAGCCGCAGCCACCTTTGCAGAGAAGGAACGGTGGAAATCGTAAAAAGTGGTACCACCGTATTTTTGCCCCAGATCCACCATCTTGTGCATGTATGCATCCAACTCTGCTCTTTTCTCCGGGTAAACTGAGCGGTAGACATCCCTATAAATCCCAAACCCCAGCACAAATTCAGGGATGAACAATTTTTTGTTCAGCTGGGGGTTTCTAGCCCTTAGTCCTACTGAAATATCCCCGTATGCAAAGGTCCTGTTCTCTAGGACATCCTGGGAGGCAATGAGCAATAAGACCAGGTTAATGTCCTTGCCCTCCAGAATGTCCTTTTTTAGGTGAGATGGGACCATATGCGAGGGATTAATTGATTCTATAACCGCAATAGATTCACAGGAATTACCGGGCATAATATTAGTGAGAGGGTGACTGGTAACAGTAGTATTAGGAGTGGTCTGATTAGCACTGCCAGCTTCCAATTTGTCCAGCCTGTCACTAATTGTGCCAATGGATGCCATAAGTGAAGTCATCATGGAGTGGAAAGCTGGTAATCGGGTCCCATTAGGGCCTTCCCCTGCCTCGGAGTTGTCGGTGGTAGTGTTCAATAATTTAAACAACTCTGCCTTCCTAGCAGTAGCTGGGAAAAGGATGCAGAGTTCTGCTGTGAGACGTGGGATGGTCCATGATCTTAGGGACGAAGGGATATTCACACCTGTAACAGGAACAGGGGTACCAGGCCTAGCGGGTGTGCTGGGTAGCAAAAGTTCCGCAGGGATATCAGGAGTTTGTGACATAACTGATAAATATAAAGTGGCTTAATCAATCACCCTGTAATGAATTGGGTGGGTACTGGTGGGCTAGATAAATGCCAAGCGGTGAAACAATTATGCTTTGTGAGAGTGACAGATGAGTCCCTGCTAGTTGCCAAGTGGCCTGAGAGGCACTACCTATGCGTAGGCCCAAGGGGAAGTATGAGGCCACCGAACGTTGTGGCGGGGTGTTGGCCTCTCTGTGTCAATTAAAGCATAAGAAAAAATGGGAGTGACAGGTGAGGCCCTCTTTGTGCGACAGTGCGAGGCGGCTAGCCATGAATTGGCCCGAGGGACGTATACCTCCGAGTATGAGGATGAGGCTGTTGGCCTCGCGGGACCACTAGCCTATGGATTAAGACAAGAAAATATATTCCTAATTGGGCCACGTAACCTAGGACCAGTACCACTCTAAACATAGAAAGTAGTGGGTTCTGGTGTAGTACCTGATATGTGAGTCAGGACGAGCTGTCAATGTAGAGATAAACAGGGATTGTAATAGTATCGAGGTGTAGACCTGTGGACATGAGAATTGATATATAAGCGTCTGAGTGTAAGGTAAAGTTTGGCCAGATCGTGGGCTCGAAATCAAAAGAACCTACCAGACACTATGCAGAGGGTAGAATTTAAACGGAAGATGATGACGGCTTTCTTGTGCTTGTAAAAGCTACCATCCGAAGTTCAAGAACCTAAAAGAGTAAATTTACACACTTAACTAATTCAACATGTATCATTTGGTCCCAAGAATGAATCGTAAATCAAATTCCAAGCAACCTAGAAAGTAAATACAATTTGACACAGATGTCAGAATTCACAATTCCTAAGTACGAATCCCTGGTATGAACCTGTGGAAAAAGGTCAGGAATATCAGTTCACAACATCCAGGCTTCATTATCTATATTTACTTCAGTAGAATTTTAATAAGTGACTGTAATAACATTTGTAACCAGTAGGGGTAAAATCCCATGGAGTACTGGTTGAAATTCGTTCCTATGTTGTGAGTTTGATGTAATCACCAAAAGAACAAGGGGAGGTAGAGTGATTGAAACATATGAAATTGATGCATCCTAAGTGTAGTTCGAAAACCGAATAGATGATCTATTTGAATATAACCGAATGATAGCGTTCCTTTAATTTAAGTAATGTTAAACATGCGAGTAGATAAGGGAATTTAGCCGAACAGCATAATTGTACGAAATGAAAAGCAACCGAAACGCTGGTTCAAACGAACGGGGCTCCGCCGTGTAAAACTAGAACATCTGCGGCGGTTGCTTTATGGCGGGGCCTGACTTACGGTTAACCCGGCATGGAGCTGAGTAACGAACGGGCTGTGCAGACGCCAGTGACGGGTAGATGAGGCAGGGAAGCACTGGATTAGGAGACCACGTGGAAGACAGGTAAGAAAATCCAAAATGGCGGTCTGAACTGGAAGTAAACGTTTCAGACTCGCCAGACCAGCAATGGTAAAGTGGGAGTGGATTGGCAGCCCTTTTAAAGGGAATTCAAGCCCCTCCCATGACTACAGGCCAATTTTTAATTTGCTAAAATGTGGTGATGGTGATTTGTGCGTTTTCTATAGTATCTGCATTAATTGATACCACACAATCCATACAGTATACTGTCTTTCTCTCAAAATAAGACAGAATCTTATATTATTTTGGGGAAAAACATGTGCCAGAAAGCAGGTCTATGTTTGGGGGAATTCCCCCTAACATAGACTAGTTCACTAGGGCATAGATTCCTGCAAATTTATGTTTGGGGAAAGTTCACACAACATAGACTAGCTTGCTCGCTAAGGGAATCCCGCAAATCTATGTTTGAGGAAATTTCCCCAAACATAGATTAGTGAATGACTAGGTCTTATATTCGGGGTAGGGCTTATTTTTGAGGAAACATGGTAATTACTGCTTTGTAAGACATGCAATCCAGGTATAATGGGGGGGAGAGGGGGCATATCACATGGAGAGATAAAATTGCTTTGATTTGAATAAGACCCTACTAATCTCATGATGGCAAAAGTTGTGGATTAGAGCATTTACAACTGGATTTTGGATCTTTTTTTCTTTCCTGTGTTTTTCTGTAATGTGTTGTATACAGTTATACTGAAAAACACAAGAAAAAAAAAATGACAAAATTTTGTGTTCTAAAATATATTTGCTGTTATACTGCGTACATCTGTATAAAATCTATTTTTCATGTCAGTAATCAAAGAAAACTGTCAACATGTCCATATCTCTGTAAGTCAACTTACAGGAATGGAAACAATAAAAACTCAAACCCGCCTGACAGATTCTGTTCAGTGAGAGAAAAGTAGAAACAAACAGCCAAGAAAAAAGACAATGAAAAAGAAAAAAGTATTAATGTGTATTATCGTTATAATTATGTTATTAGTTACTATTGTGAATATCCAGCATAGTCACCTAGTTTAAACTGGTCTGGCAGTGTCCCTGGGACAACACCCTGCTGGGGAAACAATGAGACAGGAAAAATGGGGATGGGGAGAGACACAGACAAGCAATAATGGGCATAGGGTGACCATAACACAAAAGGAATCGGGGGACCCACACATAGTGTCTGTCTTCCATCCCCAGTGACGGTGACTACTGTCACAATAGTCTTCCAGTTTAGCATTTTCCTGGGTCATTTTCTTTCTTCATGCCTGCGTACCTTGTGTTTCCTAACACAATTAGTGACATACCTGTGAATAAACCTGCACTAAATGAGAAATGTGATAGGTGTATTGTGTTTTTTGTAATGTGTGGTTGCTATTTTTAACTTTTTCATAAGTAAATAATAATATATGCTTTACATATATAGAGAGTGCCGTCCATGCTGTTTTATCTCACAATAATAATTATCTCACATATTTAACACATACCCAGGTGTAATGACGGGACCTTGGATGTCTAGATCAGAAAACAAACAAGTTGGTTTTGTTTTTATTGCGTTTGCAAGAGGGCACATGTATCAATTGTTTATTTTTTGTTTTGTTTTTTAATGTATTTCTATATAACATACTTAACAAAACTTTCCTAGCTAACTACTGCACTTTGTACAGTAATCAATCACTAGTTTATTTCTTAAACAAACATACAGTAAGTACTATGAAAGTACTTTCAATTACAGCAGTGTTACTACACTTTTTCTCTATTATTCTCAATGTACTTGAATTTGGAGCAAGCATTTAAGTCCAGTGAAAATGAGACCAAATAACAAAGTATTTCAGTATCTCGTAATAGCTTTTTGTTGGACAAAAAGTATTTTACAGTGAATGGTATTTGGAAGTGTCCTTTTAGTTCATTGCTTTGTTTGATTTGAGCAATGATGCTCCTTACACAACCTTTCTAAAATGCTATTAGTCCAACAAAATGATATCACCAGATACTGAAATATTTCTCATCATGTGGTTAAAGACATTCCTATTTACAATATCCCTAGACATTCATAACTAGAATACATTTTTTAATTCATTGCTGCAATGACACAATATGCTAGCTAATCTGTTTCGGCCAGATGTTTCACACACAGATGCAGGTAAACAATACATTTTTTTTAATAATTGGAACTTACTCAATATTATTTGATAATATTCATGGAACATTTTTGCATTGCCAGTTTTTTATTTTAGTTTCAATTAAGCATATTACTGAACTGTTTTTCATGAATCTCAAACTTTTTTTGTCTGACTGTTTATTCAAAGGAACACCATAGTCACCTAAATTACTTTAGCTAAATAAAGTAGTTTTAGTGTATAGATCATTCCCCTGCAATTTCACTGCTCAATTCACTGTCATTTAGGAGTTAAATCACTTTGTTTCTGTTTATGCAGCCCTAGCCACACCTCTCCTGGCTATGATTGACAGAGCCTGCATGAAAAAAAAAACCTGGTTTCACTTTCAAACAGATGTAATTTACCTTAAATACTTGTATCTCAATATCTAAATTGAACTTTAATCACATATAGGAGGCTCTTGCAGGGTCTAGCAAGCTATTAAGATAGCAGGGGATAAGAAAATCTTAATTAAACAGAACTTGCAACAAAGAAAGCCTAAATAGGGCTCTCTTTACAGGAAGTGTTTATGGAAGGCTGTGCAAGTCACATGCAGGGAGGTGTGACTAGAGTTCATAAAAAAGGAGATTTAACTCCTAAATGGCAGAGGATTGAGCAGTGAGGCTATACACCAAAACTGCTTCATTAAGCTAAAGTTGTTCAGGTGACTATAGTGTCCCTTTAATTTATTTTTTTCTCTTCTGAAAATATACAGGGTTGTTTGCCCAAAAGTTGGACTGAAACATGGATGGAATTCAACAATTTATGGATTGCTGCTGGACAGCTGATATGTGGACCCAGAGGCTTCTACTATGGACCCAGATTTAAAAAACAAATAAAAACAAATTAATTGGCTGCTAGCAGCACTAGCAGCCAGTGACCAAACAGTTACAAATCCTTTGCCCTGATGCTACTGTTCTTTAACCCCCAATAAAATAAATACATGTCAAATTTAGATCCATAATAACCATTGCCACTAATTTTTTTTGTAGATATGCCCTCACCTGACACATAGCAGATGGGAGGTTAAATACCTCCATTATAGTAATATGGGGGTCTTATTGACCCACATAATTAACCCTTGTGTCACCAAGGGATTTTTAATTCGTCACAGAGGATTATGATATTAAGCCTATATCATAATGCTCCCCCAATGTATGTGGGGCTGATGTGCCTCCAGCCTCACCACTCCACCTCTAGCAGACACAGCTCAGCTGCAAAAAATGACTCCAGCAAGTATGGGATATAAAAAGTGGCTTTATGAAAATGAAATCTATAAACAAAGGGCCTATGCATTTCCTTCTGTGTAAGACTTCCTCAGGGACCAAACAATAAAATAGCTTACACAATAAAACAATGAAAATAAAATATATCACCATATCATGGCCCCCATACATTGGGGGAGATTCCCTTATGTGCTTAATATCATCATCCTCTGTGAGTGCAGTCAGATTCATAGCAGGGGTTGCATATTTTTAACTATATTACACTATGTTTTCAATTTTTAGGTTTCAATTCTATCCATTTGTTTTTGTAGTATATGTTTTCTAACTATTTGCATACTGACTACTAGCACTTCAGGCAGGGAAAGAGTACTTCAAATTATCATTCACATGCAAAAAGAAAGTGAATGATAATTTGTGAATGTGCATCCTGCCAGATGCTTTTTAAAAAAAAACTATTTGCAATATTAACTCCAGTGCGTATTCCCGTTCACAAATGCTGGGAGACAGTTTTAGTGCTGCAATATGTAAATTGATGATTGACCCTCAGCACCTGCAATCACCAATCAGGTTGCACTAGCAGATATCTGAACTACCATTGGGACTCCTTGTAGGTAGAGATGTCGCGAACTGTTCGCGAACTTCCCGCGAACGGCTCGCCGCGGTTCGCCACGAGCCGTTCACGGCGAGCTCCGGTCAGCTGACACATCCCGGCCAATCTCCAGCAGACCATCCCTCCCAGACCCTCCCACCTCCTGGCGAACCGTTCGCGGGAAGTTCGCGAACGGTTCGCGACATCTCTACTTGTAGGCCAGTGTTAGTTTTGCCTTGATTGCCGTGCATACAAATTGGTGGGGCACTGCCCAAAGTGCCCATGTGAAGGAGCTTTGACTGGATGATCCTCCAAGCTCTGTCTCGTTGTCGTCATTTCTGATGTCACTGGACATTTCCTCCAGGAGGTGTCTCAAAAGGATCCGATTAAATCTCCCTGTAAGGCCTTGCAACACAATCACCAGCTGCAGAGGGTGATCAGTACTGGGCTATGCAGATTGCCTAGCGCTATTCAAAGTGAGAGGTCACCGCTGTTGGAGGGAATTATATCATATCATGACAATTTGTCATGATATGATTTAGCAGCAGACATGGAAAAATTATCCCTCTCAAATTCTAAAATCGTCACACAAAAATTGTATTATACTCCTTGTATTTTGTGATTTGTAACTACCACAAAATAAACTGAAATCTTAGACATCTGATGTGCCCTTTAAATCGAGGCAAATGTATTAATTTATTTAGAATTACTTAAGCTGCACTATACATATTATTTGCCAAAAAAGTAAAACAAATTTTTTTTTGCATGTATTTGTATTTTTTTTTTATATAATGAATGAGCATTTACATAAGTGTATGCCAAACCAAATTAAAGCTCTTTTTGTGTTTTAAAAGACGCCGCATAATATGTGCTGGTGGAAGAAATGAGAATGGTGTAAGTTGCTGTTCAACATACACATAGCAAAAACGCCAAAATTGATTTTGTCTTTAAGTACAAAACAAGCACGCTGAAGCTGCGTAATGAAGGGGTTAAAAATGCTTCTCTCTTCTAGTTCATTTGTTCAAGTATAGCTATTAGCACTTGAATATGATTGAACAGTAAATTGCACCCTGAAAATGTGTGTGCCAAAAGATAGAACTAAAATAAGATATTTTATAAAGAACCACTTCTTAAAGAAGAAAACACATATTGCAATAAAGAAAGAAACAGGGAAACATTCTGAAATAAAATTATTGATCTCATACAATCGGTGTTTGCCATGCCAGCCAAAAAAAAAAAAAAACACTGGCTGCATACATATGACATTGTGTTTGCATGTTTTTTGAGTAAGTAAGTACAATATCTGTGTAATTATTTAGCATGCAGATTATTACAGCACTAATTTTGCTTCTCCTTGAAATGAATGGCAATAAAAAAATCACTGAATAGTTATAATGGTTCCAATACAATACACACATAACACAAACCGTTGCATATACAAAAGTATTAATAGTAGCCATGAAAGTTAAATATATTGCTAAAATATGCTACAGTTATATTTGTACATTTCTTGCATTCTTCAAGCTTTATTATAAGTCATCCATTATTTTATTGAAAGCAATGTATATAGCAAGTGGGATGCCATTCCATAGCAACACAATAATAATAATGTGAAATAATGTTTCATGTATAATCACTATGAAACCTTCTCAACTTGACTTATTCATCAAATATTATTAGTACTTTAGATGTGTTAGTCAAGAAAATAGTTAATCTATGAACTAACAGATATCTATCAGGGACTATTATAAAAAGCCAGATAAACAGATAGACACAAACAGACAGACTGGATGATAAACGGGTGGATAAATAGATTGCAAACTTAGTCACCTCCCTTGACTTTTAACCTATTTTGTTACATTACAGCCTTACGTTCCATGTTTTATTAATCTGAATTTTATGTGATGGATCAGAACACAATAGTCTAAGTTGGTGAAGTGAAATGAGAAAAATATATACATAAAACTGTTTTTTTTAGAAATAGAAAACAGAAAATTAGCAGGTGTGTATGTACTCACCCCCTTTGTTATGAAGCCCATAAAAAGTTCTGGTGCAACCAATTACCTTCAGAAGTCACATAATTAGTGAAATGATGTCCACCTGTGTGCAATCTAAGTTTCACATAATCTGTCATTACATATATACACCTGTTTTGAAAGGCCCCAGAGGCTGCAACACCGAAGCAAGAGGCACCACTAACTAAACACTGCCATGAAGACCAAGGAACTCTCCAAACAAGTAAGGGACAATGTTGTCGAGAAGTACAAGTCAGGGTTAGGTTATAAAAAATATCCAAATCTTTGATGATCCCCAGGAGCACCATCAAATCTATCATAACCAAATGGAAAGAACATGACACAACAGCAAACCTGCCAAGAGACGGCCACCCACCAAAACTCACCGACCAGGCAAGAAAGGCATTAATCAGAGAGACAGCACATAGATCTAAGGTAACCCTGGAGGAGCTGCAGAGTTCCACAGCAGAGACTGGCAGAGTTCCACAGCAGAGACTGGCATCTCTGCATAGGACGACAATAAGCCGTCTACATAGAACGACAGTAAGCCGTACACTCCATAGAGTTGGGCTTTATGGCAGAGTAGCCAGAAGAAAGCCATATTTTCAGCAAAAAACTAAATGGCACATTTTGAGTTTGCAAAAAGGCATGTGGGAGACTCCCAAAATGTATGGAGGAAGGTGCTCTGGTCTAATGAGACTAAAATTGAACTTTTCGGCCATCAAAGAAAACTCTATGTCTGCCGCAAACCCAGCACATCACATCACCCAAAGAACACCATTTTTCAGCAGCCGGGACTGGGAAACTGGTTAGAGCTGAGGGAAAGATGGATAGTGCTAAATACAGGGATATTCTTGAGCAAAACCTGTAACACTCTGTGCTTGATTTGAGGCCAGGACAGAGGTTCACCTTCCAGCAGAACAATGACCCCAAACACACTGCTAAAGCAGCACTTGAGTGGTTTAAGGGGAAACATGTAAATGTGTTGGAATGGCCTAGTCAAAGCCCAGACCTCAATCCAATAGAAAATCTGTGGTCAAACTTGAAGATTGCTGTTTACAAGCACAAACCATCCAACTTGAAGGAGCTGGAGCAGTTTTGCAAGGAGGAATGGGCATAAATCCCAGTGGTAAGATGTGGCAAGCTCATAGAAACTTACCCAAAGCAACTTGGAGCTGTGATGGCGGCAAAAGGTGGCTCTACAAAGTATTGACTTTAGGAGGGTGAATAGTTATGCACATTGACTTTTTCTGTTATTTTGTCCTATTTGTTGTTTGCTTCAAAATAAAAAAAAAAATCTTCAAAGTTGTGGTCATGTTCTATATGACTATATTTAAAAGAAGAAAAACTACCACAACAAGAGGACATAGTCTTAAATTAGAGGGGCAAAGGTTTAAAAATAATATCAGGGAATATTACTTTACTGAGAGGGTAGTGGATGCATGGAATAGCCTTCCAGCTCAAGTGGTAGAGGTTAACACAGCAAAGGAGTTTAAGCATGCGTGGGATAGGCAAAAGGCTATCCTAACTATAAGATAAGGCTAGGGACTAATGAAAGTATTTCGAAAATTGGGCAGATTAGATGGGCCGAATGGTTCTTATCTCCCGTCACATTCTATGTTTTCTATTTGTTTCTATGTTTCTGTAAATTAAATGATGCAAATCCTCAAACAGTCCATGTTAATTCCAGGTTGTGAGGCAACAAAACATGAAAAATGCCAATGGCGGGGGAGTACTTTTGCAAGGCACTTTAGATAGATAGATAGATAGATAGATAGATCACCATGGATAGGGGTTGTTTCTGGAAGGGACAGCTGTCATGTGAGCTGGGGTGCAATTGTCCCCAGGTCTCTAGAATACAGCAATTGTGGGCTATAGTATCACATCATTCTTCTGCTCACCATACAGGAATTGGTCAGGGCCTTTTTAAGCCAAACACTTTAAAGGTTTGTGGTAGGGCTAGTAGTCAGCAATTTCTGTGTTCTCTAGGCCCACTGTTATTTTACCTGTTGGACTGCACGATTCCAGATTATGATGGAGATGCTTGTTTGAAAAGCTGAAGATTTTTAAATTAACCACTGTAGACAAACAGACAGATGGTAGCTGCTGTGACAGACAGCCAGGAAGACAGACTGTATGTAATATATCAAAGAAAGTATGAACTATAGATAAAGAAAGGGCTGCTACAGCTAGAACAGAGAGAAAAGAGAGAGAGAGATAACAAAAGAGAGATAGATGATAAAATCCCCAGAACAGAAACTTTAGCACATAAAGTAGAAAACAATATGAACAAACAGTAGATATTGCAGCATACAATCTTATTCTGTCATGTATTACTTGAAATAATGGAAACCTAGTGAACCAACACAATCTAAACGAAGTTCAGGCAAGTTGCATAAAGAAATTCCTGTTTGCACACACTTTTAAAACATCTTCCTGTTCTTTAACTAAAATCTATTTTCTGTAACTTTTGGGCATCAGTAATCATGTTCTAAATGGTATTCAGAACACACATTGTTGCTTTTTGCTTCGTAATACTGATTAGATTCCATGTATTTTAAATATTTGTTTTTAGGTTAAAAATAAATAATGTTTAAAGGAATAAACAGATATAAGCACATAATTTGGTTTAATAAAGTATATGGACTGAGTTTAAGGGAAAGTCTGTTTATTAATAAATCATTAAGTGAAAATATTCTACAACATTTTAAGTAGGGACAAGTTATGAATGCGTCCTAAGTCAACAATAACATGTTATTAATAAAAATATAATAATAATAAAGGTGACATGTACTGAAGATAGGGACATATGAAGAATTCAATTCGGAAATAAATAAATATTTGCTAAAAATTTGAATATTTGTTTTCCAGTAATCAATGTTTGTCCTTTTTTAACCTTAAAGAAAATGGAGAGTTAAGTAAGGTATCATGCTAACAGATATTAATGTAAATTAATAATTCAATCATAAACATTGTCTTTTTTTCATGTATGAACTCTACCAGTATGAACTCCATTGCACAAAGAAGCATGCACAGAGAATTATTTGAAATCAACATTCACTCTATTGTTCTTTACTGTTGCTATCAGTGACAACAGGTTTGTGTTATAAATGCCTTTAGCGCTGTGTCACTGCTTCCTGTGACCACTTCAAAACCCTTTAGGGATACCAGATGTGCTTATCAGTTGATCAGTCTAGGAAATATTTCTATGGGACTGTCCATGTCAGAAGAACATTAAGAAAGTAGATCAGAAGCACAAGTTTAAATCCCTGGTACTGGGCATGCAAGAGCCCTGTCTCCCACTTTACTCCTGAAGAATTGTGGCATCCCAATTGCCTTTACATAACCTTTGTTTGTTAATGGAATAATGTAATAGAGGCAATTGCCTTTGCTCCACGCAGTGATGTACACACAATCCATGGGGCCCCGGTGCAAAACTGATCCATTCCCCCCCTTTCCTCCCTCTCCCCCTCCTTCTTCCCCCTCCCTATTCCACCCCTTTTCCCCCCGACAGACACACAGGGACACATACATACAGAGACACAAACATACACACAGACACATACATACAGACACATACATACACACACACACATACATACATAGACACACACATACAGACAGATACATACAGACACATACACACATACACACACACAAGACACACATACATACATACAGACAGACACACATACATAGACACATACATACAGACAGACACACATACATACATACATACAAACAGACAGGCACACATACATACATACAGACATACACACACAGACACATACAAACACACATACGCACATACAAACAGACCCCCCCACACACACACATACATACAAAGATACATATATACATACAAACAGACAGGCACACATACATACATACAGACACACACATACACAGACAGACACACACACACACACATACACACAGACAGACACACACACACACACATACACAGACAGACACACATATACAAATTGTTTAAGTCACCCTCCTGTTTCCTACCTTTTAGGTGCAGAAGGGTGACTTTCCCTGGGGTCCAGTGGTGGCTCAGGTTGATGGGAGTCAGAGTTCCCACTCTGACTCCCTCCTCTGCTTCCTCCCGTGCCGGCTCTGTGTGATTGCGGGGAGGAGTGACCTGGGCAGTCACTTCCTTCCAGCTTGTGATGTCATCCCAGGGAGTCCAGTCGCGCTGTTAAAGTGCTACAGCATTGACTGGGCCCTGTGAAAATCCATAGCCATCGGGTAGCCCTAGCAGCCCATGAACGGCGGCCCCGGCGGTTTGCTGCGTGGGCTGGGGCCGCAAAACATGATGACATGTGACCCCTGTACGCCACTGGCACCACCGTTGTAAGCCTTCCCATGGTTGGGGAGCACCATGACTCCTTTACTGAGAATCAAATAAAACTGATATTAGCTTCTACCCTCTCCTCACCTCCACAAGCACTCTGCTAGATTAATCAGAGTAAATCAGAATAACTGTTGCAGTTCAAGCCCTTCAGGTTATTGCATGTGATCTATAGAAGGACATATCAAACTAATTATAACAGTTTATTTCACTGTTGTCAGGGAGCACAGGCTGAGTGATTGTGAATAAGCTACATGAGCCCCAAAAGGAACCATCAAACAGATATTATGATAGCCCCATTATTCAACTTGTGACATCCCAAGATACAGGTGTATCAACCTCCATACCTCTTGTGAGACAAGATAGCTTTCATTTCAAATTTTTAAATGCTCTGGTTAATTTATTTCAAATAGCTCTGAAATTGCAGAGAGGTAAGAGAGGAGCTGTTTAAAAACCAAATCTTACAACAAAGGTTAATTGTACAATTAAACTGTAGTTTAAAAATATATATCCCCACGGCTGAGGTTTTCACAGTGTATAATAGAGGAATGAAGTTAGATAAGGAGGAATGAAAAGAATATCTGTTATGACACATGCAGTAGGCCCTTTGCTTAGCTTATTAAGATATGGTCTCTTGTATTTCTGTAAGCGAATTATTCAAATTAAACTTTTGTACTTTTTATTTGGTTTCTTACAGAAGATCATTTTTATTTTTCTTAGCTTCAATTTGATTTTTCTCCAGAACCTATTGTTCTAAAACTTAAATGTTCATCTCATGCTGTTCGGAGCCTAGAAATTCCATGGTAGAATAGACATCATCTTGGCTAAGATTTTGTTCTGCAGCATTTGGTTAATGTTGTTTATATATATATATATATATATATATATATATATATATACATATATATATTGTCTAACCGTTAGACTGCTGCTTGGTGAAAAGAAATCTACACTGTGTAGACTGAATAATGTTGATATAGTTATTGTTAAAGCATAGTCAAACTTGGTTCTAGATCACAGCAGACCATTCCCCTGTATGTCCATGGGTGGGGGCTGGGGAGACTCTAAGTCCTCCACATTCATTTTGATTATAGCCCCTACTCAATGGCCAAAGGTGGGGGACACTATATCCTTCACCATATTATTATTATTTAATTAGAGGCCCTGTGTGTGCATGGGCAGGGCCGCCATCAGAAAATTTGGGGCCCATGACAAAGCACAAGGTCTGGGCCCCCCCCCTCCTCGCGGGCCCGCCCACGCCCTACCTAGTCCGCTCACAATGATGCAGGACTGAATGTGGTGTGTGTATAGTGGAAGTGAATTAGAATGTGTGTAATGGATGTAGTGTTTGTGTGTATTAGATACTGTTTGTGCAATGAATGCAGAGTGTGTGTTTGTGTGGCGGATGCAGTGTGTATAGTGAACGCAGAGTGTTTTTGAGTAGTGGATGTAGTGTGTGTACAGTGATGTAGTGTGTGTTTGTGTAGTGGATGTAGTGTTTGTATGTACTAGATGAAATGTGTTTAGTGGATGCAGTGTCTGTAGTGTGTGTATTAGACGCAGTGTCTGTGTATAGTGAATGCAGAGTGTTTCAATTTGTGGTGGATGTAGTGTGTATACTGTGAATACAGGTTGTTTGTGTAGTGGATGCTGTGTGTACAGTTAATGCAGAGTGTATGTTAGTGTAGTGAATGCAGAGTGTGTGTCAGTATAGTGAATCCAGAGTGTGTGCATAGTTTAGTGAATGCAGAGTGTGTTAGTGTGTAATGAATGCAGAGTGTGTCAGTGTAATGAATGTAGTGTGTGTGTTAGTGCAGTGAATGCAGTGTGTGTAAATTTGTAGTGAATGCAGAGAGTGTGTAAATTTGTAGTGAATGCAGAGAGTGTGTAAATTTGTAGTGAATGCATAGAGTGTGTTAGTATGTAGCGGATGCAGAGTGTGTGTGTTAGTGTATGCAGTGTGTGTGTGTTAGTGTATGCAGTGTGTGTGTGTTAGTGTATGCAGTGTGTGTGTTGTGTCAGTGTATGCAGTGTGTGTTGTGTCAGTGAATGCAGTGTGTGTGTTGTGTTAGTGTATGCAGTGTGTGTGTTGTGTTAGTGTATGCAGTGTGTTGTGTTAGTGTATGTAGTGTGTGTTGTGTTAGTGTATGCAGTGTGTGTGTTGTTAGTGTATGCAGTGTGTGTGTTGTGTGTTAGTGTATGCAGTGTGTGTGTTGTGTTAGTGTATGCAGTGTGTGTGTGTGTTGTGTTAGTGTATGCAGTGTGTGTGTGTGTTGTTAGTGTATGCAGTGTGTGTGTGTGTGGTGTATGCAGTGTGTGTGTGTGTTGTGTTAGTGTATGCAGTGTGTGTTGTGTAAATGTGCAATCTGGGGGGGAGGGGGAGGAAGGGGCATTTTAACATTAATTTTTAATTAATTGAATTAAATGTTTCTCCCCCCTCCCTGCTTACCTGTGTCCAGGGAGGGGGGAGATTCCATTCCTGGTGGTCCGGTGGGGGGCCCCCGGCTCCCTGTTACCGCAGAGGGGGCCCAGCCAGGCAGCACACAACTTCTCTTCCTCTCTTCTCATAACTCTCGCGAGACCCGGTTACCATGGCAACGCTCTGCGGGTCTCGCGAGAGTTATGAGAAGAGAGGAGGAGAAGCTGTGTGCTGCCTGGCTGGGCCCCCTCTGCGGTAACAGAGAGCCGGGGGCCCGCGGCTGCACACATAGATCGCGATATGCGCTATCTATGTGTGCAGAAAGGGAAAGTGGGGCCCAGGACTGCCAGAGCAGTCCGGGCCCCCCAGGCCCGCCGGGCCCGTGACAACTGTCACGGTTGTCACCCCCTGATGGCGGCCCTGTGCATGGGGGTGGGAGACATTATGTCCCCTGTGCTTTAATTCTTTTTTAACCTTTCTATGACTTGAGGCTGCCACCTGATGCTCATGGTATAAATTACTAATGAATTGACAACAGTGAGCAGGCACTGGTTGCTTACTGTTTAGCAAACATGACTCCACATAGTGAGTGGGAGTAAGGAGGAGAAATAAAACCACCCTCATGTTAATGTAGTGGTTATAGTGATCCCCACAGGCAGTTTTTAACTATTTGCCCACTGCCAGCTAGCTCCACCAACGTCCAGCTCGAATGATGGCCATTTCAGTTGCTTTGGGACTAGGGCACATTTTGACATTTCAAAATTTGTGTGGTTAGAGTGGCAGTATTTTACTTATGCTATGGCCTGATGTAGAAAATCATTTGAGTAGCAAATTTAAAGCTCATCCCAGCATACAGATTCTACATTATTGCCATGTGCTCTGATCTAGGAAATAAGCAAGATTGTCCCTGTTAAGCTATAAAGCTAATGTAGTTGACACATGATATGGAGTCTTTGAAACAACTAATCAAATCTTCCTGAAGCACATTGTTTTTTTGACTGAAGTGTATTTACTTGTGACATGTTCCTTAAATCTATTCCTTAACCCCTTAATGACGAGTGACGGACGAGGTCCGTCACTCAGGGGAAACCCTTAACGACGAGTGACGGACCTCCTCTGTCACGCTGTAAAATTAACCCCAGATTCCCGTGATACAGAGGCAGACTACAGTGATCAATTGGCAGGGATTATATTTTACAATGATCTGATTTTTTTTAACCCCTGAGGGTCAATTCCTTTTTTTTAACCCTTAGGGGTTACATTTATTTCATTAATTAATTTAAGTATTTTAAAATTATAAATTTAGCTAGCTGGGGTGGGTGGAAATTAGTGGGGAATTGGGGGATTTGGTGTTAGGCTAACTAGGGGTTAATGTTAAAAAAAAGTTTTAAAATAAGCTTTAAAAAGTTCAAAATTAAGTTAAAAAAAGTTTTAATAACGTTTAAGTAAAAAATTTTAAAAAAAAACCTTTTAGCCAGTCCAAATAAAAATTAACCCCTTCCCTGCCAGTCGATCACTGCCTACAGTTATATTATACTATGATCTAATTTTTTTTAACCCCTGACGATTAACTTTTATTTATTTTTTAACCCTCAGGGGTTCAATTTATTTAATTAACTAATTTAAATATTTTATAATTATATATTTTGCTACCTGGGGTGGGTGGGAGTTATGGGAAAATTGGGAATTTACTGTTAGCGCTGCTTACTGCTAGTTAGGGGTTAAAGGTAAAAAAAAATTAGAAAAATGTTAAATCTGTAAAAAAAAGTTTTAAGAAAGTTTAGGAAAGTTTAAAAAAAAATAATAAGCAAAACAAAAGTTTAAAAACTAGTTTTAAAAAGTAAAAAAAAATACATTTAAATACGCTCATTACCACTACACCTGCAACAAACTAGCGAAAAAATGATCCCACGCCAAGGTTCAAAATATGCCTTTTGAATTACCCCAGGGTGTATTCTTCAATAAATAGTATGTGTTTGTGGGGAAGTTTCAATAACCAACCATCTAAACTACTCCAAATTGGAACATGGACACAGCGTAAAACTTCAAAGTTAGAAAAAAATTGAATGGCTGCGTCTCAAATGTGCCCCTTCAACATCCACATATTCCTGGCAAAGGTACATACGGGGGTATTGCTGTACTCAGACCACATAGCTAAGCAACATATGAAGTATTATACAGTCGTTGCACACATAAGATTTGCAAAATATACTGTGCAAACACCCTTTGTGTGTCAAAAAGGCAGAAAAAATGCTTACTACCACTACACTTGGTACAAGCTGACGGAAAAATGATCCCACGCTAAGGTTCAAAATATGCCTTTTGAAATACCCTGGGATGTCTTCTTTTTTTTGTCAATCTGTTTTTATTAAGGGCATATAAGATGGGGTACATAAGAGAAAGCAGGGGAAATGTACGGGTGGTTTACAATATAAGGATGATAACATCATTCAGCAAGAGTACGTTTCATTTCCAGAATAAAAATGCCTCATTTTTTTAAGTTTAAACTGTAATATGAATATACAAGCTATGGATCGTAAGATCCGGTATGTAACATGCTAAATTAACAATGCATTAACTAGTCTTAATGTACCAACAGTATAATACAGTGTAGGTTAAACTATGAGTCAGCTGGTATCAATTTGCTAGTCGTATGTTGTATATAGGTAATCCATGTATCCTGCCTGCTGTGCCTAAACTGCGTGTTGTAATACAAGCTGAGAGCAAACAGTTATAATATGTGAACACATTTAATGTGCTTAGGCACAACTGTAGTGCACCATAGTGGGGGATTGCTCAAACTGCACTTAGCTTAATACATGTGTGAGGGATGCGACACGTGAAGCGTTTAGTGGTGCAGTACTGCTGGACCCACTGGTGAGTTGCATGAGTGTTTAGTAAGCAATGTCCTGGTGTGAACTGCAAGTGGAGTCGTTTATCTAGTTGGGAAACACGCTGGATTATCCACCAACCTCCCGGGGCCAGTCTGGTGTACTCTATGCAAGAGGACGGGATATGTAACATGGCTACTCAGTGGGGGCTCAATTTAGTGTATCTGCATGGACAGCTCATGCTGTTCCCTAAAGAGTCCATGGCTGTGGGCGGCATGTAGTGGGGCCGCAGGCTTACGGTCCATCTATCAGCCAATACCCTGCTGGGGAGGTCGGAGCCATGAGTTGGATGGGTCAACAAGAGGCCGTGAGTTGTTGGTACAAGGAGGGAGCACTCCAGCCCCAGGCCAGAATGAAGGCCAGCACCTGCAGTCCACAGACTCAGGTTCTCGTGGTCGAGGCCGGGTCTACCCTCTGTTGGGCGCCATGGGGTACTCAGATGTTCTGCCGTCGCCTGCGACGGTCGGGCTTTTGGCGGTGTGGCTGGTGCCGTGGAGGTTTCCTCCGGGAGGCCTTCAGCCCAGGAAGGATTGCAGGTCGGGCTGCAACATTAGCCTTGTGTGGTTTACCCGATGTAGGGCTTTTCCAGCTCCGCACCTCGTCTCTCCTTACTGTTCCCACCGGGTCAGGTGGTTCCCATCTGCAACATATCTTCAGGCGCTCCCAGAGCCTTTGAAAGAGCCTGTCTAGTCTCTCAGCGTACTGCTCCTCTGTGTAGTAGCTTTGGCTGCTTTGATGGGCTGGCGCAGGCTTTTGCCACTGAGTCGCGGCCACCATCTTGTGTGGCCCACTGGCCGCGTTGTTCGGGTTGCGGGGTATAGCTGGGGCTTGTGGTGTCTTTTGCCCTGGTATGGTGGGGACTGGGATGACCCCCGCCGGTCCAAAGGGGGGGGAACGGGGACCCATGTCTAGGTTGTCGCTTAATATGGCCCCAGGAGAGCGGCCGTCTCCCCCGTGGTCCATTTGTCTCGGTGCGTGGTAGGCCTCGCTGCTAGGCTCCGGTTTCTGCGGTCCGAGCTGCAAGCTTCACGTACCATTAGGTGCCACTTCAGGTTCTGGTTATTCTTCTCAGTCTGATAGGCTGTTCCAGACTCGGTAGGTCGCCGTTAGGGCTCAGATTATGCCCATTGCCACCGGAGCATTTAGCATGTGCGTCCGGCCATCTTGACGGTCAGGCCCCGCCCCCCTGGGATATCTTCTTTAAGAAATGGTATGGCTTTATGGGGTATTTGGATTATATAGCTTGGTAAAATACTCTTAAATGGAACATGGGCACAGCGTAAAAATTTAAAGTTTGAAAAAAACTGGAATGGCTGTGTCCCAAATGTGCCCCTCCGATGTCCACATATACCTAGCAAAGGTACATACAAGGGTATTGCTGTACTCAGCGACATAGTTGAGCAACATATGAAGTATTATACAGTGGTAGCACACATAAGGTTTGCAAAATATTCTGTGCAAACTCACTTTGTGTGTCAAAAAGGCAGAAAAAACATTTATTACCACTACACCTGGTACAAGCTAGTGGAAAAATTATCCCACGCTAAGGTTCAAAATATACCTTTTGAAATATCCTGGGCTGTCTACTTTAAGAAGTGGTATGGCTTTATGTGGTATTTAGAATATATAGCCTGGTAAAATACTCTAAAATGGGATATGGGCACAGCGTAAAAATTTTAAGTTTGAAAAAAACTGGAATGGCTGTGTCCCAAATGTGCCCCTCCGATGTCCACATATACCTGGCAAAGGTACATGCGGGGGTATTGCTGTACTCAGCCGACATAGCTGAGCAACATATGAAGTATTATACAGTGGTAGCACACATAAGGCTTGCAAAATATACTGTGCACACTCACTTTGTGTGTCAAAAAGGCAGAAAAAACATTTATTACCACTACACCTGGTACAAGCTAGCGGAAACATGATCCCACGCTAAGGTTCAAAATATACCTTTTGAAATACCCTGGGGTGTCTACTTTAAGAATTGGTAGGCCTTTGAGGGGTAGTTTGAATTTAAAACCTACGAAGATGCTTGGAAATTGCACATAGGCCCAGCATCAAAATTCAAAGTTCGGTAAAAACTGATATGGCTTGGTCTCCTATATGGCACTGTAGCTTCACAAAATAGTCCCAAAGACATTCATTGGGAGTGTCTTTTTACTCAGAAGATTTAGCTGAGCATAATTCGGGGGGTTTGAACTTAGTGGCACATATGAAATATACAAAATGCCCAGCAAAAATGCAATCCGTATGTAAAAAATGCACAAAATTATTTTTTACCACATACTTTGGCATATATTGGTGAAAAAATGGGGGCATGTTAAGGCACAATATGCACCTTATGAGATACCCTGGAGTGTCTACTTTTACAAATGGTAGGCCTTTGTGGGGTTTTTTTGAACAGTCAAACTACTATAATACCCCAAATGGAAGCATAGGCACATTAAATCGTCTCTCAAAATTCTACAGTGAATACTGAAAAAGACAGGTATCCTATATGGCACTGTAACTTCACGAAATAGTGCCAAAGACATACAATGGGGGTGTCATTTTACTCAGCAGATGTAACTGAACACAAAATAAAACTTTGTACAGGAATAGCACACACCAACTTTACAAAATACACATGAGAATTTCTTTGTTATAAGTTTGTGTGCCAAAAACCAAAAAAACCCACAATTTTACTCCCAATATTTAGCAGAGGTTGGCAGTGAAATGGCTATGTAGAAAGTGTCAAAACAACCTTAGGTAAATAGCCTGTGATGTCTACTTTATATAAATATATACTTTTGTGTGGCAATTTTGTTTTCTTTTATGGCTATTAAGCTTACAAGACAAACATACCAAATTCTAAAATCGCTCCACATTAAAAGTTTATTTTACTCCTTGTGCTTTGTGACCTGTAACTACCAAAAAAAAACTTAAAATCCCAGACACATTATATATTCTGTAAATCAGAACAACTAAATTAATTTATCTTTAATTACTTTCCTTAACCTGCACTAATTGTGCACACATTATTATTGCAAAAACTGTAAAAAAAAAATCTTTTTTGCATTTTTCTGTATTTTTTTTATAATAAATAATCATTTATATATATATATATATATATATATATATATATATATATATATATATATATATATATGTTACATCAAATTAAAGCCCTTTCTGTACTTTAAAAAACGGTATATAATATGTGTCGGTGCAATAAATTAGTAAAATGCAAATTGCAGTTGAACGTAAACAGCAAAAAATGCTGTTGTCATTAAGTGAAAGACAAGCTTCTGCAGCTCTGTCCTTAAGGGGTTAAACTATATTTTTAATATTTTAAGCCTCAAACAAGGGAAATATTGTATGTTTGCATAATTCAACAGCTATTTCCACAATTTAACTATTTATAGTAAGGACCGGAAATACTTGGACACTGATTAACACTTGGACACTCCGTACGCTACCACAAAACCGAGATGCCATTGAAGTGCAGACTTTCAAAAATATTGTATGAAACGTTTAGGAATTAAAACCACTTTCATAAACAATGCCTTTATTTCATGGGATCAAATGTAAATGGACAAATTACACAATCATTAATAAAAAAGTTAACTTTCAATACTTTGCCGAGAATCCTTGCATGCAATGACTGATTGAGATGTGGAACGCATGGACATCACCAAACACTATTTTTCCTGCTTTGTGATGCTTTGCAAGGCCTTGTGCGTAGAAAGTGTGTGTGGGCATAACCCTCACCCACCGATAAACCACAAAACCTTATTGCCCAAAATAAACAAACCACAGACTTGCTCAGAGAAAATAGGCCACAGCTTTATCAAAATATAAATATATATAAATCTTCAACTTTATAACATAAAACATTATATATATATATATATATATAATTTACTAAGTAAATAAATATCCATCACTGAGTACCACCCTGTCAACCAAAAACATTCACTTAGGGCAGCTGCCCTCCCCCCTTGTTCCAACCATCACCACGCCTTTTCCTGGGAATTCCATTCTCGCACTGCTAACCACTAGCTGATTATTGGCTCAGTGGGCACATCTGTTATCCATAGCTGTACCTGAGGTTAGGGGAGGGACAGCCCTACCCATCCACTTTCCACGGACTGCTGGTCCAACCCATATACTGCCACAAGACCACTGGTTTACCCCCTAAATCAGCGGGGCTGCCCCAACACCAAAGCCATGGCCTCCTCCAATGCATCCTACAATGCCAAATGAAACAAATCCAGGCCCACCTCCAAAAGGTGGACCCCATCACCGCTAAAATACATCTCTGTATTTTGCTCAAAGAAGCGGTGACGCAACGTGAGCCCCCCCATTACCTCCACAAATTTAGAAACTCTCTTGTTGAGCTTTATCCTGCTACATGCAAGAGCCCTGGGGTCCCTTGCCCTCCTCCAATAATTCCGGGACAGCACCTCAGACCAAACAATACAAAGTCTCGGGAACTTGAGCCAAATTCTTCTGAACCGTTTCACCCAGATCCCACACTGGAATAGTGCCGAGATCATTTCCCCCCAAATGAATCAAGAGCACCCCTAGAACCAAACCAACAGACCTCTGCCACCGTCGGTGACAGACCATGTTGTAGTCCCCCGGGACCAACTTCAGCCCGCTGTTGTGCCAAATAAATGTATAAGTGGCCGATGACCCACACTCTCCTTCCCGCACCTACGGACAAAAGGGGAAACGGAAACAGTACAGCTGGGCAAACATAAGAATGGAACCTTCTAGATTCCCACCTCCTGATCCTTTGGATAACTTCCCGAGGCGTAAAGACTCAGGGGCAGCCGCTATCCGAAAGGAGTGCCCCCCAAACTCTGCACTAGGAAGCCCCAACGTCTCCAATGCCATGCGAAAACCCTGATAAACTGGAATCGAGAAAAAAAGCTGGCATCCCCGTGAACCAACAAAGTGCCCGCGCCTGCTGGATGAACTTCACAGAAAGCATGAAAACATGCTAGTGGACAAACTAGAGAACCCGGGACTTGCCATAAGGTGACCCAAGTTCCCCAGGCATGGAACATCCATCTTGGACTAACGCAACAAAAATTGCACCACTCCCACCTAGCTGAAAACATCCCCAAATAACAATCCCCCAGGGACCGCCTTGGACGGGCTAACAAGTTCCCCGACCTGCCTGGCCCCGAAAAAGGCGAACTTGAACGCGAAACGAAACCCAGTGAGACCAAAACACCCATTGTGACATCCGTGGTCCTGGTGAGTTTGAACCAAAAAATTAGCCAGGATAACTAACCTGAAACAGTGGAGGAAGAACAGCCCAATGCTTCCCAGAACCAAATTAACTTTAACAGATCTTGCAATGACCCTCCATCCGACCGGAATCCTCTGAGCTGCCTCTCAAAATCCACCCACTCACCCCATGCCTTAGCATACCGCTGCCAAGTAAATTCCAAAACTGAACCACGGCTCCAGGACATTAATCGGTCATCCCAAGACCCCAGAGATCCAACAAGCATGGAAAGCCCACCTCGGCCGCCCAGGGCACCGCAGACCTGAACTCCCACCACTTACGAACACACGTCCGAACCTGTGGGACTGACTCAGAGGAAATCATCCAAGTAGTGTAGCAGCGAGTTACAAGCCGCTTCCTCCCGCACCAACCACTCCAGGAAAACATTCAAAATAAAAACAGGAGATCGAGCAACCCATGGGAAGGCACAAGTCCACATAATACCTGTCCTGGAAAAAACATCAGAGCAGATGGTGGCAGTCCGGGTGCACTGGAAGCAGCCAAAAGGCTGCTTCGACATCCGCTTTCGCCATGAGATCCCCCATACCCATAGCTCGGACCATCTGAAACGCTGCACAGCTACACATCAATATTGTCATTCACCGATCCTCCAAATGAGTAGGACAAGTGATGAATCAGCCAAAACTTGCCCGGCTCTGTCTTGGACACCACGCCCAACGGGAAAACCTGGAGGTTAGGAATTGGCGGGCCAGCTATACACCCCAACGACAGCTCCTTGTTGAGCTTGTCTGCTACCACTTCAGGGTGATCCTGAACCGACTTGAGGTTCTGACAGACCCGAGGAGAATCCCTTGCCCAATGCGGAATCCAAAACTCATCGCAGAAACCCCCAAGCAGCAGCTCTGCTGCCTTGTGGTTCCTATAACGGTTTAGCAATGGGAGCATCAAGCCGACGTCCATCGGTGTCCTCACCCTTCGAGACCTTAAAGCAGCGGGCTGGGGAGTGAGAACCCCCACACCCAGAACATTCCTACTTAAACTTGCATCCGGCCCCCCACTTGCAATGGCTTTCAATGAACTGTCAGCAGCAACTCACTTGCCTGGGCAAGGCCGATGCAGAGGGGTGTACCACCGCGCCGCCACTTCCCCCAAGAAAGGACGACATACCCCCTTGATGCGAGGTCGGGTAAGTCATAATCACTAACCACAATCCAATATCCATCTGATCCCAACAAATGGATGGGCGAACTGCCAACCTCTGTCGAAACTACTCATCGTAGCACCACCAGATCATCCCTCCATATACCCGACATGCATTCGCCCACCTGGAGATCCAGACTGCACAGGATTAGCATCAGCCTGTGTAGCCGTGGACTAGCTGGCCTGAGAGGTAGGACTGCGGCTATTGCGGCTACTGCTGCAAGGGACTGGAGAGGAAGACTGGAAACGGGCTGCAGTGGACTGCCCCAGTGCCCAGGTATTAACCGTAGTCCATGGGGGAAGTGAAGCAAGCATCGCGGCCGCAGACCAACAGTTCTGTGAGGTCGGCCCTGCGCTTCTGAGCAAAGGCGAGCCCATAGCCTGTTCACCAGGGGTGAAACATTCAGGTGGCCGAGCTCAGCTCTGGGAACCCCCTGACCGCCAGGTGGGGAGGCGGCAATCACCGCGGCGGTGGCCTACAGATGAGCCAGAAAGGACAGCATTGATGTTCATACTCAGACCTTGACCGAAACAGCACTAGGCAAGCAGGTACACAAGGTAGCAACTACTACGTAATTACTAAGCTGTTACCAACTGATAATTAAGATGGCTGCTATCCTGTAAGCTGCCTTCCTTTATATACTAACCCACCCCTTTGCTCCTTAATACTCCTTTCACCCTTAAAGACCTCCTTATCATTCTATCTATACACTCCCCCTCACACTTACATGTCGCTGTTCTGTCTAGGCCTTGCCTGACTCCTCAGGGTCTTTACTGCAGTTGCTTTTTTTTGTGGGTCTTTCTGCCTTACATTTTGTCTTCAGCAAGTGAAATGCATTCTCAATCAGGTTGAGATCAGGTGATTTACTTGGTCATTGCAGAATATTACATTTCTTTGCCTTAAAAAACTCCTGGGTAGCTTTTGCAGTATGTTTTAGGTCATTGCCCATCAGCAAAATGAAGTGCAGTTCAATAAACTTTGCAGAATTTTGCTGAATCTGAGCAGACAATATATCCGTATACACTTCAGAATTTATCCGGCTGCTATTGTCTTCTGTCATATCATCAATATACTCTAGAGACTCAGTGCCGTTGGAAGCTATGCATACCAATGCCATCACACTACCTCCAACATGTTTTACAGATGATGTGGTATTCTTTGGATCACGAGCCATTACAAGCCTTCTCCATACTTTTTTCTTCCCATAATTCTGGTAAAAGTTTATCTTTGTTGTGTCTGTCCAAAGAACGCTGTCCCAGAACTGGGTTGACTTCTTTTTAGATGGTTTTTGGTAAATTCTAATCTGGCTTTTCTATTCCTGAGGCTTATGAATGGTTTGCACATTGTGATGAACCCTCTATAATTGAATATAGTCTTCTCTTTATGGTAGACTAGGATAATGATATGCCTGGAGAATGTTCTTCACTTGGCTGGATGTTGTGAAGTATGTTTTCTTTACCATGTAAAGGATCCTGCAGAGGGATTTAGATAGACTGGGGGACTGGGCACTCAAATGGCAGATGAAATTTAATGTTGAAAAATGCAAAGTTATGCACTTCGGCGTAAAGAATACACAAGCAACGTATACCCTTAATGGAAGCGAATTAGGGATAACAACACATGAAAAGGACTTGGGAATTGTTATAGACAACAAACTATGCAACAATGTGCAATGTCAATCAGCAGTGGCCAAGGCCAGTAAGGTATTGTCATACATGAAAAAGGGCATTCATTCTCGGGACAAGAATATAATTTTGCCTCTTTATAAATCACTGGTAAGACCCCATATTGAATATGCTGTGCAATTTTGGGCACCTGTTCTAAAGAAGGATATTATGGCACTAGAAAAAGTGCAGAGGCGGGCTACAAAACTAATAAAAGGAATGGAACCTTATCGGCTATGAAGAAAGGTTAACAAATGTAAACCTATTTAGTTTAGAAAAACGTCGCCTGAAAGGGGATATGATAACATTATACAAATATATTCGGGGCCAATACAAACCATTATGTGGAAATCTATTCACAAACCTGACTTTACATAGGACACGAGGCCATGCGTTTAGACTGGAAGAAAGAAGATTTCGTCTAAGGCAAAGGAAAGGTTTTTTTACTGTAAGAACAATCAGGATGTGGAATTCTCTGCCTGAAGAAGTGTTTTTTTTCAGAGTCCATACAGATGTTCAAACGGCTACTAGATGCATACTTGCAAGAACAGAATATTCAAGGATATAATCTTTCAATGTAGGGTAATAACTGCTTGATCCAAGGATAAATCTGACTGCCATTCTTGGGTCAAGATGGTATTTTTTTCCTAGCTTGTTGCAAAATTGTGCTTCAAACTTGGGTTTTTTGCCTTCTTTTGGATCAACAGCAAAAAACAAATGTGAGGTAGGCTGAACTTGATGGACGCAAGTCTCTTTTCAGCTATGTAACTATGTAACTATGTAACTATATCCTATGATCATCCACCACTGTTGTTTTTCATGGACGTCCAGGCCTTTTTGTTTTGCAGAACTCACCAGTGCATTTTTTTTCTCACAACGTACCAAACTGTTGACTTTGCCACTCCTAATGTTCCTGCTATCTCTCTGATGGACCTGTTTCACTTGTATAGAAAGCTCTTTTGACCGCATGTTGTGGGTCTACAGCAACAGCTTCCAAAATCTTAATGTCACACCTGGAAGCAACTCCAGACCTTTTACATGCTTTAAAAAGGAGAAATAACAAAGGAATGCCCTGCACCTGACAATGTCACAGTATTTGAATCAATTGTCTAATTACTTTTGGTCCCTTGAAAAAGAGGGGGCTACATATTAAAGAGCAGTAATTCCTAAACCTTTCCTTCCATTTGGATGTGAACAATCACAAAATAAAGCTGAGCGACTGCACATTAAGTCTATATTCATTATTTAATTGTAACTTGAATTTATTTTGGTGAACAGCGGAAATAAAAAAAAACTTGTGTCAGTGTCCAAATATTACTGGACCTTACTGTATAAGTAAGAAAAAGGTGCCTTTTCATCATTGCACATTATAGCGATGAAGGGGTTATTTCTTTCACCCAAGCATGGTTGGAAAAATGAGGGTGTTTGGGTGGGTAATGGGGAAGTGCTTATACTTACTGAAAAGTTTCTCTGTCACTGTCAGATGACCAGGCAATCTGGTTCTATCCACAAGAAAGTTTATTGGATATCACAGCAGGGGCAGATCTAGAACCAAATCTCGGGAGGGGCACTGGTGGTGGGCTGTAGCGGGGTGAAAAGGGCTGCAGTGGAGATATAGGGGGCTCTAGTGTAGGGGATAGAAAGCTGTACACATATGCGGCCACACACAGTAAAACACAAAAACACACAGATACATGTACCGACACTGACACATACTCACAGATACACACTGACACACAAATACACACATACATACTGACATACAAAGATACACAAAGATACACACACATACCCACAGATACACTCTGACACATAGCTAAACATACACACTGTCACACACACAAATTGAAGTTTACATATTGTTAACCACCCCCTGATTCCATACCTTTTTATTGGGCTGGCTGTTGCTGATGGAAGTCTGAGCTGAGTGCTCTCTTCTCCCTCCTTCTCTCTAAATTTCTTCTTCCTCATTCTTCTCAGCCTGCGCGGTCTGTATTCTGGGAGGAAGTAATTTAACATTAAAGGGGCCCAGTCTGCAGCACCCAACCAAACCCCTGATGATGTAGTTCCCCTATGTGATCTGCACTATTTCTCAGTGGGAGGGGAGGGAGGCAATTGCCCCGTTGCTCCCCACCTCCAGCCCTGGTTCCACCATTTGTGGAATGGGAGTGGGAGGATAGAGACAGTTGTACAATATGCAAGTACATGTAGGGCTTATAGATTATTGGTCTCATTATAAGTAGGTGTTATTAAAAATGTAACTTAACCCCTTAACGACCGAGGACGGTTCAGGACCGTCATCGGCATTTTAGCGTTGCCGACCGCTGACGGTCCTGAACTGTCCTAACGGTGTAATTTACTTACTCGATCGCCGTCGTTCCCCTGGTGGCGATCGGCGGTGCTCCTGGTGTGGGGAGACTGCCTGCAGCCCAGGCAGTCTCCCCATGGCGGATTAGGACCCCTGGGGCCATGTGATCGCACAACAATAGGTGTGTCTGCCTACAGGGGACTGCCTGTGCTGACAGGCAGTCTCTCTGCTAGTGTAAAATAAAAAAATAAAAAATTAAAGGTACATGTTAATAAAAAAATAAAAAAATTATATATGTGTGTATACATATGATATATAGACATATATTATATCTATAGACTATATGTCTATATATCATATATATAATGTCATACTAAGTGTATTTTTATATTAATATGTACATATATTAATATAAAAATACACTTATAATTAAATTACACACATATATATATATAATATATACAATAACTATATATATTGAATATATATATATATATATATATATATATATATATTATAAAATACAAATAATAAGTAATTTAATTTAAATAAAAAAAAATGTAAAAATAATAATAAAATAAAAAATATATCTATATGAAATTTTATTATAACTGTATTTTGATATATATATATATATATATATATATATATATATATATTAATATCAAAATACACTTAGAATGAAATTGTATATATATCTATGTATATATAAATACCATTTGCAAAAGAAGACAACACAAGGTATTGCAAAACATACATTTTTAAAATGTATCAATAGTGAAATTTTTACACTATTACCTGTAATAAATCTCTGAATAACACCCCACATGTACATATTTATTTTAAAGTAGACAACCCAGGGTATTCAATATGGGGTATGTCCAGTCTTTTTTAGTAGCCACTTAGTCACAAACACTGGTCAAAATTAGCGTTCAATTTAGATTTTTACTTTTTTCACACACAAACAAATTATGATCGCTAAGTTTGGACAGTGTTTGCGAGTGGCTACTAAAAAAGACTGGACATACCCCATATTGAACACCCTGGGTTGTCTACTTTAAAATAAATATGTACATGTGGGGTGTTATTCAGAGATTTATTACAGGTAATAGTGTTAAAATGTCACTATTGATAAATTTTAAAAATTTATGTTTTGAAACCGCAATATCCTACTTGTACTTATAGCCCTAGAACTTGCAAAAAAAAAAAAAAAAGCAAAAAAGCATGTAAACACTGGGTATTTTTAAACTCAGGACAAAATTTTGAATCTATTTAGCATTTTTTTTTTCATTTGCTTTTGTAGATGAGTAAAAGATTTTTCAAGTAAAAATAAAAAAACATGTATTTTTTTCAATTTTTCATCATATTTTTTTTATTTTTTTTTTAAATTAAATTACATGAGATTATATAAGTATGTAAAGAAAGCCCTCTTGTCCTGAAAAAACCCCAATATATAATCTGTATAGGAACAGTAAATGAGAGAGCGGAAAATTACAGCTAAACACAAACACCACAAAAGTGTAAAAAGAGGCCTGGTCGCAAATGTACAACTTTGCAAAAACAGTCCGGTCCTTAAGGGGTTAAAGGGACTCTGTAGTCACCAGAACAACTACAACTGATTGTATTTGATTTGGTGAGTAGAATTATTCCCTTCAGGCTTTTTGAAATAAACACTGTCTTTTTAGAGAAAATGCAGTGTTTACATTACAGGCTAGTGACAACTGAACTGGCAACTCCTCAGATGTCTACTAGAGGTGCTGCTTTGGGCAGTGCTGGACACAGTGTAGTACTGCCATTCAGTGTCTCCACCCTCTGCATGCAGACACAGAACTTTCCTTATAGAAATGCATTGATTTAATTCATCTCTATGAGGAGATGCTGATTTGCCAGGGCTGTGTTTGACTTGTGCTGCTCTGCCCCTGGTTTGCCTCCTTGACAGTCTCAGCCAATCCTATGGGGAAGCATTGTGATTGGCTCAGACCACCAATTCTGATGATGTCAGCAGACAGCAGGCAGTTCGGGCAGAGGTAGCAATGCAGACTTGAATACAAGTAAGATGTTACTATATGTAGGGAGGCAAGGGGGAGCCGGTGGAGGTGGAGGATCAGTAGTCTCTGCTGACTAAGTGTCCCCAGCAAGTGGATTGCTGAAAATACTCCATACCAGCAAATGCTGAGGAGAGACTAAATCTGAAAATAACAGTTTGTGCTGTGGTGCTGCCCCCTGATGTGTTGGGTCTATCCACTTAACCCCATGAGATGCCATGCTCTTTTCTTCAATGCTTATGGTATGGGTACATCATTGGTCCTTCTTGAACATGTTTTGTGACATGATATGAAGGGGTTAAATATTGTGGCTAATCAGCTTGCATATCTTCTAGTCCCCCCAGGATGTCAGCTGTGGCACCTAGGTGTACTATACAATTTCTGTCTTGTGAGTTCATATTTACCTGAATTATTTTGTTTAAATGTTATCACACAATTTTATATAGATATCTTTTATAGGTTTGAGTTGTATCAACTTTGATGTATGTCTTTTTTACTTCTCTATTTATTTTTGTAAGTGGCATTTTGAAAAGTGCTGCTGAAGCATGTGGACTTCCATATTTTAAAACAGAAGAATATTGCTTGCATCAAATATAGGCATCAAATCAGCTTTAGCTTAATGAAGATGTTTTGGTGTATACAACATGCCGTGCAGTCTTACTGCTCAATTCTCTGCTATTTAGGTGCTAAATCACTTTTGTTTCTATTTATGCAGCCTTAGCCATACCTCCACAGGCTGTCATATTAAATCAGATGTTAACTTGTTTTGTAGGTTTTTATCTCCTGCTCTGTAAATTGAGCTTCAATCATACACAGAAACCTCTTGCATGATCTAGAAGGCTATTAACAGATTAGGAGATAAGAAATTCTTAATAAAACATAATTTGTAATAAAGGAAGTTTAAACACTAGATCTTTCTAAACAAGGAGTATTTAGGAAGGCTGTACAAGTCACATGCAGGGTGGTGTGACCAGGGCTGTATAAACCAAGTGATTTAACTTCTAAATGATAGAGAATTGAGCAATAAAACTCCAGGAGAATGATTTACACAGTAAAATCGCTTCGTAAAGCTAACATTTTCATGGCTATAGTGTCCCTTTAACTAAAAACACACTAATGCAGACATGATTGTTTTTACATTTCCTTATCTGAAGAAATTATGAGGAAAATTATTATTTAAAAAAAAAAAAAAATATTGTGCAGCAGTGATTTTTTTATTTTAAAGGCAAATGCAAGTCTTAAATGCTATTGAGGCAAATATTAAAGGACCACTATAGGCACCCAGACCACTTCAGCTTAATGAAGTGGTCTAGGTGCCAGGTCCAGCTAGGTTTAACCTTTTTTTTTATTAACATAGCAGTTTCAGAGAAACTGATATGTTTATATTAGGGTTAATCCAGCCTCTAGTGGCTGTCTCATTGACAGCCGCTAGAGGGCTTCCGCGCTTCTCACTGTGATTTTCACAGTGAGAAGACGCCAGCGTCCATAGGAAAGCATTGATAATGCTTTCCTATGAGACTGGCTGAATGCGCGGCTCTTGCCGCGCATGCGCATTCAGCCGGTGACAGAAGAAGAGGGAGGAGAGGAGGAGGAGAGCTCCCCGCCGGGCGCTGGAGAAAGAGGTAAGTTTAACCCCTTCCTCCCCCCAGAGCCCGGAGCACCCTCAGGGCACTATAGTGCCAGGAAAACGAGTATGTCCTTTAATTGTTCATACCTTTATTATTTCTACAATTTGGAAAGACCAAATTGCAAACATATCTGGCTTAAGTCAAATACATAAAAAGAAAGCATTATAAAATCTTCAGTCAACCTGATGAAAGAGTCATTTTTCTTGCAGTAAATTTATAGTTGGATGATGATAATATTAATAATGATAATGGTCTATAAATAGGAACAGATATTTCTATTGGGGATCAAAACTGTAAAATCTTGAGAAGTCGACCATTGCACCTGTCACATAAACCTTTAGATAGAACTGTACCTAGTTCAGTCTACAATTCTTATTGCACTTAAAAAATCAACTCCCAAGTGAACATTACAGTTTAATGATTCCTATTTCCCCTTCTTGCTTCGTCTAAAGGACTTCATTCTTTATAACCAAGGCTGATCTATGAGCACTATCCACAATAGATGCTCCATAAATTAAGTATTATATGAGGAGGTGTTTTTTTCCCCCTCTCTACCTCCCTTAGTGAGAACCTGTTTTTATATATTCTTCTTTTTCCAAAATAAAATTTACAGCTTCTTTCCTCTACATCTTGCAGTATTCGAGACTGTAGGCAAAAGTTTGCAGCTTACAATAGCTGCCATGAATCAGTTATTTAAACATGACATGCAGTGAAAAATTAGAAGTTGTTGAGCAGTAAGGGGGCAGGGGAGGAGAAAAATACAAAAGCAAATAAATAACAAAAAATATAAATAAAATGTGTCTGGTAAGAAAGGAAATAAGTAACAGTGTTATAAAGGAGAACATTTTGAGAAAAGAAAAGACCAGAATAAGCAAAACATCCTTGTAGTGGACATGTACTTCATAGTTAAAAAAATGGATCTTGGTCCTGAATGTTCAATACAAATTATATATATTTCATTTCGTGCCTATTTGGTGTCTATCATCCGCACGCGTAGTATGCTGGAGACAAATGACAAGGCCCCCCTCTGTACAGTCCTATCTCTGCCCATTCTCAGGGAAGTCCCTCCTCTTCTTGCAAAAAGTTTTTTTTTCTTTTATGGGAGGATCCTTCTTTTAAGGCTTAGTCTATCCAAAAACAGTTGTTTATTGAAATACTGTTTTTGGTTGAAGTAACCCTTTAAAGTTGGATGTTTTTTTCTACTGATGACATGTTTCAGAACAGTTGGTGTATTGTTTTTATGTTCAAACTTTATTTGTGGCACATTGCCCATATATTTGTTTCATGTGTTTGTTATCATTGAGAAGCATTGGATTAGACTTTTTCAAGCACTGAAGTGATTTCGCAAGAGGCAGAATGAGCAACTGCAAGGACTTAATTTTGGCTGTAAAATTTGGCTGTTAATTAACATTACCAATTAGACGCTTAGATTTATACATAAAAGTGAAAGCATAGCACTAGCAATCCACTAGTATATGGTACTACACCTCTTCTTTACAAATGTTTCATTAGTCTGTCTCATGTAAGTGTTTCCACTGTGTTCTACATGTATCAATAGCTGAACAAGAACTGGAGACCTTCCAATTGGTCATCTTTGGTCTATGATTGGCTAAAAGAGTTTAATTACAATTATTTTAAAATAAAACACACAAATCTTTGTTGTGCATCTGCAATCTCATAACAAGTTGAAAGATAAAAGATCCACACAATAGAGACTGATGTAACACATTAGCCCTCACGCAGCTATTTCTAGAACTCAGATTTACATTGAGGGAAAAAAACATTAACTTTAAACCAGTCTCGTTTTACAATAAAATCCAAGAGGGAACATGAGGGAACATTAAGCACAAAAAGATAGACCACACAGCAATTAAACAGCTATCATAAGAAGACAAAAGGAATAGTGTATTATGTGTTACACCTTGCAGCCATGCAAGATCCCAAAGGAAGTTTCACTACTAAGACCTTCTCTCACCGGAGTTTGCAGGAGTCAGCCTGTAGCACTGCTACATCAAGCTTCTAATGGAATCCAGGGGGAACATGATGTCTTTAATCTAAAAGGAAGACAGAAAGAAAAAAGGTTTGCCTGTGTTCACATTTTTCACATACAATGGGCAAAAATAGAATCACACAATAAAAAGCTAAAAGCTTCCTGACTCTTTTACCCTTTAATGAGTAAGAGTCACATTGATGACAAATTCTTGTGTATTTCACATAATAATTCCCAAGTCAGGATGAATGACATTCATATTTTGAATATGTGTGTTGGTAAAAATAGTGAAGGTCATAGCCATAAATAGTAGATTAGTTCTAATGTTGAAAGCAGAAATTACTTTAAAAGGTTGATAAAAGATACTTTTTTAGTTTATAAAATTTGTGTTTTGATTGCATCAAAATGTTGTGCTAAAGTCTAGAAATAAGTGGGGGTTTTTTATCTTTGAAACATTTATGATGTGTGTATGTAAATGTTGTATTAACACTAAAAAGCGATATTTTATCCTTGGATGAGTCTTGAAAAATATTTACACATTCGTAAATATGATTCAGATATTCTTAACAAATAAATGTCACATTAAGATAAAAATATTTTTGTTCCGACATATAAACATAACTAAGACACCCCTTTTTTATTTATAGATATATAGCTCAATTTCTATTATTTTTCTTTTTACTATGCTTTACATGTCAACTGAAATGCATCAGTTTATATTCCATAATTCCCCCCTCACGTTCCAGACTTCATTCTATGCATTCACTTTTATTTTGTTTTCATTAGTTTTTTTGACAGCATACTTTCATTTGGGGGTCTTAGACACACAGACAAGCTTCTAAAACAACCTCATTATTTTTAGGCACTCATTTCGTGATTGTAGCTGGAATTCTGTGACAGAATTGTAGCTATGTATAAAAATGATGATTAACAGAAGTAATAGCTACATTTACGCTGGATTAACAAATAGGTTCCATGTTATAATGAAAAATAAATCCTGATAAATATTGTAGCACTCCATGAGTAAATGCCTCTCATCCCTCTCAGCTCAAGTATGTGAAGGAGGGGGGGGGAGGCAGCATGGAGACATGGGGACACTAATACACTAGGGGACACTGGGAGACATGGGGACACTGGGAAACATGGGGACACGGACATGGGGACACTAGGGACACAGTGTCTCCATGTCTCCCAGTGTCCCCATGTCTCCCAGCCAGTGACCCTAGTGTCTCAGTATCCCCATGGCTCCCAGTGTTCCCATATCTCCCTGTGTCCCCATGTCTCCCAGTGTCCACATGTCTCCCAGTGTCCACATGTCTCCCAGCCAGTATCTCAGTGTCCCAATGTCTCCCAGTGTCCCTCTGTCTCCCAGCCAGTGTCACTAGTGTCTATGTCCCCACATCTCCCAGTGTCTGTGTCCCCATGTCTCCCAGTGTCCCCATGTCTATGTCCACAAGTGCCCCCATGTCTCCCAGTGTCTCCAAGTGTCTGTGTCCCCATGCCTCCCAGCCAGTGTCCCTAGTGCCTCAGTGTCCCCATGTCTACCAGTGTCCCCTAGTCTCCCAGTGTCTGTGTCCCCATGTCTCTGTCTCTCTAGTGTCTGTGACCCCATTTCTCTCAGTGTCCCCTTGTCTCCCAGTGTCCCCATGCCTGTATCCACAAGTGCCCCCATGTCTCCCAGTGTCTCAGTGTCCCCGGGTCTCTCAGTGTCCCCTAGTATCCTAGTGACAAGGGACACAGTGAGACATGGGGACACAGGGAGAAATGGGGACACAGACACTGGGAGACCAGGGGACTGGGCAACATGGGGACACTGACACTGTGATACATAGGGACACTGATGCCAGACTGGCCTTCCAATTTTACATTTTGGCCATGCTCGCCCCTTTTGGCAGTTCTGGTCAAATGATTCGCATCAGTGGCCCACTCTTTTACCCTGCCCATTGACTTCCTGCTTCACTGGACACTGCTGTTAAGGGGTATGGATTTACTTGAAAAATGAAAGCATAAATTAGAAAAAGAGATTAGAATAGAGTATGTGTTTTCCTATAGCTGCATCCTTTGAGTTTCCCTCCAACACCAAATCCATCAGATACATGATGCTTAGGAGGTATGACTGTTTATGTTTTTGGTCGATATGATTCTGTAATTAGGCACCATCATAATTGTCAGCACCAGGCCCACTGGGCTTTTAATCTGGCCCTGCCCCCACTGCCCGATCTGGCCCTCCCGGGCCATGTGATTGTGGGGTCCTCAGGATCACATGGCTGGAACATCCGTCTTGTGCAGTGCCTGCAGGGGGCCTGTCTGAGCTCTCAGACAATCCCCCTAGTGCCTGAAAAAAAGTTTCAAAAGTTAGTCAAAGTTAGTCAAAGTTACAAAAAAGTTTTATAAAGTACATAAAGTACATAAAAAGTATATAAATAAAAGTATTTTAATAATAATTATATATATATATATATATATATATATATTAAAATATACTTAGAATGATGTTAATTTTATATATATATATATAAATTGAAAAAAATGTAATTAAATAAAAAAAAAAAATGATATACCGGTTTAAATTTGTTCTAACTGTATTTTGATATATATATATATATATATATATATATATATATAAATATAAAATAGATTTAGAATGACATTGTGAGAAAATCAGCATTTTCTAACTTTGTTCGTGCAATATTTTGGATATTTTTCTTAATCTCCAGGGCACTTCCCAGTCCAGAGGCCCAGTAATGCACGATCTGTGCCAGGTGGTCGGGCAGCGACCATTCGGAGGATCTGGGATGTCTGATGGACTGAGGGTCGAACAGGGGTTCGCCTGTAGTGTTCAGGAAGACATCGTTGTCCAGTAAGGAAGTTGGCACTCTTTTTGCGGAAGTTTTCCCCAGACTCACAGGGCCACATGGGGTCATCGATGTTTTCTTCACCCTACCGTCCTCTTCATCCAAAGGCGAATGGTCCATCCAGCATTCATCCAGGATGGCCATGGGTGGGGGGGTGTGGTGTCCTCCTTCCCTTCGTCCAAGAGGTGTCTGCAACGAAAAGGCGAGTCCGAGAACACCGGCCCCTGTCGCTTTGCCGGGGCATTACCCTTCCAATAGCACTTATGTGCCCTTGCCTGATCTCTCCTCAGCCAAGTCGTTTGCTGTGTGAGGGGTCCCACTAGGGCCCCAATCTTGCGGTGCTTGCGGGAGAGCCCTGGCCAGGGCTTTTTCCATGGAGGTGGACACCACCACATTGATCATAGCCTGCAAGCCCTGCTCTTGTGTAGAGGGCTCCATAGCTGGGGAGTCGTAAGTAATTTGACACCTAGGAGGCACAGAGGACAAGTGTCATCAGCAGAATAATTGTAGCAGCACCCCAATATAGTGGCAGAGGCAAATTGGACAACCCATGCAAGGCACAAGCATGTGTATGTAAATAGCCAGGCTGGGCATCCAGAGGTAATGGCACAGACAGCACAGGCCAAATCAAGGGGCAGAGACAAAAGCAGGCCAATCAAGAGGGCACAGACAAAGCAGGTCAATCAGTGGGCACAGACAAAGCAGGCCAATCAGTGGGCGCAGACAAAGCAAGCCAATAGTGCGCACAGTTAAGGGTAGGCCAGCAGAGAGGTTCTAATTTCTGTAGCAATATGGTATATATGTCATACAAAAACCAGAAGGCTGGCAGGCAAGGGAAGGCCCAAGTGTTAGGGAAGATGGCTATCACCTAGGTGGGCCTCCCACTTATAAATCAGATGTACAAAAGTGGCTACATCAAGGTTAGAAAACAAATCCCCCTAGGTTTTTGATGGAGGGGTCCCTGAGGAGTGGAGATGAGAACTGCCACTCCCACATGACCAGTCTGCCCTCACCTCTCCACACATGCCGCCCACGGGCAGCGATCCTGATGGAGTCTTTCGGTTTTGGGTGCATGGGAGGGAGAGAGCGGGTCGGAGGAGATAGTGTCTCTCGCCAGAATCACACCGCTGCACGGGAGCTTACACGTGGGGCCGCCTGAGATGTATTATGTGTCCCCGGCGGTCGAAAGAGCGGGTAGGCAGTTAACTGAACTTCTCCCTGGTGACCACGTGGGGTTGGAAAAATACTGTTACAAAGTCCCCTCTGTCTGCTACAACCTTGCTACCTTAATTTCACGAAAACTGTCTCAGGTCATTCGTATGTACGAATGACCAACCACCCAGCCCTGGTGTGTGCCACTAATTAACCTAGTTCACCTCTACAATACTGAATAAACTATCGAATGATGACCACCCTTCATGAGGAGTGTGCCCCTAATTAACCACCCAGGAGTTCCTTTTTTTTCTTGTTAACCGCAGCCTAATTGACAGTCAACGGGGTGGTCGCCGTTCGTCTGAAAATGTCAAACAAAATACCAAACTAAATACTGAACAAGCTATCGAACGACCGACCACCCTACCTGAGGAGTGTGCCCTGCTTAACCACCCAGGAGCTGGGTTTTTTGTGGTTAACCGCAGCCTGAATAACCGTCGACAGGGTGGTCTTCATTCGTATGCACGAACACGTGGCGGAGGCCAACTTTAACTGCTGTATGCCCAGCGGGACCTTTGGATACTATTTCATAAGAACCCCGCTGGGATTTCTCATGCTCCGTCCGTTCATGTATAAAATACCGACGACCGTGCCATCGACTATGTAGAGTATACCGACCCCTTGCAGGACACTATGGCCGAGGCCTTGGATAATAACTGCCGAACAGCCCTCAAGACAATCTTTATCCCCATGGCGTTCCCATGCCATTTGTGAGATCTGATCACTTTTCGTATATCTTGTGCGCTCAGATCCAAGCTGTCTGGGGATGTTGAATGTGTATATTAAAGAATATGGTGTATGTTATGTATTTCTATTCAGTTTTCATGTATCTATAAAAGTTAGAAATTTTGCCTGTACCTGGAGATAATTGAGTTACTGTAAACGTTGCAACTAATTATCTCCAGGCTAGAGGGGAGGGTTTGAAAAGATGCACTTTGCCCCCATTGGTTATTGTCCCTTGTCACCATGTATGCCATCAGGTCCAAAGGGCTGTGCCTCTGGCCTGAAAATATGTATTTAAGCAGTGCATGAGTGATCAATAAACCAGTCTTCTTTCCCTCAACTCGCAGGCTCGACTCGTGTTGTAGGGAAATGCGTTATGCTAGCTCTACCTATTGCTTGCTTGATGTTCTACACTTGCAGGATTATCGCTGGATGCTGTTTGGAATTTCGCTACTGCTCTCCAAGATTAGGAACCAGGACATCTAAGCGTTCCAACCCTCAGCCAGCCTGAGGCAACCGTAACAAATACCTCAGGCAAACCCTAGACAGGAAGGGGGGCTAAGGGAGAAGGACAGTGGAAAGAAAGTGCAAAAAACCCTGGCCCCAAATAAAGGAGGGAAATAAAGCCCAGCCCAAAAAAGTAGTTTAAAACAAAAATTGCAATAAAGAATAGTATATAAAAAATACATAAAATCAAATAATAGATAATATCCTACACCCATAAGGGAATAGGAGGCAGTGGTACTCTGACCTGTGCTTGATGTGGAGCAGCAAAGAAAGAGGAAGTAGTTGGTTGGGAGGGGACTTTTATTGTTCCTTACTTTTTTCTAATTGATTGTTTTCTCTCTATGTTAATGTGCTGCTGTGGAGTTCTAGTAAAGAGAGACTTAAGCAAATATGAAGCCTCCTGTCATGTTATAAAACTGTTACAAAGATCAAGAATCACTTCCACCAACCAAGAGTCTATTAGCTTGCACAGGCCAAATAGGCCAGGTCTGTATACTACTCAGGTTGCAATGTTATTTTAACATATTCATTAGTGGAACCAAATGAATCCAGAAATTTGCAGTGAAATACTAAATGGAGCAATAGGTGAGTAGAAAACAGGGAATACTGCTGATAGCGTAGTATCATTTTTAAACACTCAGGTGCATGTTACCTTTGGGAAATGCAGTCCACGCTCCTTCTTAGTGCCGGTCTGCTTTGGAGTGAATCATGTGATTTCCAGGGTCTATTATTCACCACCCAAAGCAAGGTGAAAGTGACAAAGGTTATACTGTCATAGAAAGAGTGAAGATAAATACCATTTGTGGCAAAAGTAACCTCACCACTGGGTTTTGGAGAGACTTGCTTGCCAGCCTCTTGCCCTGTGATTATGGCCCTGGGGTGTATTGCCTTTTAAAAACACTATTTGTGCATATTGGGACTTAGCACAATGCCCCTTTTAAACATGTGGTGGTGGCCATCTTAAATTGTCCAGCAGTGTTTTGTGGTTGAGTGTATGGAACTGTTTTGGGCATGGGACCATGTGCACGGTGGGGCAAAAATAAGACTTCCAGGAAATTCCTGAACACCTCAACCGATCTGGGTGATTTTTGGATATGTTGTATTTTGGGGTTTGTAAAAATTTATGTTTTTTTCTGCTTAGAGTTAGTCTATTGTCTTTGTTAATTGTATCACAAGCAGAGGGGAGGGTTTGTATACATTACCTGGGAGTGTCTAACTGTACAAGACTGTTTTGATTGTTTTTGTGACTTTGTGTCCTGTGCGCCACAAGGTCCACCTGGGTGGTAACCTTGTGGGGAAAACTGAATAAAAGACAATAAACCCTCAGATCTGCTGAGTTCCTGTTTTACCCTCAACATAAAGCCTCGTCTCATGTGTGGGGGAAAAGGCTGCATCTATACGGGGAGATTTCTATACTCTGTTACTCTGCTACTCTCTCTTGGAGGAGAGGTTCACCCACTGGAACCTGGAGCCTTGTCGTAGGTCCAAGGTTGGTAGAGGATGGAGAGTTCCCAGCCAAGCTGCGGTGGTTCGTGGGATCTGCAGTTCTTATGGTGTCTGGTGTGGTGCTGCTGGTCCTTGGTTAGAACTAGCCCATCGATTGACAGAGGGTCCATCACACCATTACCAAAACAAGGAAACATATAAGCCATGTAAATCATTTATATCAAGCAAATTGGTCAAACAAAGACTGAATATGAAGAAGGGAGAATTTAAATTATGTTTATTTTGTTTACAACTACTGCTACCAAACAAAATATTGTGGTACACCCAATAACAATCATCCATGGCCAATAGTAAATAAATCATATGCAAGTGATTGCTTTCCTATCAGCCACAACGGGATGAGGCGGGAGATAATGCCACATTTTACAGTAATGCCAGATGGGTGAATGGTAACTTGTGAATCATTTCCCCCTAAATGAAGTAGAAAATACATTTTACAAATATGTATGTAATATGTCTAAAGCCTGCATATGAATGCATGTCTGTGATATAGGAACACAAAAATGTGGTGTGCAAATACATGCACATGTAGTATGTAAATAACTCATGTAATTTGTGAATGCATGCATGTACTCTGTGTGTGAAAACAAATAATAAATACACACACATATAAATTTAGCAATGTTATGTAGCATACATTAATCATTTATACTAGTTCACTATATAATATATAAACTTTGACATTTTCTATAATATATAATTTTCATCAAATACAGTAACATAAAGGATTTTATATTGAGAACAATGTACTGGCAAAACCAACTGTGCCTCATACTATGCTTTTGTATTTCTGCTGTGCATTGACTTGTGTGAACCTCCAGCAACATTAAAATCAACACAATACTTATTTAATGAAAACCTTGTATATGTAGAGACTAGGAAAAAATAATCAAGAGGGCAATACAATCTTGTTCTATATCAATGTACAGACCTAAATGTCAAGTTCGGCCTTGAAAAGATGTTTTTAAAATTATTATTTAATAGAGTTGCATATGTTGACAACATTTATTCCACAAATTTTGCTTTGTAGACGAATAAAATGATTTCACCGGACATGATGTGTGTTTATTGAAGATATGGTTTAGAGATTGTGATATCCAGTATAAACATTTAAAAAAATCTGCTTTTATAACAGAGTGCCAGGTATCCCCTTTTTGTCAACTTTCCTTCGCACGTTCTTGATAAAACAAAAAATAGTGTTGACCATCATAAAGCAATCGGAAGACAGATATGAAATACATGCACCTAGCATTTTAAATGGGCTTGACGATTACACTCTCATGTACTATAAGATAGGGCAATGCCCAATGAATAGTTCTATGTGACAGATGTTCGCAAACTGTTTATGTTGTATTCCGATTATTGTTACCTGACAATTGTCTGTATATTTTCTGTCAATACAAAAATAAAGAATTAAAAAAAAATAGATATATATGCTTTTGTGCTGTAGGGGTAAGTCCTATGCTATTAATTCACCTTGCTGCTTTCACCTAAAATGTAAAATCTGAAATGAGACAGAGGGGGGTATTAATCAAAACCTCTATGCACTTGTTAACCTTTAACCCCTTAAGGATGCAATATTTCCGTCATGTGTCTTTGGTTGTATAATACAAATGCAATCATACAAAATTAAGTCCTGCGCTCATACTTCCTATACTCCTGGACAGCCGCAATGACTATAGTACACATCAGATGAGCTTACACTTGAATGGTCATTGGCCATTGGAGTGATACTAAAAAAAAGTTATTTAAATTTTCATAGGGATTTAGGAAAGTGCACAAGTAACTCTTTTTCATTGGTTTTTATTGTATGGATTGGGGCTAACGTACTATGGTCATTGCTGCCGCCGAGGAGTAGTCGGAGTTTGAGTGCATCGCTTATTTTTGTGTGTTTGTATTTGTTTTCCAAATAACCTTTTTCTTTGTGTTTTTTTTGTGATACACAGAATATTTTGTATTTTGAGATCAGGAAATGTGTTTACATTTTTAACATTGTAATAGTTTTTTTTTAAAAAAAAACAAACATTTTTTTCCCACAACAAACATAACCAACCTGTAACTCTTTAGCCTCTGTTGGACTACAATTACTATAATCATTCATTATCCATGTCCTCATTAAAGGAGAACACTTCAGGAATTAGAGAGTATGTTCAAACCTTAAGATTATTAAGTTATTTTTCTAACAGAGAGTTTTATTTCACGTTTTTTGTTGGCCATATTTTTTTTGGCTAATGACCAGAAGCTCTTCAGATAAGTATACAGTATATTTTGATTTATTAGGTACTTACACAAACCAGGTTAAAAAAAACACTAACCTCAAGAAGAGGAAAGTAGTTGTCCAATAGAGGTCTCGCTACCCTAGTTCCCTGAAAAGTGTACATAACCAAACTGTACATAATCAAACAAAAGTATAAAACCTTAGACCTAAAAGTATTGATTCAATGCTTTCCTGCATTGTGCATGTGGTCCCTTAGGTACAGGTTTGCATTATTAATGCTATGGTGTTCCTTTAATTTAGCGTTTGTTCAAGAAGTAATATTAACCAAGGTAAGACCAGCTTGTGGGTGAAACCATTAATAGAAATGGAGTCAAATGTGTTCTGGCTAATTATTTATATATTGTCTACACTTACAAATTTTAGGTCTGGAATAATGTCTGTATCAAACCATTAATTGACAGTCATGGCTATAGCAATATAATAAAGGCAAGGAATTCAAATTAATAAGACACCATGATCTATTAGGGCTTTATAAGAATGGATAAAGATTTGCATGCTGTCATAAACTTTGGCAAATGTCTTTGATATCCTCTTAAACTTGTTTATAATGAGTTTTTAAAAAACATGAAGTTATTTGTAAGCATTCCCAGGTAAAAAAAAAATTTTTTTTTTTGCATTCACTTAAAGGAGCAATATTCAAGCATAGTTATGTCATTTATAATATACTTAAAAAAGAAGAGCAATCAATCACATTATTATTACTCTGACAGAGCAACATATCAGAACAGGGTTATCACTTGATAACCTAACCCTGAGGGCCTTCATGATTTAATACGTTCAGCCAGGGTATATCCGTAAAGTATATTACTGTGAAACCCTCTCTGTCAAAATCATAAAAAATGTCCAATTATCTGTTGATGAGACAGCAGCCTCCTTATTTCCCTCATGCCACTAATCCTTATAGGCTTAAGATAGAACTAGGTAATATTGGAAGTGTTCATACACAGCGTAGAACCATGCGTTACATTTTCTAGCAAGCTGTCAATCACACCATCGCACTTTTATTTTTTGGTACAGAAAATGGGTACTATGCATGTTTTCTGAATCGATATGATACAAAAGCAGTGGATTGTTTCAAAAACAATCTATATCTCAGTGGTAAAAGATAGGATTTATGAGATGAATGACAATTGTGTAAAGAAGACAGAAGAGAGACAGAAAGGACCTGATACACAATCAGTTTTAACTGATTAAAGAGAATTGCATACCAGATCTTAAACATTTAGATTATATTTCAGATAACTGTCCACAACAGCCCTGACAGTATACTTTACTCCTTTTAAACATTGTCATTAGAAGTTATATTTTTGTCTAAATTTGTTTTAATTTAATTTTGCTGTGATGTCATAACTGTCTTCTGAAATGCACAGACAGGGTATTCCGTTTTCAATTAAATTGAGTCCTTGGGCATAATTTGCCATTGATGAGTCATTGACTTCACTTCAATTTATGATGTTAGTGAGGTGTTCACAAATGGTGCCCTTATTGATGGCATTGGGGACTCAATGTTGGCAATTTGCAAATGCAAGCAAAAAAGTAAATTATGGATTGCCAGCGAATTTCCAGAAAGTTAGCTTTTTAGCTGACTCCATATTTAAGTCAAGCAGAATTCTTCAACAGCAAACTTGTATTACGATGTCATTAAGCATTTGATACATTTATTGACAGGTGTGTGTATATATATATATATTCTACTATAAGATTTTGTTTAAATTATTGTTAGGTCTCAGTGTTAGAATTAAGGTTGTGGTTCGATGATCATTATTTAAGTTTGTTATTATTTAGTTTCATGAGATCTGTATTCATCCATTTATGATTTGATATAATAAAAAAATAAAATAAAAAAAAACATACACCTGTTATAGCAAATAAGGGCAACGTGTTTTATTAATGTAATATTTTCAAAACAATAAAAAAAATAGTTTGGCACAAATATGTGCCAAATATGTTACCTAAAGTTCAAGACAAATTATATACAGTGGAAAATAATGAATGAAAATAAAAATAGATTGCCCATGGAGTTATGATACTACCCTTCACAATACTATTCATGCTCTTATAACAAATTGCAAAATTATAAAGTATTATTTTGTTAGCAGTTTCTCTGAATTATGAAAGTATCTCAAAAGTGTTACATTTAATTCCCTTGTATTGATTCCCAATATTCATATACAGAAATCCTAACAATTCCATATAGTTGCAAAACACATTATGCGTAATGTAATGGTTACACCAAATGCAATTATACATCATGCACAGTACATGTAAAATTATCCTAAATGTCCCAAAATGCATGCAAACCTGAAAAGAAAACTACAAAAAACAACAAATAAATCGTAAAACATTAAAAAGTTGTTGTTGTTTTTTTAAAAAGAGTCATTGAAGGTACACCACACCCAGAAGTGGGGCAAATCTTTTGTTGTGGATCCAAATAATGATCTTTGTTATATTCAGAGGAAGCCAAAATTGTTGTTACAAGCGCACTTGGAGAAGCGAGAATTAGACACCAGACACCTGTTGGTATTCAAAATAAGCCTCTGATGTTTTATTCATCAGCTGTGTTTTTTATACATTAAAAAGTAAGTGCTTACGTGCAAATACTCTTAGAACAGTAATAGGAAGAGAGTACAGATAAGACATAGGGATGAGCGTCATGTACACATAACAAATAAGTTTCAAGGTAAGAGAGAACAAAATGATTAGAGCAGAGACATCTTAGGTGGGGGCTCTCTGCTCCCGGAACTTAGACATGTATGGTCTTAAGTGTTGTTTAAGCATCAAGCATTTCCTGAGTCCAAGTTAGCCAATTTTAATATAGGATATCATTATATGACACCTATAAGCTTGAGCCTTGGAAGCAAGATAAATTCTATCACACTTTTAAACATCTTTTCATTTGTATTGACCAACGTTTGTCATTTGTCTACATTTTTCAAAGAGTGGATACTGATACTTTTAGCAAAATGTTTATGTTGCAATTAATCATAAGCATCAGTTACAAAATGCATTTCGGATAAAAATTGTCCTCTAACATACAATAATTAGATGGGTCTCACCCAAGCTCAGGAACCAGGCCGGACTCGACTTGTTTGTGATGGTTGTTCAAATTCTCTGGTGGCTCCAGGTTTTGGGACTGCAAGTGTCAAATAGGCTCAAAAACAGCATATGACTCCAAAGATGGAGATCCCTCCAATAGATAAAATAATAGTATTAGACTATGCAACAATTAGAAAAATTAGAATAAGAGACAGTACATATGCACATTAAAAAGCCATGAGACTGTGTTGCATGATGGGGGTTTAAATTTAAGAAGGTATATTTAAACCAAACATTTCACAGAAGGATCAATTCACCAGGGTCAATTCAGGCACGGATAACCCCTGATGCGGCAAAGAATCAGACTAAAAGTCTCACAAAAAAGGATTTTAAACTTATTTTAAAAAACACTAGAGACCACTCTTCTGGTAAAATACCAGGTGGAGGTGGTGGGGGAAAACATATAAACCCTTTTTAGGCATATTTTTCTATTTTGTAATCTCATTGAATTGTTGTGGGTTACCTCCACTTGGAGCCTCTTAACATGGTTATTTGGTTCCCTAGTGATACCTTTTTTTGTTATTTTCTTAAAATGCATCTGGTACTACAGAAAAAAGTCAACCAGCACATGACAGTTATACTACAGATATTTTTTCAAGTCCTGACAATAAAAAAAATACTTTTCTTTTGCTAATGTGACACTTGTGCATACTAGTAATCATAACAAAATATTTAACCTAGAAAGGTGTTTAGTTTTTTTAGTCATTTTCAAGTATGCCATGAGGTCTAAATGTTATTATTATCCATTACATGTTATTGACCGAGAAATGGTAAAACTCTGAGTTGATTTTGTTAAACTATAAATTCAACTCTGAAACATGGTATTTTTTGTTTTTCTATCTTGTCCAAGACATACAAAGATAAAGTTGAGTTTGGGTATGCAATACTTGGCTGTGAATATGGGCCAATTTGTGCACTGCAAAAAGCATGCATAATATAGTTATTATGTTAATATTTTGTGGTACCCAAGTCTCTTTCATCAACATAACACTAAAGCATACGTTTAATAGGAAAATGTTTCAAAGGTAGGTCGATGATTTAAAGCTTATTCATTTTTCTTTAAATGTTAACAAATTAAAAGAAAAGTAAATACAATTAATTTATCAATGTCAATTTTAGTCATTTCCATTCTACACTGAAGCATTCATCATTAAGACATTAAGCTACTTAGTGCATTATCAAAATAAGCCTTGGTGTTTACCAACCTAGTTTACATCAGGCATTGATGTGATCATGTAAAATTGGGATTTTATTTCCACTACCATTTTATACAGCATAATGGCCAATTTAAAAATGATCTAACTCCTGTTAATGCAAAGCGCAACACTGATAATTCAAATAATTGCATTTTGAATTGCTGAAAGCTGCATCCTTGTGTAATTAAAGGAACACTATAGCTTTAGGAAAACAAACATGTACTCCTAATCCTAAACCTATATTTTTATACCACAACTGCTGGAAGGGTTTAAAAGGTAAGTTTTAATCACCTTTTCTCCAGTGCTGTGCTGGTCTCGCCATAGCTGCCCTGCCTCCCTGGCTATGACCATCAAGATTGTTGATTTAATCAGACCATTTGAATTACCTAGGAAAGCTTTGCGAGACCAGTGTGTATGCATAGCAAATCACAGAGATGTGCCAATCAAATGCTTCTAACAAGAAAAGTGTCTCTAGAGAACCCTACATGCAGGGTTTTAACTAAAGGTCTACTGAATCCAGACCACTTCATAGACATAGAGAAGTCTGAGTGCCTTAACTTGTCCTTTAAATTATATGTTGAATGTCACTAACTCACACAGCATTAATTAAACAAATCCTTGCACAAATAACATTGTAATTACTGCAAATTCAGCTATAGATTTGGCCAATTTGTATGTTTATTTTTCAATCACCTGCCTTGTTGTGTCTGATCATTGTCACTCTCTGATAAAACCAACCTGGACGTAGTGTAGTTACATAAGTCTTGTAGTCAACATTTCAGAATGATATAGTTCTTAAAGTCTCACATTTGTTTGAGGATTTCCCCTGTTTAGGGAGGGTAACTATATCAGCTTCAGTCTCTTGTGGCACAGAGCCAAAAGGTCCACAGCTATTGAATTGGTCATGCAGATAGGGGACTAAAAGTAATGAAAATCTCTATAGTAATGTGTCACCTTCAGGACCTGGCATTTCCCTTGTGGCATGGAAGTTATGGTTTTCCAAATCTCCTCTGCAGTGAATGTGGCTAATAACACCTCAGCCTTGTTATGGGAAGTAGAAAGAATTTTCTCAGAAAATAATCGATCCCTACTAAATTAGACTGATGGGGCAAATGTGAATCTTTTAAATTGTATAAGGAACTGTAATAGCGAGTGCATAAATTAGCTATTACTTGTGGGCTCTCCCAGTGTCATCTATCAAAAAGTGTCTAAGCTTCCTGTCTTCCTCATCTGAGGAAATAGCTTTAATAGTACCATTATGTTTGATAAGCATCTTATTAATGTAGACTTAGTGGTAGGGGATCTTCCATAAAATTTGAGTCATTGAGTCAGTCATTTGTGTCTCTTCTTCACTGCATAATGAAGCCTGACTGATATTGAGAGAGTGGAATTGAGGCAAACTCATAACTGGATCTAGCATCTTATAAATGGAGGATATTGTGGATAAAGAAATGGACCCTGACAATAGCGTCCTTGGATGCCATGGGTGCAGCGTAATGGCCTTTTGGTAACTTCATCTATATTGAAGTCAGACATAATATGCTGTACAAATTCCTTGAAATAGCTGTATAGCACAGCAAGCCTGATATTTTGTCAAAATTGCCAATCCTCCATGTCCACCAGTTTCAGTTCCAGGGTGGAGACTGTCTCTGCCTGGACGTCACACCTATTAACTTTGCATGGCTTATTCTCCAGCTTGTCAATATGTACCCCCTGCTCGCTGATGGATTTAGCAAGTTTTGAAGTAATTTTAATTCTGCAACTTCTCACCCTACATGATTTGGAGCAACATGCTACAGCAGTTATCATGGTCGAATACCAAACCACGCCCTCATCATATAAATGTTACAATATACAATATTATATTTATGTGTATTAAAACTAAAATGTGGCGTAGTAGAATAAAAAGTAGGTAGGTGTTGTGCACATCTAATACATATATTTAAAGTTAAAAACAAACACAAAAAAACTTTAAACTTTTACATTTGTTGTGTAAAGGTGTACAAGTATAGTGCAAGGTCAGATGTCATATCTATATCACATTTAATGCCTGTGTGGTCTAGTTTGCTGTAACACTTTGAAAAAGACACAAAGTCTCCAAGAGTGGGGATTGTACCACTCAATGCTACCACTTTCGGGAGCCAATATATATTGGCATTTCTATCATATTTCTATCATATTTTTTTTATCCACCTCATCTAGATATACTACACTAGATTAGTCTATCCGTATGTTTTATATCGTTTATAAATCCTGGATCCCTGATGGAAAATGAGGGAGATTATAAGAATCCACAAATGGGGATAGTACCACTCACACTCATAGAAGTGGAGCTTTCAAGAGCTCCTAAAATATGTAAGTGCATTTCTTACTTATCCCTTCATTGTGCAAAGAATAATACACAATATCATTTTCCATCTCCTTATTTTATGTAACATATATCACAGAGAAATACTGTGAGGTGTTATTCCTTTCCTTCATTACCCTCACTGCGTGAGGTTTTACTGCATTGTGACCTAATCCTTGTGTCTATGGCCAGTATTATCATTATTGAATCTGCCTGTGTGGCCCAGACAGACCCATATACCATTATAGCATAATGCTTATAAAGGCTAAAATATGCTAATATAGTCAGCTAGTCCACATACGTGTTGTTCCCCTACATCCGTCCTATATCCCCATATATAATTTCCACTGCACTAAATAGGAGGGTGTGAAGAGTTCTAATATATATTATTTTTATTTTTTTGGATCAATTTGCCAATTCTATAAGCATGGGCCTGGAACTTCAGCTCCATCAGGACCTATGTTAATCTGGCCATGAATATCATTATGAAAAAGTAGTGCAAAAGCTCACTGATCATGTCACCTTACAAATATGGATGTGCACATGCTTAAACTAACATTAAATAATATTGTAACACAAGGTCCCACAAGTAAACTAGATTTATAGGTGGAGACTATTGGAGCAGTGTTGTATTATATAAGTTACAGGAACAGTGTGTCTTAGATTAGCCATTTATAGAATGCACCATGCTACAAATTTTATATTGTACTGTAAGTGACCTAACAATATGTATTAAACATTCATTGCTTAGGTCTTTTTATCTCAAAAGGATAATCTCTGTAGTGGTATAATTTTTAAGCAACAAGCATTTTTAAAGCAGCAGCATGAAAATATTAAATATTTTAGTATGAGTTGTGTGCACTAAACAGTCATCTTCATATATAACATTTATCAGTGAACTATACAAATGTTGAAATGACAACAGATTGAAATCTTTTCTGACAATGAAAAGGGAGGCTAGATAATCTCTGGCAAAGCAAAGTGTAGATAAGGCATATTTGAATTTGCAAAGAATGAAATTGTGGTGGCCTAGATGAAAAGATACAATGGGAACTAGAGAATATAGTTTTTATATAAAAGACGTTGCTTACAATGCACAGAGTTCCATGTAAATTCAGTGAGATATCATTGTACAATTGTAAGATTTACAGATATGGAATATATAATACAATACATAAATGTTATACTATATAAAGAACCAATATAAATGCTATTTCCCATCATATTAATATACATAAATTGGCACTCAACACCCACACAACTGTGGTGCTTTTCATTGGTCATCTTATAATCGCTTTTTTGTTTTAAAAATAACTAATACCTGCAGCATTTGTTTCTTCTTGCCCCAAAAATTATGTGCCCCCCCCCCCCCACCCACACACATCCTAAGAAACACCTTATGGATCAACTGCACAAAAGTCCTGATAGAATTCATGATAAAAGGTGTGCAAGGACTAACATTGTATTTCCAAAAGTTGTCTTATTGTTCTAAAAGGATCCTCATAAAAGAAGCGTGGGTAAAAAACCATGCAGTCTTCCCTCTTAAGGGCAAGCGCTGATGCTACCAAAAGTGGCATAGGCGACCACCTTAGTTTGCACCGACTCGGGGTGCAAATGTCCGGGTGGCCAGCATGAGGGAAGCGCACATCGCCTCTCTCCTGCCGGTCACTTCTCGTAGCATGGCCATACTTATCAGTATGGGAGGAAGTTCCAGGCTGTCACTTCCTCCCAACTAGACTGGTTCTATGCAGGAGAACAGAGAAAGCAGAGATGAGGGGGCTGGTCCAGGAGAGGAGAGCCAGCCCCTAACTATCAACATTGATACTCACACTGGATTCCAGGGAAGCCACCCTCCTGCACCCAAGAGGTAGGAAACAGGAGGGTGGCTATAAAAGTGTATATATATATGAGCATGTGTGAGTATGTATCTGTATTAAATATTGATTAGCATGTGTGAGTATGTATCTGTAAGTCTGTTAGTGTGACTGTGTGTGTATCTGTATGTCTGTCAGTGTGTATGTGTTTGTATCTGTGTGTCTGTATGTCACTGTATGTATATCTTTATGTCTGTCAGTGTGTATGTGTTTGCATTTGTGTGTCTGTATGTCACTGTATATGTGTATCTGTATGGCTATGACTCTGTGTGTATCTGTGTTTCTGTATGTCTGCGTGTGTGTGTGTGTGTGTATATATGTGTGTGCATCTGTGTATCTGTATGTCAGTGTGTGTGAGTGTATCTGAACGACTGTCAGTGTTTGTCTATGTGTATGTCAGTGTGTGTGTATCTGTATGTTGTCAGTGTGTGTAGCTGTCTATCTGTATGTGTATCAGTTTCCATATATACATGTCTGTGTATCGGCATGTGTGTCTGTGTGTGTATCACAGTGTGTGTGTGGCAATGTATGTGTATATGTGTATACATCGCAGCAGTCATATGCCAACACTACACACAAATACACCCCTGCATTCAAACACACTCCATATTACATATAAAGCATGCTTACATTCAAACACACAAACACTGGCCTGAGATGTAAATATGGACTTGTGACAGTATGTGTTACTGTATTTGTCTGTATGTCTCTGTATGTCAGTTTGTATATCTCTGTATGACAGTCTGTCTATGTTTATATGATAGTTTGCCTGTATTTGTAGATTGTATGATTATGTGCATGTATGTCTTTGTTTGTTTGATTGTGTGTCTGTATACCTTTGTGACCGTGTGCCTGTATGATTGTGTATCTGTATGCAGGGCCGGCCTTAGGGGTGTGCGAGCTGTGCGGCCGCACAGGGCGCCATGGCAACAGGGGCGCCGGGCGGCCAACACAGCTCGCAGGCCGGCCGAGTTCTGTATTTAAAGTGCAAGTCAAGTGCATAATACTGCTTTGCACTTGACTTGCAAATTATGAGCAGAGAGCCGCCGCCGGGAATCCACTTATGTATGGAGGGTGGAGGAGCGTGGGGGCGTTATGCCGCGTACTTGCGTAACGTCGACGTGCTCTGTCATCAGAGGGAACCGCGGAAGGATCCAATTCAGTGAGTGAAGGCGGCACCCGGTGCTCTTCAATCGGCGGAGACAGCTCAGTCCAGGGAGCAGCAGCCTTTACTGTGAGTGACTTTTTTTTCTTTTTTATTAAATAGGTTTTGTTGAAGAGGTGCAGGAATTTAATTAAGGGGGGCAGGGGATTGATGAAGGGGTGGCATGGATTGCATTAATTGGCAGGGGATTTATTAAGGGGGCTGATAAAGGGTGGCAGGAAACTGAAAAGGGGGGCATGGGGCTGATTAAAGAGGGCAGGTGGTTGATAAAGGAGTGGGAGGGGATTGATGAGGAGATCAGGGGGCTGATGAAATGGGGGCAGATGGCTGATAAATAGGTGGGAGGGAATTGATGAGGGGGCAGGGGACTGATGAAGGGGTGGCCAGGGGTTGGATTATTTGGCATGGGATGTATTAAGGGGGCTGATGAAGGGGAGCAGGGGGTTGAAAAGGGGGCATGGGACTGATTAAAGGGGGGCAGGTGGGTGATAGGGGTGGGAGGGTACTGATGAGGGGGTCAGGGGGCTGATAAAAGGGGGAGGGGATTGGTGAGGGGGTCAGGGGACTGATGAATGGGGCAGAGGGCTGTTAAAGGGGTGGGAGGGGATTGATTAGGGGGTCAGGCGGCTGATGAATAGGGGCAGAGGGCTGAGTAAAGGGTGGGAGGGAATTGATGAGAGGGGCAGGGGACTGATGAAGGGGTGGTAGGAATTGATAAAGGGGTGGGAGGGGATTGATGAAGGGTAAGGGGTGGCTAGGAGTTTGACGAAGGGATGGCCAGGGCATTGATGAAGGGGAAGGGGTGGCCAGGAGTTTGATGAAGTGGTGGCCAGGGGCTTGGTGAAGATCTGGCCAGGGATTTTGGTTAAGAGGTGCAGTGGTTTTGTAGAAGGGGGTGGAGGCAACAGATTGTGAATGCTCCTAAAATAGTTTGAAGGGGTCCAAACAGAGACAGGTGAGGGGGCGCCACAAGATTGTTTCGCACAGGGCGCCTGAACACCTAAGGCCGGCCCTGTCTGTATGTTTGTGTCTTTCAGCATCTTGTGTATTTCTGTTTCTCTTTCTGTTCTCTTTCTCTCATATAGACACAGAAAGGGGCTGAATGGTAAGTATAAATATACAAGATGGGTTGTAAAAGACACACTAAAGGAGGGTGTAAGACACAAATAGGCAAAATAAGTAAAACCTTCAAGAGAGGGGATATGAAACATTAAAGGGGCTAAGAAATTCAAAAAGGGGGCTGTGAAACGCCTGTGTAGCCATCAATCCTTGCACCAGGCCTGAGGAGGGCTTGGATGATACCAACCCTCCAGATTTCCGATATGTTAAGGAAACTTTTGTGGGTTAGCCCCAACAAGTCACTACTCGTGACTTCCAATTCTTGACCTCCCAGGGAATGTGGACGCCATTCTAAATTTAATGGGCCCTTGGATGTTTTACCGTAGAAAATTCTGTCATCCCCATTCAGGAGACTGGTTTATTATGCACGATGTACATATGTGGCTATGGAAACCTCTATAAAAAGAGGATTGCAACCACCTTCAGGCAAAATGTCCACACTCCACATTGCCAGACAAAGAGACATGAGACATGAATTGTGCATCACAGTCATGTCTTGTAGTGACAATCATCTGGTTTTTGGATTTTCTTTATGGAGAAGTTGTTGAATGGATCAGTTAGTTCTTGTTGACGCTTGTACTGTGTCACTAAAGAAAGAGGAGGATGCTTCCAATGGAGAGTTTTTATATAACCTCCTATTCTGTATTGGGTTAGTTGTTGTTTTTCTTTATTAATCTTTGCTGCTATGGAATTATAGTAAAGGACGTTTAGCAAAATATTCACCTCTTGTCGATATTTGCCTTCACTAAAGCCAGGTTAATCTACAATTAACTCCTAAATGGCAGAGACTGCAGTGAGACTGCAGAGGCATGATCTAGACCCTAAAATAGTTTAATTAAAGTTGTTAAGATGTCTATAGTATACCTTTACATTTGAAAAAAAAACCTTTGATTATCTCTATTAAACCTGTAGCTGATATTGTATTAAAGACATATATTATCTGTGTAAAAAGTGCCCTGAATAACTACGTCTATACACCTCTCGACTGAACCTGAAAGAACCTTCCAATGTAGTTGTTGAGACATTTTAAGAACTTACCTCATTTATTTTATGTTTGTCACCATATTATTATTTTTACTATAACAATGTTCTGGCTTACTATAATAATATGTGATCTGTACAATGATATATTCAGTTAATAATTGCATTATATAGTGGTTATGGGTCAATGTTCTTGTGCTTTTATAGATTAAAAGACAGACACTATTGACTTTTTATGATATTTTTATTTTTATTTTGCTGGTACGACCTTGAGAATGTTACCTTATCTGGTGTGCTTCAGAGGCATTGGTTAAAAATGGTAAAAGAACACTCATTGCCTTGGCAATTCAGTCTCATTAGTGAGCAATTAAAGTAAACAAAACCCTCCAGTGAGCTTGAGAAGAGTGCTATTGTTTGTTACATTGCCCTGATTCCTACATCTGACTAATGCATATTGAATACAAAGGATAAATATTAATTTAATGAACTCTGACATAGAGGAATATGAAAGTAATATAAAGAAAATAAATATGGCTGCCAAATTCATGACAATGGTAATAAAATGTAATTTAGAGTGTAATTTAGAGATGCTGACATGATGTTGCATTAAAGGGACACTCCACTGCCAAAAAAATTAATAAATAAAAATCAGTTAGTAGATATACCCCAAAATGAAAATGTTCATGCAATTAATTATGCCTTTTTTTCATTGGGGTTATATCTAAAAACAACTTGCATAAAGCAAATGTCGCAGGTCTCTCCTGCCGAGACTTCCTGTGGCTGTCAAATCACAGACTCCCCAATGCACCTCAATAAGTCATTGCAAGGCAGGTGCTCTGGGCAATTGCTGCCTCATGAGTTTAGATTCACTGAGTTAACCAAACCAGGAAGTCAAGTAACCTGTTGTCTGCTTTAAAGCCAGGTGGGTGTAACCAATTTATTTTATAAAAGTGTTAACATATTGAAATTTGCACTTTTTGCCAAATTAAAAAATTGCACACAAAATGTTTTCAACAAGCTAAAGTGCTTTAGAGGGCTGGAGTATAACTTTAATACGAACACAGTATTGTTTTTAAGGCATGATTAATACTTTTACATTTGAATTTACAACTGTAATGTTGTTATAATTGGGGGCTGATGATGTTTTTATTTTTTTAAGGTTCACTGTTGTGGGGATTGCAGTTAGGGAATTTTGGATAGCAAAGAATGTTTGGATTTATAGTCCACAGCATCCTGAAGCTATCAATCTCCTATCAATAAGACATTCTGAACGTCAGCCTTTGTATTCTTAAATCTTTTCATCTGTAATGATATGAGGTATTGTTATAAAAAGTATACGTTTCACATCCATAAATGTATTCTCTTTAATAGAAAAGACAATCATGGTTTGCTGAATTTGCTGAACGTTTACAAAATGATTGTAGTGAGAGTTCAAAAAATGGTTAGATAGATCTATCAGACTCTGTCACACTCCTTGCCGGCACTTACCTTCCCCTCAGCTCCAGCGCATCCTAGAGGTCCTTGGGTGCTCTCAGATTTGTCCCACTGGAATCCTGCTGTAGCTCCCTTGGCTTTCCTTGCTGCCTGGTGCTGGGCCCCGCTTGGGCACTGCCACCGCAGCAAGATGGCGGAGGCCACTTGGATGCCATCATGACATGTGGGAGGGATTGGGGAAGGCCATTGGAAAGGTGGTCGGGATAGACAGATGGAAGGAACTAGAAAATAAACATTTTGACACCCGTCTGTTCCCCTCCTTTATATTAACTGGGTCTGCACCTGCCACATGATGGGAGCCAATGATGTGAATGTTTGGTTGTTCTGGTGCTTACTCCAGTCTCCTAGCACCCTTGGTTTCTGATCCTGGTCCTTGTTCCTGATCCTGGTCTTTGTTTCTGATCCTGAGTCCATTGTTTTTTTCTAATCTCAGACCTTATATTTCAGACTGGGCCCCTTAAAACAGCATTAACACCCAGCACTCCCAAGCAACCACGTCCTGCTGAATCTTCAGAGCAGAGGTATCATCTGTGGAAGATTGCCCACCCCACCCTCCCCTCCCCACACCATGGTCATCAACTCATTTATAGATAGTGCACATCAGCAGATTTCCATAACACACCAATCAAGTCATTAAACCACTCCTCACCTGAATTCATTTAACACACTGCATCCTTACAATGGTTTAAACACTCATTGATATTTGTGTGTGTTTGTATATATGATCTACATATCTATATAATACACATTTTCTCTAATGTTCTCCCTTCTATTTTTCACTTTAACACTAACTTCTGTCATTACTAAAATATCCCTATCCTTTCACTCACCTGTCCCTGGCAACACCATCATCATTACTTCCACCTTACTCCCCTCCCCTCTCTATTCATCCCATGCACGCTACACATACCTTTCCAGCCTATCTCCACCAACTCTTTCCAAATCCTCTACATACATACCCCCCTACAAAACTTTCAAATCCTACTCCCACCTTCACTTCCTTTCTATCCTTCTGCTCCTAGCAGCTGGTGATGTCTCTCCAAACCCCGGTCCCCTCTCAACAAACTCAGCACATAATAACACAAGGATCCATACTAATCTCATACCCATCTCTTGTTCCTCTAAATCCTCCTTCAAAACTGCCCTCTGGAACGCACGCTCTGTTTGCAATATAACTAAATCCACTGCTGTCCATGACTTCTTCATCTCTCGTTCAATAGATTTACTAGCCTTAACAGAAACCTGGCTCTCCCCCTCTGACACTGACACCCCTGCATCTTTGTCCTTCGGTGGTCTCCAACTTACCCACAACCCAAGAAACTCTGAATGTAAAGGTGGTGGTGTTGGGTTTCTCCTCTCCCCTCACTGCTCTTTTAAACCTCTTCCCACCCCCCCTTCCCTCTGTTTCCCGTCATTTGAAATACACTCAATTCACCTTTTCAAACCCTTCTCTGCTAACATTGCTGTTATTTACCGTCCCCCTGGTTCCCCTCTTCTCTTCTTTGACCACTTTGCTGCCTGGCTACCCTATTTCCTCTCTTCTAACATCCCATCCCTAATTCTCGGGGACTTCAATATTCCTATAAACCCACCTTTGACCTCTGCAGCCAATAAACTACTTTCAATTACTTCCTCCCTCGGGCTATCACAGTGGGCAAATTCTCCCACCCATGTAGCTGGCAATACCCTTGACCTAATCTTCACTTATGCATGTACTGTATCTAATATCTGCAACACTCCGTATCCACTCTCTGATCACCACCTCTTATCGTTTGCTCTCACGTACCCCCTCACCCAACAACCTCCGCCTAACCACCCTCAACTCAGGAGGGACCTTAATTCTCTTGATCTCCAACAGTTGTCAGCTGACATTGATTCACAACTGCTGTCCATCCCTTCCCTCTCCTGTCCTTCACTGGCCATCTCCATATATAACTCTACTCTTACATCTGCCTTGAACACTGCAGCGCCACTCCAAACAAGCACCTCAAGGAGGACCCGCCCCCAACCATGGCATACTAAATCAACGCGCTACCTGCAAAGATGCTCCCGTTGTGCTGAACGCTCCTGGAGGAAGTCTCGCACCCAGTCAGACTTTCTCCACTATAGATTCATATTGTGTTCATACAGTGCAGCCCATGCCCTTGCCAAACAGTCCTATTTTTCCTCTCTCATTAGTTCATGTTCCCGCAACCCCAGGCGTCTCTTTGACACCTTTAATTCTCTTCTTCGCCCTGCTGTGGCCACCCCCCAAACCAACCTTACTGCTGATAACTTTGCATGTTACTTCACTGACAAAATTGAACAGCTAAGGAAAGAATTCTCCCCTCCTTGCCTTTCTGTTTCTCAATCACACATAGATCATGCCTTTCCTACCCTTCAGACATTCTCCCCAGCCACTGACCAAGAGGTGGCTGCTCTTCTTTGCTCCTCTCGCCCCACCACTTGCCCGCTCGATCCTGTCCCATCTCACCTTATCAGATCTCTCTCCACTTGTCTTGTGCCTTCTCTAACACACATCTTCAACTGCTCGCTCTCTTCTGGCATCGTCCCTGCTGACCTTAAACATGCCACTGTAGTACCTATACTAAAAAAAAAATCCCTCGACCCGTCCACCCCCTCTAACTACCGTCCCATATCCCTGCTCCCTTTTTCCTCAAAGCTTCTGGAAAGACTTGTCTTTACCCGTGTGTCTCATTTCCTCAATTCCAACTCGCTCCTTGACCCCCTTCAATCTGGCTTCCGCCCTCTCCACTCTACAGAGACTGCCCTTATCAAAGTTACTAACGACCTAATTGCAGCTAAATCCAAAGGCCACTAGTCCATACTAATTCTTCTTGACCTCTCAGCGGCCTTTGACACCGTTGATCATGCTCTCCTTCTTCAAACTCTGCAATCGCTTGGTCTCTGTGACTCTGTCCTCTCGTGGTTTTCCTCTTATCTCTCCCAACGCTCATTCAGTGTCTCTTTTTCTAATGATACCTCCTCCCCTCGCCCTGTCTCGGTTGGAGTCCCCCAAGGCTCCGTCCTTGGTCCCCTTCTATTTTCTCTTTATACTGCCTCTCTTGGCAAACTTATTACCTCATTTGGATTCCACTACCACCTGTACACTGATGACACCCAGCTATATCTCTCCTCCCCAGACCTCTCCCCTGCTGTCCTGCAACGTGTCACTGCTTGCCTTTCTTCCATCTCTGAATGGATGTCCTCCCGCTTTCTGAAACTCAATCTCTCAAAAACTGAGCTCCTTGTCTTTCCTCCTCCTAATACTGATCCTCCTCTTTCACTCCCTTCAAGTTTGTGGTACCAACATCAGCCCATCCTTGCAAGCGCGCTGTCTTGGCGTCATACTTGACTCTGGTCTCACCTTTGAGCCTCACATCCAGCATGTTGCCAAATCCTGTAGATTCCATCTTAAAAACATAGCCCGCATCCGCCCCTTTCTTGCACCAGATACTACCAAGGAGCTTGTCCATGCTCTAGTAATTTCCGCATGGATTATTGTAACCCTCTCCTGCTTGGTCTTCCAAAAAGCCGTACTGCACCCCTACAGTCTGTAATGAACGCTGCTGCTAGACTGATTTTCCTCTCTAGCCGGTTCTCTCACACCTCACCCCTCTGCCAGTCCTTACATTGGCTTCCTGTGTGCTATAGGAGTCAATTCAAGGCACTAACTCACACCTATAAAGCACTGAACAACTCTAGCCCCTCTTATATCTCCTCACAGATCCATAGGTATGTCCCTTCTCGGTCTCTCCGCTCTGCCCGTGACCACCTCCTGTCCGTTGTCCGCACCCGTACGGCCAACTCGCGCTTGCAGGACTTCTCGCGGGCGGCTCCCTTCCTATGGAATAGCCTGCCTCCCGCCATCAGACTCTCCCCTAGTCTTGCATCTTTTAAGAAGTGCCTTAAAACCCATCTCTTTAGGAAAGCTTATGGCCTCCCAGACTAACCCCTACCTCACATACATGTCTCTTGCCCTCTCCTAAAGGGCAGCCCACCTTATTTGATCGCAAATTCCTGTCCTACTGTGTTTTACACCCCACCTCCTATAGAATGTAAGCTCGATTGAGCAGGGTCCTTTTCAACTTATTGTTCCTGTAAGTTTATTTGTAATTGTCCTATTTATAGTTAAATCCCCTCTCATAATATTGTAAAGCGCTACGGAATCTGTTGGCGCTATATAAATGGCAATAATAATAATAATAATAATAACCCAGTTTCTGGTTCCTGATTTCCGGTTCTTGGTTCCTGTTAAAACTTCTTGGCTACTGACTTTTAGCTTTGATTTTGATCACACTTCTTGTTTCCAACCCTTGGCTTCTGACATCCTGCTCTCTACTACTGGATCTTCTTGATCTCCTTTTCTGCCAGCCCTGATCATCATTCCACCTGACAGCGCTTTCTGGCTTCTTTTATTCCTCTGTAAATAAATGGATCCATACCCTCATAGATCTTCCAGGTTCCTGTATCACTCTCTGTCACCTGGGAAAGTTGTGTTTTTTTAAGCGGTTGCCATTCCACTGAACTAAGTTCCTCTCCAAACAAACCAGTAGGTTGTCATAGGGTCATATCTTTTTACATGTTCTGCCTATGCCATTTATAACTCTGAGTAATATAACATTCACATCATACATGTAATATATAGCACTACTGCTTAACAGATATAATGCTGATGCGCAATGGAAAAACTGGAATATAGGACCAAAATCTAGATAGAATGCCAGCAAAAAATAAGCACTACTGGTGAGGCTTTTCTGACTAAGGTCTTATTTCACAAGTGTTTGCTAAATGTTATCCGTAAGCTGTTCTTATTACTAATAGATATTTATGACTGAAACATGCTAACAGGTTTCAAAGCTCTTACCACCACTAATATCTTATCGCTTTGCATAATTTGAGTCTGTATTAGTATGTGTATCATGGGAGCAGGATTAAATTATCATTATTTAAACAAATGTTTGAATCACTGTCAGTACCATGGACAGATCCTTATGCAATGCAGTGTTACACCTTGAATACGTTGTGCAATTGTGTGCACCTGTTCTTAAGAAGGATATTATGGCACTAAAAAAGTGCAGAGGCAGGCTGCAAAATTAATAAAATACATAGAACATTTTAGTTAGAAACATAGAATATGACGGCAGATAAGAATTCGCCCCATCTAGTCTGCCCAATTTTCTAAATACTTTCATTAGTACCTGGCCTTATCTTATAGCTAGGACAGCCTTATGCCCATGCTACGCATGCTTAAACTCCTTTACTGTGTTAACCTCTACCACTTCAGCTGGAAGGCTATGCTGTGCATCCACTACACTCTCAGTAAAGTAATACTTCCTGATATTATTTTTAAACCTTTGCCCCTCTAATTTAAGACTATGTCCTCTTGTTGTGGTGGTTTTTCTTCTTTTAAATATAGTCTCCACCTTTACTGTGTTGATTCCCTTTATGTATTCAAATGTTTCTATAATATCCCACCCGTCTCGTCTTTCCTCCAAGCTATACACGTTAAGTTCCTTTAACCTTTCCTTGCAAGTTTTATCTTGCAATCCATGAACCAGTCTAGTAGCCCTTCTCTGAACTCTCTCTAAAGTATCAATATCCTTCTGAAGATACAGTCTCCAGTACTGCATACAATACTCCAAGTGAGGTCTCACCAGTGTTCTGTACAATGGCATGAGCACTTCCCTCTTTCTACTGCTAATACTTCTCCCTATACAACCAAGCATTCTGCTGGCATTTCCTGCTACTCTATTACATTGTCTGCCTACCTTTAAGTCATCAGAAATAATTACCCCCAAATCCCTTTCCTAAGATGGCAGGTTAGGACTCTATCATATATTCTGTACTCTGCCCTTGGGCTTTTACGTGCAAAATGCATTATCTTGCATTTATCCATATTAAATGTCAGCTGCCACAACTCTGACCATTTTTCTAGTTTACCTAAATCATTTGCCATTTAGCTTATCCCTCCTGGAACATCAACCCTGTTACATATCTTAGTATCATCAGCAAAAAAACATACCTTACCATCAAGACCTGCAATATATCTAAGAGAATGGGTCCAAGTACAGATACCTGAGGTACCCCACTGGTGACAAACCATGCTTTGAATATACTTAACTGATTACAACCCTCTGTTGCCTGTCACTCAGCCACTGCCTTACCCATTCAACAATATTGAAATCCAAACTTAAAGATTGCAATTATTGATAGCCTTCTATGTGCAACAGTGTCAAATGCCTTACTGAAATCTAAGTAAGCAATGTCTACTGCACCACCATGATCTATTATTTTAGTTACCCAACAAAAATATCAATAAGATTAGTTTGGCAATTAAAAAATAAGAAAATCCAGAACACTCCATTATACCCTAAACAGCAACTTCAGTGTTGACAGATTTAGTTATTTTTTTTTATTTTTTTTTAGTTTACAAAAAAAACTAAAAAAACTAATCCAGGTAAAAAAAAATAATGGGGTTTAGTTACATTATATGATCATACATTGCATATGCCTGCCACAACCTCAATGCACCCCATCTTTGGCAGGTCCTACACTACCAGCCTAGTGTCTGCTTCATGAGCTACTTACTTGGGGAAAAAATTAAATCTAGAGTTCTCTGCATTGCATGGCTAAATAGGGCCCTGGGATGAGGCACTTGTGCCAAGGAGTTGCCAAAAGATGGGGTACATTGATGTTGTGGCAGGCTTATGTATGTGTGTGTCTGTCAGTGAGTGTTTGTGAGTGTGTGTATGTCTGTCAGTGTATGTCAATCCATGTGAATGTGTCTGTTAATGTGTGTGTGTGTGTGTGTGTGTGTGTGTATGTGTATGTGTGTCTCTCTGTGTGTGTGTGTTAATGAGTGCTTCTGTGAAAGTGTGTGTCTGTAAGTGAATGTGTGTGTGTGTGTGTGTGTGTCTGTTAGTGAATGTCAGTTATTATCAAATCAGTGAGAGTCTGTGTCTGTCAGTGACATCTGTGTGTTTGGCATTTAGTTTATATGACTGTCAGTGTGTGTCTGTCAGTGAGTGTTTGTGAGTGTGTGTATGTCTGTCAGTGTATGTCAATCCAAGAGAATGTGTGTCTGTTAATGCATGTGTGTGTGTGTATGTGTATGTGTGTATTTGTTAGTTAGTGTGTCTGAGTGTATGTGTGTGTCTGTCAGTGAGTGTCAAATCAGTGAGAGTGTGTCTGTCAGTAACATCTGTGTGTTTTTCATTGAGTGTGTGTGACTGTCATTGTGTGTCTTTCAGTAAGTGTGTGTCTGTGAGTGTCTTTGTGTGTCTGTGAGTGTGTGTGTGTCTGTCTATCAGTGTGTGTCAATCAGTGAGAATGTGTGTCTGTTATTTGCGTGTCTATGTCTGCCAGTAAGCATGTCAATGAATGTGTTGTCAATAAAAGTGTTAGAGTATGTCAAGTCGGTGAGTGTTTGTGCCTTTTAGTGAGTGTATATGTATCTGAGAGTGTGTTTCTGTCCGTGAGTGGTTGTGTTAGTGTGTGTCTATTACTGAAAATGAACCAGTCAGTGTATGGCAGTGTATATGTATCAGTGAGGGTGTGTTGTTAGTCAGTGAAAGTGTGTGTTAGTTACAGAAACAGTGTATGTGTGTCAATAAGTGTGTGTATGGGTCAGCGAGAATGTGTGTGCTTAAAAGGATGAGCCACAAAGTGGTTTAGTTCTAGGAAGAAAAGGTGGGGCTTAAAGCGGAACAGGTGGGTCTTAATTAGAGGTGATGTCTTGACAGGAAGAGATGGGTCAGATTTAGATTACGGGGGTGCCCAAATAGCACAAAACCAAAACCAAAATACACCACTGCTTGCAAACACATAATATTCAGGAATACCATTTTTAATTTGTGGGGTAATAGCTTTTTGATCAAAGGAGAGATATGTTTTCAATTCTGGGGTCTATAAGAAATTTTGTTTAGTTTGTTGCAAAATTGGAAAGCTCTTCAAACTATGTTTTTTTTGCCTTCTTTTTTGATCAACAACAAAAACAGATGTAAGAAAGGCTGAACTTGATGGGCACATGTCTCTTTTCAGCATGTACTAGACTGATTGTAGAAACTGCTAAACTTTATTGTGGGAGTATTCTCAGTTTTGTAAGGGACAGCTTGATTACTTTTTGATGACTGCTGAATTTATATATACCTATTAGAAGCAGAATTAGATTTTTAGTTGTAGAATGGACCACCTGTTGTGCACACATAATAGTCAGCCTTATAAATTGGTTATAATGAATTTCAGGCCACTACAACTATCACTTGTACCTCCAACTCCGAATGGCCAAGTAGAAAAATATGTAGCTGTTGAAATAAAATCACATCCCATAGCCATCTTATTGGAGAGTGTTATAGAATAAAATCAACACAAATCAGTTCCAACATACCTGATAAACAACAGCTTTGTTTCTCTACAGTCTGGATTTAGATGTAAACACAGCACAGAAACGGTGCAGATGGGATGATATACCATTATTTTTATATAAGGGTATGATTGTCACTGTCATTTTACAAAAACTTTCTACATTCTTTGACACCATGAAGTAGCAAAGTAAGTAACAGGCCTAGGAGGAATAGCACCTAAAGGGATTTACTATTTTCTTCCCAACTGCACCCAACAAGTGAACATGTGTGACAAAACAGATGCAGCTATTTAAATAACATTTGGTGTCCCACAAGAATCATCACTATCACAACTGCTGTTTTAACATCTGTATAAAATCAGTTGCAAAACACCTGAGAGATAGAGACCTACACTTTCACCTATACACTGATGACACATAGCTAGACATTCGAGCATCTAAGGATCATAAAAGACATGCAGCTATTATCACAGCAGCACTCAATCAGATATCATCCTTATATTTTATTGTATGGGGCAATTCTTTAAGGGATTGACCATGATATCAGAAGTACTAGATCCAGATTAAGATTGCCTACAGTAGGCCCTATACAAGGTGCCATATTGGGGGTTCTTCCTAGAGTACTGGGCTTTGCTTCTATGTATGGTGTGTTTAAAATTGTGTGTGTGTGGAGGAGAGTTGTACAATGTGAGTTGAGTGCGTCTGTCTGTGTCTATCATTATGTACCTGTGTGTGTCTGAGAGTGTATATGCATTTCTAACTGAGTGTGTGCCAGTGTCTCTTGCATTATTCACCTGCGTATGTGCCTGGGCATCCTTGTGTGTGAATGTGCAGCTGTGATTGTATTGTGTGTGGTAGTTGCTTGGGTTGTGTTGTGTGTAGGGGGGCTGCTTGTAGTCTTTGTTTATGGTGAGGTTATGTTCAGGGGGTGAGTATGATAGGGGGAGTAGAGGGTGACCATGGCAGAGGGAGGGAGGTATGGGTGGTAGAATGAGGGGCATGAATGTGGCAGGGTGATCGGTCGAGTGTGACAAGGTTTGGGTGCAGGTGTGAGGGGGTGACTGTGATAGTGTGGTGAGTGTGACAAGGTTGGGGGGTGAGTGTAATAGAGGGAGGGGGAGCGATTACAAGATGATGAGGTATTGTGAGGTCGACTAGGATGGGGAGTAAGTGATTGTGACAGAGTGAGTGGGGGGGTGACATGTTATGGGGGCTCAATTTGTGTGGGTGAGTAAAAGAATGCAGGAAGGCTGTGTGAAACAATCTCCACATATAATAATGCCTTTTATTTTTTTATTACATTATTTATTACCTCCTATGCAGGAAGTGGGACAAAGTACATTCCCTTCTGGTCCATTTGGCTCCCTGTGGTTTTGATGGATTTCCTGGTAGTCCAGTGGGTTGCTGGTGCACCTGCTTTCCAGTCTGGTGTTCTGTGAGAAACGTCAGAGTGCAGGCTTGAAAATCCGGGACTTATGTTCTGACTCCCTCTCAGAACTGCAAGGGACCGTAATTAGATCATGAACCTCCACGGTGGTCATTTTTAAAAGGCCATGCAAAGAGATCTTTTGATCTCTGCTAGTTCAAGAGGGGTTCTGCTCAGATAATTTTGATGCATGAAAATTACTTTTATTTCGAACAGCTGAGGGATCTCAATGTTTATAGGACCTTTAGGGACAGGAGTGCAAGAACATGACATCTTCCCTTCTAGTAGTTAGCTATACTGGGGTCACAGGGTAATGTTGGAGGCTGATTCTGTTAGTTTGTATGGCAACTTCCATAGCCTGTAGACTGATAGGGTTACTCACTAAAGTCCGAATGGCCTTTTACTAAATGGGGCAAAACCATCTGGATTCTTATGGAGCCATTCAGACTGCAAATGGGTGCGGTCATGGGGATAAATTAGGTCCCACTTAAATATTGCAATTAGGGCCCCCATTTGCTTCCAATGGTTGAGGACAAGGAAGAGGACATTAGGTCCTCCGTCCTGATCCGGCACCAATTGGTAGGAGTCTGGGAAGGACACTTGGTCCTTCTCCTTTAACATAGTAGTTAAGGCTTGCCATGGGTGAAGGCAGAGGTGAATAATGATCTGTCCTCTCACTATTATATTTTAATGCAGACATTATTTTATTGAAATAATTGCAATTTCTCATCATAGAATGGTGCAAGTGTCTTGATTACATTTATGCTGAGGTTATCCAAATGTGGCAAGAACTGGAGTTTTTGAGCCATTTTAGCTAACTAAATTGGTCATTTTGTAACTAATTATTTGGCAGATCATACTATCTGCAATCTTTGTGTCTATTACACTATGGCCATTTGCACTGAGTGTTAATATATTTGTGTGATTATGGGGTGATATAGTTTTATCAGTTTGATAACACCAGGATGCCAAACAATATTTCCAAAAAGGCTGTCCTATATTGCCGGCCAATCAATAGTCAAAGAATACTTTTGTAATAAGACACTTTTTTAATACTGCAATGTTGATAGTCTTCTAAGATAATAGAATCTAAAATTCTAAAAAATAAAACTTATTGAATACCATGTTATTATGGAATACAAGTGGCAGCATATCTCATGGATAATAGCCATAAGATGGAGAAAAGTGTGTTAATAGAAACATTAAAAAAAAATGAACATATTTTACAATTATTGAATACTGAGATTAAAGGAACATTCCAGGACTCCCACATTTACGAAACCCTACTATTTAGTAAATATATTCCTAATGAAAACATGCATGCATTTAATTATGCAGTTTTTCATTGAGTTATTTCTAAAAATAGCTTGCAAAAGCTGAAGATATCTTGTCTGCAGCTTTTGCAAGCCTTCCCCATGCTCTCCCCTCTCAGTCTGTGCTAGAGAATATTTTAATCAGAGGTTTCTCATTGGGCAGCCTCTGTGCTGGAGCTGTGAGTTTGTGGGCACACTCAGGTGATCGCGACTTTCAATACTTCTCAATGAGTTGTAATACAGTTCCTTGAGAACAGGAGAAGGCATGTGGGTTCAAGCTCAGTGTACCTGCCACTTCCATTAGCTCTGTGGAGCTAACAGTAGCAAAAGAAATACCTCCTTGGTACTTGATTGACAGGTGTTTCTGTCTCCAATTATAAAAGTATAAATTGGCACTTGTATAAACTGTCATGAATGTCATGGCTCCAGACACTCCAGAAACTGAAGTGCTTTATGTGTGTGAGTGTTACTTTAAAGAATGCAATCAGAAAATAAACAGACAGTGTTCATGATTGGCATTACACTTTGTCAAAGGTAAATACTATAAAAAGTTTATTTTTTATTTTTTTAATTTTTTTTTTAAAGAGAACCTTGTAGCACAGGGATATAATAGTGCTATTACAAAAAAAAATTGTAACATAAAATGAAAATATATGAACCTTACATTGCACAGATCACAGACATTTCTAAAACAAAATCTAGCGGTAATGCTAATTAAATGAAAACAAAGATGACAGGCAATTCATCAGACAATGAATACATATTTGCTCATGACATATTTTATATAGGAACAATTCAGTTCAGAATAGGAGATTCGGTGTAGCAAATGGTTATTGAGTATGGGGCCACCTGTAATATAATTGCCGAACAGTCTTGACAGTGTTTGAAAGAATGAAATGAAATATGTTCAGTATTCATATGGCTCAGACACACTATTAAAAAGAGGGAACAAGGAAGTTGGAAATGGATTAAAATGTGTGTTACAATTTCTCTCTCCCTGAAAATTGCTATGCATCAGTAGAAAGCACAACTGAGTATTGATATTCAAATTGATGAAATTCTTCAGTTTGACAAAGACGTAAAAAAATGACAGTGAAACAAAATCATGCAATTATTTAACACCACCTGGCACCTGCTTATTCATCTAATATCTAAACTAGTTTAGTGTTTTTCGAGGTTAGCAGTGACACCACTAACAGTCTCTTAAATATTCATTATGACCTAGGTAAGAGTCTTAGTATCAGCCTTTGCACTTTGATAATAGCTGAAATAAAATTCTTATAACAATGACAGCCTGTGAATGTGCAGCTGTAGTTCTAAAACAAAGGATATGTCACAGTGTTAACTTCTTATTTGAGATATCATATTTATATCTTAGACACCCTCCAGATAAACATATGAGAGACATCACAACACATCATAGAATTAATGTTTCAATTCATTCATGCATAGTTGAGATGGATTGGAGGCATAGTCATCTTTTGAGTTAGTCATGCCCAATGCGTATGACACCTGCAGTTGTGATTGTGACTATGCTAAACATTTATCTTAAATAATGTACTATTCCACACAATAACATTTATGTACACTACCTAGGTGTAATTGTATCTCAATGTTTTAACACTTGGATACATACACTCTAGTACACATATTAAATTGTAAAGCTTAAACAGTTGAATTCATAATAACAAAGTTAATGAATTTAAAGAAATGTTTTTGTGGACATATGCTTTCTTGACAGAAATTAGATGTTATTTTTATGGCGTTTTTTTACCCACTGTACTATGCTGCTAAATAAAATGCTTAATTGAAAATAACATGGTTCATTACCAATAATTACTGAAAATTTATTCATACTTACCGTAATTTTCTTTTCCTGGACAGGAAACACAAACAATTAAACAATTAAGCATACCTTCTCCTAGTATAATAGGGACCCCAGTAGCAACCACTTCTCAGTCAAGTAACAAGAAGAAATCCAATAGAGGGTGGGAAAACCAAATGCTGCCATGAATAATAGCTAGGTAAATAAAATTACGGTAAGTATGAATACATTTTCCATATTCCTGGCTAATTATGGCAGCATTTAACATATGGGATTCCCCCAGCAATAGTTATTATTATTATTATTATTCATAAGCGTGTGCACGGGGTGTGCCAGGTGTGCCTGGGCACACCCTAATCCCCGCGGCACGCCTTTGTATTGAGTGCTGCAGGAACAGAGTTCCTTTTCCTTTTTTGAGCAGGAACACTGTTCCTGCAAGCACTCAGTGCCCCCAAATGCCCCCCACCCTCCCCCCCATCGGGCGCCTGTCTCCAGATCAGACGCGGAAAGGGAGCTGTGTCCACTCTGCTCCCACGCGCTGCGCGCCATTTGCTGATGCTGGGAGCCGGAATATGACGTCATGTAGACAGATGTAGGCTGTAGACAGCCCGCGTGGCGAGAGGCAGCAGAGTGGACACAGCTCCCTCGCTGCGTCTGATCTGGAGATAGGCGCCCGACCCACTGGACTCCAGGGACAGGTCCACGCCAGCTCTCCAGGTAGGGAGGCTGGGTGGACATTTTTTAATAAAAAAAAATAATTTGTATGTGTGTGTGTCTGTGAATGTATGTGTGTGTGTGTGAGTATGTGTGTGTCTGTGAGTGTGTGTGTGTGAGTGTATGTGTGTATGTGTCTGTGTGTCTGTGAGTGTATGTGTGTGTAAGTGTGTGTGTGTGTGGCTGTAAGTGTGTGTGTGTCTGTGAGTGTATGTGTGTGTATGTGTGTGTCTGTAAGTGTGTGTGTGTGTCTGTGAGTGTATGTGTGCCTGTATGTGTGTGTGTCTGTGAATGTATGTGTGTGTGTGTCTGTGAGTGTATGTGTGTGTCTGAGTATGTGTGTGCACGCGTATATATGTGTGTGTCTGTGTATGTGTCAATGTGTGTGCGCACGCGTATATATATATATATATATATATATATATATATACACACACACACACACACATGTATATTATTTTTTTTGGGGGGGTGGGAATGAGCCCTGATGTCTTTGGGAACAGGTATATTCTTTGAAATAGCAGAAATTGTCCAGGAGAGTGGAGACTGATGCAGCTTCACCTTTGCGAGAACCCCATGGGATCACAAACAATTGAGAAGACCTTCTCCAAGCAGCAGAACACTCAATATACATAGATAAACACCTCCGAAGGTCTAGCATGTGACACCTTGCCTTTTCAGGGGTAGAAGGATTCTGAAAATAGGCAGGCAAAACAATTTCCTGTTTGACATGGTAAGAAATTCGGGAGAAATTGAGGTCTTGGCCAAAGAACAACCCTATGTTCGAAGAAGGAAGTGTAAGGTTCCTCTGCAGATAGAGCCCTGATGTCAGACATTCTCCTCGCTGAGACCAGAGCCAGTAACAACAGGGTCTTCTGGGAAAGGACCTGCATACGAATTTCAGTAATAGGCTCAAAGGGAAGATCCGTCAGAGCCTGTAGCACCAGAGGCAAATTCTATGGAGCAGCAAATTTCCTGATAGGAGGCCTAATACCTTAAATGGCTTTGAAAAAACAAACCACCATAGAATGAAGGGCCCAACAAATTCCAGACAGAGCAGATAGAGCTGAACAGTTCACTTTAAGGGTGTTAAGCTTAAGACCCTTCTCCAGGCCAGCTTGCAGGAAACCCAGAACTTGAGAGATGGTAGGAGTACCTAAGTCTTGCACAGAGGAATTTTTCCATGATGCACAGGCTTTCCAGATTTTGTGGTAAGTAGAAAAAGTAGAATTTTTCCTGGAACATAAAAGGGTTGAGACCACCTGGTCTGAGAAGCCTTGTTCAATTAGCTGCCTTTCAGAAACCATGCCTGAAGCCTGAGCTTGTGAGGCTCCGGATTAGATACAGGGCTTTGGGTCAGTAGATCCTCAGGAAACTGGGCTTTGCAACATTCCCTGGAAATCTTCCTCAGAACAGCGCGATTAAGAGGAATGGAGGGGGGAGGGGGGGACGTACTCAGCTCCTGTATATTCGAAGGCAGGTTCTGAGTCCTTGGAGGACATTTTTCTTGGAAGAATAATTTTTTTAGATGTGCTCCCCATTCATACTGACTGGCATCTGTCTTGATGACCACCCAATCTATTTCCTTCAAAGGAAAACCTCTGGAAATATTTTCCCAAGATATCCATCAAATAAGCTTATTTTTCAGAGCGAGAGGAATGCAGGTCAGCCTTTCCCAGTCCCCTGAGCTGGATTTGAAATTCCTCAGGAAATAATATTGAAGTGGACGAAGATACCACTGCGTCCATCTGACAAAATCTATGGTTGAGGTAAAGGTACCTAGGAGCCTCATAAATTCCCTTGCGGGAGCTGAAGTTTTTTGATTGAAGCGCCGTATACGATCTTGCTGGACAATCTTCCTTTCTTGTGTGAGAGGTACTATCGCTGTCAGGGTATTGAAGTTGGCTCCCAAGAACACCAGTTCCCTTGTAGGATCTAATTGACTCTTCTCGTGGTTGATGAGCCACCTGAACTGGGAGAGAGTCAAGGACCAGATGTCTGTGCTGAAGCATGATCTTGAAGTCTGGTGATACTACTAAGATGCCGTTGAGGTAGTGAAAAACTGCAACCTCCTTCCTTCCCAGAAGAGCAATAACGATGACCAGAATCTTCGAGAATGTCCTTGGGGCTGTACTTATCCCAAAGGGAAGAGCCTGAAACTGGAAATGATCTTTCTTGACACAGAATCGGAGAAACTTCTGATGTCTGGCAGTGACAGGAACATGGTAATAGGCATCCCTTAGATGGACCGATATTAACCAGTCCCTGTGGTGGACCACTGGAATGATGGAATGGATGGATTCCATGCAAAACCTTCTTACCCTCAAGGAAAGATTGAGCTGATTAAGGTCTAGGATAGATCTCCATTTTCCACCTGGTTTCTTGACCAAAAACAGGGGAGAATAAAACCCTTGGAAACTTTCTTTCACCGGTACAGGAATAATGACTTGTTCCAGTAGCAGATTGTCTATATAAAGAGTCAAGATCTTGGTGGAAGGGAAGAACTCCAGACAATAACCTCCGGTGATTATGGATTTTACCCAAGCATCCGGAATCACTCTCCAGGTCCTCTGGAAGAACGAAAGACGTGCTCCTACATGAGGGACCTGGTGTAAGCCACCTTCAAAATTGCTTGTTGGGGCGAAAGGAAGAGTTTTGAGTCATGGGCCTGAAAGACTTGGAGTTTTGACCGCTCTTCTAATTAGAGTGCCGAGTGTATTCTCTGCCGGGTCTATAGGTTTTGTTATCTCTATAACCACCTTGAACCCTGTATGGACGATGGTCCTGTTGCGGTCTCTTTGGTCGCCTGTCTTGTGGAAGCATCACCTGTTTGACTTCAGCTGCTTTTTAAATATCTTCTTCCAGTGGTCTGCCAAAAAGTACCTCACCCAAAAAAGGCAAGGTACACAAATTATATTTGGAAGAGAGGTCCGCCCCCCAGGATTGTAACCACATGGCTCTTCTGGCAGTAACGGAATGTACCATGACTTTGGACAGGATGCTAATGAGATGGGTGGAAGATTCTAATAGCCAGTTACTGGCAAGTCTGATATCCTTTATAGCAAGTCTGATATCCTTTATAGATTCTAATAGCCAGTCACTGTCAAGTCTATGGTTGAGTAATCTGACGTCTACTCATGCCTCTCTCCATGTCTTTTTCCAAATCAAAGATCCAGGAATGCTGTGCTCTGGACAAAGCAGAAATAGAAACAACTGGATGGCATCCCAGACCTGCATCCCAGACCTGCTGTCATAAGGACTTCAATCTCTGGCACCACCGTCCACATTCTTGAATCCTCCTCCTTTATTGGGTATAATTTGGAGAGTCTGCCGTGACTAGTAATTCTTTTTCCCGGATTATTTCATTCTGAGTGAATCAGCTTCTTAATAGATCTGTGAACCGGGAAAGAAGGTCTTCTCTTGTGAAGGTCTCCGAAGTGCCTGTCAGAAGCTGAAACGTCTGGAAAGTCCAATGTTCTCCTGACTGCCATGATCAAATGCTCTATGAGTTTTGAGTCTAAGGAGCAAGGTTGTTCCATGAACTCTTCCTCACTAAATGAGATGGGTTCAAATTCCAAGGAACCAGCGGTGTGTCTGAAGTCCTCTTCAGATAAGTCAGAATCCCGGCCAAAGCTCTCACATCTGGGTCTTTTACCTTTTTGGATTCTGAGATTCCCTCAACCACTGCTTGCTTAATCCAATAAACTATGTCCTGGGCTGAAGTGGTAGAAGCTTGAGGAGACCTCCGATGTTCTGACTCTCCTGCAATAATGGATAAGCACTTACGGCATAGCCTGCAGTTATCCAAAGGCCTTGCACCACATCCTAGGCAGGCTGACGGTCATGAGGGCTGCAAAACACAGAAATCATATGATTGTACCCTCCATGCACTCTTTTTTGTAGAATGTGATAAAAAAAAAAAACCTAAATGCTCACCTATGACCTTTGTAGATCTTGCAGACTTTTAAAAAAATGAAAAGGTGAACTTGTTTAACCAAACTGAGCAGTGATATATATTAGAGTTTTTAAAGCATAATGCATACCTGCAGAGTTTGTATGTGGCACCAGAGAGCACTTTAACCTTAAGGGAAAAGAAACGATTATATTCTTTAAAGTTTTACCGCTGTTTTCAAATTTCCCGCTTTGTGCTTTTATGGAAGTGCGAATGCGCTGATTGGCTGCAAGTCCGCGGCTATGCCATCTTGGAAGAGAGTAAATGTGCAGAAATCCGGTCGCGTCTGATCGGGATCTGGAAGTTCCATCTTGGCTTGCACAGAGTCCAGCTGCCAGGTGGACTACCCACCACAGCTCCCAGGGGTTCCCAACAAGAGATTAGGCTACATGTGCTTGGGCTTCCTGTGGAGGGAGGCTGACCTTGACAAGGAGAAGACCATATAACATGATCAGGTGAGCATAAAAAAAAAAATCTTAATTAGAAAACTGAAAGGGAAAAAAGAATAACTGTCCTAGGGCTACGAGGACAAGAAAAAGACTGAGGAGTGGTTGCTACTGGGGTCCCTATTATAGCAGGGGAAGGTATGCTTAATTGTTTAATTGTTTGTGTTTCCTGTCCTGAGGGTTAGAGGAAGGAGCTAAACCCATATGTTAAATGCTGCCATGATTAGAAAAAAAATAAAATAATAAAACTATTAACATATAGATTATACACAATGTTATAAATAAAATTAAAAGTCCAGAGTTCAGAAATGTTAGTGGAGAAATATACATTTTAATACACATTGCCATTTTATAGCTTCTAGATCTTCCTTACTTTCTCCTTGATATTTTTATATCTACAAATCTCACATTGATTCTAGGAAGATTGATGTTTTTATAGACCATAATGATTAAGAGAATATGTATTTAATTATGATCAGTCCTTAGATCTACAGTTATCAGCCTCTGTATGCATGTAGACTGAAATCTCAAAGCCACACTCACGTTTTGGAAACATCACTCATTAAGATGTCTGCTGGCCAGAAACCTGATATTGTTGAATCACTTAAAGGGACATTATAGTCACCAAGACCTCTCCATCTCATTGAAGTAGTGTAGGTGCAGTGTCCCAGTCCCACTAAGTCCTGCAATGTAAATCATTGCCGTTTTTGAGAAACTGCAATCATTACATTGCAGGACTAAGACTGCCTCTAGTGGTTGTCATTTAGACAGCCACTAGAGATGCTTCCTGGTTGCTAATGGACTTTAGTATTATCGAACATGGACATCCCCCCTTTCCTCCCCCATCATCCTCCTCCCCACCCCCCCATTGAATCACTTCAGAGAAGGTGGACCGCCAATTCAGCACTGGAGAGGTGTAAGTGACTTAAGTGTTTTTTAACCCTTCAGCTGCATGGTTGTGGGGGAGGGGGGATAAGGGAGAGGATGAGACCAAAGTGCTCTATAGTATTTGGAATACATATTTGTATTCCTAATACTATAGAATACCTTTAAGTAGCAACTGTTAGCATTACCAAAAGTATAATCTTCCTTTCACACTGTAGTACAATGAGAAGGAATTTACCTCTATCCATAATCTTTCACCTGTGCACTTGAGTTGTCAACATGGAAGGGATATGGTACACAAATAAAGAACATGACATGGGCTGTAGCTATCACATTATATCCAAACAGATCACTAACCTCAGAGAAGCTATGATTGAAGCCATGCCTAATCAAGTTTGAATGTGCGTAGGTACAGTCACAGAAAGGGTAAATAGATGTCCCGCTAATATAGGTATGCTTTTTTAAAAGCTGCACTGAATCGATGCATCATCAATGGACTTTTTTTAATAAGAATTACAAATTAGATCGGAGGTCTGGAAATTAATGCATATGATATTTATAGAACACGTTAACTGAATACAGCAAATGAATTCAGAGAACATAAAAGTCAATTCTGTATTAAGCAGCTGAATGATGTGTTTTTTGGGCTGTTAAAACTGTTTTGCAGAAATAAATTACTGCTGCAACTGCTGAACCCTGCAGCTGTTTAACAGAAAACCAAGTGAGGAGGATTTGGTTTGCTGCTGAGTTGCATTATTTTAATGAGTTAAGGAGCAATTTATTTGTGCCAAGATATGCATGTATTTTCTTTTGCCAAAATTTCCCAGCTTAGGTGATTATGGACGCAAGCCCAGTAAGGCGATGTGCCACATATGCTCAGACACATCAGTCTTTTTAAGAATACACTTGTTTAAACTAATGTATATTTCTGTTTGATTATAGAGTGACAGAAATGTTGTCCATGGCGTTCACAGCTTTAAGTGATGCTATAATGGTGTTGTAGTTAGGCTAAGATTTCGTTTTTTTACCCATTCCATAAAATTGATTATCAAAACGTTAACCATATGCTACTTACTCGATAATTTTTTACAGATCAATGAACTTTAAATCTAAATTGTACATTCTTAAAATATAGTAATAAGTAAAATGCATGATGTTTTGGACTTATTTATCAAATGTTGAAACTACTTTAAAAAAAGACCAATTTTAGGATTGAAACATTGTTCTGTATGTTTTTGAGTACCCAAATTAAGAGTCCAGGACACAATTCTTTTTTGAGTCAGTGGTGGACTATCTTTCTTTTTTTGCCCCAAAGTTGCAAAACATTAACAGGTCAGTTTACTGTTTTAATAATATATAATAACATAACAGATATCTAAAACATAAAAAATGCAATGTTGGTTGGTATTTAAGGGAATGATATTTTTTTGTTGTAAATTAGTAGCAGGGAAAGTTTTGAACCACTTTTCGAGGCAAAAATGTTTGTCCGTCTGCCCCAAATCTAATGGTTCAAGACTAACAAAAAAAAAGTAAAAAAAAAAAAGAACATCTACTTATGTCATCTAATTTACATAATGTCAATCATTAACCAACTCTACATGATGCATAATGTTTTATTTAAAAATGCAAAAGTGAATGTGCTGGCATTTGGCAAAGTGTATGTGTCCACACCTGGCATGGATCATATCTGGCTCTATACAACCTAGAGCAAAAAAGGTTTTCAATAATTCTGACTGCACAGGTGATACCAAATAAATGGATTGTTTTTGATGTGGATTAAAATGAGTTTGACTGGTTCAAATGAATGTTTACAGAGGTTTACTCTATTCTATGTCACCTTGAGCAATCAAAAAAACAACTCCACAGTCAACAACACACTTACAAATCTATATGACATGTATCTAATTGTCCACCATGCTTCCTTTTGATCTAATGCTAAGAGTGAAGCTGCCTGGAATGCTGCTTTTGCCAACATTATGTATATCCACATTACAACAGCAGCCAGTACTGATACTAAAGATACCAGGAATCTTGCTGTCCTACCACCAGTACAAAAGCAAAGGGACAGCAGTAGGACTAGGAGATTGCAGATGTTCTACTCAAGAGACAACCTATATAAGAATCAAGAATCTTGAATGGAGTATTGGAGAAATAAACAAAGACATTGCAAGATAACGTCAAATTTCCACACCACTGCATTGGCTTAACAGTAAAGGAAAATTTTCATTATTTTTTTGCATTCTATCTGGAGGGTGGCTATTGATTAGGTATGTATACCTGCTTATCTCTGATATCAATATGAATAAATGGTAATAAAGGAACCTCTGTGTACATTACTAACCATTATTATTGTCTCTACAACATTACTGTTGACTAATTGGGTGGACACAGTGCTGTTGGACCCACACAAGAGCCCTATGATGGAGCAGACAGAGGAAGAGTGAGAGACATGAATAAATGGTAATAAAGGAACCTCTGTGTACATTACTAACCATTATTATTGTCTCTACAACATTACTGTTGACTAATTGGGTGGACACAGTGCTGTTGGACCCACACAAGAGCCCTATGATGGAGCAGACAGAGGAAGAGTGAGAAACATGATGTTTTACAAATACCTCACCTATGAAATGTAAGCATATTTCATTACAGTACAATGTTATGCTTATGAGAATATTTCCTCAGAAAATAATAATCCCATATGTTCTTTGTTTTTATATGGTTTTTATCTGATGTCATAATTTTTTTGTTTATGTATTTGCTTGAGCATTGTTTGTCTTGTCTGGTTTGCAGATTATGGTAATCATTTGAGTTATTGAAGCAAGTTGTGGAGTTGCAGAGCAGAGATGCTATATAGGTTAATAAGAAGATGACGTAACTGTTAATTTGGCTGTGGTGAACGTACTGAGAAAGTAAGGACAGGAGACTACACTTTTTTCATAGTTTGATACTGTTGTGGACATGTTTGAACTGCTCCTAGAGTCGAATGTTCTGGTGGGTGCATAGTGGTAGGAATTACCTCCGACTTTATTGTCTCTGTATCTAATCTGTTGCTTCCTGTTGAAGTTGTAGTCATTCATGAAACGTTAATTGTTGTTGCAACCACTACTGTGGGACAATGGTTTTGGATGAGTAAGCAAGAACCTTATACACAGGAAAAATTGGTGAAAAGCACAAAATCCAATACAAGAATAGACAAGAAATGTTGATGAGCAGGACAATAGTGAGGTTTAAATATGAATGGGATAGCAGGAGTAAAAAACATGAAGATAATTTAGCGCTGGAGACTATGATTACTGAATACATTTCTAAGCACAATAGGATGGATTCCCTTATCAGAGAAAGGGTTTACTCTACTTACCAATATCATTTTAAAGTTTACTCTGCATTCTGAATGGCTATTTCTCCATTGAAGTATATGGGAAAATTGCTGTTCAGTAAGCAATGTAAACCCTTACTTTGCTAAAGGAATCTAGCCCTCTCTGTTCATATGTTTCACTAACGCAGTGTACATCTGCCTTTCAGTCACGGGTGAACGTTTTTCTTTCTGTGTGTCAGATACCAAATGAACTTCCAAGTCCATTTCTTTATAATGGAAGAGAGTATATTTTTGTTATCTAATCCAGACGTGAACCCCATGCTTACTGTACTTTAACCCCTTAAGGACACATGACATGTGTGACATGCCATGATTCCCTTTTACTCCAGAAGTTTGGTCCTTAAGGGGTTAAAGGGGTATCAGCTACACCTCACTGATGAGGCCCAAAGAAAGCCAAAATTATTGTCTGGGATTGCTGTATCTCTTGCACTTATGGGTGGGATTAGTCTGGTATGCCTTGTAATTGGTTTTCTCTGTAATGGCACAAGTGAATAAAAACTATTTTGAGACCTGAACAGGGATTGACCAAAGTGCAAGCTACTAAGTGTTAGGAACGCTGGTATTTCAGATACCCATTCGCTTTCGGCTCCTCCCGAACTGCTAAAAGCTAAGTGATTATAGCTTGCAGTTCGGGTGTTGATTCGCACGTTCTCCAGACAAACATACATCATCCAAATAAATTCTCCAAGCAATCAGACTTATACCCAAACATCAGCCTAAACTAGATGAAGTGTACTACAAGAATGAATTTTATATGGAAGACCTCATGCAAGGAGTTTACGTGACATATTCCAGGGGAATTCCCCACTGGACCTGAGAGTACACACTGTAACTACATTGGCTCTCAGGTCCAGGATACTCCCACACAAAACAAGATAATCCCTCCCCTCCCCAGGACCAACATCACCAAGATCGGTTTAGAGGTTCAGGATTTCCATGGAAGTAATAATTTTACCGACCGCACACAGTCTTATGCCCAAAACAGTTCCACAGTTTCAGAGGTAGCGGTCGGTCTATTTTGGGTAGTTCTAAAACCGAACAAATCCACAAACTGTTCCCCTTGCTCATAGGTAGCGTTTGTTCCCCTAGTTCGTGGGAACAATACTACCGAATAGCGCTCTCCTGGCTGGTTGGTGAAAAGAAGCAGGCGTTCACGAAGTTGACCGGTGTTCGGGAAGTCAAGTGTCCAATTTTAGTTCCAGATACTCGACGACCATGTCCCACTGCCTCTTTTCGTGTGACAAGTTTTCTTCAGTACCTGGCATTCGGCCATACGAACGGTGGCCACACAGGGAGAGCCCTTAATCTGCAGTTTGCTTTGTAGTTAATGAGCCAGGGGGTGGTCGGTGTTCGGTAGTTTTATCTACCGAACAAGGAAAATCAAAGTTAACTAAACAAAAGGTATAGTTTCTTCACACTAAGATCCTCTAACCTTTTGTCCATTCTCAGAGTTCTCATATTCTCTGTTTTTGTTGCATAGTATTTTTATATATGAATTGATAATTGTACAAGGTTTGATTTCCTGTTGGTAATTGGTAAGGCATTTGATTAGCTAGGTGTTTGCTATTGATTGTTGTTTAATTAGCTATTGTTTGCAAATAAGCATAGGCCTACCCAGGTTTTAAGTATTACTAGTGGGTGGTGCTTTTAGGGTTATGTAAGGGGTGTGGTTATTAGCTTGACTAATAAAGCGTGGTTGCTACATCTAAGTGCTGCTTCTAAGTGTGTGATTGGAGATATTCTGGAGATAAACTGGAGGTAATCTGAGGCATACAGGACGACAAAAAAAAAGTTAAGATTTGTTTGATTTAATTTATTCACCTCATTGGAATGGCAGACTTAGTTCAGTGTAATAGTTGTTATTCATTTGTTTGACGTTCCACTTTTTGGAGATTTGGATGCTGTCTAATCTGTAGACAGTTCTCTACATTGTGGCAGGAGATTGTATTTTTTAAGTCTGAGATTTGTAAATTTGTAATTATTCTGCAAAGTAATACAATGTGAGCAAGATACAAAAAAAGATTCCTCAAGGGATAGAAAGAGTAAAGGGCAACTTGCTGTTCCTCTAAAAATCCCCCCAGGTATACCCACAACAGTAATAGCAACTCATGGGTCACAGGGTATAGAATATAAGCTAAAATAAAACGTATCTTTATTGAATTATACTTGGTAAAGTTAATAGATACATCTAGACAAAAAAAATAGTGAAAAAATAATAATAATGGTGTAACACAAAATCAAAAGTGCTAGTGTGGTTAAAAAAGGAAAGACTCAATGCAGCCTAAATAATCTCTAATGTATATATGTGAATGGCTGTAAATCGTAGGTTAATCTATACAGTCAGCACATTGACCCAGTGGTGTCTACTTTGGAGCTTAGGAGCAGGGGATAGTATCTAGTAATAAACTGAAATAAACCAATAGGTAAGAAAGCTATGGATACTGTAACCTATATATATTTGATCTATAATGGATCAGTGGAACTGTATGAATTAAATCCCTGATAGACAAATGAGACTATGTACAAAGAACATAACTCCTATCTTATAGTAAATATAAAGAGGGGGTTAATTGCTAAATATCTGTTACTAAAGGTGATACTATATAGAGGAGAGGTTTTTTAATGTGACTGCAGCCACATATAACAGAGGAGGAAAAAAGATCAGCCAATTACTAGAGCACACTCCTGAGTCTCCTAATAGGAGACCTTTAAAACACCTCAGAGTGTAACAGACACACCTTCTACATATAGTCTGTTAGAATACAATCAGGCAAAAGGAGATTCAGAGAGAGTCAGGAACCAGTGAGTAAATGGCAGACTTGAAATATCACAGTGCCCTTAGTTAAACAGGATCTATAATGGTCTCAAATGAGACTTAGATGCTAAGAAAAAAAAAACCTTTGCGGCTAAGTCCTATCTGGAAATGCACTATGTTCCTTAAATAGGCATAATCAGAACAAGTGTAGCCTCCAAATATATAAAATTGCTTAGATTAGTGCTAAAATTAAGTAAAAATAAAAATAAAGTAGTAGTCTTCCTATCTAGGAGACTGTTAGAAATAAGTTGCAGATCCTGAAGGTGTAAATTCTAAAGCAGCTGCCAACTACACTATCAAAAGACTGTTATAAGTAAGCCACATATCCTGGAGAAGCAGTTTCTAAAGCAGCAGCTAGCTACACTATCAAAAGGCATGCCCAAGTAGACAGGAGTATAAAGGCTGCAACAGAGTTCTAACCTAGTTTAAAAGAAAAAAAACTCTTTTAAACTAGGTTAGAACTCTGATGCAGCCTTTATACTCCTGTCTACTTGGGCATGACTTTTGACAGTGTGACTAGCTACTGCTTTAGAAACTGCTAACCTGTAACTTACTTTTCCTGGCTAATCATGGCAGCATTTAACATATGGGTTTAGCTCCTCCCTCTAACCCTCAGGACAGGAAACACAATCAATTAAACAATTAAGCATACCTTCCCCTTGTATAATAGGAACCCCATCAGCCATCACACCTCAGTCTTTTTTTCCTGTCCTCATAGCCCTAGGTTTTGTTTCAAGGAGATTCCATCCGAGGGCGCTGGATCAAGATGCTCTATAAATCAAATGGCACTTTCATCTGGTATATGTCTTTCCCCCAGTTCCTCTCATTCAAGCTGTTCTGAGGAAGATTTCCAGAGAACGTTGCAGGGTGATTGCAGTGATCCCCTTCTGGCCAAGACGTCCTTGGTTTCCTCTTCTGAGGAGGTTGGCATTGGAGGATCCTTGGGAGATTCCAGTCTCGGAGAATCTGCTGACACAAGGCCCGGTGGTTCATCCAGAACCTTACAAGCTCAGGCTTCATGCTTGGCTTCTGAAAGGCAATCCCTGAAGAAACAGGGCTTATCGGAACAGGTGGTGGCTACCCTTTTATGTTCCAGGAAGATCTCCACTTCATCTACTTACCACAGAATATGGGAAGCCTTTGCGGTCTGGTTAAATTCTTCTATACAGAACATGGGTACTCCTACAGTCTCTCAAGTTTTAGGTTTTCTACAAGTGGGCCTGGAGAAGGGTCTTAGTCTTAACACCCTGAAAGTTCACTGTTCAGCTATCTCGGCTCTCTCTGGCATTCGATGGGCACTTCATCCTATGGTGGTTCGTTTTTTCAAGGCCGTTGTACGGATTAGACCTCCTATCAGACAACTGGCGTCTCCTTGGAATTTGCCTCTGGTACTGCAGGCCCTAACGGAGTCTCCCTTCGAACCTATTGGGAGCATACATTTGCAGATCCTTTCTCAGAAGACTCTATTATTACTGGCTCTAGTCTCTGCCAGAAGAATGTCTGACATCAGAGCTTTATCAGCCGAGGAACCTTACACTTCATTCTTTGATGATAGGGTCGTTCTCCGACAGAGGCCTGAATTTCTTCCCAAGGTTGTTACATCTTTCCATCTCAATCAGGAAATTATCTTGCCTGCCTATTTTCAGCATCCTTCTACCCCTGAGGAATCAAGGTGTCATATGCTGGATCTTCGTAGATGTTTACTGATGTATATAGAACGCTCTGCTGCTTGGAGGAAATCCTCTCAGTTATTCATTATACCTTGGGGTTCTCGCAAAGGTGAAGCCGCCTCAGTCTCCACTCTTCATTCCTGGACGGTTTCGGCTATCTCCAGGGCTTATGTAGCGTGTGGTGTTCCTGTTCCGAAAAACATCAGGGCTCATTCCACAAGATCTATCGCTACTTCATGGGCTGCAGAGTCAGGAGTTCCTGCAGAGAGCATCTGTAAGGCTGCCAATTGGTCTTCTCTAAAGACCTTTGTAAAACACTACAAAGTGGATATTGCTTCCCGCTCGGATTCGGAGTTTGGCCTGTCGGTCCTGAACTCCTTTAATCCTCATAGATGATCTCTATATTAAACTATTTTTGTAGCATGCATTTCCCTCCCTGTGTTGTTATTGCTTGGGGAATCCCATATGTTAAATGCTGCCATGATTAGCCAGGAATAGGGAAAATTTATTCATACTTACCGTAATTTTCTTTTCCTGGCTATTATTCATGGCAGCATTTGGTTTCCCACCCTCTATTGGATATGCTTCTTGTTACTTGACTGAGGTGTGATGGCTGATGGGGTTCCTATTATACAAGGGGAAGGTATGCTTAATTGTTTAATTGATTGTGTTTCCTGTCCTGAGGGTTAGAGGGAGGAGCTAAACCCATATGTTAAATGCTGCCATGAATAATAGCCAGGAAAATAAAATTACGGTAAGTATGAATAAATTTTCCCTAATAACAGTCTTTTGATAGTGTAGTTGGCAACTGCTTTAGAAATTACACCTTCAGGATCTGCAACTTATTTCTAACAGTCTCCTAGATAGGAAGACTACTACTTTATTTTTATTTTTACTTAACTTTAGCACTAATCTAAGCAATTTTATATATTTGGAGGCTACACCTGTTCTGATTACACCTATTTAAGGAACATAGTGCATTTCCAGATAGGACTTAGCCGCAAAGGTTTTTTTTCTTAGGATCTAAGTCTCATTTGAGACCATTATACAGTTGCAAGAAAAAGTATGTGAACCCATTGGAATGATATGGATTTCTGCACAAATTGGTCATAAAATGTGATCTGATCATCATCTAAATCACAACAATAGACAATCACAGTCTGCTTAAACTAATAGCACACAAGGAATGAAATGTTGCCATGTTTTTATTGAACACACCATGTAAACATTCACAGTGCAGGTGGAAAAAGTACGTGAACCCTTGGATTTAATAACTGGTTGAACCTCCTTTGGCAACAATAACTTTAGCCAAATGTTTCCTGTAGTTGCAGATCAGACGTGCACAACGATCAGGAGTAATTCTTGACCATTCCTCTTTACAGAACTGTTTCAAATCAGCAATATTCTTAGGATGTCTGGTGTGAATCGCTTTCTTGAGGTCATGCCACAGCATCTCAATCAGGATGAGGTCAGGACTCTGACTGGGCCACTTCAGAAGGTGTATTTTTTTCTGTTTAATCCATTCTGTTGATGATTTACTTCTATGCTTTGGGTTATTGTCCTGTTGCAACATCCATCTTCTGTTGAGCTTCAGCTTGTAGACAGATGGCCTTAAGTTCTCCTGCAAAATGTCTTGATAAACTTGGGAATTCATTTTTCCTTTGATTATAGCAATCCGTCCAGGCCCTGATGCAGCAAAGCAGCCCCAAACCATGATGCCCCCACCACCATACTTCACAGTTGGGATGAGGTTTTGATGTTGGTGTGCTGTGCCTTTTTTTCGCCACACATAGTGTTGTGTGTTTCTTCCAAACAACTCAACTTTGGTTTCAGCTGTCCACGGAATATTTTGCCAGTACTGCTGTGGAACATCCAGGTGCTCTTGTGCAAACTGTAAATGTGCAGTAATGTTTTGTTTGGACAGCAGAGCTTCCTCTCTGGTATCCTCCCATGAAATCCATTCTTGTTTAGTTGTTTACGTATTGTAGATTCGCTAACAGGGATGTTAGCATTTGCCAGTGACTTTTGTAAGTCTTTAGCTGACACTCTAGGATTCTTCTTCACCTCATTGAGCAGTCTGCGTTGTGCTTTTGCAGTCATCTTTACAGGACAACCACTCCTAGGGAGAGTAGCAGCAGTGCTGAACTTTCTCCATTTATAGACAATTTGTCTTACCGTGGACTGATGAACAGCAAGGCTTTTGGAGATACTTTTATAACCCTTTCCAGCTTTATGCAAGTCAATAGTGATGTCCCGAACGGTTCACTGGCGAATAGTTCCTGGCGAACATCGCTTGTTCGCGTTCGCCACAGACTGCGAACATATGCGCTGTTCGGTCCGCCCCCTATTCGTCATCATTGAGTAAACTTTGACCCTGTACCTCACAGTCAGCAGACACATTCCAGCCAATCAGCAGCAGACCCTCCCTCCCAGCATCCATTTTACATTCATTGTGAAGCTGCATTCTTAGTGAGAGGAGGGACAGTGTAGCTGCTGCTGATTTGATAGGGAAATTGATAGCTAGGCTAGTGTATTCAGTGTCCACTACAGTCCTGAAGGAATCATCTGATCTCTGCTGTAAGGACAGCACCCCAAAAAGCCCTTTTTAGGGCAAGAACATCAGTCTGCTTTTTTTTTTCTGTGTAATGTAATTGCAGTTGCCTGCCTGCCAACCTGTGTGTCAGGCTCACAGCATATACTGTGCCCACTTGCCCAGTGCCACCACTCACTCACTGGTGTCACAATAGCTTGCATTTAAAAAAAAAACAAAAAACTTTTTGGACTGTAATATAATAGCAGTCAGTTTCCTTCACGAGTGTGCATTTCAGGGCCTGCCCAGTGCCACCACTCACTCACTGGTGTCACAATAGCTTGCTTTTAAAAAAAACAAAACTTTTTGGACTGTAATATAATAGCAGTCAGTTTCCTTCACGAGTGTGCATTTCAGGGCCTGCCCAGTGCCACCACTCACTCTCTGGTGTCACTATAGTTTGCATTTAAAAAAAACTAAACTTTTTGGACTGTAATATAATAGCAGTCAGTTTCCTTCACGAGTGTGCGTTTCAGGGCCTGCCCAGTGCCACCACTCACTCTCTGGTGTCACTATAGTTTGCATTTAAAAAAAACTAAACTTTTTGGACTGTAATATAATAGCAGTCAGTTTCCTTCACGCGTGTGCATTTCAGGGCCTGCCAGGGCACAGTGTCACACCAGTACAACTCATATCTGGTGTAACAGTAGTGTACATTTAAAAAAATAAAAATAAATTTTGACTGTAATAGATTGAATAGCAGTTAGTTGTCTGCCAGCGTGTGTGTCAGGCTCACAGCGTATACTGTGCCCACTTGCCCAGTGCCACCACTTATATCCGGTGTCACAATAGCTTGCATTTAACAAAAAAAAATCTTTTTGGACTGTAATATAATAGCAGTCAGTTTCCTTCACGCGTGTGCATTTCAGGGCCTGCCTGGGCACAGTGTCACACCAGTGCAACTCATATCTGGTGTAACAGTAGTGTACATTTAAAAAAAAAAAAATACAATTTCGACTGTAATAGATTGAATAGTAGTTAGTTGTCTGCAAGCGTGTGTGTCAGGCCTACAGTGTCTACTCTGCCAACTTCTGCCACTGCACAGTGCCACTCATATCTGTTGTCACAGTAGCTTGCACGCATAGTACCACTAATCGAAAAAAAAAAATGACAGGCAGAGGCAGGCCACCCCGCAGGGGCCGTCGTGGTGGTGGTGCTGTGATTCCCTTTGGCCCTAGAATAATGCCCAGTGTTCAGAGGCCACGTACCCTGAACTCGAAAAGTTCTGAGGACATAGTTGACTGGCTAACACAGGACACCCAATCTTCTACAGCTTCCGCTCAGAACCTTGATGCACCATCCTCCTCCAGCTTAGCTTCGGGCACCTCTCAAGTTACCACTCGCCCGCCTGCCGCCACCACCAACACTAGCACCACAGCAGCTTCACTTGATATGTCAGAGGAGTTATTTACACATCAGTTGGAAGAAATGAGTGATGCGCAACCATTATTGCCAGAGGATGTAGATAACAGGGATATGTCTCAGTCAGGCAGCATTACACACATGGATGTATGGTGTGATGATGATGATGTTGTACCCGCTGCTGCTTCCTTTGCTGAGTTGTCAGATACAAGTGAAGCGGTTGATGATGACGATGCATCCGTGGATCTCACGTGGGTGCCAGCTAGAAGAGAAGAAGAACAGGGGGAAAGTTCAGATTGGGAGACAGAGAGGAGGAGGAAGAGATGAGTTGGAAGCAGGGGGAGGTCATCGCAAGGAGCTAGTGGCACAGTCAGACAGCATGCATCGGCACCCGGGGTCAGCCAGACAGCACGCCAATCAACGCATGCTGTTGCCACCACCAGAATGCCATCATTGCAGAGCTCAGTGTGGCATTTTTTTTGTGTCTGCCTCTGACAACAGCGATGCCATCTGCAACCTGTGCCAAAAGAAACTGAGTCGTGGGAAGTCCAACACCCACCTAGGTACAACTGCTTTGCGAAGGTACATGATCGCACATCGCAAACGCCTATGGGATCAACACATGAGTACAAGCAGCACACAAACTCACAGCCACCATCCTCCTCTTCAGCCCCGTTAACCACTGCTGTCCTCCTTGCCCCCTCTCAACCATCTGCCCCTCTGTCCCTCGCCTTGAGCAGTTCCTGCTCATCTGCCCACAGTCAGGTGTCTGTCAAGGACATGTTTGAGTGTAAGAAGCCAATGTCACAAAGTCACCCCCTTGCCCGGCGTCTGACAGCTGGCTTGACTGAACTCTTAGCCCGCCAGCTTTTACCATACAAGCTGGTGGAGTCTGAGGCGTTCAAAAAATTTGTAGCTATTGGGACACCACAGTGGAAGGTACCCGGCTGAAATTTCTTTGCACAAAAGGCAATCCCCAACCTGTACTCGATTGTGCAAAAGGAAGTAATGGCATGTCTGGCACACAGTGTTGGGGCAAGGGTCCATCTGACCACTGATACCTGGTCTGCAAAGCATGGTCAGGGCAGGTATATCACCTACACTGCACATTGGGTAAACTTGCTGACGGCTGCCAAGCATGGAATGTGTGGCTCTGCAGAGGAGTTGGCATCATTCACATCAGGCAATGCTTTTTGTGAAAAGCAAACCCAGAACTGGTGTGTGGTTTTTATAGGGCAGGTGTAACCAACACCTCCAATCTCATCTCATTGATTGGACTCCAGTTGGCAGACATCTCACTCCAATTAGCTCTTGGAGATGTCATTAGTCTATGGGTTCACATACCTTTTCCACCTGCACTGTGAATGGTTACATGGTGTGTTCAATAAAAACATGGCAACATTTCATTCTTTGTGTGTTATTAGTTTAAGCAGACTGTGATTGTCTATTGTTGTGACTTAGATGATGATCAGATCACATTTTATGATCAATTTGTGCAGAAATCCATATCATTTCAAAGGGTTCACATACTTTTTCTTGCAACTGTATAGTCCCATTTGTCTATCAGGGATTGAATACATACAGTTCCACTGATCCATTATAGCTCAAATATATATAGGTTACAGTATCCATAGCTTTCTTACCTATTGGTTTATTTCAGTTTATTACTAGATACTATCCCCTGCTCCTAAGCTCCTAAGTAGACGCCACTGGGCCAATGTGCTGACTGTATAGATTTATCTACGACTTACAGTCATTCACATATATACATTAGAGATTATTTAGGCTGCATTGAGTCTTTCCTTTTTTAACCACACTAGCACTTTTGTTTTACACCATTATTATTATTTTTTCACTTATTTTTTGTCTAGATGTATCCATTAACTTTACCAAGTATAATTCAATAAAGATACGTTTTATTTTAGCTTATATTCTATACTCTGTGCCCCATGAGTTGCTATTACTGTTGTTGGTATACCTGGGGGGATTTCTAGAGGAACGGCAAGTTGCCCTATACTTTTTCTATCCCTTGAGGAATCTTTTTTTGTATTTATCTATTTGGGGTTTATGACCGTCAATACCCACATAGTCCTTTTTCGTTGACTTTAAGGTCAATTTTATATTGACCCTTAAGTTTTCCCTTCTATTTTTCTTCAATGTGAGCAAGATATTACTTTGTTGCAGAAGGATTTAGATAAATTGGGGGACCGGACACTCAAATGGCAGATGAAATTTAATGTTGAAAAATGCAAAGTTATGCACTGCAGCGTAAAGAATGCACAAGCAACATATACCCTTTATAAATCACTGGTTATACCACATCTTGAATATGCTGTGTAATTTTGGGTACCTTTTCTAAAGAAGGATATTATGGCACTAGAAAAAGTGCAGAGGCAGGCTACACAATTAATAAAAGGAATGGAACAGCTATGAAGAAAGGTTAACAAATTTAAACCTTTTTAGTTTAGAAAAACGTCGCCTCATTTTCAATTTAGGGTAATAGCTTCTTGATCCAAGGATTAATCTGACTGCCATTATGGGGTCTTGAAGGAATTTTTTTTCCTAGTTTGTTCATAGTCTCTTTTCAGCTATGTAACTATGTAAATATGTAAATTATCTGGTAAACAAACTTATGCTGGAACCACTGCAAAGCCACTACCGCAGAAACGTACTTGGAATGGCAGATGGATTACTGTAGGGTCTGGTAGACTTAGAGATGTGGATAAAAGGCATATTGCACAGTCTGTTGCTCTACATAATTCATTTTCAGCACTTTCAGAGTATAATGGTGTTATGGAGATGGGCTCAGGCACCAAGTGTAGGGGTGTTATGGAGACAGGCTCAGGGGCACTGAGGGTTGTGGTGTTGTGGAGACTTTCTCAGGTGCCAAGTGTAGTGGTATTATGGAGACAGGCTTGGAGACTATGGTGAGGCCTAATAGAAAGCAGTTGTTGTTGGGGGATTCTATCATAAGAGGTGTGGAGCTGGACAATAGTGGTCTTGTGAGATGTCTTCCCGGAGCTACTGTTCACAGAACAGGAGACATATTTGTAATATTGTTAAGCGAGCAAAGCAGGAAGGGGAATTGGATGTACTTGTCCATCTAGGGACAAATTACTTGCAATGAGGTTTCAGAGGTAAAGGAAGTTTTTTGTGTTTTTGCCAATGATATCTGGCAGTTTGCTTCCACTCTGTCATTCTCTGAAGTTCTGCCTGTGCATAACACTCAGAACGACAGATGCATATTAGGGACTTTAACTTGTGGCTTGGTGAATGGTGTCGGGAGCAAGGATTTGAATTCATTTCTCATGGTAGCTCTGTTTGGAATTGAAATAAACTTAAAAAAAAAAGAAGGTTTGCATCCTAGCTTGTTGCAAAATTGTGCTTCAAACTGGGTTTTTTTGCCTTCTTTTGGATCAACAGCAAAAAACAAATGTGAGGAAGGCTGAACTTGATGGACGCAAGTCTCTTTTCAGCTATGTAACTATGTAACTATGTAACTATATGCATCTAAACTAGGAGGGGGAAGCAAAGGGTGATAAAACATCAATCCAATTGTCCCCAAAACAAGGACAGAAGGTGCTTGTAGAAAATGTGTTAAAAAATGATAAGCTTAGAGTCATGTCTACAAATGCTCGCAGTTTAGGGAATAAGATTCATGAACTTGTGGCAATAATGTCAACTGATAATGTAGATTTAGACGCTGTTACTGAGACATGGTATAATAAGAAAAATGACTGGGACATAGCAATACCAGGGTACCTTTTATATAGAAAAGACAGGGAAGGCAAGATAGGGAGAGGGGTGGCCCTGTATGTGAAGGATAGCATAAAATCTAGCCTAATAAAAGTTACTGAGGTGAACATAGAGTCCATTTGGGTTACGTTAGAATTTAGTAATCACACAGTAACTTGTGTAGGTGTGGTTAACAGGCCCCCAGGACAAATACAAGAGTTAGATAATCTACTAGTTAAGGAAATAGCTAAAATGACAATGAAGTGGGAAGTTAACATCATGGGTGACTTTAATCTTCTTGATGTGAACTTGAAAACCAAGCCTGGGACACACATATTCTAAACTCCCTACTGGGATTGTCTCTAAAACAAGTAATTGAGGAGCCAACTCGCAAAGAGGCCATACTAGATTTAGTGTTAACAAATGAAGATTTGGTATCAGATATTACTGTAGGTGAAAGTTTAGGATTCAGTGATCATCAGTCAGTGTGGTTTAATATAAGAACAGTGACTGAGTCACACCACACAAAAACAAAAGTTTTAGAATATGTGTAGAGGAGTCATTATCAGACTGGAGCAATTTAACTGGAGTCCAGGAGAAATGGGATTATTTAAAAGTTGCACTGCTGATGGCAACAGAAAATTGCATTAGGCTTGTCAGTAAAAGCAAAAAATTCAAGAAACCACTGTGGTACTCCGCAGATGTGGCTGCTGCTGTGGTTGTTAATAAAGTACCTGCCTTGAACCAAGGAGTGTCTGGACCATTATTTTAGATCTATAAGATTAGGCAGAAATGAGCTAAGTAAGTTATAAGAGCTTCCAAATCACACACAGAAGATGACATAGCACAGTCAGGAAAAAAAAGGGGACAAAACATTTTTTTGGTTACATAAATGAGAAAAGGAAAGTAAAACAAGGATTAGTTAGATTAAAAACAAAAGAAGGAAGGTAAGTAGAAGAGGATAAAGGTCTAGCTGACTGTCTCAATGGATATTTTTGTTCAGTATTTACAGATGAAAATTAAGGAAAGGGGCCTGGGTTAGGAAATATTACAAATGAGCCATTTGTTACATGTGAGTTTATAGAGGAAGAGGTCAACTGTCAAAAGTCAAAACAAATAAGACCTGATGGAATACACCCAACGTTATTAAAAGTGCTTAGTGGTGTACTAGCAAAACCATTATCAGCTTTATTTAACCAATCATTGCTAACAGGAGTAGTGTAACGGGTTAACAGGAATAGGTTGTGCCCATCTGCACCCATGCACCCGGATACCTGGTAAACCCAGCATGTCTAGGGACGCCGGCCACTGCGGATCTATACCATTTTAAAGCCCCATGGCCGCCCACGTTGATGATGATGTTGGCATGTGTGTGACATCACGTGCGCGCACGTTTTTTGGTCAAAGGCCGGTTACAGCCAATTGGAATAACAGAAGGGTTATTTAAACTACTTTTTACATTCTCTCATTGCCTTGTCGTGGTTTCTGCCTGATGGTAATCCGAGAATGCGTTCCTGATCTTGATTTTTGGGAATTTTACTTTGGCTTTGTTCTGACTTCCCTGATTTCTGGTATCCTTGACTTTTGGCTTTTTCTCATGGCTGTGTCTGATTTTCTATCCCTGACCTCGGTAAGTATTCTGACTATTCTTGGATACGTTAAGTCCGGCCATTCTAAGGTCCGGTTATACATTATCCTTAGTCCTAGGTGTGATACAATTCTGTGTGCGGGATCAATTAGTAATCCCGACAAGTGGTCCCAGAAAATTGGAAGTTAGTGAATGTTGTGCCCATTCACGAGAAAGGTAGTAGGGAGGGGTTGGGCAACTATGGGCCAGTAAGCCTTACTTCAGTAGTGGGGAAAGTAAAGGAACCATGTTAAAGGATAGGTTTGTTGAACATCTAAAATCACATGGATTTCGAGATCAGAGACAACATAGTTTTACTTCAGGGAGATCATGCCAAACTAATCTTATTGTTTTTTATTTTTTTTATTTCATAACTAAATAATAGATCAGGGTGGTGCAATAGACATTGCTTACCTAGATTTCAGTAAAGCTTTTGACACTGTTGCATATAGCAGGCTTATCAATAAACTGCAATCTTTAAGTTTGGATTCCAATATTGATAAATGGGTTAGGCAGTGGCTGAGTGACAGTCAACAGAAGGTTGTAGTCAATAGAGTATATTCAAAGCTTGGGCTTGTCACCAGTGAGGTACCCTAGGGATCTGTACCCATTCTCTTTAATATTTTTATTAGTGATATTGCAGAAGGTCTTGATGGTAAGGTATGTATTTTTGCTGATGATACAAAAATATATAACAGGGTTGATGCTCCAGGAGGGATAAGCCAAATGGCAAATGATTTAGGTAAATAAGAAAAATGGTCAGAGCAACTGATATTTAATGTGGATAAGTGCATGATAATGCATCTTGGATGTAAGAAAACCAAGGGCAGAGTACAGAATATTTGATAGAGTCCAAACCTCAACATCTGAGGAAAGGGATTTAGGGGTGATTATTTCTGATGACTTAAAGGTAGGCAGACAATGTAATAGAGCCGCAGGAAATGCTAGCAAAATGCTTGGTTTTATAGAGAGAAATATTAGCAGTAGAAAGAGGGAAGTGCTCATGCCATTGTACCGAACACTGGTGGAGTATTGTACGCAGTACTGGAGACCGCATCTCCAGAAGGATATTGATACTTTAGAGAGAGTTCAGAGAAGGGCTACTAAACTGGTTCATGGATTGCAGGATAAAACTTACAAGGAAAGGTTAAAGGAAATGAACATCTTTGGAGGAAAGACGAGACAGGGAGGATATGATAGAAACATTTAAATACTTAAAGGGAATCAACACAGTAAAGGAGGAGACTATATTTAAAAGAAGAAAAACTACTACAACAAGAGGACATAGTCTTAAATTAGAGGGGCAAAGGTTTAAAAATAATATCAGGAAGTATTGCTTTACTGAGAGTCTAGTGGATGCATGGAATAGCTTTCCAGCTGAAGTGATAGAGGTTAACACAGTAAATAAGTTTAAGCATGCATGGGATAGGCATAAGTCTACCCTAGCTATAAGACCAGGGACTAATGAAAGTATTTAGAAAATTTGGCAGACTAGATGGACAGAATGGTTCTTATATGCCGTCACATTCTATGTTTCTTATGGTGGATTCCACCCAAAATCCAGCACCCAGAGACTGTACACTGCCGGAAGGAAGGAGTTCGGGGCCAGATAAGTGTCCAGGCCACAGTCCTGGATGAAACACAGAGCATCCACAAGTCCATCACAAAGATGGTTCCCAAAGATGAACTAATAAGGGAATGCCTGAAACTTCATCAGATAGAGGATGAAGAAAAAGAGAAGGTTCCTTGGCAAGACAAACCTCTCCATGGGGTGTACCACCGGCATATAGTGGATGTGGCTCACATGACAAAATCCTACCAGTGGTTGGAAAAGGCAGGACTGAAAGACAGCACAGGACCAGATCAATCAGCAAACAGCACCAGATCAATAGAAGCTGGAGTCTACCAGACCAGGCAAGACTCAAGGTGCAGACTGTGCAGTTGTGATAGGATCACTCGGGGCTGTGACTCCCAAGTTGGGGGAGTGGTTTCAACAGATTCCAGTTGGGACATCTGAGATCGCTGTCCAGAAGAGTGCAATTCAAGGAACAGCTAAGATACTGCATGGAACCCTCAATCTCCCAGGTCTCTGGTAGAGGACCTGAGAATGAGGAATAAACATACCTCCCAGGAGAGGTGAGAAAATCTTTTATATATATATATATATATATATATATATATGTATACCTGTATACCTTGAGGAAGACCTGAAGAGGTCGAAACGTTGATCGTTCATTCAATTATGTTGGATATTAAATACTATTAATTATCTTCAAAAGACCACAGAGTGCATCTCTTTACTTTTTGTCTATACCCAGCATGGGATTGCACCAAGGCATATCTTTTCATGGACTGCATGTAAGGGTGAGTGCCACTATATCTATATATGTGTATATATGTGTATATATATATATATATATATATATATATATATATATAATCCTGGAAAATCCCGCACTCAATTTGCCGGTCTTGTACTTGCCTCGGTGCTACCTCAGCCGTAATGAATATAGAAGAAAAACGAGTGCACTCCAGAGGTCTTCTTTTTAGAAAAATGACATTAAATTTATTGCAAAAACGTGTAGTAATACAACATGATCTAGTATATATATATCCCCTTATTGGCATTTTTAAGTGTATATTGTGTCTATTTTATTTCAGAAGAATTTCAGAAATATTATTATAGTTAGACTAGTTTAGTTTTAAAGTTTGTGCTATACATATCTCAAAATCAACCATTACCTGATTACACTTACAGTACATTAACCCACCAAATAAAGAGCATAAATAATCCTCTGGGGATTTTTGCCAATTTTGTCTTAATTAATTTTACATAATTTCCCTATGTGAAATTAGTTTTTTGATGTACTGAGTGGATCATGATATATGAATATACTCACTCTGTGAATGTGTTGAGATTTTTTGTACATATTGTTATTTCTTCCGAAAGATGCTGTCATTGCAGTGTATGCAATCACTAATTGCTTCTCTTTTTCAGCAGCCTTTAGGTAAAAATGTGTACATAGTGCATTAATAGTTGTAAGTTCTCTATGTGGATGTTGAAATTAGATTTTAAACAAGACAGTAGCATGTGGAAGGGCTGGATTTAATGCTGCTGATGAGGGCTGGATGTTTCTCCTCTCAGCTGCAATACTATAAGGCTTAGCATACAGGGTCATTTACAAAAGTGAGAATTCAAAGTGAATTTCAAATTGAAGGCCAGAGTAGCTGAACTGAAAGCATACCATCTATCTACCACCGGGATACACCACTGCATGTAACAGGTTTGGAATCTAATAGCAGCAACTAACAGAGTATAATTAGTTTTAGAATTATTTATTATTGCTTTCTTTTTAATGCTATTTAGTACCAAATGGGTCATTAGAGCTGGAAAAGGCAGTTATTGATTTTTTAAGTCTGATATCCATCCGGAATCTTAACTGAACACTATAGTGTCAGGAATACAAACAGGTATTCCTGACACTATAGTGCTGAAGTCACTCAAGTGCTCAATCTCTCGGTGGAGATTAAAAGTGTTCTACTCATCCACCTGGCTCTGCCTCCATGGCTCAGAAAATGGCTCAAAAATGCAGAGCATGGAGACGCTGAAGGTAGGTGCGACACACTGGACCAGGAGGCACCTCTAGTGGACATCTGAGTGACTACCAGTAGATATTACATAGTTACATAGTTACACAGCTGAAAAGAGACTTGCATCCATCAAGTTGAGCCTTCCTCATATATGTTTTTGCTGTTGATCCAAAAGAAGGCAAAAAACTCAAAAACTTCAATTTTGCAACAAACTAGGAAGAATTTCCTCCTTGACCCCAAAATGGCAGTCAGCTATTATCAAGCAGCTATTATCCCACTAATTAGAAATTATATCCTTGTATGTTATGTTTTTGGAAGTATTTATCCAATTGCTGTTTAAACATCTGTATGGACTCTGATAAAACCACCTTTCCTTTGCCTTAGATTGTAACGGATCACCTGGCACCCCGACTGGGTACCTACGTTGAAGGATGCTCCTAGTGCTTCCTGAGGGCTCAAGCACTGCAGCAGACACCATAACCACTGCAGACTCCTCCAGAGAGCAAGACAGGAACAAGCTCTTACAAGAGCTTAGTAGTGATATAGCAAGGGAGTATGACTAGCATAGCAATCCCTTGTAGCAGATTCCCCCAGTAACGAGACGACACTTCGTTTTGAGGGTCGAGCAGAACTGACTGTACTGGCACATACAGCCTCTTTTATTCCCAATCCACAAATTTAGTACTGCCCACAGGGTTTTACAGAACAACCAATCAATCTGTACAATACACACAGACACTCCCACACAAAATCCTCCCCTCTGCCTGTGATATGATTACTGAACACAATGGTTAATCTAACTATCACAGGCAGAGAAATACAGTATCATAAAACACATCACAGGGACCCCAAAACATGCAATAACCCCATATATCCTTGGAACCGGGGGATCTGGGTGAACCACATATCCAAAATTCACCAAGACCCGTTCAGTACTTTGGAAGATACAGTTTAATGCAGATTCCACAGAACAAATGCAGGCTAAATGAAAAACAATTACTGTATAATGTGTCCCCTGTTGTATAGTCCAAAACCACTGCACAATGTCTCTGTGCACCAAATACCGGCGAGATGGCACCGTGTTGAAAAGTCCAAACAGTGTATGTGAGTTAAAATGGCCGCCATCCATTGTTCTTACCATGTGCTTCATCCATTGTTCTCACCATGTACCTCTGATACAGGAAATGGTGGCAACCCAGTAACTCTACAGTATGTCCCCAGATGGTTCTTAAAGGGCCAGCAGCAGCACAACACAAATCCATTATGCCCAAATCATGTCTTTAAATGGCAATACATCCCAGGGGCCATAGTCACATGGCAGGAGGCTGGCAATCAGTCTTCTCCAATGCCCAGTGGCGAGGTCGGTTTCGCCACATAGATAAAATCTCCTTTCTTCCAGCCTAAATGTGTGACCTCGTGTCTCATGTATAGCCCTTGTTAAGACACCCCTGGTGTCTTTAAGGGAAACCGCCGTTTAGCTCACCTTCCCCTAATCCATTCGCATCAATTACAATACACGAACATAACCAGGGGAAGCGGTAATCTCCCGACCGGGATCCGTGAAAGGCTCCAAACTCCTGAACGGAAATCCACGAACTGCTGCTAGCCGCCGAACAACGATATCCACCAAGCGGCTTTCGGTTCCATCCAGCAGTCTCTAAACGCAAAGAAGAAATCCCCCCAATAACGAGACAGAAGCTCCGCATTGAGGGTCAAACAGGATCTGGCTTTACTGTGGGCTACCTGCCCGTAGTTATGCAGATCTCCCACTTGGTGGACACTCCCCTAGGGGACCAAATGGGAGACTGGAATTACAGATGGACATGAAGACATTCCAGACATACAGTCACAGTTTTTACCCACAATGCACTATGGTTTCCTCCCCTCTGCCCTGGAGATAATTGAGAAGTAATTCAATTATCTCCAGGACAAAGACAATCGTCATCTTAAATATAATACTAGAAAATACATAAAAATATATAACTTTAAAATAACCGAAAATTTCCCGTTTGAATCACATATCCCCAGATAGCCTGGATCTGAGGGATTATTATTAGCCAATAGCGCTCAGATCCCACACACACACACACAGTTCAATCGCCATGGAGTCAAAGTCCTTACAGTCTTTCGGTATGCGACTGACTCCATGGGAAGGCTATCTGGGTTAAGTCCTTTCGTGTGTTACAAAACTCCCGAACGGCCGGTGTTCGTACGCTTTCGTGGAGGCAGTCAGGCGTTCCGTTGCTTCAGCGGTGTTCGGCAGAAAAAGTGTCAGTTTTTAGTTCCATGAAAATAGAGCCGAACACCGCTGGGCTTTCGCGTGTTTTAAAATGGCCGCTGCCTCGTGGTCGACATACGAACGATGACCACCCTGAATTCGGTTTAATTGAGAAGTGTCTGCGGTTAACCACAATGTTCTATTTGGGATCAATAGGTTAACCAGCAACAAACTTCTCTCCTGGGTGGCCATCCGTTCAGTAGTTTTGTTCGGGAAAAACAGTCATTTGTATGGCTAGGCTATAGGAAACAGCCATTTACACGAACGGGGCAGAAACAGACGAATCCACTGCAATAAACAGACAGATGGTTCTGTCACAGCCCTGTTCATAAATAGATTTCCAGATAATGGTTTGTAATGGCCCCGAATATATTTGTATAATGATATGTTACAAGGCACCAAGTCATATATTCCCCCTGCATTTCTAGATTAGTTTGGTTTTAAATATTTTACCCTCTAAAAGACAGGAATCTCTTGTAATTGTCTCTCTTTTGTTCTCAACCTAATTAATGTTTTCAGGGTGTTCCTCAGACCTCATGTTGTGCTGCACACATGTATAATTAAAGTATTTAAAGACTCTGCATGTGGGCTTTTGCAGAAATATATGTTGTCAGTAATTGTGCTAGGTTACAGATGCTCAAAACAGTAGTTCGCTCACTAGATTAATACTTATATGTTGGTGAATGTCGCATCAGAGGCGGCTCTCTAATTAGGCAGTTTAGGCAGCTGACTAAGGCCTCGCGCTGGCTGGGACCTCGCCTGAGGGCAGACTGTGTCAGGTCCTCACTCAGTGACTGAGGACCTGACACCAGGAGGTGGCCCAGCTGCTTGCCCGGTATGCCGCCGGGTACGAGGCCCCTCCTGGCTGCCTGGCCAGCCACCGCAGATACCGGTCTGCAGCTCCACAGTGAGCAGAGCTGCAGACCATGTGTCTCGCGAAAACCGGCCAGTCAGAGCATTGCCGCGGGTTACCACGGCAACGCTCTGATGGTCTCGAGAGATTACATGGTCTGCAGCTCAGCCTCACCACCCCAACCACCCTCAGCCTCATCCACCACCACCCTCAGCCTCACCCCCCACCACCCTCAGCCTCACCTCCCCAC